>OX596274.1:6644356-7373356 GCA_951394225.1 Harpalus rufipes
CACGAGCCGAAAAGCAGTTTTATTCTCGAATCCATTTCCAGATTGTCAGATCGGATCGAATAAATTCACTCAAATTCAATTTTAACCTCAAGCTCGACCGAGCAGGCTCGATTGCCGCGGGTAGGTGTCGGTTGAGGCGGGGGTAGTGGAGAGTTGAGGGGGTGGATGTTAGGGTGAACATGCGCCACTAATGGGCTGGAACATTCTCGTCCACCTGCCCGATTTGACTTTCCATCTTATTATTAACTTTTCAAAAAGTCTTGTCTGATAAGTTAGTCAAAGTATGTATACTTTGACTAACAGTTTGTTTCGTATGTCAGCTCATTTAATAGTTATTAAAGAATAAGTTTTTTATATTATTTTTTATACGAGGGTGGTTTGAAAAGTCCATGCAAAGTTCGAGAGATGGCAACATCGTACGTCTCGAGGTTATGTTTAGTTAGTATCTTGGCAAAACGCTCACCAAGTTTCAACTAGATCGGTCTATTTCTCTGTATTTGACGTTCGTTTAACTTGAGAAAGTCGAGCGATTTTCAAAAAATGGAAAAAGAATTTCGTGTATTGATCAAACATTATTTTATGAAAGGCAATTCGCCTCAGAAGACTAAAGAGAAGCTTGATAAACATTATGATGAATCTGCACCTTCGATTAGAACAGTTTATGTGGTTTCAAAATTTCGGAGTGGGCATATGAGCACAAGTGACGCTGAACGTCCTGGACGCCCTATCGAGGTCACTACTCCAAAATAATCCTCAACGACTATTTGGAAAAGGGTAAAATACAAAAAAGTTCTTTTCCATAACGACAATGCACTAGCTCACTCATCTGTGATTGTAGCCGCAAAATTGATGGAATTAAATTTCCAACTCGTTCCACATCCTTCCTATTCTCTAGATTTGGGTCCTTCGGACTACTACTTGTTCCCCAATATGAAGAAATGATTGATGGGAAGAAGATTTTATTCAAACGAGGAGGTGATTGCAGAAACGAAAGCCTATTTTGCAGAGTTGGACCAATCTTATTATTTGGAAGGAATCAACAAACTGGAGCAGCGTTGGACGAAATGTATAAGTCTAAAAGGAGACTACGTTGAAAAATAAAAAAAATATCCCGAAAAATTAAGTAGTTTTCATTTTTGCACGGACTTTTCAAACCACCCTCGTATTTTGCGTCTCTTATATAATAGAATATTTATAAAAAACTACTTTTTTATAACGAATTGATTTAGGAAAATTTGTCGTGTAATGTTGTAGTTGGTAGCATTAGATTATAACATTTATTCAATTATTTGAAAGTTCTTACAACACAGACATTTCGGTGTATATTTGCACCTTCTTCAGGGTTTATAACAAGTTATTAAACAAAATAATACATACAAAATAATATGGAAATTATCACATTTACAGTAAGATTTTCCATATTGTTATATATCATATACACAAAATACATTCGTACTAAACATTCAGTTCTACACATCGTACAAAAAATCCAAAGAGCACACACACCCCCATTTATTCTCAAAATCGACAACAGAATAAATCGGGAAAAAGCCAGAAGTACGGTAAAATTTTTGAAAGATGTCCGATCAAGGTTATCTACGAATTATATGAATTCAGATTTTTGCTCCGCCCATTCTGACAAATTCAGTAGTGTCGTTTGCTTAGTTTTTGTGAGGGTACATAAGATACTACTGTTATTTTATTATTATAAAAATATATGTTACAATAAAAGCATTAAAAATTCAAAAATAAATCAACTGGTAAGTTTATTAGCAAATGTAAAACCAAATATGTAAAAATAAGATACTGACACAATGTCAGTGTCAGTGACATTAACAGGAAATAACATTATTCGTACGGCTATGAATTAAGGTAATGTATCTGAATTAATATATAAACTTACGTTTCAGCGAAATTATTATCAACAACGAGCATCGTTTTAAAATAGAATGTCCTAACTTAGTCGAAACAATATGAATTTTTGAAAGACAAGCGTGTTGTATCCATCCGTATCGCACACCTTAAAGCCCTTGTCAAGGAGGGGGATAAATGTATGCCAGTTTGTTAATTCGTTCATGATACAGATGACCTTGATCGGACATCTTTCAAAAAATTTACTGTACCTTGCATATTAGTTACGCATTCGTCTTAGTTCTGAATTTACGTAAATATGAATGAGTACATTTTATTCTTCGATTTTATGTATTTTATAATATGTGTATTCAAGTTATTAGTGAAATATATTTGTATTTGTTAGTAATATTTCTAAACGAAAATAATATATTATAAACCAAAAACTGTTAAAGCTTGAAAAATAAAAACAACATGACAAATTATACATTAGGTACCCGGCACGTATTCTACAGTTTTCATGTTCTCTTTTGTAATCACACTATTGATTCTAGATTAAAATTTAGATGAATAATTACTGAAATAAAAATACGATCCACATTTGATCCGAGCAGGGCAATAATAATTTTTCAAACAAGTTCATAACCTATTCAATATCCAACAAATTAATAACAGTGATTGACGTGTCGTATAAATATTAACCTTTAAATCCCCCATATTAATAATCATGTACAATTAATTCATAATTTAATATCAAATCATGATATTTAATATTGTATTACAATAAATTGATATTTGCGGATTATTATACGTGATTTTACAAAATTATAATGTACTAAATCTAACCTTTTACATATTATACAGAATGGTTATGAACTTATTGTCATAAATTCAAGGGTAAGTAGTATGACACGTGTAGATTACAAAACAGAAAGATTTTTTTTTAATTCGAAAAAATAAAATTTGATTTTTCTTTTTACCTCTCGCTAAGAGAGGTATTGTATTCATGCTAAAAATCGCATATCCAGATTTTATTGAATAAGCACGTTTTAAGGTCCCTACAATCCGATTTTAACATTTTTACGATGATGTCTGTGTGTGTGTGTGTGTGTGTGTGTGTGTGTGTGTGTGGATGTGTGTGTGTGGGATGTTGGAAGGACGGTTACTCAAAAACTATAAGACTTAAAATTTGTTTAACAACGTATTTCCCAATCGGACATTCATGGGAAGATCTGAAAAGGTTTTGGTAATAATTGGACAACCGGAAGTAGAAGATTCTTGAAAAAAAATCTTCTAAATATTATTTTTTGAAAATTTTTCGTGGTAATATTAAAGAAAATTAAATTCTCTATCTGATACATTTAAATATTTTATTATATATTCCATAGATTTAGAGATAAAAGAAGTATAATATATAAAATAATCTGTTGTAATAAATTTGACAGCCGAAAGAATGCCATGAAAAATAGTTGATAATTTAAATTATTTGTAACTGACAGATAAATGTCAGTGTCAGAAATAATGAGTAATGAAAGAAAAATGTACTTGGAGAATCCCTTAGTTCTTGATCTGTGACTATTATGGAGATGACAAGTCTGGGTTGAAGGACTTAAATTTGTTTCAAACATTATGGGACAATGTACACCAGTACTATAGACTAGAGTAACTTTGAATTGCGAAAAAGCTATCAAATTCTTCTCAAGTAAGTTGTAAATATTGACAAAATTACACATCGATATAAGAATAATCAGAGTGCAATCTATCCGTCACTTTATTAAAGGGAATTAGTGTTATTTAGATATAACATGTATGAAAAAATAAAATGTAAAAGAAGATATGTAAGAATAGATGCACAATCCATATATACATTTTAGACCGCCCAAAATTAATGTTTTTACTAAAAGAATATGAAGAGAAAGTAAACAACGTTGTTCGAATTGAAAATTGCTGTTACCAGCCTAATATTTATATATGGTAAACTCTACTTTGTAATTTATTGTAACATAATTTATGGTAAAATATCTTCATGTTGAGACATGCTATTATTGAATAATAAAGAAGTTTATACGTCATAGATTTATATGAATATATTATTTGTATTTATAAAAATATTCTTTGCTTTATGCATACAGCCAGGTAAAATATACGGCGAGAGGTTATGTGCTGGCCACATCAGATTTTTTTACTGCTGTTTTAATTAATATTTCATTAAAAATATGGTTATCAAAAATTCATAAAAAATTAGTTGTATAAGATATTATTCTTAATAATTAAATTAAATAGCATTTTTAACGAAAATAATTGTGTAATACATAAAATAATGCAAATGCGTTGCCAGTGGTCCAGTGGTACCAAAAATGTTAGTTTCACGATAACTACTCTTAAATACGCGAAAAAAAATTCTTTCGGTTCCGTAAATCATACGTCATACTACTTACCTTTAAATTTATGACATTAAGTTCATAACCGTCCTGTATAAATATAAGGGGCGTATAAAAGTACACTTTTTTCATTACAAGGGGTTTATACAGAGTGTCCAGGATAACTTGTCCAACATAGGAATCTCGAGAACTATAAGACATACGAAGTCGGTTAATGAAGACAAAAAATTCCGCCATGAGAACATTAATGGTGTTTTGTTATTTGTGAAAAAAATGCATAGATCACTAGATACAGGCGAAAATGAAAATTTTTCTGCTTTTACCACCCGCTACACTTGGTAAGGGTGGTACGGTTCTCGAGATCCCAATGTATTCGTACCTTAAATATTGCGTAAATTTAAACAATTTAGACATTTTTTTTGACGACACTATTAGTTATTTCGAAATTATCGTTTCATACCCCCTTTCCTAACACTAACTACAATCTATGTAAAAAATATGAATTCATTAAATTCAAAACAATCACAATCGTTAAGATAGTAATGTGTTTTTTAAGGTGAATCTTTACAGAGAAGTGTCTCGCCTTAAATGGGACACTTGTATATTCATATGTAATATAATAAGTGATATTATTATCATAGATTGTGTGCTTCGGTTTCACGAGCAATATCTTCAATTATTAATCATATCACGAGCTTATATTTAATAAGAGAATATAATGATTTTTTGTAACCTAACCTAACTTTTGATATACATATTCATATTGTATTAAAACATGGTACTTACGAGTTTATTTAATATTTCAGAGTTTGAATTATTGTTATTACTTATTTTTATACTAAAAATTAACTGTCAATGTCATAAATAAACAAAACAAATCCCCTAGTAACGACTATACATACGGTGATAATTTCTTTGTTTTTTATCATCGCTGTGATAGACATGTAACTAGGGAGATTCTGATGTTGATTGGCGGAAAACATGTCACGTGACTAATGAATTATATTCTCATTAATATACCAGCAATGATCTGTTCTGTAACCATAATCATGTCCTTCTTGCGGTTCATAATGATACGGAATATGATATTACCTTATGCTGTAACCTTAAATTTAGCTAATTTTATGTTCTACAATATACATTCTGATCCCAACCAATAAAAATCGAGTATCTTATCACGTGTATGCGTTTGTAATTATTTGTATTTCTAATATATTTGATGTTTCGAGTACTTCGTTCTACGAAGTTTTTGTTGCCTTCCTTTTGCAACAATATTCCAATATTTAATCAAATTATAAGAGACATTGCGGAATCAATCAAAAATTAACTTTCCATTAACAAAGTCTTGAATGATTATGAAACAATCAGTTGAAAATAACGTGGTACGTGTATATCCTACATCATAAGTTACCAGATTATTATATTTTTTATTAGAAATATACTTTTACCTTCAGTTTCAATATTAATTTAGAAAAAGTAGTACTACAAATCGTACCTACCTACTTTAATTTCATTTCGAATATTAAAATAAAAAATTGTTTTATTTTATAAACAAGAAAGCTTCAAATTGTACTTACAGGTTATAATATACATCTGCCATATTCCCACGATGTTCCAAAGCTTTCCTGTAGGCCCATTCGGCTTCGTTATTTCTACCTTGGTTACTCAAAATGGTTCCAAGGTTTCCATAAGCTGTAACAAAATCAGATATTAGATTTTATTTTCGTGGGCCTTAGGTACAAGATATTAATAAAATTCCTAGCCTACTTTTAAACTAAAAAGTGACCTTTATATTCTTTTTACATATATTACATCTCTAAGGCTCGATCCTACCACTTCTAGTTAGAGTAACTGTTCACTAACCATTGTTTGTCGTAATCAACAATTTTACAGTTATAGCAAAGTTTGCATTCCAACAAAACACCATAACAATGCCAGAAAATTATCCGTTTGGCAGGTTATTTCTTTTACTTTTTTTGTACTAAATTTTAATAATAAAATAAATGTAAGTTTCACATATTTTACATTTGTTAAGTAAATATTTTGTTTTTGGAACAATAAACAATTTTTCATTAAATCTATTTTTAATATATCTCCGTCAAATTATAGGAGTACCTAAATGCTTTGATTTACATGCGCGCACAAAGCAAAACCAATTCATGTCAAGTTCAAGTGAGTTAGAATGAAGTACGCAGGTCAAATCCATCTCCAACAACGCGCGGGAATTATTTACTTCGTGGTTAGTAGAGACATCTGTTGGCAGTGTGGGAACTATATTATTTCTGCCAATTGAAACTCATAAAATGGCTAATCTGAGTATAAAAGATGAATGACGATATCAGAAACGTCTAGTTAAATTTAGTTCCATTAAATTAAATATAATGAACAAAACAATTTCCATTTCCTTATGACATCTAAATTATTGCTGTCAAAAAGTCATGTTGCATTTGTTCATTTAATTAAATTTACTATGAAACTAAATTTAATTGGACGTTTATAATACCACCCCTTACATAGTCGTTCTGTTGACAAGAAGTGATACATATAAATATTTAATAAGTAATAGTAGAAAATACATATCGATTCAATAAAACTCATTCATTTTCTGTGTCAGTATTCTAAACATAATTTTATTGAAATGAACCACCCGTACGCTATGCTGTTTTTTACCTCCCGCTATCCTTGGTAAGGGAGGTATAGGGTTCGTGCTAAAAATCGCATATCGAGATTTTGTTAAATGACCACGTTTTAAGGTCCTTAGATTCCATTTTTAACATTTTCACGATGTTGTCTGTGTGCATGTATGTATGTGTGGATCCTCTTTACGCTCTAACAAAAAAAAATTAAAATCTTGTATTTCTACCTTATTCTAATAATGAAAGAAGCCATTAGATTTTGGTGTCAATCGGATAACCAAAAATGGCAGTTTACTTGAAGTTCAAAATAGTTTTTCTTCAAAAAATACCTTTAAATGTTATTTTTTCGCAATTTGTTATTATAAAACTTAAAGATTATTTCATTTTCTACAGGTTTGCATTAATACTTTTTCAACATATTTTATGGATAAATTTATAAAATAATATAAAAATTATATCTCGGAGCTTATGCACACAACTCCATGGTTACAAAGTTCATCATTTCAAATTAATAACAGTAACGTTTTCAAAAGAAAATTGGAAATATAACAATAGTTACATAGAAAGGAATTTAATATACATAATTTCAAATTAATAATAATAAATAAATAAATAAATAAATATTTCATCACGGCATATTACCCATTGCTGGGTGTGCCAATCTGCTTCATACGCAGATATCGGTAATGATGGAATATTTGTACCGTGTGGACGCTTACCAGGCGTCACCTCACGGGCACTCATTGCTGGCGTGGAGAGTGCGCCACAGGGGTCAATTTTGTGCCATTAAAATGCGATGTAATTTTTGGCGTCGGTCGGGATCGAACCCGGTTCCCCAGATTCGCGACCAGACACTCAGGCACACGGCCACGAGACCCCATAATTAATAAAAATAGCGTTTTAAAACGAAAATTGTAAATAGAACAATAGTTATATGGCAAGGAACTTAAGATACATAATTTCTAGTATTAGTAAATATGCAGGTATGTATTGAAATAAGAAAATAAATATATTATCACGGCATATTACCCATTGCTGGGTGTGCTAATCTGCTTTGTACACAGATTTCGGTAATGATGATGATATATTTGTATCGTGCGGGCGTTTACCATGCGTTACCTCACGGGTACTCATTTTTGGCGTGGAAAGTGCATCACAGGGATCAGTTTTGTGCCATTTAAAATTCGAAATATTTGATAGTAGGAATTGAATCCGGTAAATTAATAAAAAATAAATGGCGGAAGGTTTTGTGTTGGTCACATCAGATTTTTTTCTCTCTTAATGTTGACAGACGGCACACTAGATAAGTTTATTTCTGCAATTAGATATGTATGTCTATTCTAATTAAACAATAAATAATCTCAAATTTAATAATTAATATAGAAATTGACAATTTATAATTCAATTGATTTCCTTGTATTAGCGATATAATTCTTATAAAATACTTATATACATTTCTTTTAATTTGTATTTTATTCAGGATCTGTTGTTTTGTATTCTTTGAGTCTACCATTAAGTTGATTGTTATAGGTACTTTCCTCTGTATTTTCAAAGGCAAAGAGATTCTTTTAATAAAGGGACCCTACTCTTCTCTTTGAGTACAAAGTTATTTTTCATAAATGCATTGCTTTGAAAACAAAATAAGAATAAAATAATTGAATTTATGATGTTTGTTCACATTACAACTTGATAACGAAACCTGGATAAAAAGAATCCGACCTTCAATTCTCATGAAAAATAATGACGGTGTTCGTGGAAATTCCGATTCGCTCGAAATGACTGATCCATATTTTCTTGGTGAAAAATGGAATTCCAGTCGTTCGTCAAGCTCTCCTTTCTCTAAGCATAGCTCCATGCGACTTCTGGTTGTTTACGAAATTAAAGAGACCACTGAAAGGATACTGTGTTGAGAGTAGAGAAAAGATAAAGCGGAATACGATGGCGGAGCTGCAGACCATTTGAAAAGAAGTCTTCCAGAGCTGTTTACAGCAGTGGAAGAATCGGTTGGCTAAATATGAGGAGGGGCAAGGGGACTACTTTGAAGGGGATTATGCCGGGGACACACGGTACTTGTAATGACCATTAGCTACATTCTTAATTGAAGTTAATGCTCATTAGAAAAATACGTAGACACACGGACGATAGTTGAAATTTCCTACACATGCGCAGATCGCAATGTTTGTTGACAGTTTTCACGTATTCTTATGACAGTAGTATAGGTTAGTCAAGGTTAAGTGCATGTGCATGTATTTAAATATATACTTTTGTTCACGAAAGATGACTATTCATGGTCACTTGTTCGAACAAAGAATACACAGCACTTTATACAGTAGTAGCTTAGCAACATTTCATGTTAGAAAGAGAAAGATTATTTGACGTATGTCTATATGGTTTATGTTGTGTGACAGATATACGTAAATGATGACATTACTTTCTAACACATTACAAATAATAATAACATATGTCGTAGAATTACAGATATCTAATTATTTACTGCACTGCCCTCTGTCCTAATAGTTACCCAGTGACGTTGACATTTAAATTAAAATTATTCCATGGTTTTTGTCAAATCTTATGTTTTAGGATTTTGCAAATACATAGGTGAAGAGCATAAATCTTTGAGAAAGACATTATTTAAAAAGAAACATAATTTTCAAATAAATTACACTTATTTTTTGCAGTTAAAATGTATCTATAAATGTTTCATGTTGCACGTCTATGTATACGAAATGCAGTGAAGTTATCTGCTAATAATATTATACCATACGGTTAATAAATGACCTTGAATTATTATCATTCGTGAACCAAACTATACCAAATATGACGTCAAAAAAGAGATTCAAGTGGACTCCGGATCTAGAATGAATATTAATTGATATTTGAGAATCAAATATCGAAAATTTGAGAAAACAAAAAAGAAAGTTTGCGTCTATTTGACAAATTTTGCGACATTTCCATTACTATTCGGAGATAATTTAAATTATTCACAATTTGTTGATTTAGAGAACTCATTTAAATAATTTCTAACCTCCAAGTTCCAATGCAAGTGACAACTGTCAGATTTCAATATTCTAGGCGATAAGACCCGAACGCTTCCGATCCTTCGTTTTAAAACTTCATCGGCACTGTTCTTCATTATGAAG
This sequence comes from Harpalus rufipes, assembly GCA_951394225.1. Classification (NCBI taxonomy): domain Eukaryota; kingdom Metazoa; phylum Arthropoda; class Insecta; order Coleoptera; family Carabidae; genus Harpalus; species Harpalus rufipes. The sequence continues at coordinate 6,654,368 of OX596274.1, forward strand.
TTTGAAATGATCATTACATAAATGATCACATGACACATGACAACTAAATTAAGAATTAGCTGTTAATGTTCATTAACTTTCGCCGTGTGTCCCCGGCATTAGGGTCCCAACTCCGTCATATATGCAATATTTTTTTGCCTTTTGTACTTAATTTTTTTTTATAAAAATATAACATTATAATAATTATAGAATAATATAGATCACAAGTATTTTTAATATGAATGATGAGTGTTTTAGTGTTTCTACATTCTTAGTTCGTGGGTTAGCAGTACCTAATATTGAAAAGTTGTAGTTGAAATATGTTTTGACTAATAAGCAAATTTCAATATAACCATTAAAATATTATAGTCTTAACAACTTGTGCTCTATACATTAATGCTATTAAATCTAATTTCGTAAATTATTACCTGGCTCAAATAAAAAATGCGTTTGTTTTAATTTTCTGTAAATTTTGATTTTTTTTTTACCTTCCGTCACCTAGGTAAGGAAGATGTTGTTTTTGGTCAAAAAATTCAGTGATGCTAATAAGCACTGTGTGTATGTGTGTGTGTGTGTGTGTATGTTTGTAATACCACGATTCCAAAAAGTATAATTTGTGATTAGATTTTGGTTATAATTGGTCAACCGGAAGTACCCTCATTTGAAGATTTTAACAGTTTTTCTTGAAAAAAGCGCAGTTGAATATCATTTATTGATATTTAACGTTATTACAACTTAAAGAATATATTATTCTCTACACGATTTGATTGCATTTTATACTTCATATTCAATAGATATAGAGTTAAAGAATTATAAACATATTAAATTTCATAAATCAGCTATGCTAACCACGGAAACTGCTAATATATTCAGATAATTCAAATTAACAGATGTCAGTATCAACGAAAAGTAAATAAATGCGGCAGGGATGAAGATGGTGAGATAGATTCTTGGAGAAGACACGGAAAAATACGGTAAGGAATGAAAGAGTAAGGGAAATAAATCTAGTATTAAAAGTTTCTAGAAAGATACAAGAGAAACGATTACATTGGTTTGAACATGTCATGAGGAGAGATGAAGAATATATTGGAAGAATGAATAGCTTAGTAATAGAAGGTTGAAGAAACAAAGGAAGACCAGAGATAAGATGGAAGAACTGTATTGCGAAAGACTTGAGAGAAAAAGAACTGAATGAGAACGACACGCAAAACAGAATTGAGTGGAAGAAGAAAATAAAAAATACCGACCCCTAACGAATGGGAAAAGCTAAGGCAGAAGAAAAAGATGTCAGTGTCAAGCGTAATTTGCATAGTTTGTTTATGAAATAATTTTAATAGCAATTTAGAATCTTAAGAAGAAAATTTATGTATGGAATTTATACATACATAGGATTGACGGAAGGTATTGTGCTGGCCACAACAGATTTTTTACATTCGAAAAAGGTTAGTTGTCTTATTGTTAAGAACTATGGTTGATTAATGAGCAAAAATATTAAACGCTCGCACCGTATGAAAAAATCATCATTAACGATATCTATGTAAGGAGATTGGTACACTTTTGTTGCCCTAATATTTAAATCCTAAATTTATATACCCTAAATGACATCTTTATTTAGGCTATTAGCATTTAATTAAACAATCCATATGCGTTGCTATAACTTGTGTTAAATGTCAAATTTACTGTCGTCAAGAATAGCTTAACTTCTATTTATGGAATATTAACATTTAATTCGAAACATCAAATTAAATCGAAAAGTATAATTCATTTTTGTTGTTATAAAGTGAATAAAGTGTCTATAGAAACCAATGGATGTCATTAGTGTGCCATTGAATAACACATTATATTACAATAATTGGATATTATAATTTTTTTAAACCTGACAAGCTTGACGTAAATTCCAGTTGTAAGTTTTTCTTCTATTCTTGGTAAAACTATTATTTCGTTCAAAAAATATCTTACTATGTATAATTCTAGAAATATTTTTATAAAAAAAAAAACCAATAATATAAGTTATTTGTTAATAATAGGAGTCTAAGGTTAAATTATAACTAAAACTAATACAATTACCCCGTAACTTTAAAATAATAAAATAAACCATATACGTATTTCGAGAACTAAGTTCTCATCAGCAGTAGTACAAATTTAAGCAGTAGTTAAGATTACTCAACATGTAAACCATGCCAGAGGTCTAACAACTCTGAATGAATATCAATTATTAACTAAGATTTGGCGTCCAATGATATTTAAGATTTAAAACGTCCTATAAAATATTAAATCGAATAGTTTAGAGTTTGGTATGGGACTGAGATCTGCGTTCATCAAATTATTTTTAAATTTATTTATTATTAAGCTCTCGTATGCATCTAAATATCTATCATTATTAATACGTTTTAAAAGCTTAATATTAGAATTGATAATTTTGTGATTATTAATGAACATATGTTGAGCTACGCTAAATTTTTCGGGATTACCGCTTTTTAGATGATAAATAAATATATTCTTTAAACCGTGTGTCAATTTGTCTTTTAATTTGCCCGATGTAAACTTTGAAATTTTTTGTTTAATTTAAACTAATTTATCGATAGTTTTAACCCGGAAGCCGTTAGGTTTACATGTTGAGTAATCTTAGCTACTGTGTTTAAATTTGTACTACTGATGATGAGAACTTAGTTCTCTAAATACGTATATAGCTTATTTTACTATTTTAAGGTTAAGGTGTAATTGTATTAGTTTTTAGTAATATAGGTTATGTATTATTTTTTAGCAGATATTAACTAGGTACAAAATATGAAATAAAGCAGGTGGGCCAACTGTTCTGTATGCTATTTGTATGTTGAAATGGATCAAGGAAACGAAAAGGAAGTAACCAATTTGAAAGGGAAATATCTAAAAATCATTTGTATGCATTCGTCAATAACCTATTTCGGCTATGTCCATGTTATTAACCTTCTTTTTGCATGTGTCAAGCGGAATGATTACATACGTAACACATGTCAGGTGCGTAATATTGGGGCATGTGACGAGACTAATGCAATTATTATTAATATCGCGTTTACAGCGATTACCGTAATTAAACCAATTATTCGGGTTCCTATAGTTACCACGATTTGGAGACAGACAATGGATTCGACGACTCAAATTCCAATCTGTCTATGAATTTTTACCTCTCGCTAAAAGAGGTATTGTATTCATGCTAAAAATCGCATATCCAGATTTCAATGAATAAGCACGTTTTAAGGTCCCTACAATCCGATTTTAACATTTTTACGATGATGTCTGTGTGTGTGTGTGTGTATGTGTGTGTGTGTGTGTGTGTGTGGGATGTTGGAAGGACGAATACTCAAAAACCATAAGACTTTATATTTGTTTAACTACGTATTTCCCAATCGGACATTCATGGGAAGATTTGAAAAGGTTTTGGTAACAATTGGACAACCGGAAGTAGAAGATTCTTGAAAAAAAAATCTTCTAAATATTATTTTTTGAAATTTTTTCTTGGTTATACCATTGTTATACTAAAGAAAATTAAATTCTCTGTCTGATACATTTAAATATTTTATTATATATTCTATAGATTTAGAGATAAAAGAAATATAATATATTGTGTGTGTGTGTGTGTGTATGGATGTGTGTGGATGTGTGTGTGTGGGATGTTGGAAGGACGATTACTCAAAAACAATAAGACTTTAAATTTGTTTAACTACGTATTTCCCAATCGGACATTCATGGGATGATCTGAAAAGGTTTTGGTAACAATTGGACAACCGAAAGTAGAAGATTCTTGAAAAAAAATCTTCTAAATAATATTTTTTGAAAGTTTTTCTTGGTAATATTAAAGAAAATTAAATTCTTTATCTGATACATTTAAATATTTTATTATATATTCTATAGATTTAGAGATAAAAGAAATATAATATATAAAATAATCTGTTGTAATAAATTTTACAGCTGAAAGAATGCCATGGAATATAGTTGAAAATTTAAATTGTTTGTAACTGACAGATAATTGCAGTGTCAGAAATCCGGAGACATTACTGAAGACTTTTTCTGGGAAGTAGGTACATACATTATATTATTTCTTAAAGTATTAATATTGTAGGTATATTACACATACCCTTCAGAAATATTGTTACTTCCGACAATGAATTGGAAACATCTCGAAAAATTAGAAGAGTAGGACAAAATTTCTTCATAGAATGAATTTAAATTTAAAAAATCTAAATATATGGAATAAATATAAATAGAATTTTTGATGTAGAGTGTAGGTATACAAGAAATGTTAAATACATTAGTGCGCGAGCAGTCATGTGACTTTGTTAGCCTTGACAAGCAGATATGGGGGCCCATGTCAGAATGACAGCTAGTAAAGTAAAACAGATACAGTAAAATTTTTGAGATGTCCGATCAAGGGCACCTGTATCACGAACGAATTAACAAATAGGCATTCATTTATCTCTTTCTTTTGCAAAGGTTGTAAGGGTGTGTGATAAGGATGGATATAACCCGCTTGTCTTTAAAAAATTCATATTGTTTCTACTAAGTTAGGACATTCCATTTATAAACGATGCTCGTTGTTGATAATACTTTCGCTGTAACGTAAGTTTATTTATTAATACAGATACATTATCTGGATTCATAGTCGTACGTATAACGTTATGTTCTGTCAGAGTCGCTGACACTGACATTGTGTCAGTATCTTATTTTTACATTTTGGGTTTACATTTGCTAATAAACTTACTAGTTGACTTATTTTTGAATTTTGAATGTTTTTCCTGTAATATATATTTTTATAATAATAAAATAACAGTAGTATCTTGCGTACCCTCATAAAAACTAAGCAAACGACACTACTGAATTTGTCTTGATGGGCGGAGCAAAAATCTGAATTCATACAATTCGTAGACAACCTTGATCGGACATCATTCAAAAATTTTACTGTAGTAATATAATATCATAATTTCTCAATCTAAATTTAGTGATTTTCCAATTCCATGTGATTTATTTTCTTCGACAAGTAAATTCCACACTCCTGGTGACAAATTAACTACGTGAATTCAGAAAATCTTGAATTTTTTAATGAAACATTCTAACATTTAACATCTACGTACATAATTACTAATTCTCATTCTGAAACGGGCCCCCACATCTGCTTGTCAAGGCCAACAACGTAACATGACTGTTCGCGCCCTATACTTATGTAACCAAAAAAAGAAAGTGGCGAGAGGTATTGTGCTGCCCACAACAGATTTTTTAATATGGGCTACCACAATGCGTAGGTAGTGCTTTGCCATCTCTTTAACTACCATTACATTGATTATTCTAATTATAGAATTTACAACAACGATTTCAGTAATTAGGTGATGTATTTACAGTAATTTTCGTAATTAAAGGGAATAGGGTGACTTTCGCTATTACTACTGTTTCCTTTTGTAGTACGAAGAAGACTGGAAATCTCAATTAATTTCTCATCAACGTCATCCACATTTTAATGATTTCAATTACAATTAAATTCATATAGGTAAACGAGGGTAATAAAGATAAACAAATTTTGCTTCCACACTTTGTCGATTTTAATCGACAAAGTCCTATTTTGCGCTCTTAATACACAAATATCTATTATATATCTACTCTATTTCATATAATTATTTTACGTGAATTGTTTATATACCCTCTTTAATTGGGATTATATATCCTGCAGAGTGGTTAATAAATAAATAAATAAATCATCTCGTATACACATATTGCATTATTTTATGTTTTTGCTTCAATTTTAAAAAAATCTGATGTGGCCAGCACAATACCTCTCGCTACTTCCTTTTTTTTGGTTACATAAGTATAGGGCACGAACAGTCATGTTACATTGTTGGCCTTAACAAGCAGATGTGGGGGTCCATTCAGAATGATAATTAGTAATTATGCACATAGATGTCAAATGTCAGAATTTTTCATTAAAAATTTCAAGATTTTCTAAATTTCTAAAAGGAAAATAAACCACATGGAATTTGAAAATCTGACATGGGCCCCATATCTTCTTGTCAAGTCACATGACTGCTCGCGCCCTAATGCATTTCACATTTCTTGTATACCTACACTCTACACCAAAAATTCTACTTACATCTATTCCATATATTTAGATTATTTTAAATTTAAATTCATTCTATGAAGAAATTTTGTACTACTCTTCCAATATTTCGAGATGTTTCCAATTCATTGTCGGAAGTAACAGTATTTCTGGTATAGGGTATATGTAATATACCTATAATGTTAAATATTTAACTATTAATACATTTAGTTACAAACAATTTAAATTCTCAACTATTTTCCATGACATTCTTTCGGCTGTAAAATTTATTACAACAGATTATTTTATATATTATATTTCTTTTATCTCTAAATCTATAGAATATATAATAAAATATTTAAATGTATCAGACAGAGAATTTAATTTTCTTTAGTATAACAATGGTATAACCAAGAAAAAATTTCAAAAAATAATATTTAGAAGATTTTTTTTCAAGAATCTTCTACTTCCGGTTGTCCAATTGTTACCAAAACCTTTTCAAATCTTCCCATGAATGTCCGATTGGGAAATACGTAGTTAAACAAATATAAAGTCTTATGGTTTTTGAGTATTTGTCCTTCCAACATCCCACACACACACACACACACACACACACACACACACACACACACATACACACACACACACACACAGACATCATCGTAAAAATGTTAAAATCGGATTGTATGGACCTTAAAACGTGCTTATTCAATAAAATCTGGATATGTGATTTTTAGCATGAATGGAATACCTCTCTTAGCGAGAGGTAAAAAAATAACCTAATTTGAAAAATCCAATCATGCTTTTTGTTCGTTGATGGATATGACAATGAGCTCTAGATAGATTATAGTAATTAATGAGATATTTTTGCTATAGGCGGCATTTACTATACGCTACATTAAACACATTTGTAGCTGTAATGGAATACGCCAGAGGGATAATTTTGAAAAATACGCAACAGTTTTAGATATACTATTTGGAACATCCATATTGCTTTAATGAATAAAAGCATGTAAAATATATTGATGCATTAAAAACGTTGTTCATGAAATATAGTTATATATGAAACAATTATGTAAAGAAAAGACCGAAAATTTAGCACGCGAAGTACAATCAAGTCTGCTAATAGATAATAGTATATTACTAGCCGAGGTGGAAAGTGCTTCATTACTGTCGAGGGCGTAGATAACTAACCAAGGCCCGAAACCTCGAGTTTAGCTACAGCCCGAATCATAATCAAACTTTTCACCGAAGTTTATAAAGTATTTTATTTACAATCGGAAATTAATAATGAGTAATTAATATTTATATAATAATAATAATAATAATAATAATTATAAGAAAAACTAAACTGGATTGCAGTCCCAATTTTTTACCTCCCGCTAAGAGAAGTATTGGATTCATGCTAAATATCGCATATCCAGATTTTAATGAATAAGCACGTTTTAAGGTCCCTACAATCCGATTTTAACATTTTTACGATGATGTCTGTCTCTGTGTGTGTGTATGGATGTACGTGTGTATGTATGTGGGATGTTGGAAGGACGATTACTCAAAAACTATACTTTATATTTGTTTAACTACGTATTTCCCAATCGGACATTCATGGGAAGATCTGAAAAGATTTTGGTAACAATTGGACAACCGAAAGTAGAAGATTCTTGAAAAAAAATATTCTAAATAATATTTTTTGAAAATTTTTCTTGGTAATATTAAAGAAAATTAAATTCTCCATCTGATACATTTAAATATTTTATTATATATTCTATAGATTCTGTTATAATAAATTTTACAGCCGAAAGAATGCCATGGAAAATAGTTGAAAATTTAAAATATTTCTAATTGACAGATAAGTGTCAGAAATCCGGAGACATTACTAAAGATTTTTTCTGGGAAGTACAAACATTTTATTTCTTATTGTATTAATAGTTAAATATTTAAAATTATAGGTATATTACATAATATATCCTTCAAAAATACTTTCAATCCTGACAATGAATTGGAAACATTTCGAAAAATAAGAAGAGGAAAAAATTTCTTCATAAAATGAATTTAAAATTAAAGAATCTAAATATAAGGAATAGATATATGTAAGTAGAATTTTTGGTGTAGAGTGCAGGTATACAAGAAATGTTAAATATAATAGGGCGCGAGCAGTCATGTGACTTTGTTCGTCTTGACAAGCATATATGAGGGCCCATGTCAGAATGATAGCAAGTAATTATGTATAAAACTGTCAAATATCATAACTTCTCATTCTAAATTTAGTGATTTTCCAATTCCATGTGGTTTATTTTCCTCGATAAGTAAATTCAACACTCCTGGTGACAAATTAACTACGTGAATTTAGAAAATCTTGAAAATTTTAATGAAAAACATTTGACATCTATGTACATAATTACTAATTATCATTCTGAAATGGGGCCCCACATCTGCTTGTCAAGCCCAACAATGTAACATGACTGTTCGCGCCCTATACTTATGTAACCAAAAAAGGAATTGGCGAGAGGTATTGTGCTAGCCACAACAGATTTTTATTTATTTAATCTGAAGCCAACGTTTCGCTGTCACAGTTTCATCAGAGCAAAAGACTAAGGTTCCACATATAAATATAATGATTAAATCCCCTTTACATATGTAAGTTTTGAGTTTTGTTATTGGTATACTGGTATGCAGTTCCGACCACATGACCTCCTTCAGTCCGTTATGTCTTTTGTTGTACGTTGGTAAAAGCACGTGGTGGTTAAGGAGTTTAGGAAATCGTTTCTATAAAATCGAGTTAGTTCTCTGACAACGGCAACGGTAAGGCAAGGCAATGCAGTATTCCTGTAGCGTTGTAGGTTGTAGCCTAGCACAGCACAGAGGACTCGCGGTACGAGAACGGAGGCATTGACTTGGTTACGAGACCGAAAACGCCCGTTCCGTGTCCTTCAATAGCTCCCCGGACTCCCATCGGAAACTGCGGTCCACGACAGCGTAGCATAAAGCAGACAGGCGCCCGCGCCCGAGAAGGAATGTTCTACTTAACCCATATTCTTCACACATTCCGCAGATTTCATACCCATTTTAATTATTATTATTACATTCAAAACTTAAGTACTCGTCTCAGAAGGAAATAGCTCGTACTCATTAAACAATTTTATTTTAAGTTAAATTTATATCAAATTATTACTGAATAATGAATGTACTATATAGTTCAATATAATTGCTATACTTGGAGAAACTATTAATATATAATATTCAAAAATCATACTTAACAAGTTTCACAAATTTCAGTCTTTTAATATTATGAATCAATTTCTCGGTCATTTATCAGAGACTGAAATCTTCTGAAACTTGTCAATATAATTTTTTTAATATATAAGTGTGGTGATGTTATTGCAGTAAAAATTTTGAAAGATGTCCGATCAAGGTAATCTACGAATTTATGAATTCATCTTTTTGCTCCGCCCATTCTGACAAATTCAGTAGTGTCGTTTGCTTAGTTTTTATGAGGGTACATAAGATACTATGGTTATTTTATTATTATAAAAATATGTTACAATAAAAGCATTCAAATTTCAAAAATAAATCAACTGGTAAGTTTATTAGCAAATGTAAAACCAAATATGTGAAAAATAAGATACTGACACAATGTCAGTGAATCTGAATTAATATATAAGCTTACGTTATAGCGAAACAATATGAATTTATGAAAGACAAACGTGTCATTTCCATCCTTATCGCACACGCTTATAGTCTGCAAAGGAGAGAGATAAATGAATGCCAATTTGTTAATTCATCGGACATCTTTAAATAATTTTACTGTATATTTATATTGCTTCCTATAACATAGGTACTAGCAATTAAAAATACGACACATTGCAAATAGTCTACACACTAAATTTAATATAACTATAATTTTTACCTTCCGTTACCTTTAGGTAAGGAAGGTATTGTCTTTGGTCAAAAAATTCTATGATGAGTTTTTAGTGAATAAGCATGTTTTAGGGTCCCTATAATACGATTTTACCATTTTTACGATGATGTTTGTATGTATGTGTATGTGTGTGTGTGTGTGTGTGTGTGTGTGTGTGTGTGTGTGTGTGTGTGTGTGCGTGTGTGTGTGTGTGAACGAAAGTTTCGGATCGCATAACTTCAATACCACGATTCCAAAAATTATAATTTTCGTATTCCTCAAGTTTAAATCCAGAAGAATAAGTGATTAGATTTTGGTTATAATTGACCAACCGGAAGTACTCCCATTTGAAAATTTTAACAGTTATTAACGTTTTTATAACTTAAAGAATATATTATTCTCTACACGGTTTAATGCCATTTTATACTTCATATTCAATAGATATACATATAGTTAAAGAATTATAAAGATATAAAGGTTTAATTTTTTACCTCTCGCTAAGAGAGGTATTGGATTCATGCTAAAAATCGCATATCCAGATTTTATTGAATAAGCACGTTTTAAAGTCCCTACAATCCGATTTTAACATTTTTACGATGATGTCTGTGTGTGTGTGTGTGTGTGTGTGTGTGTGTGTGTGTGTGTGGATGTGTGTGTGTGTGTGTGTGGGATGTTGGAAGGTCGGTTACTCAAAAACTATAAGGCTTAAAATTTGTTTAACAACGTATTTCCCAATCGGACATTCATGGGAAGATCTGAAAAGGTTTTGGTAACAATTGGACAACCGGAAATAGAAGATTCTTGAAAAAAAATCTTCTAAATATTATTTTTTGAAAATTTTTCTTGATAATATTAAAGAAAAATAAATTCTCTTTCTGATACATTTAAATATTTTTATACATATTTTATAGATTTAGAGATAAAAGGAATATAATATATAAAATAATGTTGTAATTAATTTTACAACCGAAAGGATGCCATGAAAAATAGTTGCAAATTTAAATTATTTGTAACTGGCAGATAAATGTCAGTGTCAGAAATAATGAGTAATGAAAGAAAAATGTTCTTGGAGAATCCCTTAATTCTTGATCTGTGACTATTATGGAGATGACAAGTCTTTGTTGAAGGACTTAAATTTGTTTCAAACATTATGGGACAATGTACACCAGTACTATAGACTAGAGTAACTTTGAATTGCGAAAAAGCTATCAAATTCTTCTCAAGTAAGTTGTAAATATTGACAAAATTACACATCGATATAAGAATAATCGGAGTGCAATCTATCCGTCACTTTATTAAAGGGAATTAGTGTTATTTAGATATAACATGTATGAAAAAATAAAATGTAAAAGAAGATATGTAAGAATAGATGCACAATCCATATATACATTTTAGACCGCCCAAAATTAATGTTTTTACTAGAAGAATATGAAGAGAAAGTAAACAACGTTGTTCGAATTGAAAATTGCTGTTACCAGCCTAATATTTATATATAGTACTCTACTTTGTAATTTATTGTAACATAATTTATGGTAAAATATCTTCATGTTGAGACATGCTATTATTGAATAACAAAGAAGTTTATACGTCATAGATTTATATGAATATATTATTTGTATTTATAAAAATATTCTTTGCTTTATGCATACAGCCAGGTAAAATATACGGCGAGAGGTTATGTGCTGGCCACATCAGACTTTTTTTCTTTTGTTACATCCATTTGTATCATATACATCCATTATAAGTTTTTTATATTTGACGATTTTCACTCTGTTATCTACGGTTTTAACTATTTATTTATAATTTTAAATGTCCGTCTTTTAATGTATGTTTTTCGTTATCCACATGTGTAATTTTTTTTTCAACCGACATTTCTAGCCCTGATGAAGACAATGGTATAGGCGAAACATTGGCATGAATAAATTTTATTATTGACTGCAAGTCCGAAACATCGTTACTACCTGATTCCATCTCAATCCCAAATACAGTCGAATGTCGTTTTTGAATAAAGATATTCAATTTTATAAATCAGCCAGCTATGCTAACCATGAAAATTGCTAATATATTCAGATAATTCAAATTGACAGATGTCAGTATCAATAAAAAGTAAATGAATGTGGCCAGAGATTAGGATGTTGAAGTAGATGTTGGGGAAGACACGGAAAGATACGGTAAGGAAATTACAAGTTTCTAAAAAGATACAAGAGAGACGATTACATTGGTTTGAACATGTCATGAGGAGAGATGAAGAATATATTGGAATAAGAATGAATAGCTCAGTAATAGAAGGTTGAAGAAACAAAGGAAGACCAAAGATAAGATGGAAGGACTGCGGAAGAATTGAGAGAGAAGGAACTGAATGAGAACGACACGCAAAACAGAAACGAGTGGAAAAAGAAAATAAAAAATAGCGACCCCTAACGAATGGGAAAAGCTAGAAAAGAAGAAGAAGATGTCAGTGTCAAGGACAATTTGCATAGTTTGTTTATGAAATAATTTTACTGGAAATTGAGAATCTTTTGCAAGAAAATTTATCTATGGAATTTATACATAATACACAGGATTGACGGAAATGAATAAACTTTCATTTGATGATTTAGATTAAAAAATATTTTCTCTTGATAACAATTCTTTAAAATTTTAAATTAAAATTGTATTGTAATGTTACAACATCAAGAGTATTGATATATTTAACTTCATAATTTATTAATAAATAAACTTTTTGCTGTATGTACTCATATTAATTAAGGGTAGGCAAATAATCGCATGCAATTTGGTATATAAAATGTACAGAATGAAAAATAAAGGCCTGTAATTTGACGGGGATTGGAATAAAATTTGAGAACGAGTGGATATCAATTCTGCTGGGAATCGGCATTTAATTTGGCAGCAGCATTTCCCGCAGCAATTCATCACAGGGTTTAGGGTGGGGGTAGCGTTGGCCCCAGCGATTGCGGTGTGCTGGCTATTCACTAAACTTTGTTTTCATTTCCAGTATTTCCTGACGAGACTACACTTATTTACATTTTGCAAGTCTACGCTTCGTCCAGTAATTTGAAGGTAAAATTAACCGAGTTCTCAACTCATGACTTTTAATAACTTTACCGGTTTTTGTCATTTTAACATTTCGCTGGGCCGCCGTTGATATTCTACGGCGCCAGGTCGAGGGCTAGCAAATTACACGCTCGCCACGAAAGAACACTACAAAGCGTCATTATGTGAACGTGTACTTGTGTTTCATGTCTGAATCCACCAGCAGAAGTACGAGTAGTTACTATAATTTGTTCTATTTATAGCGATTTGCTACTAAAATGAGTACAATGAAATATGCGCCCTACTTCATTTATTCACTACATTTGCGGAAGTTCTATTAAAAACGGACTTTAAATAGACACAAATCTAAATAGTACATATTTCTTTTTTGTGCTCCATGTAAAATTCATGAATAACGTATGTAACAAAAGTGTTCGGAATTTTTTTTTTGTGAAATTTAAAAATATAGAAATCATGTATTCAAATATTACCTCTCGCTAAGAGAGGTATTGGATTCATGCTAAAATCGCATATCCAGATTTTATTGAATAAGCACGTTTTAAGGTCCCTACAATCCGATTTTAACATTTTTACGATGATGTCTGTGTGTGTGTGTGTGTGTGTGTGTGTGTGTGTGTGTGTGTGTGTGTGTGTGTGTGTGTGTGTGTGTGTGTGGATGTGTGTGTGTGGGATGTTGGAAGGACGGTACCCAAAAACTATAAGACTTAAAATTTGTTTAACAACGTATTTCCCAATCGGACATTCATGGGAAGATCTGAAAAGGTTTTGGTAACAATTGGACAACCGGAAGTAGAAGATTCTTGAAAAAAAATCTTCTAAATATTATTTTTTGAAAATTTTTCTTGATAATATTAAAGAAAAATAAATTCTCTTTCTGATACATTTAAATATTTTTATACATATTTTATAGATTTAGAGATAAAAGGAATATAATATATAAAATAATGTTGTAATTAATTTTACAACCGAAAGGATGCCATGAAAAATAGTTGCAAATTTAAATTATTTGTAACTGACAGATAAATGTCAGTGTCAGAAATAATGAGTAATGAAAGAAAAATGTATTTGGAGAATCCCTTAATTCTTGATCTGTGACTATTATGCAGATGACAAGTCTAGGTTGAAGGACTTAAATTTGTTTCAAACATTATGGGACAATGTACACCAGTACTGTAGACTAGAGTAACTTTGAATTGCGAAAAAGCTATCAAATTCTTCTCAAGTAAGTTGTAAATATTGACAAAATTACACATCGATATAAGAATAATCGGAGTGCAAGCTATCCGTCACTTTATTAAAGGGAATTAAGGTTATTTAGATATAACAAGTATGAAAAAATAAAATGTAAAAGAAGATATATAAGAATAGATGCACAATCCAGATATATACATTTTAGACCGCCCAAAATTAATGTTTTTACTAGAAGAATATGAAGAGAAAGTAAACAAAGTTGTTCGAATTGAAAATTGCTGTTACCAGCCTAATATTTATATATGGTAAACTCTACTTTGTAATTTATTGTAACATAATTTATGGTAAATATCTTTATGTTGCGACATGCTATTATTGAATAATAAAGAAGTTTATACGTCATAGATTTATATGAGTATATTATTTGTATTTATAAAAATAATCTTTGCTTTATGCATACAGCCAGGTAAAATATACGGCGAGAGGTTATGTGCTGGCCACATCAGATTTTTTTAGAATAAATGATTAACAGAATGTATAATTTAAATAATACTTAAAGGTCCATTGTTTTCAATAGCACGCAATTTTTGATTAACATGTCGCATCATGTTTTGGACGGTGATATTGTCTACTTCGCGAATTTTTTGAAATATTGGATGTCGTAGCTGTTCTTCATTTTGGGCTCCCCAACCATTATCTTGTAAACCTTTCTACTTAATATTGACCAAAATTCTTCAATGGGCCTTGCCTGGGGAACATTGGGGGGATTGTCATTTTTAAGCACAAATGGGATGTTGTGAGCATCTAACCAATCTGGTTATTCTAGCGTAATGGCAAGATGCTAGATCAACCAGTTTCGGGAGGCATCTCTCGGTATAAATGTCAGCATCAACCGCCTCACCCCTCACATGTCCAACATAAGGACGTGAAATACCTACCGCTGATATGACGCACCAGACCAAAATCTTTTCTTCAAATTTTTTGTTTGTTTTATATTTCACATTATTTGGACAATTTTCTATATCCGTATAAAATCCATCATTACCTTTAATTTCCGAATTAGAAAACGTGAAATATTTTTCATCATCCATGATCAAAACTCTGTTAGCTGTAAAGTGATATCTTCTTAATGCACGGCAACATATCGGAATTCTACGTAACTGATCTGTATATTTTGGACACTTCTTCCTCTTCCGATAAGTCCATTTCTGCTGAGTTTTCGGCTGATTGTCATGTGTGAAGCCCGAAGTCGGCGAGCCAATTTTCGAGTCGAAGTTCCCAACCGGTCTTTTGCACTTTCCACCAACCTATTTGACTGGGTATTAGTCAAAGCTTTAGGCCGTCCACTTTTGAAGGTTTACACATGGTATGCCTTCCTCACATTCACTTATAGTTTTACAAATAGTCGAAAAAGCAATATTTTTTCTTCGAAATATATTTACTATTTCAGATTTTGACAACCGTCCAACCAAATTGTATACACTTTTTTGATGCATGTGCACGTGATACATTATTGGTTACACGTAAATTAATTATTTCGTAAATTTATATTAGAATGGAATTCGTCTTTTAAATTTGGAACTTGGAAGTTCTCTTAAATTCTACCCTTTAAAAGTTTAGAAGAATCTTAATTAGAATAAGAAGAGAGTTCGTCCACTAAACGAAGTTTAACAACGAATTTTGTTTTCAAACAAATCCGAGAACAAATCCATTGTTAACTTGATAAAATGATTCTACTTACAACTGGTTAAAACTGTTATCCAATAGACACAAATTTAACAAGTAAAAAATCCAATATTTTATTATATGTTAAAATACTTGATTCTTTTTTCAATAATTGCTAAAAAAATTAACCAATGAGTTTCAGAATAGGCCCAATTACATATTCAAGTTTAAATGTAACTTTTAATGAAAATGTAATATGGCGTAAAATATAATATAACCTAAACTAACCTATGACAATCTAATCATATCTAACGTAACAATATTGATATTTACTGATCATTTAAGAAAATATTATAAAATACTGATCAATAATGTAAAAATTTGTGTTGTGGCCAGCACAATACCGCTCCATTTTTGGTTACATATTTGTTGGGAGCGAGCAGTCATGTGGCATTGTTAGCCCTGACAAGCATATATGGGGGCCCGTTGCAGAATGATAATTAGTAATTATGTACATGATGTTAAATGTCAAAATTTTCTAAATTCAAGTCGTTAATTTGTCACCAGGAGGCTGGAATTTACTTGTCGAGGAAAATAAACCACATGGAATTAAATTTAGAATGTGAAATTATGATATTTGACATCTACGTACATAATTACTAGCTATCATTCCGACACGAACCACCATATCTGCTTGTCAAGGCAAACAAAGTGCTCGCGCCCTATTGTATTTAACATTTCTTGTATACCTACACTCTACACAAAAAAAATCTACTTACATCTATCATTTATATTTAGATTTTTAAATTTTAAATTCATTGTATGAAGAAATTATGTCGTACTCTTCTAATTTTTCGAAATGTTTCCAATTCATTGTCGGGATTGACTGTATTATTGAAGGGTATATATGTAATACACCTATAATTTTAAATATTTAACTATTAATACAATAAGAAATAATACAATGTATGTACTTCCCAGAAAAAAATCTTCAGTAATGTCTTTGCATTTTACACTGACATTTATCTGTCAGTTACAAACATTTTAATTTTGAATTATTTTGACATTATTTAGGCTGTGAGATTTATTACAATAGATTATTATATACCTTATATTTCTTTATCTCTAAATCTATAAAAGATATTATAGACTATATCATTCATTAAGTTATAAACCAATAAGAATGCGTGATTTTCCTTAGTTACCACGTATTTCAGCGGTTATTATTAAGTAACCATGGTGAACGAATATACGAACCTTTGTATATTCGAATATACCTACCTTCGTATATTCACTTATAGGTGCGTTTGGTTATTCTGTTCTATGTACTCAGAACTGGCAATGCCATTTTTAGTTATATTTACGGACATGATATTTTTCCTTCGAACACAGTATCGAGTGTACAAATGAATCTGTAGTTAGACTTTGAGGAGGAAAATCGTGCGAAGATATGCTTTAAGTAGACATTTAAAATCACACTGACAGCTCCAAGTGCACCGAAACAAATAATTGAACGCATCTATTATTTGACAGCAAGGCATTATTGAAGTAAAAATTTGACAAAGTAAACAAATAATTATTTGGATCACAAATCTAGAAACTGCACTGTTGCTAGTTTATTTGAAATACAAGAATTTATTTTAAAATACGAGCAATTCAATGTAATATTACATACTACTACAACTATATTCAAAAAGATAGGTTATGTAGCATACAGTTTGACATTTCTGTCAAAATAAAATAGACCACAGGTCTATGTTAAATTTACTATTTACTTTTTAATTTATTTTTTATTCATGATATAGTCTACTTGTATACAACTCGACAATAGAAAATTCTCGAAATACTCAACGAGTTGCCTATTGGAAATACCACTCGACCTTTGGTCTCGTGATGTTTCCAGGCAACACGTTTCATATAATCGAGAATTTTCAATCGTCTTGTTGTATAATATATGAATATTTATAGGTATCAGATAGAGAATTTACTCTTATTTAATACTAGCAAGAATAAAAAAATTCAAAAAATAATATTTAGAAGATTTTTTTTAAGAATCTGCTACTTCCAGTTGTCCAATTATTACCAAAACCCTTTTCAGCTCTTCCCTGTAATGTCCAATTGAGAAATACCCAGTTCAACAGATATTACGTATGTATTACACTTTTTGAGAAATCATCCTTCCAACGCCCCACACACATACACACGCATACATCCCCACACACACACACACACACACACACACACACACACACACACACACACACACACACACACACACACACACATCAACGTAAAAATATTAAAATCGGATTGTAGGCACCTTAAAACGTGCTTAATCATTGAAATTTGGATATGCGATTTTTAGCATGAATCCAATACCTCTCTTAGCGGGAGGTAAAAAGACCAATATAATCTGGTTCAAAATTTTGAAAATTGCTTTATTTATTGAAAATAGCTGTTCTAGAAATGTATTCAAAATCTACAAACTACAATTATGTACATTTTGTAAGTCTAATTTGCAGATATATTTAGTATATTACACAATATTGAATAATTTGTATTTTAATGAACCTACTATTGTGAAAAGTTTGCTTGGAAAGAGTTGGTATCTAAATCTAAAATGAATTTGCGTTTAAAAACAAATGAGAGTTCTTGAATGAACATATTCAATGGGTCCTCGACAATGAAAACCAGATCACTTAGAGTTGCAGAGCAAATGACTTCATTTAAATTCATAATACTTCTATTTATTAGACGGAAACATTAATTACAAAAACAAACTGTCAGCAAGGCGGGCGCGCGTCGGAGTAAAAACAATTCTCTTGGCAGCAAGTTCGCCAGGAGCCCCGTATCAACACAGTTTTTGCATGTCGTCGCACTAATGCGCTTAATCTAGTGACAAAAATCCACGTTTAGCTTAACACGTGGCGTTGGCGAAGGCAGTAAGTAAATTTAATCAGATCCAACATGTCGTAAAAAAGGCGCCGATGTGGAACCCGACACTCGTAAAATCGCCGGACTTGTCGTTGTATATTAACGTGAGAGTTGCCGTCTGCCATGCAGACTGCGGTAGCGGTGGCTGCGCTACGTTTACGTTACGTGCGCGCCCATTAACATACCGCGCCCCAAAGTATCAACACGGCTTTTTTACTGACAAGTTACATGTCGATTCTTTGTAAGATTATATTCATTCAAACCTTGACAACTTATTACAAACTTCTCTATCCCCCAATTTATTCATTTCACAAAGATATTAAACAGCACTCCTAACTTCACTTTTGCATCAAAACAAAAATTATAAATAATTTCAGCGTCTTTCCGTCATGGTCGTAATTATCATCACTATAGACACTTTTAAGGACTTTATAATTTAATTACACTTTTGCTTTTATATAATATACACATAATCTCGTAATTAAATTTCTAATTTATTAATTATAAATATACATAAATATACCTTCCGTCAATCCTGTTTATTATGTACAAATTCCATACATAAATTTTCTTGCAAGATTCTAAATTTTTGGTATTTTATGATTCCCTTTCTCGGAAACTGAATTCCATACTCCTCATAACAAACAAACCACATGAAATAAGAACATCATGAAATTTTGAATGGAAAATTATGACACTTGTCAGTTATGGACAAAATTAATTGCTGTCATTTTGACACGGGTCCCCATATCTTCTTGCCAGAGTCAGCAAATTCACGTCACTGCACGCGCCCTATGCATAAATTTTCTTGCAAAAGATCTTATATTTCCAGTAAAGTTATTTCATAAAAAAAACTATGCAAATTGCAATTGACACTGACATCTTCTTCTACTTTAGTTTTTCCCATTCGTTAGGGGGTCGCTATTTTTTATTTTCTTCTTCCACTCATTTTTGTTTTGCGTGTCGTCCTCATTCAGTTCCTTTTCTCTCAAGTCTTCTGCAATACAGTCTTTTCATCTTATATTTGGTCTTCCTATGTTTCTTCCACCTTCTATTAATTTATTCATCTCTCCTCATGACATGTTCAAACCAATGTAATCGTCTGTATTATATCTAAAAACTTCTAACACTAGAGTTACTTCCCTTATTATTTCATTCAATTACTTGCTTTTTATTGATACTGACATCTGTCAATTTGAATTACCTGAATATATTAGCAGTTTCCATGGTTAAGTTAGCATAGCTGGCTGAATTATGAAATTTATATGAATTTTTTTATCTTTATTATTCTTTAACTCTATATCTGTTGAATATGAAATATAAAATGCAATCAAATCGTATAGAGAATAATATATTGTTTAAGTTATAATAACATTTAACTGAGTTTTTCAAGAAAAACTGTTAAAATCTTCAAATGAGGGTACTTCCGGTTGACCAATTAAAACCAAAATCTAAACATGTCTGCATATGGTTGTAAGGAAGGAGAATACGCAAGAATTGTAATTTTTGGAATTCTAGTATTGGAGATATCGTTGATGAAACCGCGGTCACATACACACACACACACATACATACACACACACACACACACACACGAACACATACACACACACACACACACACACACACACACACACACACACACACACACACACACACACACACACACACACATACAGACATCATCGTAAAAATAGTAAAATTGTATTGTAATGACCCTAAACGTGCTTATTCAATGAAAACTCACCATCGAATTTTTTGACCAAAGACAATACCTTCCTTACCTGGAGGTGACAGAAGGTAAAAAAATCTAATGTGGGCAGCACAAAACTTTCCGTCAATTCTACGTATTTTGTACAAATTCCACACAGAATTTTTTTGCAAATTATTCTATGTTCTATGGGCGTTTTCTATTTAGGGGATCAATGAACTGATCTTACCTCACCCTGAACTGAACTGAACTACTCCTAAGCAGAACAGTATGTTTCTTTAAATAAGAAATAGAAAATAAAAACATATATAGCATTATATTTATAAAAATCTGCTGAATTGGCTTGTGGCTATAATATGTTGTATTACAATATGTGATTTGTTTTTGCCACCTTAAATTATTTTACATTTTTATATTTTCAGTAAAATAATTTCACAAGATATTATATAAATTTTATTTAACACTCACAATTTGTAATATTTGAATATTATGTTCCCATGGTGCAGCTTTTAGCAGCATTAGGTTGCAAAATATTTCTTTATAATTCTTTATTTCTAAATTAATTGAATATTAAGAAAAAATATAAGTTATCGAAGGATAATATAATAATAATAATAATTTATTTGGCTAAAGAGATCCAGTACAGATATGTAGCAAGTCAGTAAAACACAAAATACATTAAGACATAGGTACAAAATAATTATACAACATCATCCATATATTCATTAACACTATAATATGTTCTTTCTATTAAAAACTGTTTCAATCTATATTTAAACAAACTATTTGATGCAATATTTTTTATGGACTGAGGTAGTTTGTTAAATAGTATAATACCCATTAAGAATGGGTTATTTGAAGCTAATTTTATCTATGTCTCGGATTTGTTTCTAACAAACATCATAAAGTTAAAATAGGATTCATTAAAATCTGTATATGTGATTTTTAGCTTGAATCCAACAACTCTTAGCAAGAGGTAAAAATTATGGTTTGTGCTACCCATTTTGTCGGAAACAGCGTGATTCTAAGTATTTTAACTTATAATTTTATAGAATAACATCTTGGCATTTTTATTTCAATTTGTGACCGTCATAACATTTTATAAATGCTATTATCAAGCCAAAATATCAGCAAGATTCGAAAAACAATATTAAAAGCTGGGGATGTTGTAAGATGGCCCATAAAATTTCAGCAAAGATGAAATCCTAACATTCCATCCAAGTCCATATAACTTTTATATTCCGATCGGGGTTCAATACTCCAAGCTATTAAAAATCGTCCGAGCTCATTTAGTGTGGGAGGCGAGGGAGGGATGAGAAGTAGAACGAGCAGCATGCACTTGCATTCAAGTAGGCTCTGTCTCCTTCCTGCTTCCTGCTGCTCCTGCTAAACCCTTCCTTGTCTTTCCTATCGCGGGTAATTTGTAAGCGATTGCCAGCTCGTCCGGACTCATGAATTATCCAACGCGCGCGGCGTTTTTTATACGACGCGCACGGAGAAAAGACAAGAATCATCTGTTGTTGGTTTAGCGCAAAACGTCGTAGAAGAGTTGGCGCTGCTGTAGCTGCTACTACTACTGCAGCTCGATCATATGTGGCAAACACTGTATTTTTGTTTCCGTACAAATTGCATGCGGTGTTTGCAACGTTTACATGATATTGCATTCGTACTACATTCCTTTGTTTTTGAGAAGAGAAATTACTCGGGGAATGTATGATACGAGCTCAGTGCATTATATGTATGCATGGACTCTCGAAATTGAATTAGTTTTCAATCTTCAATTTTACCAGAATGTGAAATAAGTTACATATTTGGCAAAAGTGAGATGTATTTTATTGTAATGATATTTTTACCTCCCGCTACCCTTGGTAAGAGAGATATAGGAATCGTGCTAATAATCGCATATCGAGATTTTGGTAAATGATCACGTTTTAAGGTCCCTACAATCCAATTTTCACGATTATGTCTGTATGTATATGTGTGTGTGGATCCTCTTTACGCTCTAACTCAAATACTATCATTCAGAAAGTTTTGAAACCATGTATTTCTACCTTATTCTAATATGGAAAGAAACCATTAGATTTCGGTGGCAATCGGATAACCGGAAATGGCAGTTTACTTGAAGCTCAAGATAGTTTTTCTTCAAAAAATACCCTTAAATGTAATTTTTCACAATTTGTTATTATAAAAATTAAAGATTATTCCATTTTCTACAAGCTTGCTTTAATACTTTTTCTATATATTTTATGGATAAATTTATAAAGTAATATAAAAATTATATCTCGGAGCTTATGCTTTAAACACATCTCCGTGGTTACATAGTTCAGCTCAAATGTATGTAACTGACAGGTAAATGTCACTGTCAAAAAAAATAATCATTTCAAATTAATAATAGTAACATTTTAAAAGGAAAATTGTAAATAGAACAATAGTTTTATGCAAAGGAACTTAAAATACATAATTTCTAGCATTAGTAAATATGCAGGTATGTATTTAAATAAAGAAACAAATAAATATATTATCACGGCATATTATCTATTGGTGGGAGTGCTAATCTGATTTATACACACATTTCGGTAATGATGATGACATATTTATTGTATTGTGCGGGCGTTTACCACAAGGTTTAATTTATGCCATTTAAAATTCGAATTATTTGGCGTTTATCGAGATTCCCCAGATTCGCGACCAGACATCAGGCACGCGGCAACGAGACCCCATACGTAAATGGCGGGAGGTATTGTGTTGGTCACATCAGATTTTTTTAATAGATTACCTGTAGAAGATTTAAAAAACTGTAATTTTTATATCAAATTTCGAAAAAATAGCATTTAAAGGTATTTTTCGAAGAAAAACTATTTTGATCTTCCTGTAAAGTGCCATTTCGGTTATCTGATTTACTCTAAAATCTAATGGCATCTTTCCATAATAAGAGTAAGGTTAGAAAATACAAGGTTTCAAAATTTTCTGAACAATAATATTTAATGTTAGTGCGTAAAGAGGATACACACACACACACACACACACACACACACACACATACACACACATAGAAATCATCATGAAAATGTTAAAATTGGATTCTAGGGATCTTAAAACGTGGTCATTTACCAAAATCTCGACATGCGATTTTTAGCACGATGCCTATTTCTCCGTTACCAAGGGTAGCCGGAGGTAAAAAATCCTCACATGAAATCAAGCAACCGGCCGTGTGATTATTTGAAGCCAAAATAACCAAATATAATCAAACATACAAAGAAACGGCTTTATATTCAGTATTCGGCCGAAGGCCATATTATACACTATTAGCTACAAATTTTTATACATCTTGTATTAAGTATTAAATTATTTTTTTCGAATTTTTGTTATAAAAATGATTAAAAACTAAACCTTTTTTTTCATTAACCGTTATTAGTAGCCTAATTTTCGTACATTCAATATTCAATAAGTACTAAAGCACATCAAAACGTCATTAGGAATTTATACCATAAAACATTTCTCTCTAACGTCGTATAATATTAATATATGTGCAGTAGAATAAAACGTTCCGTTTCGCTGAAATGTAGTTTAATGTGTACTGTGCAAACAACGAGAAAATTAATCTACAGTTTGTTTTAAACTTAGCTTAGGTACTTAAACCATAGTGTTGCCAACGGTAATAACTTTTGCAAAAGAATTTTAGTAGTGGTACGTACTGAAGTTTTAATAAATTTAGTTCGTTCTATATTTAAGAATTATTTAAATATTGAATAACAGTAAATGTAGATGAAGGATTAATAATTTGTTAAATATCATTTTCGTGCGATTGAACTTGAAAGGAAATATTGTACTACGAACATACATTAGGTTACATCTGTGCTGGGTGGGTCAACAACTTGCACGGACTAAGTTTAAGTCAAATTACACGCAAACAACCTAGTTATAAATTGGAGCGTCCCCTGGGAGGGCTCAAATAGGTCAATACCTCTGCGTCGTTGTTGCTTACCCTATACTAAAGACATATTATTACTTGTACTGTACATCTAAGTTGTAGAGGATGATCAAATGAAAAAATTGACGCAAATATATCCACTGCAGAAAAATTAATAAAATTATGTGTTAAAATAGTCTAATAATTGATGAGGCAAGTGTATCAGTATAACATGGAATATTTTCTGGAAAATTCCAATTTTATAGCAGATAAATAAGTTACGTGCATATGCAACAGCTAAACTTAATTTGCGCAGAAACAAAATTTTGTAATATAATACCGAATGGCTATTAAAAAACAAATTCTGTTTAAAACTTTGGAGTACATTGCGATATCGATTTAATTTTTATCTCTTTCAGACAAAGGGATGAAAAGTATTCCTACCAAATTTCAAACGATGAATGTCAACCGTAAATACTCAGTAATAATTTACCGTGTTACAATTGTTTTAGTTAATTGTTTTATTTCAAGCCATAGTCATGGCTCACTATTCTCTTTTCTACTAGGTGTATGAAAAAGTGCCCGCCATTTTACTTTTTAATAATGTAACATATGGACTATTTTACATGATTGTAAAGCAAAATTGATGTACTTTTCAAATTTATAAAAAAATATAGTATATTCCATTTGAGTTGATATTAATTACTAATAAACCGGAAGTGGTATCATGAATGTACATCCGTCATCAAGTAGCTTACATGTTGCTGTATAAATTATGTTGTATGAAAGAAATTACTAACTTAATAAATGTTGAGATATTTGCTGGGTCCATATATATATATATATATATATATATATATATATATATATATATATATATATATATATATATATATATATATACAGTGTGTTAATTAAAAACCTGGCCATAGGCGTTTAACATGGGAAATCAGTTTTTCCTTGCGCAAAAGTTCCCAAATTATTTTAGACAAAAATACTTCAAATAAATGTTGTAGAGAATTAAATTCTGCACCAGAATTAGTAATAAGAGTTTATTTTTTTACATTTAATAATCGAGAAAATCAATTTTAAATTATTCCGGAGATTGCTGATTTATACCGGTAGCCATGGATCTCAAACAAAATTACGAACAATTGTATGCCATCTTAACTGTCAAAAAAGTTTGTGTTTTGTGATTTTCGTTCAATAACATATTTCTTTGAAAGTATGGAACAGTTTTCTCATGAAAAAAGCTTCAGATTATAAAATGGTGGAATTTTTTTGTTTGAGTTGCATGGCTAGCGCTATAACTCAGCAATCTTCAAAAAACTTTAAAATTGATTTCCTCGATTATTAAATGTCAAAAATAAAATTTTATTACTAATTCTGGTGCAGAATTTAATTCTCTACAACATTTATATGAAGTATTTTTGTCTAAAATAATTTGGGAACGTTTGCGCGAGGAAAAACTGATTTCCCATGTTAAACGCCTATGGCCAGGTTTTTAATTAACACACTGTATATATATATATACAGGGAGTTAATAAAAAAACTTTACACACTTTAGCAGGTGATAGTAGAGATGAAAACAAGAAAAAAATTCTAATACACTTAGGTCCAATACTCATTGGTTTTTAGAAAATTTATGTATGGAATTTGTACATAATACACAGGATTGACGGAAGGTATTGTGCTGGCCACATCAGATTTAACAACTAAGGACTCTAGGTGTTTACGATCAAGTGCGTGAGTCTCTTCGACGACGGCTGCAACTTTGTTTACAATTGATCGTAAACACCTAGAGTCCTTAGTTGTTAAATCTGATGTGGCCAGCACAATACCTTCCGTCAATCCTGTGTATTATGTACAAATTCCATACATAAATTTTCTAAAAACCAATGAGTATTGGACCTAAGTGTATTAGAATTTTTTTCTTGTTTTCATCTCTACTATCACCTGCTAAAGTGTGTAAAGTTTTTTTATTAACACCCTGTATATATATATATATATATATATATATATATATATATATATATATATATATATATATATATATATATATATATACAGTGTGTTAATTAAAAACCTGGCCATAGGCGTTTAACATGGGAAATCAGTTTTTCCTTACGCAAAAGTTCCCAAATTATTTTAGGCAAAAATACTTCAAATAAATGTTGTAGAGAATTAAATTCTGCATCCAGATTAGTAATAAGATTTTATTTTCGACGTTTCATAACCGAGAAAATCAATTTCAAAGTTTTTCGAAAATTGCTGATTTATAGCGATAGCCATGAAACTCAAACAAAATTACAAACAATTGTATGACATTGACACAATGAATTAGCCTAACTTAATGTATAAAACAAATATGTTTCTTAAATACATGGTTTAATTTTAGAATACATAGCTGTCAACATATACAAAATAAAATAAAAATGAAAACAAGAATAATGTATTTATTTAAAAAGAAAAACAGAAAACTAGAATGAATATAATTTTATATTAAATGTTCAAATAACCCTCCATTTTGCGCTAAGCAATACCCAAGTCTATTATAAAAGCCATGTCGAACATTATGCAGCTGTCTGGCATTTATTTTTCTACATTCATTGGAAATTACAGCTTTAAGTTTTTTTAATAAAAGATTCTATTGTGGTTTTACTTGGAATTTGTCGATGTGACCACATTACACTTATTAAATCACGTATTTTTCTATAGCTTTGTCCACAGTAACACCATTTTATAATCTGAAGCTTTTCTTCATGAGAAAACTGTTCCATACTTCCAAAAAAATATGTTACTGAACGAAAATCACAAAACACAAACTTTCTTTGACAGTTAAGATGTCATACAATTGTTTGTAATTTTGTTTGACTTCCATGGCTATCGCTATAAATCAGCAATTTTCGATAAACTTTGAAATTGATTTTCTCGGTTATGAAACGTCGAAAATAAAATCTTATTACTAATCTGGATGCAGAATTTAATTCTCTACAACATTTATTTGAAGTATTTTTGTCTAAAATAATTTGGGAACTTTTGCGCAAGGAAAAACTGATTTCCCATGTTAAACGCCTATGGCCAGGTTTTTAATTAACACACTGTATATATATATATATATATATATATATATATATATATATATATATATATATATATATATATATATATATATATTGACGGGATGGAATTATTAAAGGGACACGGAAACATTCATACCTTACCTGGGATTCAAACCTAGGGCACTTGAGTCGTGAGTTGACTACGCCCACTACGCCACCGAGGCCGGTATATTTTCTGGTACAATGAATTTGTATGCAAAAAAGATGCTATAAATAACCAGAATTTTATTTTTTTCACTGTCTGTGTAATAGAGAATGAGTTTCCTATTTAAGCAGAAAATTCAGTTTATTAAGAGTGGCACAAAATTCCATTCAATTATTCAAATAAAAAGTAATTACAGTAGGAACAAAAAGCTGCAACTCCCGACTACAGCAGCAATCTAATTCGAATCAACATAAATTTCTATCAGTCAAAGACTGGCGGTGCGCAAGCGCGTGCGCATGATGGCGGCGCGGCGCGGCTTGGCCCGTCGTATCGGGCACATCAGCCGCTGTATTCCACATCTCTTATTGTAATTTATATTGGTCGCTATGAATAATTTATAGCGTCGGGCGGCGGTGGCGTTTTGAATGCGCTCTGTTCGCTCCGCGCCCGACTCATCGCATCGGTTTCCATGATTGCACCGCGGTCCACGTTGCTAACTTAGCTTCCGGATCGCTTTGTCCACGGTCCCAGACCTTCTATCGCCCCGATATGCTGTATCTATTGGATTTCAATCACTTTAATGAGACTATAACGTTGCAATCCAACTCTATTCTCTCATGATGGATTTTTCGTGTAGTATAATGAAAGTGATGAGGTAGTCTGTTACATTTATCACAGGTAAATATGAAATATTTCATACTTAGGTAAGTTAAATATGCGTTCAAACGTATAAACAAATATATATTTTCTAGATTTGTCAATCTGTTTCTACTCACAGATTTCGGTAATGACGACAGAGATGCAATTATCTAAATTTAATTTAAAAAATCTGATGTGACCAACACAATACCTCCCGCCATTCAATTTTTATTATATCTATAGTGTCTCGTGCCAGAGTGTGTCTGGTCGCGAATCTGGGAATCCGGATTCGATCCCGATTAACGCCAAATATTTCGAATTTTAGGCACAAAATTGGCCGTGGGTGACGCTATGTCATCATCATTACCGAAATCTGTGTACAAAATAGATTAGCACACCCAGCAATGGGTAATATGCCTTGATGATATTTATTTTCTTATTTAAATACATACCTCCATATAAACTAATGCTAAAAATTATGTATATTTAGTTCCGTTCTATATAACTATTGTCCTACTTACAATTTTCTTTTTAAAACGCTACTATTATGAATTTGAAATGATTATTTTTTTGACAGTGACATTTACCTATCTGTTAGTTACATACATTTGAGCTGAATTGTGTAACCATGGAGTTGTGTTTAAAACACAAGCTCTGGGATATAATTTTTATATTATTTTATAAATTTATCTATAAAACATATAGAAAAATTATTAAAGCAAACCTATAAAAAAATGAATAATCTTTAATTTTTATAAAATCATATTGCAAAGATATTTTTTGAAAAAAAACTATTTTGAGCTTCAAGTAAAGTGCCATTTCCGGTTATCTGATTTACTCCAAAATCTAATGGCATATTTCCATATAAGAGTAAGGTAGAAATACAATGTTTCAAAATTTTCTGAACGATAGTATTTGAGTTAGAGCGTAAAGAGGATCCACACATACACACACTTACACACAGACATTATCGTGAAAATGACCTTAAAACGTGGTCATTTATCAAAATCTCGATATAGAATTTTTAGCATGATCCCTATATCTCCTTTACCAAGGGTAGCGGGAGGTAAAAATATAAAATAATCGAGGATATAAGTATTTAATGTTTTGTTATGTATGTACAGGCTGTTAAAAAAATCTGATGTGGCCAGCACATAACCTCTCGCCGTATATTTTACCTGGCTGTATGCATAAAGCAAAGATTATTTTTATAAATACAAATAATATATTCATATAAATCTATGACGTATAAACTACTTTATTATTCAATAATAGCATGTCTCAACATGAAGATATTTTACCATAAATTATGTTACAATAAATTACAAAGTAGAGTTTACCATATATAAATATTAGGCTGGTAACAGCAATTTTCAATTCGAACAACTTTGTTTACTTTCTCTTCATATTCTTCTAGTAAAAACATTAATTTTGGGCGGTCTAAAATGTATATATCTGGATTGTGCATCTATTCTTATATATCTTCTTTTACATTTTATTTTTTCATACTTGTTATATCTAAATAACCTTAATTCCCTCTAATAAAGTGACGGATAGATTGCACTCCGATTTTGTCAATATTTACAACTTACTTGAGAAGAATTTGATAGCTTTTTCGCAATTCAAAGTTACTCTAGTCTATAGTACTGGTGTACATTGTCCCATAATGTTTGAAACAAATTTAAGTCCTTCAACCTAGACTTGTCATCTCCATAATAGTCACAGATCAAGAACTAAGGGATTCTCCAAGTACATTTTTCTTTCATTACTCATTATTTCTGACACTGACATTTATCTGTCAGTTACAAATAATTTAAATTATCAACTATTTTTCATGGCATTCTTTCGGCTGTCAAATTTATTACAACAGATTATTTTATATATTATACTTCTTTTATCTCTAAATCTATGGAATATATAATAAAATATTTAAATGTATCAGATAGAGAATTTAATTTTCTTTAATATTACCACGAAAAATTTTCAAAAAATAATATTTAGAAGATTTTTTTTCAAGAATCTTCTACTTCCGGTTGTCCAATTATTACCAATACCTTTTCAGATCTTCCCATGAATGTCCGATTGGGAAATACGTTGTTAAACAAATTTTAAGTCTTATAGTTTTTGAGTAACCGTCCTTCCAACATCCCACACACACACACACACATCCACACATCCACACACACACACACACACACACACACACACACACACACACACACACACACACACACACACACACACACACACACACACACACACACACACACACACACACACACACACACACACACACACACACACACACACACACACACACACACATACACACAGACATCTTCGTAAAAATGTTAAAATCGGATTGTAGGGACCTTAAAACGTGCTTATTCAATAAAATCTGGATATGCGATTTTTAGCATGAATGCAATACCTCTCTTAGCGAGAGGTAAAAAATGAATACTTTAATTTTTATAAAATCATATTGCAAAGATATTTTTTGAAGAAAAACTATTTTGAGCTTCAAGTAAAGTGCCATTTCCGGTTATCTGATTTACTCCAAAATCTAATGGCATATTTCCATATAAGAGTAAGGTAGAAATACAATGTTTCAAAATTTTCTGAACGGTAGTATTTGAGTTAGAGCGTAAGGAGGATCCACACATACACACACTTACACACAGACATCATCGTGAAAAAGACCTTAAAACGTGGTCATTTATCAAAATCTCGATATAGAATTTTTAGCATGATCCCTATATCTCCTTTACCAAGGGTAGCGGGAGGTAAAAATATAAAATAATCGAGGATATAAATATTTAATGTTTTGTTATGTATGTACAGGCTGTTAAAAAAAAGGGTAAACTTTTTTAAGGACATGTTTCGGAGATTATTGAGAAATGATTAAAATGGGTCACAGTTGCTAACACTTGTATAGAACATTATAAAACAGAAATGTAGTAGTCATTATAAAAATAATTTAAACTGCACCATACAGCCGATATAACAATGAACAAACCGAGAAATGAAGATAAACACAATTCATCGAAGTAAAGTCCGAAAAATATGACGAAAAATCTCATATGCACCTCGAGTCATACAGTACAATTTTCGGTCTCGAAATTTTCTGCTTTGCAACTTTCAGCGACTGTAAATAATGATTTACAAGATTACGCCAAAGGATTAACTTCAACTGTACCTTAATCTTGACAATTGATACATCTGTTTCAGTTCTTTTATACCGGTAAACTGGTGAAACATTAAATTTCAATTATTCATAATCAGCGGAAACCATTTAACAGTAATGTAATACGGTCGGTATATCCATTTTTTACTGTAATCTGGTTAGCTTTCAGTGGTTCGTTAGATTTGAGGGATGTAAAGGAATATAATCTAATAAAAAGTTAGTGAATTCTGGGCTGTCACATGTCGGAGACATTAGAAAATATTACGGTGGTAATTTTTTTACGTCAAGTTTAATAGGACAGGGTTGTCAGGCGCTCAGGCGACATGCGGCATCAGATAATCCATTTTAAATCCCATTAGGCTCGGCGCGGCCACAACACACTTACCGACCTACGCCGCCAAATCCTCGCCACATGTCATACGTCATCATATACACCACGAGCAGGAACCGCGAACGAATAGGGCCAAAGCAAGAAACGGATTTATTCACGGCGGCTGCTATGTCAGGCCTGCGAAACCATTCTCCTTTTCAGAGAAAGTCATATACATGTTTTTATATTCTTCCGGATTTATACTAATAATCATAGGATCTCTACAAAATTGTAATAGGGATTTCCAAAGCTTTAAAAATATGTGTTATATTTCAATTTCAGCCTTAAGTATGATCAATATTATTGAAAAAATACAAACTCTAATTTAAAACTAAGAATATTATTATATACTTAAATAAAAACTATAATTATTTAAACAATATTTATTTCATAATAATACTAAAAAATCTGTTGTGGCCAGCACAATACCTTCCGTCAATCCTGTGTATTATGTACAAATTTCATACATAAATTTTCTTACAAAAGATTCTAAATTTTTGGTATTTTATGATTCCCTTTCTCGGCAGCTGAATCCCATACTCCCGATAACAAATAAACCAAATGAAATAAGAAAATTATAAAATTTTGAATGAAAAATTATGACATTTGTCAGTTATGGACGTAATTAATAGCTGTCATTTTGACACGAGTCCACATATCTGCTTGCCATAGTTAGCAAAGTCACGTTACTGCACGCGCCCTATACATAAATATTCTTGCAAAAGATCTTATATTTCCAGTAAAATTATTTCATAAACAAACTATACAAATTGCACTTGACACTAACATTTTCTTCTTCTTTAGTTTTTCTCATTTGTTAGGGTCGCTATTTTTTATTTTCTTCTTCCTCTCATTTTTGTTTTGTGTGTCGTCCTCATTCAGTTCTTTTTCTCTCAAGTCTTCCAAAATACAGTCCTTCCATCTTATATTTGGTCGTCCTATATTTCTTTTACCTTCGATTACTAAACTATTAATTTTTCTTCGAATATATTCATCCTCATGACATGTTCAAACCAATGTAATCGTCTCTCTTATATCTTTCTAGAAACAGAGTTATTTCCCTTATTCTTTCATTAATTTACTTTTTATTGATACTGACATCTGTCAATTTGAATTTTCTGAATATATTTGCAGTTTCCATGGTTAAGTTAGCATAGCTTTATAATTCTTTAACTCTATATCTGTTGAATATGAAATATAAAATGCAATCAAATCGTATAGAGAATAACATATTCTTTTAGTTAAATAATATTTAACTGAGTTTTATCAAGAAAAACTGTTAAAATCTTCAAATGAAGATACTTCCGGTTGACCAATTATAACCAAAATCTAATTAAGTGTGTATAAGGTTGTAAAGAAGAGGAATACGCAAGAATTGTAATTTTTTGAATTCCAGTATTGGAGATATCGTGGCCGAAACCGCGGTCAAATACACACACACACACACACACACACACACACACACACACACACACACAGAGATATCATCGTAGAAGTAGTAAAATCGTGCTTATTCAATGAAAACTCACCACCGAATTTTTTGACCAAAGACAATACCTTCCTTACCTAAAGGTGACGGAAGGTAAAAAACGTTTACTGGCGACTGCCTACGCATATATAAAATTGACAGAACGTTTAAGCGAGTTAGAATGAAGTACGACAGTTCTGCCATCTATTGACGGACGGCGATCTAGTGCTGCCATCTCTTAGAGGCACGGCTGGCAGCGGTTGTCATAATTTATATGGACCTTGAGGAATCTGATTACGACAATATATTAGTAGTATTTTTTTGTCTTCTATTTTCTAGGGTTAGCCAAGGTTGGATGTCTTCTTTGATGTCTCTTAGTTTGTTATTATTTGTAACCCTTTAATTTTTTATTACAAATTTCTAGCAATACAAGTCGCGTTTAATAGAGATGAAGTTACGTAAAAATATAAAATATTCACTGTATGAGAAATGTAAGATTAAAATCTTGAGTCACTGATCTGAATTTTATTGTAGAAGAATAGAATTTATTCATATAAATGTATACGAGTTGTCATATACTCGTACACTTAGTAAATAAATTTCATTTAAAACGTTTATTACAAATATGTGGTATGCAATGCACGTACAGATAAAAAGAAAAGAAGTAAATAAAAATTATAACATTTTATGTAAAATGCGATATGTAGGTCATGAAAACAACTTTACAAAATATTTTCTGTTGGATTTTTATTTGTAGAAATAACAGCAAAAGATTAGTTGTTGTTAGGAGTTAATCTCTAGTGCGGACACATTCAATGAAAGGAGTGTAAGTACATAATCTCGGACTTGATCTCGACAGACCATTTTTATGAACTTAATACTAAGTTCAGATTAAGATAAAACTCTACTTTTTAACTCTTTCTAGCAGTTGTGAACTGCAACGGGGAAACTTAGATCTAGGATGTATTTTATTTATCATGTATTTATAAGCCTAAACTCGTAATATTTCGGCCGCTTTACATTTTCAACAAATTATAAAACCTACACAAATGGTTAAAAATTTCTACAAAATTATATCGGCTATTTTAAATATAGATTTAAAACAAAAATATACCTGCAAAACAAATAGAACAGTACTCACAGAAACATTTGCAAAACTTAGGTATACAATGCCTAACAGAATTAAAGCATAATGTGACAAATTGTGATTTTCACGTAAAACTAAAAAAATAGTTCCACTTTTCAAATAGCCAAACCCAAAAGATGATGTAAATATCCAAATTGTTACCGAGTAAACTTAATTTAAAAACGTAGTAAAAAATCTGTTGTGGCCAGCACAATACCTCCCGCCACTTCCTTTTTTTTTTATTACATAAGTATAGGGCGCAAACAGTCATGTTACATTGTTGGCCTTGACAAGCAGATGTGGGGGCCCGTTTCAGAATGATAATTAGTAATTATGTACGTAGATGTCAAATGTCAGAATTTTTCATTAAAAATTTCAAGATTTTCTAAATTTACGTAGTTAATTTGTCACCAGGAGTGTGGAATTTACTTGTCGAGGAAAATAAACCACATGGAATTGGAAAATCACTAAATTTAGAATGAGAAATTATGATATTTGGCATGGGTCCCCATATCTGCTTGTCAAGGCTAACAAAGTCACATGACTGCTCACGCTCTAATGTATTTAACATTTCTTGTATACCTACACTCTACACTAAAAAATCTACTTATATCTATTCCTTATATTTAGATTTTTTAAATTTAAATTCATTTTATGAAGAAATTTTGTCCTACTCTTCTAATTTTTCGAGATGTTTCCAATTCATTGTCGGGAGTAACAGTATTTCTGAAGGGTATGTGTAATATACCTATAATATTAAATATTTAACTATTAATACATTAAGAAATAATATAATGTATGTACTTCCCAGAAAAAGTCTTCAGTAAAGTCTGCGGATTTCTGACACTGACATTTATCTGTCAATTACAAACAATTTAAATTTTCAACTACTTTCCATTGCATTCTTTCGGCTGTGAAATTTCAACAGATTATTTTATATATTATATTTCTTTTAGCTCTAAATATATATAAAATATTTAAATGTATCAGATAGAGAATTTAATTTTCTTTAATATTACCAAGAAAAATTTTCAAAAAATAATATTTAGAAGATTTTCTCTCAAGAAGCTTCTACTTCCGATTGTCCAATTGTTACCAAAACCTTTTCAGATCTTCCCATGAATGTCCAATTGGAAAATACGTAGTTAAACAAATATAGAGTCATAGTTTTTGAGTAATCGTCCTTCCAACATCCCACACACATAGACACACACACACAAACACATCCAATATTCTGTAAGTATTAGTATATTTTTTAATTGTTTTAGTGCCTTTGTTTTTGAATATTGCTTGAATTCATTTGGTAACAAGTTATAAAATGACACGAATACTACAAGAAAATAACTTCAGTACGTACGTAATAATTCAGCTGATAGTGGTTGGTAGCTTCACGCCGTGGCCAATACAATCTAAACCACAACTTGTCACATTGTAATCAAGATATAGTTTAGCGCATTGGTAAGCAATACGGTACGCCACATTTTAACAATAGAAGTAGAAAAAATATTTATTATATTCTCTAGTTTTGGTTGACAACGTATTCCTCCCATGTTTTCGAAATTGATTTTAATCGTCATCAAATATTAATATTTAAGGGTGAGTAGTGCACACAGATTTAAAGAGAAATATCATCCATTAAAGTTAGTTGTATCGCAGTTGACGGCGATAAAAAGCAGGGGTAGTAGGTGTAGCGGCACGTAGCGCGCTGAAAGTTCTGCAAATTGCAGGATATGTAACGCCGGCAAGCAAGGGGAGTCGTAGTCGACCCAATCGCTTTCGTGCCTCACGCGATCGCCTACAGCACAGGACAGGAGAAGCACCTTGCGTCATCGGCTTATTGAAAACGTTTCCGTCATTATTATATTTCTTCCTTTATAATGTAAATCATAACTTCAACCAAATTATAAATGTCAATATTTTAATGAGGTACTCAACCACTTTATTTCATTGAATAAATAAGAGCATTTCAGCCAGAAGAAGAAATAAATATATTCTGTTTAATTTCAAATTAATGAGAAAATTCTTAAGAATATTATTTAGCAACTAACTAATTGCTCGACTTTATAAAACAAATAAATACATCTGATGCGATCAGTATGATATCTGCAGCCAATTACAATTTTAATTTTAAATAAACATCTTATCCAAAAAAATACATATTAATATTGATCTATCAATTATAAACATTTTAGTAAATATGTCATTTGAAATATCAGATTAAAGTATGAATTTATTAATTTGTAATTATAATAAGGTTTACAATTATTTAATAAAGAATAATTGTCAATATTTATGTAAAAATATTTTTTGTCGATTGGCTTTAAAAGAGCGATTTTTTAGAGAGTTAACAGTTACATAGCAACCGCTACACAAACGCATAGCGACCGCTTTACAAACGCATAGCAACCGTTTGACAAACGCTTAGCAACATAATTTAATAGCGATTAAAAATAATAACTAAATTAAAACTAATTCTAAAAACAGCAAAAAAAATCTGTTGTGGCCAGCACAATACCTTCCGTCAATCCTGTGTATTTTATATAAATTCGATACATAAATTTTCTTGGAAAAGATTCTAAATTTCAAGAAAATTATTTCACAATCAATCTATGTAAATTGCATTTGACACTAACATCTTCTTCTTCTTTAGCTTTCCCCATTCGTTATGGGTCGCTAGTTTTTATTTACTAATTCCACTCATTTCTGTTTTGTATGTCGTTCTCATTCAGTTCCTTTTCTCTCAAGTCTTCCGCAATACAGTCCATCCAACTTATCGTTAGTCTTCCTCTGTTTCTTCAATCTTCTATTACTAAGCTATTCATGACATTTTCAAACCAATGTAATCATCTCTCTTGTAACTTTCTAGAAACTTGTAACACTAGAGTTATTGCCTTACCTATCTTTCCGTGTCTTCCCCAACATCTCCTTCAACATCCTCATCTCTGCCACATTAATTTACGTTTTATTGATACTGACATCTGTCAATTTGAATTATATGAATGTATTAGTAGTTTCCATGTTTAGCATAGCTGGCTGAATTATAAAATTTAATTTCTTTGAAATTCTTTAACTCTATATCTATTGAATATGAAGTATATAATGCAATCAAATCGTATAGAGAATAATTTATTTTTTAAGTTATAATAACGTTAAATGTCAATAAATCAAATTTAACTGTTAAAT
The DNA here is from genome assembly GCA_951394225.1 of Harpalus rufipes. NCBI lineage: Eukaryota > Metazoa > Arthropoda > Insecta > Coleoptera > Carabidae > Harpalus > Harpalus rufipes. The sequence goes on from OX596274.1 coordinate 6,692,008, forward strand.
TTTCAAATGAGGCTACTTCCGGTTTACTAGTTATAACCAAAATCTAATCAGTTGTTATTCTGGATGTAAACTTGAGGAATACGAAAAAAATATAATTTTTGGAAACTTTCGTCACACACACACACAGGCACACACACACACACACACACACACACACACACACACACACATACATACAGACATCATCGTAAATATGGTAAAATCGTATTATATGGACCCTAAAACGTACTTATTCACTAAAAACTCATCATTGAATTTGTTGACCACACAATATCTTCCTTAAAACTTCCAACTTTAGAGTTGTTAGGACCTCTGGCATGGTTTTCATGTTCAGTAATCTTAGCTACTCCGCTTAAATTTGTACTACTGATGATGAGAACTTAGTTCTCGAAATACGTATATAGCTTATTTTATAATTATAAGGTTAAGGGGTAATTGTATTAGTTTTAGTTATATTTTAACCTTGGACTCCTATTATTAACTCATAAGTTTAATTTTCAAATTATTCAGAAAGTCCATTGTTAGGAACCTAGTACAAAATTCGTTGCTTGCATTGTGCATTTGTTATTCGTGAAGAAATTGGCAGAAGAGGAATATTAAATTACAGATGCATGTTAATGAAGGTTGAAGTGTGTCAATTTTGTGCTTGTCAATTTTAAAAATTATGCTGTAACTAAGTTACTGGCTTTACGGCGCAAAATCGTTAAGGAAATGCAATTAATCTACTTTTGCAGACTTTCTACCACGAAACAAAAACAATATTAAATTTTGCCTTGAGCTTATTAATCAATACGCAATCATAACGAAAGGAAGTAGAAAAAAAAAAGATTTTATGTTGAATATGTAATTTCCATTTCCTTCTTTGTGGAATATTTTGCAGAAATTTGTTTCATTGATAAATTTATAAAGACATATTATAATAAATGAATAAATATTTTATGATTATCTTGATCTTATAGTGAAGTAAGTTAGTCGAGAAATTAATAGTTTACAATGTATTCAATAGATGTGTCATCTAGCAGCAACTAGTGTCTAGTTGCTGGTCTGGGAATCATCAGTTCTATTGGGTTGCTAATTACTATTTAGGTGAAAAATTGACATCGTATGCTAATAGCACATATTTGTACAAAAACATGAGTGACACTAGTCATAAATACGTAAACATCTAAAAACAAAAATACCTATTAATGTAGAAAATCATTTTTTACCTTCCGTCACCTATAGGTAAGGAAGGTATTGTCTTTGGTCAAAAAATTCAATGATGAGTTTTTACTGAATAAGCACGTTTTAGGGTCCATATAATACGATTTTACCATTTTTACGATGATGTCTGTATGTATGTGTGTCTGTGTGTTTGTGACAAAAGTTCCGGATTCCATAACTTCAATACCACGATTCCAAAAATTATAATTTTTTCGTATTCCTCAAGTTTACATCCAGAAGAACAACTGATTAGATTTTGGTTATAATTGGTCAACCGGAAGTAGTCTCATTTGAAGATTTAACAGTTAAATTTGATTTATTGACATTTAACGATATTATAACTTAAAGAATATATTATTCCCTATACGATTTGATTACAATTTATACTTCATATTCAATAGATACAGAGTTAAAGAATTTTAAAGAAATTAAATTTTATAATTCAGCCAGCTATGCCAAACTTGGGAACTAGTAATATATTCATATAATTCAAATTGACAGATGTCATGTCAGTATCAATAAAAAGTAATTTAATGTGGCAGATATGAGGATGTTGAAGTAGATATTGGGGAATACACGGAAAGATACGGTAAGACAATAACTCTAGTGTTACAAGTTTTTAGAAAGATACAAGAAAGACGATTACATTGGTTTGAACATGTCATGAGGAGAAATGAAGAATTATATTGGAACAAGAATGAATAGTTTAGTAATAGGACGTTAAAGAAACAGAGGAAGACCAAAGATAAGATGGAAGGACTGTATTGCGGAAGATTTGAGAGAAAAGGAACTGAATGAGAACGACATGCAAAAATAGCGACCCCTAACGAATGGGAAAAGCTAAAGAAGAAGAAGATGCCAGTGTCAATTGCATTTTGAATAGTTTGTTTATGAAATAATTTTACTGGAAATTTAGAATCTTTTGTAAGAAAAATTATGCAATTTATACATTATACACGAGAACAGATTTTTTATTCAATTTTTTTCTTCGTTGTTAAAAAAATAGTATAAAAACTAAAATATTATTTCTAGAAAAGATTATAACTACATACTTGCTTTCTCACAATTTATTTATAAAATGATACTACTGATATGAAGATTAAAATGACGATAAAATGCTTAAGATAGTGCTTTGAAGCAAAATTTAAATTTTTAAAATTTTCGTTCGCTTTTCTACCTCCCATTTTAATCACTGACTTTTACTGGACTCTGGACTGTTAGGTTAGGATAATTGTCACTCGAGTGTACCTATTCAAAAACTTGTCCTATGTTCAAAATAAAAATTAAGCTAATTCAGTTTATATTTGCAATAACTTGTATTTTTTAACAATTATAAACACAGATTGCATCAAAATAGCTAAACGCTAATATCAAACACTGTAACAGATGAATTTTCTTTATTTTTCCGTAGAAAAGCTTTTTTTTAACTCTACCACTCGCACTAACACATACACAAGTGTTAGTTGTATTTCAATGTTGAAGAATAACTGTGGCAATCGCACCTAGACATTTATTGCTACATTCGGGTATAAATGTAATAAGATATTTTGAGATATAATACTAATTCTAAACTACAAATGGAAACTGCAAAACAAATTAATATATGTCTTTCTTAAAATTACAAAAGTAATATTATACTGTTTAAAGTTTTCATGCTTTTCACGTAAAATATCAATTTAAAAAACATTTCTTTCGAATGTACGTCTGAAATTCCTTTAACCAAAGATCACCTCTTATTCGTTAATACCAAGCGGGTGTTAACTTAACAGATACTCACTCTGAAACGCTTGTACATGGTTGTCAAGTATAATTCTACCTATTTATCGTATCTTCAGATTATAATTTTCTAGAGGCAATAAAATTAAATCTGGATGGTAAATAATTTTCAAATTTCTACATAAAATCCGTTAATTAATTTTCTATAACATACTAGTTTTTCGATTAAATTTGGTATGAATATAAAAGTTATAATTTAAAATGTTTTGTTTATTTTGCCATGTCCTATTCTTCACGTGTTAAAAAGGCCAAATTTAATTGCAAATATCTCAGGTACCTCGTGGTCAATTATTTTAAAACTTGGAGAGGTAGATTATAATTTAGTTGAGATGTACTTATAATTTCAATTAATTCTGGGTAAAATGGTTTCACGATATAACTACCTTAAACCCGAACGAAATCAAAACTAGAAACTGTTAAATTATTTTCACGTTCACTTTGTATATGACGAATCACTCAACAATGAATTCACTAGTGTTTTTAACTGATAAAATTCCTATTAAATACGCCCATACTCTTCGCTTTGATTCTTTTTAGATGAATAATTGATCTTATATGCTATAAAACTGTTTTATTTGTAACAATAATAAATTATAGATAACAAACTGCACAAAAGAGTTATTATGCGTATCAAACTTTCCGGTATGTGCGATATCGAAATCGATTTTACAAAATTTATGGTACACAGAAAAAGTTTCTGTTTATTTACAATTTACAGACGATAAATTTTTATTACCCTTGATTTTGTAACTACTTTGTCCCAATTACATTGTATTTTTCCATAGTATAGTTAGCTTTATTATTTAGAAATTATCTTTATGTTCGTTTAAATTAAATTTTATTTTTCATTGCAATTACTACAGAAAAAATTCCTGGCGATGTGCTGCGTTTGAACCATTCTTGAAATTTGAAAGAAATTACTTAAAGTGGACTTTAATAAATCTTGACGTTATATGCCAGGAACAATTATTCATACTTTGTGCACGTAATTATAAAGGAAAATTAAACAGAATATAATGAGTTTTAACAATCTTCAAGAAAGGGAAAAAATTGAAAAATGTCTTCTAATTTGTAAGAGATACGGTAAAATGAAATTTTAACTTAATTTTAAGAAATAATTGATATAGCCAGCACACATCTCCCGGTAATTACAATTTGTATTTTAAATAAGTATTTTACTAACAAATTTTACAAATACTAACAAATATTTAGTTTAAAAATTAAAAATCTGTTGTGGCCAGCACAATACCTCTCGCCACTTCCGTTTTTCGTTACATAAGTATAGAGCGCGAGCAGTCATGTTACATTGTTGCTCTTGACAAGCAGATATGGGGGCCCGTGTCAGAATGACAGTTAGTAATTATGTGCATGCAAAAAAATTTCAAGATTTTCTAAATTCACGTAGTTAGTTTGTCTTACTTGGGCTAGACAAGCAGATATGGAGGCCTTTGTCAAAATGACAGTTAATAAGGAATTACATAAGTGTCAAATGTCATAATTTTTCACGTGGTTAATTTGTCGCTAGGAATTGGAATATCATAAAATTTGGGATGGAAAATTGACACTTGACATCTATGTACATAATTACTAGCTGTCATTCTAACTCGGGCCCCTATAATTGCTTGTAAAGTCCAACAAAGTCACATGATTGCTCGCGCCTTATAAATTTCTCATGTCTTTTCTTTATGTTTAGATTATTTTTATAATTTTAAATTTATGTTTTGAGGAAGTTTTCTCCTGCATTTTTAAATGTTCGAATTTCTTCCAAATTCTTGTCGGGATTTCTGATGGGCATATGTATATAGCTATAATTTTAAATATTTAATTATTATTATTGTTATACAACAAGAACTAGTAAACTTACCAATATCACAGAAAAATTCTTCAACAAAGTCAGTTAAACTTCTTCATTTAACATAAATGCATTATATGACGTTTTACTACTGTTGCCAAAAAAAATTGTAAGATTTAATTTCAGCTAAAATCTACTAAAAACCATATTCGTACTATGACAAATTTTGAATCGGTTCTTATCCACTGTCATGTGTCTAGTTAAAATAAACTTAAGGTCAAGTTTTAGAATTGAGCTGCCAACACCGCCCAAATAGGGTTACGACATTTTTCTGTCATTTACAAACTACGACTATGGAGTTGTTTAGGGTTTGAAATTTATTACAACAGATTATTTTATATATTACTTTTTTATCTTAATATGTAGAATATATTATAAAATTTTAATATGTATCGAATAGAGAATTTTACGTTCTTTAATACTAATAATAAAAAAATTCAAAAAAATAATATTTAGATTTTTTTTTAAGATACTACTACTTCCGGTTTTCAAATTGGTACCAAAACCTATTCAACTCTTCCTATTACTGTTAGATTGAGGAATCCGTAGTCAAACAGGTCTAATAGAATTTCAGAAATCGTGCCTCCATCAACCTAACACACATACAAACACACATTCACAGACACACTCATACTCAGACATCATTGTAAAAATGTTAAAATCGGATTTTATGGACCTTAAATCGTGCTTATTCAATAAAATCTGGATACGCGATTTTTAGCATGAATCCAATACCTCTCTTAGCGAGAGGTAAAAATTACCTATTCCATTTTTCTTAAATCTTAATTTCATTTCAAATATATGTAAATACTCTAAGCAAATCTTATAACGAAATAAATATTTTATAATATTTATCAGGATACATTGCAAAAACGAATATTTTTCAAGAAAAAAGTTATTTTTTGTTGACGATTTATTACCTAAAATCAATCTGCATTTTGAATAGCTGCAGATTTTTATAAACTTTGTATTTACAGATTTCGGGAATCATTAGTTCGGAACTGTTCCAGAATTGGGAGTTCTGCGCATGACACCTAAATTTATATGATATTTTATATAGAGATGAAAGATTAAAATTCAGAATTTGTGATGGTATTTTTTTTTAATTTACGTTTTTGGTGCTCTTATTTCTTAACATAACCTGAACTAAATTTGTTTTTGCCCTTCTATAAATTAAGTTTTCTCGGTCACTAAAGCCGTACCTATATTTAAATATCAAGACACAAAAAATTCAGAAGTTTGTCTCCAAAACTTTGTGTGTAAATCACCACACAAAGTTCTGCGGAACAGATAATATTAAAAAAAAATTGTTTTCGTATGTTAAATCACGGCGTGTTCATTCTTTACCTGCCGTTGAGGACGCTTAGCAGGCGTCACCTCACCAGCTCTCATACCTGATGAATTCAACCACGCGACCACATAAATCTAATTTAAAGTACTTAAAAAAATGTACTTACATATTCCTTACATGAAGGCAGTAAGTTAAAAACGGTATTTATGTTCAAATCAGGTATATTAAAAGCGTAGAATCGATATGCATGAAATTTTAATGCGTAATTATTAGTTTGTAACAAAGTGGTCGAAGAGAGTGCATACATTTAATGCGAGTTAAATTTTGTTAGTGAAACTTTAATTTACTCTAATTTATGATGTGAACTCTTAAAATATTGATTAGAAAATTATATAGGGCTGCGAGTTTCGCTTCCATGGCTGTAAATAACGAATCACAGAATTTGTAATTACAGACTTCCCTTGTACACATGGTACGTACTTTCCTATAAATACATGCTTCCCTCTCTAGATTCTTATTATACCCCCGTTAACATTACATGGGTGTGATGAAAAGATCGCGACCTGATATATACGTGCATGGTAATATGTGTAATTTTTTCATGCATAAAAGTTAGACTAATCGGTCTGTCAATTTTTTTTTACAAAATGTTTCTAATTAGGATAACATTGGATATTGTGCGGTGTTCAATCGTTTGTAGAACAAAAATAAAAAATCTGTTGTGGCCAGCACAATACCTCTCGCCACTTCTTTTTTTTTTTTGGTTACATAAGTATAAGGCGCGAACAGTCATGTTACATTGTTGGCCTTGACAAGCAGATGTGGGGCCCCGTTTCAGAATAATAATTAGTAATTATGTACATAGATGTCAAATGTCAGAATTTTTCATTAATTCACGTAGATAATTTGTCACCAGGAGTGTGGAATTTACTTGTCGAGGAATATAAACCACATGGAATTGGAAAATCACTAAATTTAGAATGAGAAATTATGATATTTGACATCTATATACATATGGGCCCCCATATCTGCTTGTTAAGGCCAACAAAGTCACATGACTGCTGGCGCCCTAATGTAATTAACATTTCTTGTATATCTACACTCTATACCAAAAATTCCATTTATATCTATTCCTTACATTTAGATTTTTTAAATTTAAATTCATTCTATGAAGAAATTTTGTTCTACTCTTTCGAGATGTTTCCAATTCATTGTCGGGATTACAGTATTTCGGAAGAGTATGTGTATATATTAAATATTTAACTATTAATACATTAAGAAATAATATAATGTATGTAGTTCCCAGAAAATTATAGTTTTTGAGTAATCGTCCTTCCAACATCCTACATACATACATACACACACACATACATCCACACACACACACACACACACACACACACACACACACACACACACACACACACACACACACACAGACATCATCGTAAAAATGTTAAAATCGGATTGTAGGGACCTTAACAACCTTGTCTACTTTCTCTTCATATTCTTCTAGTAAAAACATTAATTTTGGGCGGCTAAAATGTATAATCTGAATTGTGCATCTATTCTTACATATCTTCTTTTACATTTTATTTTTTCATACTTGTTATATCTAAATAACACTAATTCCCTTTAATAAAGTGACGGATAGATTGCACTCCGATTATTCTTATATCGATGTGTAATTTTGTCAATATTTACAACTTACTTGAGAAGAATTTGATAGCTTTTTCGCAATTCAAAGTTACTCTAGTCTACAGTGCTGGTGTACATTGTCCCATAATGTTTGAAACAAATTTAAGTCCTTCAACCTAGACTTGTCATCTCCATAATAGAGACAGATCAAGAATTAAGGGATTCTCCAAGTAAATTTTTCTTTCGTTACTCATTATTTCTGACACTGACATTTATCTGTCACAAATAATTAAAATTTTCAACTATTTTTCATGGCATCCTTTCAGTTGTAAAATTAATTACAACAGTTTATTTTATATATTATATTCCTTTTATCTCTAAATCTATAGAATATTTATAAAAATATTTAAATTTATCAGAAAGGGAATTTATTTTTCTTTAATATTATCAAGAAAAATTTTCAAAAAATAATATTTAGAAGATTTTTTTTCAAGAATCTTCTACTTCCGGTTGTCCAATTGTTACCAAAACCTTTTCAGATCTTCCCATGAATGTCCGATTGGGAAATACGTAGTTAAACAAATTTAAAGTCTTATAGTTTTTGAGTAACCGTCCTTCCAACATCCTACATACATACACACTGTTAATGTGTTTTTTGAAAACAGAAATGTAATTCTAATCCATATTTTATCAAACACAAAATTTCTAGCAGACTTGAAATTTTCATTTTACTCTCCTGCGGAATTAGAAGCAGATTTCTTTTGGGCCACCTTCACAATTTACAAGTTGTTACAAGTAGTAAACTTATTTATAAATAAACTTATAAAAATATTGTTCTTACCTTTTGGAGGATTGACGGGAATGGCAGCCCTGTAGAGGTTCTCCTCATTGAACCAATCCATATTCCTCCTTATGGTTCTAACACTAAACAGTATCAACACTAACACAATAACTGCGACCCACGGTCGTTTTCGGTGAGTGTAACGTCGTAGGCGACCCGCGCCCAGTCCTAACAATAAACAATACCCCACACTAGGAAGATACAACACTCGTTCTGCTACTACAAATCCAACATAGAAGAAGGCGTTCGTCGCCGGTAAGAACGGCAAAGTTAGGAAAGCTATAGACGTCAACAACGCCACATGCGATGACACCATAGGTTTAGCTACTGGATTCGGAGGCTGGCACACACAAGCACTGATACTATTATTATTATTATTATTGTTCCTACACATCACTGAATGGTGGTGAAGCAAATCATGATGACAAACCGGACACGTACACGTTTGCCGCACCAAATTCACTTCATTACTTCGCTTCCTTATAGTCTTTATCATCCTTCTTGACTTCCTCTCGTTCATTTCCTTCATGTACAACTTCTTCACGGCAGTTTTAACAGCTTGGATGAGCGACACGTAGAAAAATACGGATATACAATTACGAGTATCGAAGAAAGAAGTGATTCTTGGAATGGCGTCCATCGACCAGTCGAAACTTAAAGTGACAGGACAGAGAAGAAGTTTGAAGTTGAATGTCGGGAGATACGAGAATGTGAGAAAACGTGTGATGATGGATGGAGCCTTCGCCGTCGGGTTGTCCGCGGTGGAGAATTCAGGAGTGTTGCCCCATGTCACCTGCAGGCGGAACACCAGCAAGGCGAGGAATGTCAGAAGTAAAATAGTCAGGCTTCGAAACTGGCGCTGCAACAAAACACATTTTATTAAACAATTGCTAACATATTTAATATTTTAATAATGGCGTGTTAACAACAGACCCGTACAAATTTTATTTTATTTATATCTTATAAACCATAATAGTCTACGCAGTTTGCTTACCGCCTATAACTACATAATTCGCGATAATTTTAATGCATTTTATTTTGAAATATTGCGAACAATGGGGCACAAGAAACAAAGTGATCAGATTATTCTGTATCCTAAAAATCAAAAATTCAATAAATAATTTAAAAAGACAGTTGAGTGCCCTGTATATAGAGGTAAATAGTATTTATCAGTTGAGAAAATGTTCGAGATTGGTCAAAGATATTTAGTACTCTTGAGTTACATATAATATTTTATTTTGTATCTGATGTTAAAAGGCTTTGTGCGTTCATTTTTACTTCCTTGTACGTAAGTAAAGGAAGTATTGTAATCGCGAAAAATTTCGGTTTTCAGATTTCAACGGAAATATCCATTTTAATCATCCTTGAATCCATTTTGACTAATTTCGTCGTGACGTCTGTACGTACGTACAAATTTAAAAATCTGTTGTGGCCAGCACAATACCTCTCGCCATTTTCATTTTATGTAGCATAGGGCGCGAGCAGTTATGTGACTTTGTTGATCATGGCAAGCAGATGTGGGGGCCCGTGTCAGAATGAGAGCTAGTAATATACATAGGTGTCAGGTATCATAAGTTTTAATTCGAAACATAATGATTTTCCAAATCCATGTGGATTATTTTCCTCGACAAGTATATTCCATACTAATGGATGACAAATAAACATCAGAACATTTTGAAATTTTGAATGAAAAATTATGACATATGACAATTGTCAGGCCAACTAAGTCACATGTCTGCTCGCGCCTTGTAAGTACACACAAATAATTGAAATTGTTTCTCTTCTTCCGTTCTATGAGAAATTTTATACTATTATGTTCAAAATTCTTCAAATTAATTGACGGTATTAGCTGTATTTCTTAAGGATATATGTATGTAATATTAACATACCTGTAATTTAAATATATAATTAATTAATAATACAATAATATATATTAAATGTACTCTTACCTCCCAGAAAAATCTGACACTGACATTTTGCATTTACTTGTCAATTACAAAAATTTAAATATCGCAACTGTTTTTCGGGCAACGAGATTTATTACAACAGATTATTCTATATTATTATATACTATATCTCCAAACCTATACGAGATATTATAAAAAAATTAAATGTGTCAGATTGAGAATTTAATTATCTTTAATATTTGTAGTAACAAATTTTCAAAAAATAATATTTAGAATTTTTTTTTTAGAAACTACCACTTCCGGTTGTCCAGAACCTATTCAACTCTTCTACTGTTAGATTGAGGAATCCGTAGTCAAACAGGTCTTTAGTCTTATAGAATTTGAGAAATCGTGTCTCCAACAACCTCACACACACACACATCCACACACACACACACACGCACACACACAGACATCATTGTAAAAATGTTAAAATCGGATTGTAGGGACCTTAAATCGTGCTTATTCAATAAAATCTGGATATGCGATTTTTAGCATGAATCCAATACCTCTCTTAGCGACAGGTAAAAATTATATACTTTTTTGTTTTTGTATCAAATATTATATTTTTATTGTGCAATTAGTCATATTCATTGTTGTAATCAAATATTTCTTTGTTGTAATCAAAACTCCCTTTAAAAAGAACCGGGTTAGATTAATGTTAATTTAAGAATGATAGTAGTAAATGAATTATTTTTTGTTATATATCAAAATATTTCTCGGGCTTGGCTTAACCCTGTCAATATTTTGTAATTTAATTATTAAAAAAATATGTATAGTTTAATAATCGTACAAGGAAGTCGTGTGGTGTCCACATCAGATTTTTTGTTGATAAAGTAACAATTTAATATCAACAGTAGATAAAGTTTTTTTTTTATTTACACTCTGACTTTTTATCTATAGTTGGTATTTTTATCTACACTTTATAAAAATAATAATGCATAATGTAAAGAAAAGTTGAAATTTATAATTTTGACAAACAAAGTTTCGGCTTAACATTTTAATATCGAAAATATCAGGTACAAAACAAAATAATATATTATACACGATGATAAAGAGTCATTACCGGCTCGTGAAAGATAGTTCACGAGCGAAAACCTTCCACTTGTCGATAAAGTATTTCTTTATCGTCTTGTATAATAAATAACTATTTTCCACTCCCGATGATTTATGTTTTATCTTTGATTGATACATTGAAACAAAAGATCTTAGTATTCATTGGAAAAGTTAAGAAGAAGAAAAACGCTGTCATCTGCCATATTTAACAAGTCACATTATTTATGAAATGACAAGTTAAATTTAAAATCGTAAATTATGAGAATGAGCAAATAATTTCACACAAGTTTAAAAGATTTACATTACTTACGTAGCTAAAAAATTATTAAAATTCGGTTACTTGATTTTTATGGTGCACGCGATTTTTTTGCAAGCATTTGTACCTACGTTTTTACAAACAACGTCTTAATAGCCTACATACGATATCGGTAGTGGAAAAAATATTTTAAATTTGGTTCTAGTTTACTTAAATAAATCTAAATTTGCTCTTTCTTCAATTTTCAAATTATCAGCCCACATTGAGTATTGAAAGATGTTATACAAACTTGAAATACGCAAATCTATGTATAGTTTAATTGAACATATAGCCGAAACGTGAAATTGTTGACATTTTTGGGGATCAAAATATTGTATAGACTATTTACCGAAATAGACAGGAATGTGACGAAAGTGTGGTACGTATTAATAATACAGGGTGGGGCAGAAAAACCTATCCGATTTCAAAACGTTATAAAATTAAAACCACTCAACTTGTCAAAAAAAAATTTTATTAACATATCGCAAATTTTATGCCATTTTTAAATTTAAGTTTTGAAAAGCACATCACTCAAATGTCGTCCTTGGGAGCGGATACACTGATTTAGGCGCTCGCGGTAGCTTTCCATGACTTTCACCGTCATTTCCACAGGAATTTCTTCAATTGCCCGAGCAATTTCCCTTCGTAAAGCAAGAAGGGTCCTTGGTCGATGCTGGTAAACCTTCGATTTGAGGTAACCCCAAAGGAAGAAGTCACATGGAGTGAGATCCGGTGAGCGCGGCGGCCAGCCAAGATCACCTCTCAGGGAAATGAGGCGACCGGGAAACAGTTCCCTGAGAATGTCCATTGATCGTCGCGATGTGTGGGCGGTTGCCCCATCCTGTTGAAACCACACATTTTCCACGCCATTTTCTTCCATTTTGGGTCTAAGAAAATTTTCCAGCATGAAACAATAGCGCTCGCTACGACGCGGGGAACGTTCAATCGCGGCTCTCACATTGGCCACGTTTTCAGGTCCTGTTGCTGTCCTGGGACGTCCAGGCGACTTCTTTTTCAATGCTGAACTCGTCTGTCTAAAATTTGACACCCACACTTTAATCGTAGCGTGATGTGGAACAGGATCATGACGCTCGAGTCCGAAATGAATTCGAAAAGCACGTTGTGTAGCAATTATCGAACCGCCGCATTCGATAAACCGCTCAATAACAAAAGCACGATGTTCACCAGACCAAGGCATGTTGACTACTGACAAATGGCATAAAACCGGCTTTCTAACGGTTTTTACCCCACTACTCTACCTGCTCCCTCTTTTGAGAAAAAGGGATTTGAAATCGGATAGGTTTTTCTGCCCCACCCTGTATTTACAGAAAAAATATTTTTGTAATAATATTAATGACCTGTCGTCCTGTTAATTTGTAATGTTAATTAAATTCATTTCAATATAATCCTTTAGAAATAAACGATAGCAATACACGAATATTAAACTTTTAATTTCATTTGTGGATTATATTTTTTCAGAAAGATATTTAATATAAAAATTCAACCATGTTTATTTTTGTTTGAAGCTATATGATTTGGTGAAAATGGAAATAAAGTTCATCGCAGGTGTTGGAGTAGTGAAAATGGTATAAACTAAACAGGTTTCCATTGTTTTTCTAAACAACAAGAGGATTTGCTTTTCAGCAAACAAATTTAAATGTTAAATAAGCATGGTTTTGTTTTACCGGCGCTCAACGATTGTTTTTCTTTATTTCATTTCCCTTTCAGGAACAAATTTACAGAATGAAGGTAAACTTACACTGTTATGCTGCTTAATTCACATTAATGACAAAACATGAAAGTTAACTGTTAAATAAGACCTGGTACATTAATAATAAATAATTGTGATTATGAATACTTGTACCTAGCTCAAGTTATTTAAAATATTGAGGAAAGGAATATACCTGTTTAGGTCGGTTGCTTATACGACTTACGTGATTTGTGATTCGTGGATTTCATATCCACCCTAGGAAGGATATGAAATTATATCGATTCAGTTAACTACATGGGGCCTCGTGGCCGTGTGCCTGAGTGTCTGGTCGCGAATCTGGGGACCCGGGTTCGATCCCGACCGACGCCAAAAATTACATCGAATTTTATTGGCACAAAATTGACCCCCTGTAGTGCATTCTCCACGCCATCTATGAGTGCCCGTGAGGTGACGCGTGGTAAGCGCCCACACGGTACAAATATTCCATCATTACCGATATCTGTATACAAAGCAGATTGGCACACCCAGCAATGGGTAATATGCCGTGATGAAATATTTATTTATTTATTTATTTCAGTTAACTACTCATATACATTCTGCAAATTGTGTAGAAATGATAAGTTCTTCATGGGAGTATATAACATATTTTTCCGAACACAAATAATAAATAATAATAATTACAATAATAATACCTGAGTAAGATCAACAATTGTCGAAGATCGTTTATCGAAACTATTGTCCGATTGTTGAAACCTTCATCAACGCTTGGATTAATTAACGGATCATCAAAATGAACAAATTCAACGCGATTTTTTGACAGCAACGGATTTAATGCCTGTATAAAATAAAATTGAAAATAACCATATGAAGTTAAAATTACAAATAACAGTGAAAAGTGAGTAGAAAATAGTATATTTCATTTTTACCTCCCGCTACCCTTGGTAAGGAAAGTATAGGGATCGTGCCAAAAATCGCATATCGAGATTTTGGTAAATGACCACGTTTTAAGGTCCGTAGAATCCAATCTTAACATTTTCACGATGATGTCTGTGGCTGTGTGTGTGTGTGTGTGGATCTTCTGGGCACTCTAACTCAAATACTATCATTCAGAAACTTTTGAAACCATGTATTTCTACCTTATTCTAATATGGAAAGAAGCCATTAAATTTTGATGTCAATCGGTTAATCGGAAATGGCAGTATACTTGAAGCTCAAAATAGTTTTTCTTCAAAAACCTTTAAATGTTAATTTTTCGCAATTTGTTATTATAAAAATTAAAGCATATTCCATTTTCTACAGGTTTGCATTAATAGTTTTTCTATATATTTTATGGATAAATTTATAAAGTAGGTACTATAAAAATTATATTTCAGAACTTAGGCTATAAACACAACTCCATGTTTAAACATTTCAGCTCAAATGATTGTAACTGACAGATAAATGTCACTGTCAAAAAAATAATTATTTCAAATTAATAACAGTAACGTTTTAACACGTTGGATGCCACTTTCATTTAAATAACTTTGACAGGTCCCAAAACTTATTTTTGTTAAAAAATATATTTCATTGCCTGAAAATACCGGTAAGTAGTATAAGTCATCGATACAAAATTATTTTTTAATTTTTTTGGCAAAAATAAATTGACGCTTATAAGCGGTGGTGGCACTGACCCTTGAAATTCATTCCAAAATGCCGTCGACGGCAAACTCAAAATCCAATCCTCGTCACTATTTTCCAGAATTTCTAATAACTCTGCGTCTGTATAATAATGAGTACGAGGCCTTTTTGGTCTAGAAGGTCCTGCCTTAGCGATATCAATTTGCATTATAACAAAAATTGAAAAAATCGCGAAAATTCTGAACCACGTGCATTTTTCCCTCGTGAAAATCTTTACTCGAGTGCCTGTCCAAATACACATATACAACTGCAATACCAACTAAACTAGCTAATAAAATACATCGATGCGAACGGAACGCTTTTAAGCGACGGTGGCACCTATGCAATACATCGCCTGACGCTTATAAGTGTCAGTGGCATCCGTGTTAAAAAGAAAATTGTAAATAGAATAGTTATATGGAAAGGAACTTAATATACATAAATTCAAATTAATAATAATACCGTTTTAAAACGAAAATTGTAAAGAGGACAATTGTTATATGGAAAGGAATTTAATATACATAAATTGTAGTATTAGTAAATACGCAGATATGTATTTAAATAAAAAAAGTAAATAAATATATCATCACAGCATATTACCCATTGCTGGGTGTGCTACTCTGATTTGTACACAGATTTCGGTAATAATAGGGACATATTAATATCGTGCGGGCGTTTACCAACCGTCGACTCATTGCTGGCATGGAGAGTGCAACATAGGGGATAATTTTGTGCCATTTAAAATTCGAAATATTTAGCGTTGATCGGGATCGAATCTGGTTCCCCAGATTCGCAACCAGACATCAGGCACGCGACAACGAGACCCCATAGGTATGTATTTAAATTAATAAAAATTGCGTATTTTTTACGTATTAAAAAGTGTATTTATAAGTTGATATGGTGAACCTTTTAAAAAGTTATATGAGAATTTAGGAAATGAACGTAATCTGAGTGAAACTTTTAAGTGAAATATGGTATCAGATTGAAAGTTGTGCTGCATAAAAGAATGGCGAAGCATGTCTAAGGATGAGGTGTATCTTGATGCGTCGCGGCCGTGTTGGAAGCCTTGTCTTTACGCAGTAGATTAAGGAAATTAACAGTCTGACTAAAAGTCACGCAACTTTTAATCCGGCACTATTTACTGAACGCTAAACAATTTAGCCAACATTTCGGAAGTCAGGGAACAGAATTAGCAGTTTAATCCAGAGTTAGTAGCGAGTTGCGGGCCAACAGCGGTCGCGGAAACAAGAGAGACAACTTCGCAGTGAAGTTGAGACTCAGAGCGAAGCGCTGATGCTGAGGTGCGGTGTGGTGCGGAGTTAAATAGCCTCTCTGCTCTGCCACTCACAGTCTGTTCTGCTTGGCTCTGCTCTATCAATCTGCGCCATCTTGCGAGACGACCGTGTTTTCAGCTCGTTCTACCAAAAATAACCAAAAACATGCACACACGACTTATCTCCGCTATAAAAATCCCAACCTTATGCTTCAATATGTAAATCATTTCTCTATAGCTGGCAGGGCCCGCTCTAGGGGCGGACAACCCGGACATTTGTCCGGGGCGGCAAATCTAAAGGGCGGCATTTTGGCTGGGAATGGGACAAAATATTGATAAGTTAAATACCCAACTAATCGAAATTTATACTTTTTTGTAATAGAATTAAGAGTGCACCTGGTTAACATTTTGTAACTATAGGTACAGATACTTTTTAATTAAATGTACGTTTTGATTTTAATTTAAAACCATTTGATTTTTATTTTAAATAATTTTAAAATGTATATGTTTAAGGGGCGGCAATTTGTCTTTTTGTCCGGGGCGACGTAAACGCTAAAGCGGGCGCTGTAGCTGGATTCAGAGATTGCGTAGTAAACATAGCATAGAATAGCACAGAAAAACATAGGAAATGAACATACGGAAAAACGTGTACTGATTCAGAGTTACAGACATAGCATAGCACAACACAGCATAACATGGAGAATTGGTCATATTTTATTTCGAAGCTATGTTTTGCCATGTTCGGCCATGTGCGCTATGTTTCGTGAGTATTCGTAGTTAAACCACGCCTACTTCTACAGCGCGTTATTGTTGACAACTTGCTGACATTTGTTTTGAAGTTTGGTTAAGACAACTTTTAAGTTATTTTGTATTGCAGTTGTGTTTATTATAATTATTTAAGAAGTGATAGCTAAATAAAACTTGTGAAATGAACAACAAATACTGACATGAAGTTATCTACATACAATAGTTCTATGTTTTCTGTACAATCTCTGAATTGGTTTTAAGTTTCTGTGTTTTCCTGTGTTGTGTATTCCTATGCTGTGTTTACTACGCAATCTCTGAATCCAGCTTATGTCCTAACTTCTTCCCAACAAAACATATAATCTAACTCAAAGTGAATAAATCAGTTTTTGTTCAAATGCCAAACACTATAACAGCTTTTGTTATAATAGTTCGACTTTCGACTACAACACAACAACCAGTGTTGCCAGGTTGAAAAATAATATATCACTAGATTTTACTTCAAAAAGTTACTAGATTAGAAACAAATTTCACTAGATTTTATAATTTTATCGTTTTGTAATATCATCTTAAATATTCATTTCTATACTTCGTACATGTTCAGTTTCCACCACATATGATTAAATTTTAATTGATTTTTGCGAAAATTTACAATATATGAAAACCTATTGCGTTTATCAAGTTTTAGCAAAAATACCTTTTTGTGTATTTTTGCAAGGTAAAAATATGAATCTAATCACGTAACAGATGTTGAATATTAAATAATTTCGAATTAATTTATTACCTATTCAATGTCTGTTACGTATTTAGATAATTCATTAATTTTTAAAAAAGATTAATGGTAACAGTGGCGCACTAAAAAAGAATTAAATGAAAATAAGAAATAATATTCCGAAATAAAAAAAAAATTGATTGAGAATCAGGACATGAAAATAGATATACCCTCAAAATTTTATAAACTTTTTTACACCCTGTATAATTTAGGGTTGTTCATTTTGTTATGTTAAAAACTAAAACAATTAAATATGGTTCTTATAAATTTGGTGTAGATATCACAGAAACAACTACACTAGTTTTCAACTTCTAGAACTATAACTGTACCACACTCAAACAATAGTTTGTCTATGACTGTACTAATGGACGCGAATTGAGTTAGATTATTGGTCGGTGAGCTAGTGCTTGGTCGATACAAATATGAACTACTACAATGGAGAATTTGTTTGCAGTTTTCATGCTTTTCACGTAAAATACCAATTTAAAAAATATTTCTTTAGAATGTACGTCTGAAATTCCTTTAACCAAAGATCACCTCTTATTCGCTAATACCAAGCGGGTGTTAACTTAACTGATACTCCATCTGAAACGCTTGTACATGGTTGTCAAGTATAATTCTACCTATTTATCGTATCTTCAGATTATAATTTTCTAGAGGCAATAAAATTAAATTCGGGTGGTAAATAATTTTTTTACATAAAATCCGTTAATTAGTTTACCATAACATACTAGTTTTTCGATTACATGTCGGTATGGATATAAAAGTTATAATTTAAAATGTTGTGTTTATTTTGCCATTTCCTATTCTTCACGTGTGAAAAAGGCCAAATTTAATTACAAATATCTCAGGTACCGCATGGTCAATTGTTTTAAAACTTGGACAGCAGGTAGATTATACTTCAGTTGAGATGTACTTAACATTTCAATTAATTCTAATTAATGGTTTCACGATATAACTACCTTAACTACCTTTTAGATACGTTACTCTATTTATCTAAGCGACCAGACGAATTTGAGTCGTTTGTCCCGCATTGCAAATCGTCCAGGAAAGTGTCCCGCATTGAATATTTCCCTAACTTTTTAACATTTTGAAGTGGCAAGAAGTTGCTGTTTCCTTTACATTGTAAAAGAAATTCTTAACTTTTTATATCGATTTATCAAACGTATGTTTATTTCGTAATTTTTATATTAATGAAAAATATAGAACTGAAACATTTTTTCGCGGTTCTCCAGAAAATAAGCTGTTTCTGATCATTTTTTTAGCTAGCTCGGAAATTGTCTATAAGCGATCGGAAAGTAATTTTATTTATTTATTGTTTCCTCGCAATAAAATTATATGCATAGCTATAGATTTTTACCTTCCGCTATACTTGGTAAGGGAGGTATAGGGATCGTGCTAAAAACCGCATATCGAAATTTTGGTAAATGACTAAGTTTTAAGGTCCCGCTTTTGTGTGTGTGTGTGTGTGTGTGTGTGTGTGTGTGTGTGTGTGTGTGTGTGTGTGTGTGTGTGGATCTTCTTCCTTTATTCTTCCAATCCTTACCGTATCTTTCCGTGTCTTCCCCAATATCTATCTCAACATTTGCCATTTTCTTTTCATTTACACTGACATCTGTAATTTTCTTAATATAGTAGTTTCCATGGTTATAGCATAGCTGGCTGATTTATAAAATTTAATTTCTTTGTAATTCTTTAACTCTATAGCCATTGAATATGAAATATAAAATGCAATCAATTCGTATAGATAATAGAATATTCTTTAATATTTATAATAACATTAAATGTGTAAATAATATTTAACAGTGTTTTTTTTAAGAAAAACTGTTAAAATCTTCAAATGAGAGTACCAATTATAACCAAAATCAAATCAAGTCTGCATATGGATGTAAGGAAGAGGAATACGTAAGAATTGTAATTTTTGGAATTCTAGTACTGGATATCGCGGCCGAAACCGCAGTTATATACACACACACACACACACACACATACAGACATCATCGTAAAAATAGTAAAATCGTATTGTACAACCCTAAAACCTAAAACGTACTTATTCATTGAGAACTCACCACCGAATTTTATGACCAAAGACAATAAAGACAATATATTCCTTACCTGGAGGTGACGGAAGGTAAAAACTAAAATAAAAGTATTTAATATTTCACAATACTCAAATTACATTCAGTTCTCGTGGTCGTATAAAAGATTAACATCTTTTATTACGAATAATTTCTTTTTGTAACAAAAATAAAAGAAACAAAATTGAAATAATATATTTTTATATAACAAATTTAGCTGTGTAAGCTCCGAAAACTAATTCCCATGTATTCTAAAAATACTTTGTAATCCATTTCTCATCAGCATAAAATCCTAGTTTAGCAAATCCGGACGTATTTCAATTTCTCACAGAACGTGTAAAAATATCATTTTCACCAAATATTCCAAACTAGTTCACAACTTCATCAGCTCGTTGGCCGCCCGCGGCGCTGGCGGCGCTGGCATCGCACTGCGAACTGCGAATGAATTTCATCTGAGAACCTCCCTCGCTTCGTTTGCATACGGCATAGTTTTTATGCATTCTGTGAATGTGACCCACAAAGCAACGGTAACGCGCACGTTTCGTGCTTGCGTTACGTTGCAGCAGTGGCGACTCGTCAAAGCAGGATAAGCTACCTTAATTTATTTTTTCTCTATTACATATTTTATTAAATATTTTTTCCAGCAACTAAGAGGCCTATTCTATAAAATATTTACTTAACAAATCGTTATCATAATGAAATCGTTATGAAAATTGTTATTTCTACTTAATGATAATCGTTATCTTCGTATCCGTATTATGTAACACATTTTGAAAAATAATAACCTTGGGATCAAGTTAAGAACTTTATTTCCTAAAATCAAATTATAATTTTAAATGAAATATCTAAAATAATCCAATATAACTCTCAAAACTTCTAGGTTAGATTAGTTCTGGTGGGAGTCACCTGTTAACCTGTCAGCTGTCGGACCTTTTCTTTTTCTTATTGTAGGCTATGCTAGAGCTACTACTACCATCTATAGACAAATTGGGAAGCTTGCGCTAGGCGGTACGAATAAAAATTTATTAAATTATTTTAATATTACCTTGCAGAAACTGTAATATGACTGGTTTTTGAGATCACTATTCAACATAATAGTAATTTTATTTTGACATGAATAAAAATACTGACTTATTAACAAAATGTTTATGTAACGAATGATTTTTCCAGTCGTTAAAAAATAACGACATCATTATCCTTTTTACCTTCCGGCACCTCTAGGTAAGGAAGGTATTGTCTTTGGTCAAAAAATTCGGTGGTGAGTTTTCATTGAATAAGCACGTTTTAGGGTCTTTACAATACGATTTTACTATTTTTACGATGATGTCTGTATGTGTGTGTGTGTATTACAATTCTTGCGTATTCCTCTTCCTTACAACCATATGCAGACTTGTTTAGATTTTGGTTATAATTGGTCAACCGGAAGTATCCTCATTTGAAGATTTTAACAGTTTTTCTTGGAAAACTCAGTTAAATGTTATTATAACTTAAAGAATATATTATTGTCTATACGATTTGATTGCATTTTATATTTGATATTCAACAGATATAGAGTTAAAGAAGAATAAAGATAATAAATTTGATATAAATTTCATAATTCAGCCAGCTATGCTAACTTAACCATGGAAACTGCTAATATATTCAGGTAATTCAAATTGACAGATGTCAGTATCAATAAAATGTAAATCAATGAAAGAATAAGGGAAGTAACTCTAGTGTTAGAAGTTTCTAGATATAAGAGAGACGATTACATTGGTTTGAACATGTTATGAGGAGAGATGAATATATTAATAGAAAGTGGAAGAAACATAGGAAGACCAAATATAAGATGAAAAGACTGTATTGCAGAAGACTTGAGAGAAAAGGAACTGAATGACGACGATACGGAAAACAAAAATGAGTGGAAGAAGAAAATAAAAAATAGCGACCCCCTAACGAATGGGAAAAACTAAAGAAGAAGATGTCAGTGTCTAGTGCAATTTGCATAATTTGTTTATGAAATAACTTTACTGGAAATATAGGATCTTTTGCAAGAAAATTTATGTATGGGGCGTGTGCAGTAACATGATTTTGCTGATTTTGGCAAGCAGATATGGGGACCTGTGTCAAAATGACAGCAATTAATTATGTCCATAACTGACAAGTGTTATAATTTTTCATTCAAAATTTCATAATTTTCTTATTTCATGTGGTTTGTTTGTTATCAGGAATGGAATCCAGTAGCCGAGAAAGAGAATCACATAATACCAACAATTTAGAATCTTTCGCAACAAAATTAATCTATGGAATTTGTACATAATACACAGGATTGACGGAAGGTATTGTGCTGGGCACATCAGATTTTTTCGTTATATAGAATTAAATTATTGTTTACAGAATACCACTTTAACGATTATATTATTAATAATATAATTACAATAAAGAATTTTTGATTACAACAAAGAAAATGCTTAATCACACATAACAGTGATTAAAATATTTATTGTATGAGTATGTTACAAAAATACACAAGCTTTAAACATAAAAAAAATAATAGCCTCGCTTATATTATAAATGTATAGCACGAGCACGAGCCACCACTCGTACGTTGTGTTGTGCTTTGTGCCCGAGGATAAACTTTGAGCAAATATAGAATTTACTGGGTCCGTGGAATGTACACAACCCTTTAGGATTATTTCAGACTCTTGATGTGATATTTGACCCTTGTGTTTATTTGCCTTCAAACTCCGTATCATTTTTCCCAAAATTGAGCTGAGAACTAAAAACATTGTCGGCCGAAGCTGCTCTAAATATTATATATTTTCTCTGAATACACTCAACATGTTTATCTCTAAAATCATAACATTACTGTTATGCTTCGTTCTATGTTTTATGGTTATATTCGTTTCATTGTTTTGGTTTATAACTTTACTTTGCAAGGGTTTGTTTATAGATAATTGAGCATATAATGCAGATATTATGAAAGTGCATCACATAAACTATACGATGCCCATTTTATCTGTTCCCGCCTTAAAATTCAAGAATAGGCAATCCATAAAAATATTGAAATGTTCGTTTTGCTCTTATACCTCCTGTGATTATTCGATTAAAGTACTAATATTTAAAAGTGTCTTACGGAATGTACAGGGTGGCCCCTCTAGTGTTTGCATTTTGAACTACAGCTTATTTTGAGTTGGCAACACCAATGTCAGCTGTTTTATGACAAGAAGTTAGTATGCGGTTTACGAAATGAGTCGATTTATGCTTGAACAACGTTGGGAAATATTAAAAACTTATTTCTAAAGTGATGAATCTTCTACTGAAAGTGCAAGAAAATTACGTTCAAAATTCGGTAAAAAAGAAGCGCTTTCCAGGCAATATGTGGACAATTTTATCAAACGTGTGCGTGAAACTGGATCGTTATTGGATAAAACAACATGTTCTCGTGCTCGTACAAACGAAAACATTGCTGCTGTTGCCCAGAGTGTGCAAGAACGACCAAGCACCTCATCTCGCCATCGTTCGCAGGAATTTCACGTACTTCTTTGATGCGAATTTTGCATAAAGATCTCGGTATGACACCATATAAAGTTCAATTAGTGCAGAAGCTGATGCCGCACGACCATCCGCAACTTTTCAGTTCTCGAATTGGGCTATGGAATACTTGGAAGAAGATGAGCATTTTTACCGAAAGATCATCTTTTCTGACGAAGCTCTTTTTCATCTCGGTGGTTACGTCAACAAGCAAAATTGTCGTATCTGGGGCACAGAAAATCCACACATGATTGCTGAAAAGCCAATGCACCCTGAACGATGCACTGTTTGGTGTGGTTTTTAGGCCGGGTGGTATCATTGGTCCATTTTCTTCGAAGATGCGGAAGGCAAATGCTTTACAGTGAACGGTAAGCGCTACCGTGCAATGATAACTGATTATTTGTGGCCCATTTTCGAAAATATGGATCTTGACAACATTTGGTTTCAACAGAATGGCGCGCCGTGCCACACAGCCGTGAAACAATCGATCTTTTGCGTGGCAAGTTTGAAAATCGCGTTATTAGCCGTTTTGGCGATGTGCATTGGCCACCGCGCAGCGCGATTTGACCCCGTTGGACTATTATTTTTGTGGAGCTGTTAAGGATGAGTGTTACGCTAATCACCCAGCGTCGATTGAGGCACTGAAAAAAGAAATTAGTGCAGTCACCGGTAAAATACAGCTCTATACTGTCGAAAATGTACTGAAAAATTGGGTTGATCGTATGGGCTACTGCAAGGTCAGCCGAGGGAGGCATTTGAATCAAATAGTGTTCCATAATTAACCACAAGGATTGTACTTTCGAATAAAAAAACCCGAATTAAAAAAAATATTAGTTTTTTACCTCTCGCTAAGAGAGGTATTGTATTCATGCTAAAAATCGCACATTCAGCTTTTAATTGAATAAGCACGTTTTAAGGTCCCTACAATCCGATTTTAACATGTTTATGATGATGTCTGTGTGTGTGTGTGTGTGTGTGTGTGTGTGTGTGTGTGTGTGTGTGTGTGTATGTGTGTGGATGTGTGTGTGTGTGCGTGTGTGTGTGTATGTGGGATGTTGGAAGGAGGATTACTCAAAAACTATAAGACTTTAAATTTGTTTAACTACGTATTTCCCAATCGGACATTCATGGGAAGATCTGAAAAGGTTTTCGTAACAATTGAACAACCGGAAGTGGAAGATTCTTGAAAAAATTTTCTGAAATTTTTTCTTGGTAATATTAAAGAAAATTATATTCTATATTTGATACATTTAAATATTTTATTATATATTCTATAGATTTAGAGATAAAAGAAATATAATATATAAAATAATCTGTTGTAATAAATTTTACAGCCGAAAGAATGCCATGAAAAATAGTTGAAAATTTAAATTGCTTGTAACTGACAGATAAATGTCAGTGTCAGAAATCTGGAGACATTGCTGAAGACTTTTTCTGGGAAGTACATACATTATATTATTTCTTAATGTATTAATAGTTAAATATTTATTATTATAGGTATATTACTAATACCCTTCAGAAATACTGTTACTTCCGACAATGATTTGGAAACATCTCGAAAAATTAGAAGAGTAGGACAAAATTTCTTCATAGAATGAATTTAAATTTAAAAAATCTAAATATATGGAATAGATATAAATGGAATTTTAGGTGTAGAGTGTTGGTATACAAGAAATGTTAAATACATTAGGTCGCGAGCAGTCATGTGACTTTGTTGGTCTTGACAAGCAGATATGGTGGCCCGGGTCAGAATGATAGCTAGTAATTATATACATAGATGTCAAATATCATAATTTCTCATTCTAAATTTAGTGATTTTTCAATCCCATGTAGTTTATTTTCTTCGACAATTCCGCACCGCACGCCTGGTGACAAATTAACTACGTGAATTTAGAAAATTTTGAAATTTTTAATGAAAAATTCTGACATTTGACATCTATGTACATAATTACTAATTATCATTCTGAAAGGGCCCTACTTCTGACTGTTCGCGCCCTATACTTATGAAACCAAAAAAAAGGAAGTGGCGAGAGGTATTGTGCTGGCCACAACAGATTTATATTTATAGCAAAATTAAACTTCAAAACTTATATGGTCCACCCGTTATTCTTTTTGATTATCCTTAAATTTCAGGCAGGAACAGATAAAATAGGCGCCTTGTATAACAAAATTCTTCAAGTACGAGAATTTTGGCATAAATCTCAATAATTATTTCAGAATAGAAAATTGACAACCGTACCCTAGAATCCGATTTTAATATATATGTTTTAGTCAGCTGTTACATAAATAGTTGCTTTACGTATCCTTTGGCAACCTTAAACTATCACTTATTTTGACATCTACCAAAGACTACTTTAAGGCCGCATTTACATTACTAACTGAATTGTCAAACGTTTGTTTACATGCAGCTTCATAAATTTTAAGAGGGAGTAATGGAAAAATCGTTCACGCTAGTAGCTATCGCTCATTTCCTTGCTCAACAAATTAATTATTGTATCAAATTTCTGTAGCGTTCATAATAAGAAAGTTCAGGGCCGGACCTAGAACAAAAGTTGGGGTGGGCAAGATCTAAAAATGCCGCCCTCCCACCTTTCCCCCCTTCCACACCGTAATATACGGGTGTTCATTTTAAATGGGCCACCATTGCTATCTCGAAAACTATAAGAGCTACAAAGATGGTTAAATGGGCAACAATTACTATGTCACAAGACAAATATAAAGAAAAGAAGAATTTTTTTGACCAGTGGTTCTCAAAATATAGGACCTAATTCTTTTATTTTAAATGAGAACATATTTTTTATTTGCTCATTCGTTGGAGAATTTAATTCTGAATTCAATATTTTGGAGTCCATATTTTTTAGGTTAAATGAAAATGTATTAGTGGAGTAAAAAGATCCTGTAAGGAATTAAATGTATATCAAGTAAAATATATTTTTTTTATGAATTGACGCTCTTTGCAAACTTTGGGGTGGGCTATCGCCCAACTCGCCCACCCCTAAATCCGGCCCTGAGAAAGTTCTTCATATAAAGAACTAAAATTTGTTCCAACTCTGTACATAATCCCGAATTTCCAGATTGTTGCAAGATAGAGCACATTATGTAAGGTTATTTATATACTTTGGTTAAAAATGCACAATTTTTTACAATTGAAACAAATGGTATTTCTTTCCTCGATATATTTTGGAGTTGAAAAGAAATAATTATTGATAACAAAGAACCAATGGATAGTGTCTGTGAGAAACATATATCTTGTTTATGTCCGACTCATGTATGATTAAAACAGGCAGATGAAAAAGCCAAGATTGTGCTCCATCAAAGCAAGACATATTGCACGAGCAATAGAGAAAGCAATTCCGGCTGGCGTCTGCCGATTCTTAGTGGAAATTCATCTGCAGGCTGGCGAACTTGCAAGGCTTCCAGTCTCAGTTTCCACCAAACGACATCGTATTTTGCTGGCGGAACGATTCACGCCGACGTTTGTAAAGAAAGGGTCGATGTATAGCCTTGTGAACCAGGCTGAAGTGCCCCTAGACTTTTCTTCTGTTCACTGAAACAGTTCTTTGCAAATTTTAACAGTCTCTCGACTAAGATTTCCGACGCCTGAAGGGTTTGTAGCGATCTGAAGCTTCACTGCGCGCCGTTCAAAGCAGACCATCTGTTTAACTGTGTTTATTTTACTCTCTTCAAGATACACCCACCCTTATTAATTTCATTTTGGTTACTTCACTTTTAAAAACAATTTTTGAAATATAATTAATTTTATAATATACAGGGTGGTGACCGGCACGGCCGAACATAGGACTTTAACATGTAAAATCAGATTTTCCTAATTTCCTGCTTCCCTAATTATATTAGGTAAAAAAACTTCAAATAAGGGCATAAAATTCTGCGTCTGGATCAATAAGTAAAACTAATTTTGTATGCCTTGTAACGGCAGAAATTAGGTATGAAAATGCCGAAAATCACCTCAAAAATAGCAATATACTCAAATCGGACATGCAGCCAATGCACGTCATCATTTAGGGGAAAAACCTGACTACATTAAAATCACTAATATGGAAAATTTAAACAAAATTTCAGTCAATTTTAATTGTTAAAAAGTGTATGGCCTTATAGAATTATTATTAAGATGCATAGTAGAGTTCATTATTTATCGTATACGATATGAATAATATATAAATAATGTATATCTACTTTATTTTATTTATTTATTTTTTGTTACACTTGGCAACACTGATAATTTGTATGTTTATACGTTCCTCTGCGGTTTATACTTTCAAAGGTTATTATTTGACAATTTGAATTGCATCGTGTTCAAAATATTTTTCTTCGCTGTGTCATTTTATTTCCATTCTTGTTTATTTTAAATCAGTCTTTTTTTAAGACTACCACAGTTTTTATTCATTCGGTTCAGTTTTATTTGAACTTGTGTAATTTTCATTTTTGTTCGTTTTTATTATAAATAAGTCTTTTGCAAGACTACCACAGTTTTTATTTATACGGTTCAGTTTTATGTGAACTTGTGTCTTATTCATTTTTGTCAACAAAATGTCAAACAGTTCAGTTCGAAAATATTATACGAATGGTACCATATTGAACTAAATCACCCCCCTTTGGTTAGACTTTAACTATTATATTATAAATAAATGATTGATATTAGTAATGTTATCTTCATTTTACTTTTTTCTTAATAATATTACGAACATTTACTGACAATTTAGTTATTTATTACAGTGTGAAACAAAATTATTTTCCGGAAATATTACGAAAGTTTATAATACAATTATATGCAACCTGCATAACTTTTTTCAATACGATTCTCAAAGCTATGTAAACGTACCAGTTCATGACGTCACACATCTAGTTACTTTTATTAATGACGTGCATTGGCTGAATGTCCGATTTGAGTATAGCTATGGAATTAAGACAAAATAAATAAAAAATGTCTATTGTTTTATCTGTCATGTTAGGGTAATTTATTTTTATTAGATATTATTTGTAATTTCTGATTCAATTAACAATTATCTGTTAATTTAAATTGATATTTGTTCACTTGAACACATTTTACAAATAATAATGAAATTAAATTAACCTAGCTTGACAGATAAATCGTTAACATTTGCTAATTTTTTGTTTCAATTCCATGGCTATTTTTGCGGTGATTTTCGATAATTTCATACCGAATTTTTGACGTTACAAAGCATACAAAATTAATTTTGCTTAATGATTCAGATAAAACTTTTATTTGAAGCTTTTTACCTTCCGTCACCTTTAGGTAAGGAAGGTATTGTCTTTGGTTAAAAAAATTAATGATGAGTTTTTAGTGAATAAGCATGTTTTAGGGTCCCTATAATACGATTTTACCATTTTTACGATGATGTCTGTATGTATGTGTGTCTGTGTCAATTTTATAATTCAGCCAGCTATGCTAAACATGGACATATTCATATAATTCAAATTGACAGATGTCAGTATAAAAAAAAGTAAATTAATGTGGCAGAGATGAGGATGTTGAAGTAGATATTGGGGAAGACACAGAAAGATACGGTAAGAAAATAACAACAAGTTTCTAGAAAGATACAAGAAAGACGATTATATTGGTTTGAACATGTCATGAGGAGAAATGAAGAATTATATTGGAACAAGAACGAATAGCTAAGTAATAGGAGGTTGAAGAAACAGAGGAAGACCAAAGATAAGATGGAAGGACTATATTGCGGAAGACTTGAGAGAAAAAGAACTGAATAACAACGACACGCAAAAATAGCGACCCCTAACGAATGGGAAAAGCTAAAGAAGAAGAAGATGTCAGTGTCAAGTGCAATTTGAATAGTTTGTTTATGAAATAATTTTACTGGAAATTTAGAATCTTCTGCAAAAAAAATTATGTATGGAATTTATAAATTATATACAGGATTGACGGACAGTATTGTGCTGGCCACAACAGATTTTTTTAAGAAAATCTGATGTGGCCAGCACATAACCTCTCGCCGTATATTTTACCTGGCTGTATGCATAAAGCAAAGAATATTTTTATAAATACAAATAATATATTCATATAAATCTATGACGTATAAACTTCTTTATTATTCAATAATAGCATGTCTCAACATAAAGATATTTTACCATAAATTATGTTACAATAAATAACAAAGTAGAGTTTACCATATATAAATATTAGGCTGGTAACAGCAATTTTCAATTCGAACAACCTTGTTTACTTTCTCTTCATATTCTTCTAGTAAAAACATTAATTTTGGGCGGTCTAAAATGTATATATCTGAATTGTGCATCTATTCTTACATATCTTCTTTTACATTTTATTTTTTCATACTTGTTATATCTAAATAACCTTAATTCCCTTTAAAAAAGTGACGGATAGATTGCACTCCGAGTATTCTTGTATCGATGTGTAATTTTGTCAATATTTACAACTTACTTGAGAAGAATTTGATAGCTTTTTCGCAATTCAAAGTTACTCTAGTCTACAGTACTGGTGTACATTGTCCCATAATGTTTGAAACAAATAAAGTCCTTCAACCTAGACTTGTCATCTCCATAATAGTCACAGATCAAGAATTAAGGGATTCTCCAAATACATTTTTCTTTCATTACTCATTATTTCTGACACTGACATTTATCTGTCAGTTACAAATAATTTAAATTTGCAACTATTTTTCATGGCATCCTTTCGGTTGTAAAATTAATTACAACATTATTTTATATATTATATTCCTTTTATCTCTAAATCTATAAAATATGTATAAAAATATTTAAATGTATCAGAAAGAGAATTTATTTTTCTTTAATATTATCAAGAAAAATTTTCAAAAAATAATATTTAGAAGATTTTTTTTCAAGAATCTTCTACTTCCGGTTGTCCAATTGTTACCAAAACCTTTTCAGATCTTCCCATGAATGTCCGATTGGGAAATGCGTTGTTAAACAAATTTTAAGTCTTATAGTTTTTGAGTAACCGTCCTTCCAACATCCCACACACACACATCCACACACACACACACACACACACACACACACAGACATCATCGTAAAAATGTTAAAATCGGATTGTAGGGACCTTAAAACGTGCTTATTCAATAAAATCTCGATATGCGATTTTTAGCATGAATGCAATACCTCTCTTAGCGAGAGGTAAAAAAATATATGACGAACATTTTAAAATTAATAGTTGACATACCCTACCGTAACCTAAGCTTTTTTGTTGCAGAAATATTTGGGAAAATATTTTTTTGCATGTTTCTATACTATAGAATATATTAAATTACCTTATAGCGTAGAAAAGAATGATTGATTCATAAAGTGAACTGACAATTTTTCGATTTATTAATACTTCATACAAAAAATATAATGTTTACAAAATTTTAATTAAAAAAGTCGTTTTAATGAAGCTAGCTTTTAAAAACAATATTTATGAGAGATATCTCTCTATTGAATCAAAACAGTTGCATACGATATATGTACATTATGTCACCAAATAAATAATCCAGCTTATTTATCATTCTATATAAATAAAATACTATTTGCTAGGCATAATTTCGAAACCATGTTTTTTTGCATACATCCAAAATTAATTTTGGATAGTGAATTAATTAAATATATAAAGTATTTACATAAAAACAAATGGATTTTGTATTTTAATGAATTATTATGAATCAGTAAAATTAATTCAAAAACTTTGAGAAATTTGTATGGAATATGATTTATAATAAACATAATTTTAAATTTATATTTTGCTGAGCAAAAACACTCAATTTCAAAATCCCCTTGCACAGCCCGAAGTTTAATAGATGTAAATGTAGGCTGAAAGCCGTATTATAGCAAAATATGTAAACTTTCTTGCGTAATTAAACAGATTATAAATTCAAAGTTTCAAACTTGTTCACCTGCAGCAAATGAGA
Source organism: Harpalus rufipes (assembly GCA_951394225.1). NCBI lineage: Eukaryota > Metazoa > Arthropoda > Insecta > Coleoptera > Carabidae > Harpalus > Harpalus rufipes. Next base: position 6,723,572 of record OX596274.1, read on the forward strand.
ATAAATATACATATATTTTTGAATAACAAGACTACGTAATTTATGTGAAATTGCTCATAATGTTTCTGTCAAAATATGAGTAATTCTGTTTTGCATTGAAGTAAAAATTATATAGAATTATTAGAAAAAATACAACATATAATTTTTACCTTCCGTCACCTTTAGGTAAGGAAGGTATTGTCTTTGGTAAAAAATTCAATGATGAGTTTTTAGTGTATAAACATGTTTTAGGGTCCCTATAATACGATTTTACCATTTTTACGATGATGTCTGTATGTATGTTTGTGTGTGTGTCTGTGTGTGTGTGTGTGTGTGTGTGTGTGTGTGTGTGTGTGTGAGAAAAGTTCCGGATCCCATAACTTCAATACCACGATTCCAAAAATTATATTTTTTTCGTATTCCTCAAGTTTACATCCAGAAGAACAACTGATTAGATTTTGGTTATAATTGGTTATCCGGAAGTAGCCTCATTTGAAGATTTAACAGTTAAATTCGATTTATTGACATTTAACGTTATCATAACTTAAAGAATATATTATTCTCTAAACGATTAGATTGCATTTTATACTTCATATTCAATAGATATAGAGATAAAGAATTGTAAAGAAATTAAATTTTATAAATCAGCCAGCTATGCTAAACATGGAAATTACTAATATATTTATATAATTCAAATTGACAAATGTCAGTATAAATAAAAAGTAAATTAATGTGGCAGAGATGAGAATGTTGAAGTAGATGTTGTGGAAGACACGGAAAGATACGGTAAAAAATAATTCAAGTGTTATAAGTTTCTAGAAAGATACAAGATAGACGATTACATTGGTTTGAACATGTCATGAGGAGAAATGAAGAATATATTGGAAGAAGAATAAATAGCTTATTAATATAAGGTTGAAAAAACAGAGGAAGACCAAAGATAAGATGCAAGGACTGTATTGCGGAAGACTTGAGAGAAAAGGATCTGAATAAGAACGACACGCAAAACAGAAATGAGTGGAAGAAGAAAATAAAAAATACCGACCGAACGAATGGTGAAAGCTAAAGAAGAAGAAGATATTAGTGTCATGTGCAATTTGTATAGTTTGTTTATGAAATCATTTTACCGGAAATTTAGAATATTTTACAAGAAAGTTTACGTATGGAATTTGTACATAATACATAGGATTGACGGAAAGTATTATGTTGGCCACAACAGATTTTTTTTTATCTTATAATGAAACTCATGTCGTTTATTGTTTGACAGATAAAGAATTGAAATTATACGTTATTATATTGTGATGAATAAACGTAGTGAATATTTAATGGGAATTAATTATATATCTTTTATTTTTCTCGGACACTATAATTTGAATCATATCTTTAATCTATTCTGTAAATTTGATCTATGAAAATTGTGTTCTACATAAATAAATATATCAAAGGTTTTTATTCATTAATGGGCGTGCCAATCTTCTTGACATTGATTTCACTAATAAAATATTATTACCGTACTCACAACTGATGTAGAGTACACCACGGTATCATTTGTCTGTCATACATAATTTGTAAATAATGATTCCGGTCGGCTTCTAACTCGGGAAGGAAATATCGCAACGCAATACTGTAAAATAGATACATGCATACATAATCGAAGGATAGAATGAAGATTTAATTTTAACAGAATGAAGAATGAAATGAGAAAGGATATCAGATGCAAGTAAATCAATTGTTTTTACCTCCCGCTACCCTTGGTGAGGGAAGTACAGTAAATTTTTTGAAAGATGTCCGATCAAGGTTGTCTACGAATTGTATGAATTCAGATTTTTGCTCCGTGCATTATGACAAATTCAGTAGTGTCGTTTGCTTAGTTTTTATGAGGGTACATAAGATATCACTGTTATTTTAATATTATAAAAATACATGTTACAATAAAAGCATTCAAAATTTAAAAATAAGTCAACTGGTAAGTTTATTAGGAAATGTAAAACCAAATATGTAAAAAATAAGATACTGATACAATGTCAGTGTCAGTCTGACACAAAATAACATTATTCGTACGGCTATGAATTAAGGTAATGTATCTGAATGAACTTATGTTACAGTGAAAATATTATCAACAACGAGCATCTTTTAAAGTAGAATGTCCTAGCTTAGTCGAAACAATATGAAGTTTTGAAAGACAAGCGTGTTATATCTATCCTTATCGCACATGCTTATAGCCTTTGCAAATGAAAAAGATAAATATATGCCAATTTGTTAATTCGTTCATGATACAGATTACCTTGATCGGACATCTTTCAAAAATTTTACTGTATAAGGATCGTGCTAAAAATTACATACCGAGATTTTGGTAAATGACCATGTTTTAAGGTCCTTAGAATTCAATTTTAACATTTTCACGATGATGTGTGTGTGTGTGTCATCTTTACGCTTTAACTGAAATACTATCGTTCAGAAAATTTTGAAACCTTGTATTTCTACCTTACTCCTATATGGAAAGATGCCATTAGATTTTGGTGTCAATCGGATAACCGGAGGTGACACTTTATTGGAACCTTAAAATAGTTTTTCTTCGCAAAATACCTTTAAATGTTATTTTTTCGAGGTTTGTTATTATAAAAATTGAAGTTTTTTAAATTTTAAATACAACTCCATCGTTAAGCAGTTCAGATCTCAAATGTATGGTACCTACATACAGATATATGTCACTTTCAACAAACTAATTATTTCAAATAAAAATAGTAAACATGTAAGTAACCAGTTCTTAAAATTTGTAGAGCCATTAAGTTATGTTGCTTTGCGCTTGTAGAACGGTTGCTATGCGTTTGTTGAGCGGTTGCTATGTAGTAGGCAGTAAAAGTGGAATTTTACAGACTGTTAGCTATCAAAAAATCGCACTTTTAATATCAATCGGCGAAAAAATGATTTATTTATAAATCTATACATATATCATAATAATTTTTTGGACGTCTGCCTACTACACAAGAGTTTTTCAAACTGCAGAACACGATGCTTTAGTCTTTCAGTGGACCACAATATAAGTAAAATTAGTTACAAAAGGAACATAATTAACATAGTTTGTATCTTTTATTTATTACATATAGGATAGGTATACTGGTTCACAGTTCAAAATGCGATTCATGAAGTGGGTCGCAATAAAGAAGTTTGAAGCACGTTACCCAACACAAGAATAAATTGTCAGTATTTTAATTCCTTTGAAACAAATATTTTTTATATTCGCTATAAACCTTTAAATATGTAAACTTAATAATGATTATTCTGTGTGATAGTTATATTATTAAAGGTAAGTTTTGTTTAATTTAAAATATCTATGATTTTTTCCAACCGTATTTAACTTCAACCATAAATATTATTTGGCATTACGAGTGTATGTCCAGCTGTATTCAAGTATTTGGCATCTGTATCTTTCAGACGATACAATCATCCTCCGATGTTACACTAAGAGGTATTGTTCTCAATTCGTCTTGATTTAAAAGTCGGTGCGAGTAGAGGTCATAGTTATCTGGCGAAGATTGCTTCAATAACCCCAAACAGTTTACTTTGCTTGATCTTGTGACCTAGATTTCCATCCAGCTTAGAGTTTGCGAGCTAGAGGGCTGATCACTAGTGCAACAATAATGCTGGGATTGATTTCCTTGCTGACCCTTCCCAGTCGGCTCACGCTCAGTCTCACGCTCGGTTCACGCGCCACTGACGAGCGTGAGTCGCAATGGAGGCGGCGGCGTGGCATAGCACATTCGCGTGTTCACAAAGTTTTATGAGGTTATTTCCGTTGGAATCCCGGGCATGCCGCTGCTGCATACTTGACAAATGTTGCACAAGATTTTGCATCTTTATTAACGTATTCGACTCGAGATGAGTGAAGCCGAGCACTTCTGTCTAGCAGGAATTTCCTTCCCGCAGGAAGTTTATTCAATACCAGGATAAACTCATATCTTTTTATGCATGCATACTGCACTTCTATTAAAATAAAACAAGGGGAATTTGTACAAGTGTAGCTTAGAGCAGCTGACATCTTTCCATATCACTGCAGTTAAATAACATTTTCTAGTTTTAAAATCAGCATTATCAAATGGAACGGCTCCCTTTGAATAATACCATTATAACTTTGTTATTACTATTTATTTATAATTGCCAGTTGGTAATTAATTACTAATTAAATTAGTTTTTCCCAAATTGTAATTTGTAATTAATTACTTTTTAAAAAATCTGTTGTGACCAACACAATACCTCTCGCCACTTCCTTTTTTTGGTTACATAAGTATAGGACGCGAACAGTCATCTTACATTGTTGGCCTTGACAAGTAGATGTGGAGGCCCGTTTCAGAATAATAATTAGTAACTATGTACATAGATGTCAAATGTCAGAATTTTTCATTAAAAATTTCAAGATTTTCTAAATTCACGTAGTTAATTTGTCACCAGGAGTGTGGAATTTACTTGTCGAGAAAAATAAACCTCATGCAATTGGAAAATCACTAAATTCAGCATGAGAAATTATGATATTTGACATCTATATACATAATTACTAGCTATCATTCTGACATGGGCCCCCATATCTGCTTGTCAAGGCCAACAATGTCACATGACTGCTTGCGCCCTAATGTATTTAACATTTTTTGTATACCTACACTCTAGACCAAAAATTCTACTTATATCTATTCCTTATATTTAGATTTTTTAAATTTAAATTCATTCTATGAAGAAATTTTGGCCTACTCTTCTAATTTTTCGAGATGTTTCCAATTCATTGTCGGGAGTAACAGTATTTCTGGAGCGTATGTGTAATATACCTATAATATTAAATAATACATTAAGAAATAATATAATGTATGTACTTCCCAGAAAAAGTCTTCAGTAATGTTTCCGGATTTCTGACACTGCCATTTGTCTGTCAGTTACAAACAATTTAAATTTTTAACTATTTTCCATGCCATTCTTACGGCTGTAAAATTTATTACAACAGATTATTTTATGCTATATTTCTTTTATCTCATATGCCCGGTTGCAGAAACGTTCATCAACGCTTTGTTTAATTAACGGACCATCAAAACGAACAAATTCGAATCAGTTTTCTTGTTCTTATGACATTTAAATCATTGCTGTCAAAAAATCGCGTTGCATTTGTTCGTTTTGATGATCCGTTAATCAAACAAAGCGTTGATGAACGTTTCTGCAACCGGGCGTAAATCTATAGAATACGTATACATATAATAAAATATTTAAATGTATCAGATAGAGAATTTAATTTTTTTTATATTACCAAGAAAAATTTTCAAAAAATAATATTTAGAAGATTTTTTTTCAAGAATCTTCTACTTCCGGTTGTCCAATTGTTACCAAAACCTTTTCAGATCTTTCTATGAATGTCCGATTGGGAAATACGTAGTTAAACAAATATAAAGTCTTATAGTTTTTGAGTAATCGTCCTTCCAACATCCCACATACACACACACACACACACACACACACACACACACACACACACACACACACAGACACGTACAGACATCATCGTAAAAATGTTAAAATCGGATTGTAGGGTCCTTAAAACGTGCGTATTCAATAAAATCTGGATATGCGATTTTTAGCATGAATCCAATACCTCCCTTGGGAAGAGGTAAAAAATGTATATTGTTAAAGTACTATGTTCAGGTGTTCGAGTCACCATCCTGTACGTTATTCCAAGGGTAGGCAAAAATATTATTATTGAAGCAAAAATTAAACCCTGAAGGCAATTTAAGTTTGACATGATTTCTCACTTAAAGTTTTCCACACTTAAAATTTTTCTTCGGCTAGATAATTAGAGATCAGTCGATTCACTCAATTCTTGTTAGAGTTTCAAACTGCAATTAGTTTTATAGATTTTTGAATTGTTTTATTGAAATTTTTGTTAATAACCATTTTTTAAGGTCTCTACAATCCGGATTTAACATTGTTACGAAAGGATATTATAATTAATTCAAAGCATGAATATATCTACAGGTAGTTCAATGTTGAAAGACAAAATAAATAAATAAAAAACTTGAGATACATTTAATTGTTTCAGCCCTGGTAAATATACTTGAGATCCAGTTTTATAATTATTCTCATTTCTCACAAACAAATAATTAACTTATAGAAGTCAACAATAGCGAAGGACAAAATATGTGAAGCATAAATGATTGCTCTGTTTATGATGTAGAGCCGAGTAGACAAATACTACGCAGGAGAAAAGTGTAAAGGAGAGACGAAAACATCTGCAGTAGAAAGCTTTGTTTTTAGTTTGAAGGAACAATTTCTCAGCGTTTAATTAAACCTCTGTAATAAAATAGTGGAAGTGGAAGAGAAAGATAAAGAGAGGGTTGGTATTGTGCAGTCGGTAAAGATGTATGCAGTTTTTGACTACAATCTATTAAGCGTTGATTGGTGTGATTATTTCTAAGTATTCGTTTGTCAAATTAAATGCGCGTCTGCTCCGTGACCTTTTGTTTATAGCTTTATATTTATTCCCAGACATGCTATTAAGATGTATGCGACATAAATGAGTAAATAAATTTTTAAGGTTAAAAGATTTTTACTTAGATAAGAATTTCATGGTCATTTGTTCCTGTCTCGCAGTTGTACACTGCGGCAGTAAGAACATTGTAAATTTATGAACTAATTTTGTCACATGTATAACTTCATATATTTTAATTGTTTTTTAATAATCTCCTGATGGTAAGCATGTTTACCTCCCGCTGCCCTTGGTAACGGAGGCATAGGGATCATGCTAAAAATCTCACATCGAGATTTTGATAAATGACCACGTTTTAAGATTCGATTTTAATATTTTCACAATGATGTCTGTGGGTGTGTACGTATGTGTGTGTGTGTGTGTGTGTGTGTGTGTGTGTGTAAATAGAACAGTAGCTATATGGAAATGAACTTAATGTACATAGTTTCCAGCATTAGTAAATATACAGGTATGTATTTAAATAAAAAATAATAATAAATATATCAGCACGGTTTATTACCCATTGCTGGGTGTGCTAATCTGATTTATACACAGATTTCGGTAATGATGCTGACATATTTGTATCGTGCGGGCGTTTACCAAGCGTCGCCTCATTCAATTCTGGCGTGGAGAGTGCACCACAGGGGTCAATTTTGTGCCATTTAAAATTCAAAATATTTGGTGTTTGTAGGGATTGAATCCGGTTCCCCAGATTCGCGACCAGCAGCCACACGGCCACGCAATCCTATAGGTATATGTATTTAAATTAGTAAAAATTAAATGGCGGAAGGTATTGTGTCGGTCACATCAGATTTTTTGTTGTATAATTATTTGCTTGGATATGCTCTGCTTTTTACCTTCCGTCACCTTTAGGTACGGAAGGTATTGTCTTTGGTCAAAAAATTCAATGGTGAGATTTAGTGAATAAGCATGTTTTAGGGAACCTATAATACGGTTTTACCATTTTTACGAAGATGTCTGTATTTATGTGTGTCTGTGTGCCTGTGTGTGTGTGACGAAAGTTTCAGATCGCATACCTTCAATACCACGATTCCAAAAATTATATTTTTTTCGTATTCCTCCCGTTCACATCCAGAAGAACAACAGATTAGATTTTGGTTATAATTGGTGAACCGGAAGTAGCCTCATTAGAAGAGTTAACAGTTAAATTTGATTTATTGACATTTAACATTATTAAAACTTAAAGAATATATTATTCTCTATACGATTTGATTGCATTTTATACTTCATATTCAATAGATACAGAGTTAAAGAATTTTAAAGAAATTAAATTTTATAAAGCAACCAGCTATGCTAAACCTGGAAACTATTAATATATTCATGTAATTCAAATTGACAGATGTCAGTATCAATAAAAAGTAAATGAATGTGGCTGAGATGAGGATGTTGAAGTAAATGTTGGGGAAGACACGAAAAGATAAGAAAATAATCCCAGTGTTACAAGTTCTAGAAAGATATAAGAGAGACAATTACATTGGTTTGAACATGTAATGAGGAGAAATGAAGAATTATTGGATGAAGAATGAATAGCTTAGTAATACAAGGTTGACGAAACAGAGGAAGACCAAAGATAAGATGGAAGGACTGTATTGCGGAAGACTTGAGAGAAAGGAACTGAATGAGAACGTGTCGTAAAACAGAAATGAGTGGAAGAAGAAAATAAAAAATAACGACCCCTAACGAATGGGGAAAGCTAAAGAAGAAGATGTTAGTGTCAAGTGCAATTTTAATAGTTTGTTTATGAAATAATTTTACTGGAAATTTAGAATATTTTGCAAGAAAATTTATGTATGGAATTTATACATAATACACAGGATTGACGAAAGGTATTGTGTTGGTCACAACAGATTTTTTTATTCTGTAACATTTTATTCTTCCTTTGTCCTCCAGCATTGTGGATGAATTAATAAAATCCGAAACGTTTGCAACAATGAGTATATTATTTTAATTCCTTCAATTTATCCATCATCCGCCGATATTCTTCTACTAATTGTAGGAAAGGTAGTGACCGTACATGCAACGAAAAATCTGCCACTTTCTAACAAGAGGATTCCACGTTATGTATATTTTATGCAGCGCCAGTATGTTCTGGTAGTTTTTATGTAAATAGGAGAATTATGGATGGGGGCTCAGTGTAGTAATCATAGCGACGGAGTGCCACTTTTATATCTTCCCTTCGCCCCATTTTCCGGTATTAAATCGTAAAGGTCGATATTTTCGTTTTCTCGTTCTCGGCAGATATATAATATGGAGATGGAAGGTGAACGAGGTTTGACCCCCATGAATCAAGGCGGCTGTGGAAGACAAGAGAAAGGCTCACGCGCAAGACGGGGAAAGAAAATCCAAAGTGCTATTATGTCTTTATTGAAAGACCATCACTTGCAGCGTTTCCAAGCTATATTTTTACCAAGGATTCTTCTCCACGCTGCCCACTTACGTGCTTTGTACTCCTAGCCGCCCACGCCATTTTTTTCCAATTTACTCAGCTTTGTTTTACCAATTTATTTCTGATTTCAAAATAAACATTTTCTTGTTTTTCTTTGTGAACTGTAAATATCAGTAAGGGTCAGCACATTAGCTATATTGCCAATTCAATTAATACTAAAGAAATAGTTCATAAAAATTTTCATCATGAATTCTTAGGTTATTTTTGTCAAACTTTTTACCTCTCGCTAAGAGAGGTATTGCATTCATGCTAAAAATCGCATATCCAGATTTTATTGAATAAGCACGTTTTAAGGTCCCTACAATCCGATTTTATCATTTTTACGATGATGTCTGTGTGTGTGTGTGTGTGTGTGGATGTGTGTGTGTATGTGTGTGTGTGTGTGGGATGTTGGAAGGACGGTTACTCAAAAACTATAAGACTTTAAATTTTTTTAACTACGTATTTCCCAATCGGACATTCATGGGAAGATCTGAAAAGGTTTTGGTAACAATTGGACAACCGGAAGTAGTAGATTCTTGAAAAAAAATCTTTTAAATAATATTTTTTGAAATTTTTTCTTGATAATATTAAAGAAAAATAAATTCTCTTTCTGATACATTTAAATATTTTACAATATATTCTATAGATTTAGAGATAGAAGAAATATAGTATGTAAAATAATCTGTTATAATAAATTTTACAGCCGAAAGAATGGCCATGGAAAATAGTTGAAAATTTAATTTGTTTGTAACTGACAGCTAATGTCAGTGTCAGAAATCCGAAGACATTACTGAAGACTTTTTCTGGGAAGTACATACATTATATTATTTCTTAATGTATTAATAGAATTGGAAACATTTCGAAAAATTAGAAGAGGACAAAATTTCTTCATCAAAAATGAATTTAAAATTAAACAATCTAAATATATATGGAATAGATATATGCGTAAGTAGAATTTTTGGTGTAGAGTGTAGGTATACAAGAAATGTTAAATACAATAGGGAGCGAGCAGTCATATGATTTTGTTGGCCTTGACAAGCAGATATGGGGGCCCATGTCAGAATGATAGCTAGTAATTATGTATATAGATGTCAAATATCATAATTTCTCATTCTAAATTTAGTGATTTTCCAATTCCATGTGGAGCAGAATTAAATGTTAAATATCTAAGGCATACAAGTAAACTTTAAACTCCTGGTGATAAATTAACTACGTAAATTTAGAAAATCTTGAAATTTTTAATGAAAAATTCTAACATTTGACATCTATGTACATAATTACTAATTATCATTCTGAAACGGGCCCACACATTTGCTTGTCAAGCCCAAAAATGTAACATTACCGTTCGCGCCCTATACTTATGTAACCAAAAAAAGGAAGTGGCGAGAGGTATTGTGCTGGCCACAACAGATTTTTTCTTTAGATTTTTATGTATTCTCAATCAGCTTTTCTAATAGTTTTATCATTGGTTCATCTCTTTCTTCATTTTTGAATTCAAATTGCAGTTTATCCATTTTTCTCATAAACGAGAATATAGTTTTATAATATGTATTGGTTTAGTGAGAGCATAAAGGGAATAAAAGTAATAAACAAGAAATGTTTCTCTGAAATAAACAAAGAAACTATATTCAATGTTTATTCTTTACCCTATTAATTTAACTCTGGTATAATTATTTTATAACAATTTATAATCATTAACCTTCTTTCAAAATAAACAATGACTTCGCATTCTGCAGTCTGTTTTCTCTCTCTCTTCTACTCTTCCGCATGACCTGTTCACTACCTTACCGACCAGCGTGTGAGCGCGGGAGTATTCAAACTACTCCTAAGGAAGTAAACTTCCTTACATATGTAAAAAAATCTGTTGTGGCCAGCACAATACCTCTCGCCACTGTCTTTTTTTGATTACATAAGTATAGGGCGCGAACAGTCATGTTTCATTGTTGGCCTTGACAAGCAGACGTGGGGGCCCGTTTCAGAATGATAATTATTAATTATGTACATAAATGTCAGAACTTTTCAAGATTTTCTAAATTCACTTAGTTAATTTGTCATCAGGAGTGTGGAATTTACTTGTCGAGGAAAATAAACCACATGGAATTGGAAAATCATTAAATTTAGAATGAGAAATTATATATATAATTACTAGCTATCATGCTGACATGGGCTCCCATATCTGATTGTCAAGGCCAACAAAGTCACATTACGGCTCGCGCCCTAATGTATTTAACATTTCTTGTATACTTACACTCTACACCAAAAATTCTACTTATATCTATTCCATATATTTAGATTTTTTAAATTATTCCACATAATTAGATTCTATGAAGAAGTTTTGTCCTACCCTTGTTTCTCGAGATGATTCCAATTCATTGTCAGAAATAACAGTATATATGAAGGGCATGTGTAATATACCTATAAATATTTAACTAATAATGCATTTAGAAATAATATAATGTATGTACTTACCAGAAAAAGTGTTCAGTAATGTCTCCGGATTTCTGACACTGACATTTATCTGTCAGTTACAAACAATTTAAATTATCAACTATTTTTCATGGCATTCTTTCGGCTGTCAAATTTATTACAACAGATTATTTTATATATTATATTTCTTTTATCTCTAAATCTATGGAATATATAATAAAATATTTAAATGTATCAGATAGAGAATTTAATTTTCTATAATATTACCACGAAAAATTTTCAAAAAATAATATTTAGAAGATTTTTTTTCAAGAATCTTCTACTTCCGGTTGTCCAATTATTACCAAAACCTTTTCAGATCTTCCCATGAATGTCCGATTGGGAAATACGTTGTTAAACAAATTTTAAGTCTTATAGTTTTTGAGTAACCGTCCTTCCAACATCCCACACACACACACACATACACACACACACACACACATCCACACACACACACACACACACAGACATCATCGTAAAAACGTTAAAATCGGATTGTAGGGACCTTAAAACGTGCTTATTCAATAAAATCTGGATATGCGATTTTTAGCATGAATGCAATACCTCTCTTAGCGAGAGGTAAAAATCTGATGTGGCCAACACAATACCTCCCGTTTAATTTAATTTTTATTCATGTAAATACTTAAAATTTAAATAAATTTAAATACTGCGTTCGATCCCGACCGGCGCCAAATATTTCGAATTTTAAATAACACAAAAATTACCCCTGCGGTGCATTCTCCACACCAGCAATAAGTGCTCGTGGACACCTGGTAAACGTCCGCGCGGTACAAATATGTCATCATCGTTACCGAAATCTGTGTACAAAGCAGATTGGCTTATTTATTTATATACTTATAGACAAATGCCCGCACGGTACAAATGTGTCATCATTATTACCGACATCTGTGTACAAAGCAGATTAGCTCACCCAGCAATGGGAAATATTCCGTGAAGAGATTTTATATATTTTTATTGTCCTTCATATTTACTTAGGCTGGAAACTGTATTAAGTTCCTTTCCATATAAATATTGTTCCATTTACTATTTTCTTTTTAAAACATTATTATTTAGGTAGGTGAAAATAATGGAGATTCAATCCTTTGTTAGACGATTATTTATTGAAACATAAACAATACCGAAGTTTCGGGCTCAATTAGACCATCATCAAGGTTCTGGGAAACATAATGGGGTACCAATATCATGATCTATAAATTTTAAGAACTGGTTACTTACATGCTTACTATTATTATTTGAAATGATCAGTTCGTTGACAGTGACATATCTGTCAGTTACATACATTTGAGATCTGAACTGTGTAACCATGGAGTTGTATTTACAGCGTAGGCTCCGGGATTAAAATTATAAATAATTTTAGAAATTTATCCATAAAATATATAGAAAAAGTATTAAGGTAAATCTGTTGAAAACTTAAAAAACTTTAATTTTTATAATAACAAATGTCGAAAAAATGATAATTAAAGGTATTTTTCGAAGAAAAACTATTTTGAGCTTCCAGTAAAGTGTCATTTCCGGTAATCTGATTTACTCCAAAATCTAATGGCATCTTTCCATATAAGAATAAGGTATAAATACAAGGTTACAAAATTTTCTGAACGATAGTATATGAATTAGAGCGTAAAGAGGATCAACAAACACACACACACACATATATACAAACATACACACAGCATCATTGTGAAAATGTTAAAATTGGATTCTAGGGACCTTAAATCGTGGCATTTACCAAAATCTCGATATGCGATTTTTAGCACGATCCCTATACCTCCCTTACAAAGGATAGCGGGAGGTAAAAATGGCATTCCCGGCCTGTTCTTATTGGTGACCCCTAAGATGTATATGTACCAGATAACGTAATGTAAAGTTTAATGCAATTAGTTGCTAGGTCGAAATTCGAGTCAAATTTTTTTAACATCATCTATACAATTCCCTTTACTCCTTTACTTCATGTAATAACCTGGAAATTTAATTAAAATATTCACTACAGGCGATGTAGTGGACGAAATTTGTTTTGCGTATATTTGTATTCTTGTCATAATTTAAAATGTTTTTAACTTAGTTGCATTAGAATAAATGTTAACACAATTATAAAAATAAAAAAATCCGCATTCTACTTAGGGAACATTATTTCAACCAACATTTGCTCTAACCTCTAATAGTTCCACTAATGTTACCACTAATTGCACTACGTTTTCATGTAAGTAGTTTTTACTATTTAGTATATGCAGCCATATTACTCTATTACACATTAGGTTTTTAATAAGAAGATATATTATTTTTCCGCATTGCGTAAGGAAGGTCCTTTTGTTTAATTCGGAAATGACAGTGGCCCGCAAATGGCGGACGAAACGGGAGCCACGTCATAGCCATACCCTGAGTTTACAGGTACCCTATGATCTATGACGTCATTAGAGTGGGGGTAGATTTCAGCAAGAAATTTTGGCGCGATATTATTTCTCCAATATTTTAAAATTATAAAGAAAAAAATATATTTTTACCTTCCGTAACCTATAGGTAAGGAAGATATAGTCTTTGATCAAAATATTTAGTAATGAGTTTTCGTTGAATAAGCACTGCTGATATATTCAGAAAGTTCAAATTGACAGATATCAGTATCAATAAAAAGCAAATGAATGAAAGAATAAGGGAAATAACTCTAATGTTTCTAGAAAGATGTAAGAGAGATGATTACATTGGTTTGAACATGTCATGAGGATGAATATATTGGAAGAAATATGAATAGTTTAGTAACAGCAGGTGGAAGAAACATAGGAAGACCAAATATAAAATAGAAGGACTGTATTTCGAAAGACTTGAGAGAAAAGGAACTGAATAAGGATGACACGCAAAACAAAAATGAGAGGAAGAAGAACATAAAAAATAGCGACCCTTAACAAATGGGAAAAACCGAGGGAACAACTAAAGAAGAAGATCTCAGTGTCAAGTGCAATTTGCATAGTTTGTTTATGAAATAATTTTACTGGAAATATAAGATTTTTTATTTATATGTAGGACGCGTGCAGTGACGTGACTTTGCTGACTTTTGCAAGCAGATATGGGGACCCGTATCAAAATGACAGCAATTAATTACGTCCATAACTGACAAATGTCATAATTTTTCATTCAAAATTTCATGTGGTTTATTAGTTATCAGGAGTATAAAATTCAGTTGCCGAGAAAAGGAATCATAAAATACCAAAAAATAAAATTTTGAATGAAAAATTATGACATTTGTCTGTTATGAACATAATTAATAGCTGTCATTCTGATACGAACCCCCATATCTGCTTGCCAAGGTCAGCAAGTCACGTGATTGCTCGTGCCCTATACATAAATTTTCTTGCAAAAGATCCTATATTTCCAGTAAAATTATTTTATGAATAGCTTAGTAAGAGAAGGTAGAAGAAACAGAGGAAGACTGTTGCGAAAAGACTTGAGAGAGAAGCAACCGAATAAGGACGACCCGCAAAACAGAACGAATGGGAAAAGCTAAAGAAGAAGATGTCAGTGTCAAGTGTCACTTGCATTGTTTGTTTATGAAATAATTTTACTTGAAATTTAGAATCTTTTGCAAGAAAATTTATGTATGGAATTTGTACGTAATATACAGGATTGACGGAAGGTATTGTGCTGGCCACATAAGATTTTTTTTAATTACTGTAATTAAAGTACCAAACCGTTTCTACTAATTTTTTTTTTTTAAATGAGTAATTTTTTTGACTCAAGCTGTATAAACAAAGATATATGTCCCTTTTGTTATGCCGTCTTTAATGGATGTTCGGGAATTCCCTTTGTTATTCTAGGATTGGTTTACCGTATCCGGGATTCAGATTCTTTTAGTGAACTGTCAAGAAGAATCTGAATCTATACTTGAAGCCTGAAGCTGAATTGTTTATGTAGTTAGATACTTTCATCGGCGCCTTAAGCGTAGATGAATATTTGATGAGTAGTAGAGCAGGAAAGGAATAAGCAGCATGATATCGTCGGTTCGGTTTGGTTCGGTTCGGTTCGGTCGGTGACCAAGCATCCGTGTAGGCTACATCAACACCAGAGAGCCGGAGCAGCTGAAGCACTCGACAACGACGGCCGTGAATATGTATGTGTTTGGTGAAATGCCGCCTTCGCTGCCTCGCCGCCGACTGTGATTATACGCTGCGTGTTAATGTAAATAGGGAGCGGATTTGACAGCTCTACAGCACCGCTCTTTGTCTGTGTTGAAGGAAGATCGATATCCATGGCCACCACTACGGAAACTGTGTGTTCTCGCATTAATAAATCCACATTGCGGTTATTAATAAACGTTCCAAGGATTAAGTCCAGATTCTCCATCGCACCCCGTTACCCACTGAATTATTTACTGAATACTAAAATATATCATTACGGTTTCTAACGAGCTTATTTCATAAATCAATATACAGGGAAGTTATTATTTTTACCTTCTATCACCTTTAGATAAGGAAGGTATTGGTCTTTGGTCAAAAAATTCAGTGATGATTTTTCAGTGAATAAGTATTTTTTAGGGTACATATAATACGATTTTACCATTTTTACGATGATGTCTATATACAGGGTGTTTATTAAACATACGGCAAAAATTCAAGGGGTTATTCCCTGGACTATTCTACGAATATTTTGTCCTTTGATGATTTTTGAAAAGCCGCTTTGTTTCGAAGATACAGGGCGAAATTTTTTTTCGACAATAAACATATAATACCAAAAATTACACGTGAAGTTTCTTAATCTACAAGAACTGTTGAAAATGACTACCTCCAGCTACGATGCAAGAATTCAATCTTCTTCTCATTGATTGCCGAACTCTTTCAAAAACACCAGGGTCGTTTCTTATGGAGTTACACCCAGCAATTATCCGATGTCTTAAATCTTCCAAATTTGTCAATGGAGTAGAATAAACTATTGACTTTAGATGGCCCCATAGGAAAAAATCCAGGGGGTTTAAGTCCGGGGATCGAGCAGGCCATAAGTGAGGTCCACCTCGACCAATCCAGCTATCTCCGTATGTTACTGTTAAAAAATCACGAGCAACCACACTAAAATACGCTGGTGCACCATCGTGCATAAACCACATTGCATTTCTTGTTGCCAATCCTCCAGTGAGTTAGAGGATGTTCCAAAAAGTTGCGATACACCTCGCCGGTAAGTCTTCCTGGTAGAAATACCGGTCCAATTAGACAGTCACCCACAATTCCAACCCAAATTTGACACATAACTTGCCTGCTGTTACTGGATTAATAATTTGAAAAATATCAAAATTGGTTTTGTTGAATTTTTTTTTCGCCCTGTATCTTCGAAACAAAGCGGCTTTTCAAAAATCATCAAAGGACAAAATCATCTTAGAATGGTCCAGGCAATAACCCCTTCAATTTTTGCCGTATGTTTAATAAACACCCTGTATATGTATGTATTTGTCTGTGTGTGTGTGTGTGTGTGTGTGTGTGTGTGTGTGTGTGTGTGTGTGTGCGTGTGTGTCTGTGTGTGTGTGACAAAAGTTTCGGATCGCATAACTTCAATAGCACGATTCCAAATATAATTTTTTCATATTTCTCAAGTTTTCATCCAGAAGAACAAGTGATTAGATTTTGGTTATAAATGGTCAACCGGAAGTACCCTCATTTGATGATTTTAACAGTTTTTCTTGAAAAACGCAGTTAAATATCATTTATTGAGATTTAACGTTATTATAACTTGAAGAATATATTATTCTCTATACGATTTGATCGCATTTTATAATTCATATTCAATAGATATAGAGTTAAAGAATTATAAAGATATGAAATTTCATAAATTACCCAGAAATGCTAACCATGGAAACTGCTAATATATTCAGATAATTCAAATTGACAGATGTCAGTATCAATCAAAAGTAAATGAATGTGGCAGAGATGAGGATATTGAAGCAATAATTAAATGTATTAGAAAAATAAGATTTTTGACACTGACATTTTGCATTTATCTGACAATTACAAACATTTAAATATCTCAACTGTTTACTGGGCAAGGAGATTTATTACAACAGCTTATTCTATTATTATTTATTATACGAGTATCTCCAAACCTACTAGATATAATAAAAAAATTAAATGTGTCAGATTAAGAATTTAATGCTCTTTAATATTACCAAGTAAAAATATCAAAAAAAAATTTTTTTTCAATAATCTGCTACTTTCGGTTGTCCAATTGTTACCAAAACCTTTTCAGCTCTTCCCATTAATGTTTGATTGGGAAATACGTAGTTAAACAAATATTAAGTCTTATAGTTTTTGAGGAATCGTCCTTCCAACGTCCCCACACACATACACACATGCATCCAAACACACACAGACATCATCGTAAAAATGTTAAAATAGGATTGTAGGGACCTTAAAACGTGCTTATTCATTAAAAACTGGATAATGCGATTTTTAGCATAAATCCAATACCTCTCTTAGCGAGAGGTAAAAATCACGCATACCTCACTAATTGGGTAATCATAAACCCGAAAATAATATCATTTTAACCAACAATCAAAATATAATTATAATATATCCACGATAGCGAGAGAATTTGGAATTCTTGAACAGAATTGGTTCGGGTTCAAAATCATCCTCTTTTGACCAATAGAGTGACTCGTCTGTCTGTTCAAGAATTAGTTTCAAATATATTCGGTATCGTGAATGGAATATATAGGCGATGAAACTAGTCATAAATCATTAAAATAGACTATGACGTTTGGCCGTATATGAAATACAATTGTGACAGTTTATGTCAATAGTTAACCTTCTGTTTACTGACAAAAGGTTTTTTATTTACATCATATTTGAACTCAGTGCCTCCAAATGAACTATGCGCGGCCTCTATATTGCTAATCCAAGAACAATATAAATGATTATGGGTACGTACAATATAATAATACTCGTATAATGACGTAGCAATTTCCGGGAACTAGGTCAAATACGCTGGTTGCTTTATTAAACAAGAGTAAATTTTCCTAAGAAGCAATTATATTCTCATCGTCATCGAGTGCAGAAATTAATATAAGGTTTAATATAAATTCTTTAGCTTTTATTAGATAGTTACTTTTAGAATTCTGTGTTGATAGATGCGTGCGTCTATGTGGTTGTCAGTGGCGGCTCGTGCACTAAAATCCTGGTGAGGCAAGGTATCCAAAAAAAAATCTGATGTGACCAACACAGTACCTCCCGCCATTTACCTATGTATATAATTTTTATATTACTTTATAAATTTATCCATACAATATATAGAAAAAGTATTAAAGCAAACTTGTAGAAAATGGAATAATCTTTAATTTTTATAACAAATTAAGAAAAAAATACATTTAAAGGTATTTTTTTGAAGAAAAACTATCTTGTGCTTCAAGTAAACTGCCATTTCCGGTTATCCGATTGCCACCAAAATCTAATCAGTTCTCTCCATATTAGAATACGTTAGAAATACATGGTTTCAAAACTTTCTGAATAATAGTATTTGAGTTAGAGCGTAAACAGGATCCACATACACACACACACACACACACATACATACATACATACATACATACATACATACATACTTACATACATACATACACACAGACATCATTGTGAAAATGTTAAAAATGGATTCTAGTGACCTTAAAACGTGGTCATTTACCAAAATCTCGATATGCGATTTTTAGCACGATCCCTATACCTCCCTTACCAAGAGAAGCGGGAGGTAAAAATGCGTCGCAGGCGAATTTTTTTTTTCATTCAATGTCAAATACCTTATAATTGAAAGTTACATTTTTTCAAGGGATGTGCAAATGTATATTTTACCCCTCTCATGTACAAAAATAAATTGCCAGATCACAGAACATTTTAGGAAATATCTTCATACGACAATTGATTAAATGGATTTTTGTTAAATAAATAATTAACAATATCTTCAGAATTTCTTATATTGTCACTCAATTCTCTTAAAGTTGAAGTCGAAGCCATTATTTGTTTTTAACTAAAATTCAAATTATAAAAACACTACGTGGGTAAACTAAAAAAACAACGAAAAAATAAAAAATTAAATACTTACTGCAATACGTATCAGTCGCAAACCAGAGCCTATTATAATAAAAATGCTATACAAGACAGGTTATGTTATGTTGGTTTATTGTCGAATGCAATTTGCAGCTAATATTATTTAATCTTGCTTGCAACTACTTACAAAATTTATCAGTACGTGGCGTTGATTGTATTCATGTATGGTAACGGCCTCTATAGGGCCGCGTGGAAGGTAAAGCGACTATCTTTTATCCTTTTCGCACTCATTGCATTTAGCATTTGAAGCAGTGCCTCAAACAGCTCTTTGTCTATCGCACGTATTTCTTACCGGAATGAATGCTTTATCAAAAACATTAGGCAGTTATACTATTCATTTCGAGAAGCACTTTATAGGGTGTAAATTAGGTGAACTGCATTACATATTAGTTATGGTCGTGGCTTAAATTATTCTTTTGATATTTATAAAGACAAGCATTAACAGAATAATTTAATATTTAATTTACATACTACTTTACTTGCAGCTTTATTTCTTTTCTGGTGAGGCACTCCCTCACCTGCCTACCCTGACAAGCCGCCACTGGTGGTTGTTAGTATAGGTCAAGGAATAGATTTTCTGTCCTCAAGCGTACTCGTACAAATATTGTTTCAATAAATATCGACTTTATAAGTTATTATTACTGTTGAGTATTTCATATTTTTCCACTGCAAAGAACGGAAATCCGGCGAACAAATTCATAATAAAAACCTCTTTAAATAGAAAGTATGTAAACAAATGTACGCGATTGCATGTATCAGAATGAAATATATGATATGAACCCGACAATATTTTTCAGCATTTCAATTTTCAAATTGAGACGAGAGACAAAAACTTGAATATGTAAATTTCAGTAACGTTCCTATATATCTTGGAAGCATTTTAACCAGTATATTGTATGTGTCTTTGTCGGTTCCGTGAGGATGCATATTTGGCCGTCTTTATTTATGCCACTTCATTCTCGAAACAAAAGATAAATCGTTTGTTTTTTGTCGCCGTCAATTGTTCATATTTTCCGTGGGTTGAAATCAAGTCGGCGGATCGATGGCAAGAGTCGGGCGCGTTCGGAGAGCCGGATCGGACCCAAGGAAGGCAACTGAGCTTTTTACGTTCTTTGTAGAGACACAACAGGTACAGAACAACATAGTGGAGAGCTATTTCCTGCGTCGTCGCCTGCTAAGTTATTTGTCATTTGTCGGCTCTAATATCCGTTTCGTCTCAATCAAGCGCCTATCTGCTACCTTCTCTTTGTCGTTTTCTGTTAACTCGACAACACTCTTTATTACTTTGTCATATTATTTTTCTTCCTGTTTTTATTATTTAACAACAAAAATTAATGTCACGTCGTTTGTTTTAAACTCGACTATTTCTTTTATTTATTGTTTTCCTCTTATAACAAAACAGTATCAAATCCGATAAAAGATTTATCTTTTTTACTCACCGGAAATAAAATTTTATATTCTTCTCCTAAATAATTTATGATAGGTAAATAGTTATTATAGGGAATAACTTTTTTCTAAGTAAATAAAAGTGCAAATTACCAGAGAAGTTACCAAATAAAAAGCTATAATTTATCGTAAATTACTGATAATTTATCAAAAAATTTAAATATTACGGACAGTTCCTTATCCATAATTGGGTGGCGCCAGTGCATATAGAAGCAATAAGGAATGGTGTATTCTTGACCTTGACTAACGGTACCCAAACAACCTTGAAGGTCTCTATTTATAAACAAGCATTAAGTGACGG
Source organism: Harpalus rufipes (assembly GCA_951394225.1). Taxonomy (NCBI): domain Eukaryota; kingdom Metazoa; phylum Arthropoda; class Insecta; order Coleoptera; family Carabidae; genus Harpalus; species Harpalus rufipes. The sequence goes on from OX596274.1 coordinate 6,744,799, forward strand.
ACGTTCATCTGCAACTGTTGCATCTGACGAACAGTTATTTTTCTATTTTTCTGATTATTCTAAACTCGAATCTAATATCAGTGAGAATGAGGACGTTTTAGATTGTTCAATTCACTTAAACCAGCTTTATTTTAAGCTTTACAAATCTGGTGCAATGTTAGAATGCGATTTTTTGAAAACTTTTTTAGTTTCTTGTTAAATGTTTGACATAACATTTGCATACATACGATCTTAATTTTGTAATTATATAAAAAAAATCTGTTGTGGTCATCACAATACCTCTCGCGCCCTTTCCATTATAGTATATATATAGTATTATATTTAACATTTCTTGTACACACAAAAAATCCTAATTACACCTAATCTAATATATCTATAATTTTAAATATACAGGGTGTTTATTAAACATAGGGCAAAAATTGAAGGGATTATTCCCTGGACCTTTCTAAGATGATTTTGTCCTTTGAAAAGCCGCTTTGTTTCGAAGATACAGGGCGAAAAAAAAATTTCGACAATAACAACATTTAATACCAAAAATTACATGTAAAGTTTCTTAATCTATAGGGATTTCCCTCGGGTTTTCCAATAAGAGGTGTTATTTTGATATTCAAAGAAAAATGCCAGTTTTTAATATAAATGATCGGATGTTTATTTCATTATAAAGAGGAAGGTATGCCGTTAATAGTGGAAAATAACATCAGGCAAATGACCACCACGACCACGCTGACAGGACAATATCCTTTTCATGAAATTTTCCATAACCAAATCGCAAAGTGGCTGTCCTATGTCCTCGATAGCCTCACGAATTCCATCTTTGAGGTCTTGAGTCGACGCTGGGAAGTTGGCGTAGACCTTCTCTTTCACGTGGCCCCAAAGAAAGAAGTCGCAAGGTGTTAAATCACAAGATCTCGGTGGCCAATTGTGATCACCTCTTCGAGAGATAACACGGTCCGGAAACTTTTCCCGTAAAAGATCAATGGTTTCGTTGCTTGTGTGGCACGTAGCGCCGTCTTGTTGAAAGTAAACGTTGTCCAGATCAATACCATCCAATTCCGGCCATAAAAAATCGTTAATCATCTCTCGATAGCGCAATCCATTCACCGTAACTGTTGCTCCAGCCTCATTTTCGAAAAAGTAAGGTCCAATGACTCCGCCGGACCATAAACCGCACCAAACAGTCACACGTTGAGGATAGAGAGGCTTTTCAACAATAACTCTTGGGTTTTTTGAGCCCCAGATGCGACAATTTTGTTTGTCGACGAAGCCACCGAGGTGGAAATGGACCTCATCACTCAAGATGATTTTTCGACGGAATTCCGGATCATTTTCATGCATTTCAACGACCCAATCAGCAAAGACACGACGTTGTTGATGATCGGCCGGCTTGAGTTCTTGTGTTAACTGGACTTTATAAGCCTTAAGACCCAAATCTTTATGCAAAATACGGTGTAATGACGTTTGTGGAATGCCTAATTCCAAAGAACGACGAGGAATGGACAAACCTGGGTTTTCTTCAACACTTTCAGCTACAGCAGCAATATTCTCGGCTGTTCTTGAGCGACGTGCACGGGTTTTATTCTTCACATCACTAACTTGTCCCAACAGCTCGAATTTTTCCACCAATTTCTGTATTGCGGTCCGACAAGGTGCTTCACGACGACCCAAAAATTGTCGAGTTTTACGAACCGTCTCTGCCAAATTTTCACCATTTTTATAGTGAATTTTAATAATTTCAATGCGTTGTTGAAGCGTGTATTGTTCCATTTTTACCTCTCGCTAAGAGAGGTATTGCATTCATGCTAAAAATCGCATATCCAGATTTTATTGAATAAGCACGTTTTAAGGTCTCTACAATCCGATTTTAACATTTTTACGATGATGTCTGTGTGTGTGTGTGTGTGTGTGTGTGGATGTGTGTGTGTGTGTGTGTGTGTGGATGTGTGTGTGTGTGTGTGTATGTGTGTATGTGTGTGGGATGTTGGAAGGACGGTTACTCAAAAACTATAAGACTTAAAATTTGTTTAACAACGTATTTCCCAATCGGACATTCATGGGAAGATCTGAAAAGGTTTTGGTAATAATTGGACAACCGGAAGTAGAAGATTCTTGAAAAAAAATCTTCTAAATATTAATTTTTGAAAATTTTTCGTGGTAATATTAAAGAAAATTAAATTCTCTATCTGATACATTTAAATATTTTATTATATATTCCATAGATTTAGAGATAAAAGAAGTATAATATATAAAATAATCTGTTGTAATAAATTTGACAGCCGAAAGAATGCCATGAAAAATAGTTGATAATTTAAATTATTTGTAACTGACAGATAAATGTCAGTGTCAGAAATAATGAGTAATGAATTAAAAATGTACTTGGAGAATCCCTTAGTTCTTGATCTGTGACTATTATGGAGATGACAAGTCTAGGTTGAAGGACTTAAATTTGTTTCAAACATTATGGGACAATGTACACCAGTACTGTAGACTAGAGTAACTTTGAATTGCGAAAAAGCTATCAAATTCTTCTCAAGTAAGTTGTAAATATTGACAAAATGGGAGTGCAATCTATCCGTCACTTTATTAAAGGGAATTAAGGTTATTTAGATATAACAAGTATGAAAAAATAAAATGTAAAAGAAGATATATAAGAATAGATGCACAATCCAGATATATACATTTTAGACCGCCCAAAATTAATGTTTTTACTAGAAGAATATGAAGAGAAAGTAAACAAAGTTGTTCGAATTGAAAATTGCTGTTACCAGCCTAATATTTATATATGGTAAACTATACTTTGTAATTTATTGTAACATAATTTATGGTAAAATATCTTCATGTTGAGACATGCTATTATTGAATAATAAAGAAGTTTATACGTCATAGATTTATATGAATATATTATTTGTATTTATAAAAATATTCTTTGCTTTATGCATACAGCCAGGTAAAATATACGGCGAGAGGTTATGTGCTGGCCACATCAGATTTTTATTAATGGCGTAGTTTCTACTTGTCAAATGTAAAAAAATGACAGCTTCAAAAGCGACATCTACCGAAATAGCGGGCTATTCAAAATAACACCTCTTATTGGAAAACCCTTTACTTGAAAATGACTACCTCCAGCTACGATCCAAGAATCCAATCTTCTTCTCATTGATTGCCGAACTCTTTCAAAAACACCAGGGTCGTTTCTTATGGGGTTACAGCGAGCAATTATCCGATGTCTTAAATCTTCCAAATTTCCCAATGGAGTAGCATATACTAATGATTTTAGAGGGCCCCATAGGAAATAATCCAGGGGGTTTAAGTCCGGGGATTAATAATAATTAATAATAACATAAATCGCGAAAAAATAACATTTGAAGCTATTTTTGTAGGAAAAACTATTTTGAGCTTCAAGTAAAGTGCCATTCCGATTATGTGATTTACACCAAAATCTAATGGCTTGATTTCATATTAGAATAATGCAAATATGCACGGTTCCAAATTTTCTGAATAATAGTATTTGAATTAAAGCATCCAAAGGATCCAAACGTGGTCATTACCAAAATCTCGTTATGCGATTTTAAGCACGATTCCTATACCTCCCTTACGGAGGTATACGGGAGGTAAAAACTAAGTTCGTTTAGATTATTTTATTTCAGACCTTATTTATTACCTATATCTAGGTGTGCCCACAACAAATAATGTCACATGGTTTATTCTAAACACGACTATTTCTTTTATTTATTGTTTTACTCTTATAACAAAACAGTATTAAATCCAGTAAAAGATTTATCCTTTTTCCTCCCCGGAAAATAAAATTTTATATTCCTGCTTCTCATAAATATGTCTTTACAAAAATAGCACAAAAATATCGACCGTGTCATTTTAAACAAAAAGGTCACTGAGCATTATAAAAGTACCTAACACTTCTGGTAGTATTTTCAACTTGTTAATTTATAATTTCACAGGCAGGTGAGATAATTCGAGTTAATTTATTTATTCATTACAAAACTAATCCTCTCTAATAGTATTATGGCAATTTTTTCTTGAATATACCCCTTATGAAACTACACCTACCTCAAATTTATTTTCTAATCATTTTTACCTCTCGCTAAGAGAGGTAATGGATTCATGCTAAAAATCGCATATCCAGATTTTAATGAATAAGAACATTTTAAGGTCCCTACAATCCGATTTTAACATTTTTACGATGACGTCTGTGTGTGTGTGTGTATGTGTGTGTTTGTGTGTGGATATATATGTGCGTATGTGTGTGTGGGACGGTGGAAGGACGATTACTCAAAAACTATAAGAATTAATATTTATTTAACTACGTATTTCCCAATAGGACATTCATGAGAAGAGCTGAAAAGATTTTGGTAACAATTGGACAACCGGAAGTAGTGTGTGTTTGGATATGTGTGTATGTGTGTGGGACGTTGGAAGGATGATTGCTCAAAAACTATAAGACTTAATATTTGTTTAACTACACATTTCCCAATCGGACATTAATGGGAAGAGCTGAAAAGGTTTGATAACATTTGGACAACCGGAAGTAGCAGACTCTTGAAAAAAAATCTTCTAAATACAATTTTTTGAATTTTTTTCTTGGTAATGTTAAAGAAAATTAAATTCTCTATCTGACACATTTAAAAAAATTATATAACTTGTATAGGCAGATATAGTATATAATAATATAGATTAAACTGTTGTATAATAAATCTCGTTGCCTAAAAATCTGATGTGGCCAGCACAATACCTTCCCTTTCTTGGCAACTGAATTCCATACTCCTGATAACAAACAAACCACATGGAATAAGAAAATCATGAAATTTTGAATGAAAAATTATGACACTTGTCAGTTATGGACATAATTAATTGCTGTCATTTTGATACGGGTCCCCATATCTGCTTGCCAAAGGCAGCAAAGTCATGTCACTGCACGCGCCCTATACATAATTTTTTTGCAAAAGATCCTATATTTCCAATAAAGTTATTTCATAAACAAACTATGCAAATTGCACTTGAAACTGACATCTTCTTCTTCTTTAGTTTTTCCCAATCGTTAGGGGGTCGCTATTTTTTATTTTCTTCTTCCATTCATTTTTGATTTTCATGTCGTCCTCATTCAGTTCCTTTTCTCTCAAGTCTTCTGCAATACAGTCTTTTCATCTTATATTTGGTCTTCCTATGTTTCTTCCACCTTCTATTAATATATTCATTTCTTCTCATGACATGTTCAAACCAATGTAATCGTCTCTATTATATCTAAAAAATTCTAACACTAGAGTTACTTCCCTTATTCTTTCATTCAATTACTTGCTTTTTATTGATACTGACATCTGTCAATTTGAATTACCTGAATATATTAGCAGTTTCCATGGTTAAGTTAGCATAGCTGGCTGAATTATGAAATTTATATGAAGTTTTTTATCTTTATTATTCTTTAACTCTAAATCTGTTGAATATGAAATATAAAATGCAATAAAATCGTATAGAGAATAATATATTCTTTAAGTTATAATAACATTTAACTGAGTTTTTCAAGAAAAACTGTTAAAATCTTCAAATGAGGGTACTTCCGGTTGAGTAATTATAACCAAAATCTAATCAAGTCTTCATATGCTTGTAAGGAAGAGGAATACGCAAGAATTGTAATTTTTGGAATTCTAGTATTGGAGATATCGTTGACGAAACCGCGGTCACATATATACACACACACACACGCACATACGAACACACACACACACACACATACAGACATCGTAAAAATAGTAAAATCGTATTGTAAAGACCCTAAAACGTGCTTATTCAAAGAAAACTCACCACCGAATTTTTTGACCAAGAACAATACCTTCCTTACCTATAGGTGACGGAAGGTAAAAAACCAGTTGAGATATTTCAATGTTTGTAATTGACAGATGAATGCAAAATGTCAGTGTCAAAAATAAGATTTTTCGAGGTTCAAGTACATTTAATATAATATTATTGTATTATTAATTAAATATGTATTTAAATAAAATACATAAATAATAAAGTATAGCTATGTTAATATTACATATATCCTTCAGAAATACCGCTAATACTGTTAATGAATTTGAAGAATTTTGAACATATTAGAATAGTAGGATAATATTTCTCATAGAACGAAAGAAGAAATACAATAGCAATTATTTGTGTGTACAAGAAATGTTGCCAATTTCGTTGAATTCTATAAAATTAATTATAAGCGATATACAAGGGTGTAGGTACCAACTTGTATTCAACATACAAATTGAGAAATCACCAGAACAGAAAAAGTTCTCACTTTTTATTGACCTAGACCGGTAAAAAAAATGTATATGGACGATTTAAAGGTATGTAAAACAAGTTGTACCGGGCGGTGCCACAAAAAATATGGTAATTCATTGTATCACACGACGTTGAACATTTTATAATTTATAATATTTGTGGCGAACGTAACAATAATAAAATGTAAAGGAACATGACGCGTAAAAAAAGGAAAGTTAAACAAATGTGTAGATAACGCAAAAGCAGCAAGCAGTGAGCATGGGAGTACCGAGTTACAACTGAGGCGCGCCCGCACGCCTAGCAATTCCAGCCGTGTCATAAAGATTCATATAAAAATTTGCAAACACGCACTCCATGAATACAAATGAAACGACGACTGTAAATCCACGGTGGTTACTAATGTGTTGCTTTTTTTTCATTGCAAGTTTCGTTGCGGGATTCAACTTAAAAATTACCTTGAAGTTCTGTAATTTTTAGCGCAACTATTTCACTGGAATGCTTGCTCTTGCGTAGAAATTTGAAATACTCGAAACATCCTCGATGTACATACTGGTATTTGCATAGCATGGAGTACACAGCGTGCAGAATGTTTAAAAAGAGAAAATGATTTCAAGATATCTGATATGAGCAGCAAAGGGGAACATCAGAAGAAATATAATAAGATACACTAAATATTTCATTCGTACCTATTAAATATATACATATATTGAACACAAATATACTTAGTATGTTTTTATATATCATTTCTTAGAAAATATGTTGTTAGATATTCGAAACAAAAACAATCTTTACAACGAAAAATATGATATTTAATTTAATAAATGCATACATTAGCTAGCGAATTAGTAGCAAGCAAATAGCTATTGTAGGAAATAACTTTTTTCTACAAATCTATTAAAAGTGGGCTTTTTAATGTTTGTTTGTAGGGTTAAAATAGTATATTAAAAAACGAATGCCATAATTGTCATTTTATTTTGTGAGAAGGAAGTTTGGGTAACGACGCGTAGTGGAGTTGCCCAAACCTTCGAACAAAATAATCGACAATTATGCCATGAGTTCTTTATACTATTTTTTTCTATTTTGCGCTTTTTATGATCTTTTTAAATAAAAAATCGTAAATTCAAAATTTAGGGAATTTTGTGTTAGTTGGTAATAATGTGACATTTGAAAATTCAATTGTTTGAATTTAAAATTGCCTCGTATTGTTTACAATCAAATTCATATCAAATTAAAAATGAATACAGATGAGTTTTTGTGTACTCCACCTGAAATACGTGAAATTACGGAAAATACATTTTATAATTCCAGAAACAAACAATGAAAAAGTCATGTTTCATAGTCATAACCAAATATAAAATTTTTACAAGTTACTTGCATTTTATTGTATAAAGTTAACTGAAAAGGATGTGGAAAGTGTAAAACTATATAATTATACACATCTTATATTTAAAACATTATTTTCTTATAAATAAACACTTAATTCTTGTTGATATTTCTCCTCCGCCGCCATTTTGCTTTTGTCTGAACTACTACACAACCTGCGTAACTTTGACTATGACATCAGCTCCAAAAAGCTCGAACTAATTTACCGACAGAGTTCATAAATAAATAAAAATAAATTACATATTTTAAATATCAACAATTAATAGTGTTTTGAACTATTTATGCCCTAAATATATATAAACAAATATAAAAATCTTAACAATCGTTAGTATCGTTTATTCAGTGAGGTTTGACATTTGATATTTTTTGACATAATATTTCAGCTATGCTACCAACTTTATAAAAATAAATTGTACTAGGCTATTACAACACTCAAATCAGCTATTAACGAACTCCTTTGGGTGCTGTAATAGCTTTGTTACAGATGCAAAATAGAAAAAAATCATTTTGACACCAATATTGAAAGTGACAGATCATTGTTATCACCTTTTGTCACCCTTAGGTAAGGAAGGTATTGTCTATGGTCAAAAAATTCAATGATGTGTTTTTAGTGAATAAGCATGTTTTAGGGTCCCTAAAATACGATTTTACTATTTTTACGATGATGTCTGTATGTATGGATGTGTGTCTGTGTGTGAGTGACGAAAGTTTCGAATCGCATAACTTTTTTTTTCGTATTCGTCAAGTTTACATCCAGAAGAACGAGTTATTAGATTTTGGTTATAATTGGTGAACCGGAAGTAGCCTCATTTGAAGATTTAACAGTTAAATTTGTTTTATTGACATTTAAAGTTATTATAACTTAAAGAATATATTATTCTCTATACGATTTGATTGCATTTTATACTTCATATTCAATAGATATGAGTTAAAGAATTTTAAAGAAATTAAATTATATAAATCAGCCAGCCATGCTAAACATGGAAACTACTAATATATTCATATAATTCAAATTGACAGATGTCAGTATAAATAAAAAGTAAATTAATGTGGCAGAGATATGAATGTTGAAGTAGATGTTGGGGAACACACGGAAAGATAGGTAAAGAAATAACTCTAGTGTTACAAGTTTCTAGAAAGATACAAGCGAGATGATTACATTGGTTTGAAAATGTCATGAGGAGATATGAATATATTGGATGAAGAATGAATAGCTTAGTAATAAAAGGTTGAAGAAACAGAGGAAGACCAAAGATAAGATGGACGGACTGTATTGCGGAAGACTTGAGAGAAAGGAACTGAAAGAGAACGACACGTAAAACAGAAATGAGTGGAAGAAGAAAATAAAAAATAGCGACCCCAAACGAATGGGGAGAGCTAAAGAAGAAGATGTCAGTGTCAAGTGCAATTTGCATAGTTTGTTTATGAAATAATTTTACTGGAAATTTAGAATCTTTTGCAAAAAAATTATGTATGGAATTTATACATAACACACAGGATTGACGGAAGGTATTGTGCTGGCCACAACCGACTTTTTTTATATAAATACATACCTGTATTTACTAAGTTCCTTTCCATATAACTATTCTTCTATTTACAATTTTCTTTTTAAAACGTTACTATTATTAATTTGAAATGATTATTTTTTTAACAGTGACATTCATCTGTCAGTTACATAAATATGAATTATGTAACTAAGAAATTGTGTTTATCTTTAAAATGTAGACTCCGGGATTTATAAAATTTATTATTTTATTAATTTATTTATAAAATATATAGAAAAATTATTAATGCATGCCTATAGAAAATTCAATAATCTTTAATTTTTATAAGAACATAAATCTCGAAAATTGACATTAAAGGTATTTTGAAAGAAAAACTATTTTGAGATTTAAGGTAGTTGTCACTCGAGTGTACCTATTCAAAAACTTGGTCTGTTAAAAATAAAAATTAAGCTTATATTTCTTACCATTATATTATATACACAGATTGCATCAAAATAGTTAAAAGCTAATATCAAACACTGTAACAGATGAAATTTCTTTATTTTTCCATAGAAAAGTTTTTTTTTAACTGTACCACTCGCACTAACACATACACAAGTGTCGTATTTCAATGTACTCACACTACAGTATGAATGTTGAAGAATAACTGTGGCAATGTCGCACCTAGATATTTATTGGTACATTCGGGTATAAAAGTAATAATATTTTGACATATGATACTAATTCTAAACTACAAATGGAAACTGCAAAACAAATTCATATATTTATTTCTTAAAATTACAAAAGTAGTAGGTATTATACTGTTTAAAGTTTTTATGCTTTTCACGTAACATACCAATTTAAAAAATATTGACTTCGAATGTACTGATACTCCATCTGAAACGCTTGTACATGGTTGTCAAATATAATTCTACCTATTTATCATATCTTCAGATTATAATTTTCTAGAGTCAATATAATTAAATCTGGATGGTAAATAATTTTTAAATTTTTACCTAAAATCCGCTAATTAGTTTTTTATAACATACTAGTTTTTCGATTAAATGTCGGTATGGATATAAAAGTTATAATTTAAAATGTTGTGTTTATTTCCTATTCACCGCGTGGTAAATTATATTAAAACTTGGAGAGCAGGTAGATTATACCTCAGTTGAGATGTACTTAAAATTTCAATTAATTCTGGGTAAAATGGTTTCACGATATAACTACCTTAAGTAAAGTGTGATTTCCGGTTATCCGAATTATACCACAAAAATCTATTATTCTCTGTTGTTTTCTTCCAATCATTCTTCCTATAATCAGATAACTAAATAATACCGATGAAGAAGTTTGAGATTTAACATATAATCTTGAGTATTCTTTACAATAATTTCAATGTCCGAGATTAGCATCATTCAGTGCCAGACTGACAGATATTTTAACATAACCTATAAAAATAAATATTCCTTCCATTTTTATAATTTCTCGATTTCAAATAAAATTTAAATACACCTCGGCACTGAAGTTTTATTTTTTATCAGGAATGTGTAATTTATTTGTTGATGCCCATAGGCAAATATTTGAAATGGTACACCTAGTGTAATTATAAATTTCAAGTATTAAATGACAATAATAATTGGAACAGTTGTTGTAAACAATTTTATCATTCCTTTGTCTACCATTTAATTAAAATATAATATTAAATCTATAATGAATAAATTAATTACACATATTTATATTTAATATAAAATGAGATATACTTTAATTTTATCAATTATTGAATACCTAAAATTTTATAAATCAATAATTTGAAATTTTAATGGTCCTTTTCAATAAAGTAATAATTGCTTCACAATCACTCCTCTTTAAAACTTAATTTTATTCGCTAGTCATCTCTTTTATGAAGTCTGTTAAAAACAAATAAGATCCTTATAATTATTTTGACGTCGTTTAAAAAAGTTTGACAGGAAATCAAAGGAACGTGGGGCAAAACTCAAAAAGTGGAGTGAAATCAAGTTGGGTAAAGTAAGAAAGTCAAACAAAAACAGCCGACGGTCGGTAATGGTGGGAGTAGAAGGATAGCCAGCCGCGGCAGCTACAAGTTACCAACGCCACCACCATCGCGCTACCGTCGTCCCGTGACTGCTGATTGGGCAATCTGTGCTGCTGGAGAAATGAGAGCAACGCTTGCTCGGATCCTTGCTTATTTTGCAGAGATGATACCGGCCCGAATTCTACTTCCGCGGTAAAAAAAACTTCTCTTATTCCGTATTTCATTATATTTTCCCTGCTATTCATGTAAAAAGAAAATATTGAAGTTTGTAAAAAAGTTTGGTTATACATTTTCTTTTTCAAATAAATTCTATATTATTTTTACTGCCATAAATATTTTATTTCCATTTTGCTTTTTATCACATTTCTAAAGTTTTCGTTCAAAACTTTGATGTATTCAGCCTATATGACATCTTGTTATCAGTGACCGCTTCAATAGAAGGTATAATAATTTTTTTAAATGTGTCGGATAGAGAATTTTGTTTTTACTTCCTTGTCCGTAAGTAAAGGAAGTATTGTAATCGCGAAAAATTTCGGTTTTCAGATTTCAGCGGAAATATCCATTTTGATCATCCCTGAATCCATTTTGACTAATTTCGTCGTGACGTCTGTACGTACGTACGTACGTATCTCGCATAACTCAAAAACGGTAAGCCGTAGAAAGTTGAAATTTTGTATTTAGGACTGCTATAACATCTAGTTGTGCACCTCCCTTTCTGGTTATTACACAATTTCCAGAAGTGGCACTTTACATGAAGCCTATAATAGATTTTAATGAAAAACTGTTTTAAAATATAATCCAAAACTTTTCAAATTTGGTATACAAGACTTTTATGTCAATCGAAATAACATAATAGATTTTGGTTAAAATAGGCTAACCGGAAGTGGTACATTACTTGAAGTTGTTAACAGTTTTTCTTGAATAAAATGATTTTATTTTGATTTTAGAAATAAATGCTTCAAATAAAAGTTTTAGAGAATTAATTTCTGCGTCTAGCACATCAAGTATTATTAAATTAGCCCTTTGTATAAGCGAGATATGTAAATTTAAAAATTATATACTTTTTTGTTTTTGTAATAAAGCTTGCTATGGATTAGGACAAAAACATAAAAAAAAATGTTCATATCAAATTACGTTAAATACTGCAATTTTATTATTCGTACAATAACAAATATTATATTTTTATTGTGAAATTAGTCATATTCATTGTTGTAATCAAATATTTCTTTGTTGTAATCAAAACTCTCTTTAAAAACTCCTTTTATGGTCGCTATATATCTTACTGTTTTGAAGTTAAAATTAATACTTTGTAATTTATTTATTAAAAAAATATGTATAGTTTAATATTCGTACAAGTAAGTCGTGTGGTGTCCACATCAGATTTTTTAATATTTGTAATAACATAAATATTCAAAAAATAATATTTAGAAGATTTTTGTTAAAATACTATTACTTCCAGTTGTCCCATTGTTACCAGAATCTATTCAACTATTACTGATAGATTGAGGAATCCGTAGTTACACAGGTCTTTAATCTAATATAATTTGAGAAATCCCACCTCGAACAACCTCACGCACATACATATCCGCACACACACATATCCGTACACACACACACACACACACACACACACACACACACACACACACACACACACACACACACACACAGACGTCATCGTAAAAATTTACATGTTTATAAATATAAATAAAATATTAAAATTTATCATTTGACATATATTACTAACAATATACGAAAACAATAATTAGTAACAAACAAATGACTTACAATATCTGCATCAATTTCAGGTTGTTATTGCACTATTTTTAATTGTTACTACCACTAACAATGTATATTACAACATTATTTACACTTGACACACACTAAAAACACTATTAATAACAATATAAATAGTTAATAACATTTAGACACATTGCAAATGTTGTTTACACGGACAGAGTACCGGATAAACTAAAATTAAAAATGATTTAATGCTGCGATAAACCAACAGACCTGTTACAACAAAAAGTGCCGCCTAGTGCAAACTTAATCAATGAATTTCATTTGAAAGAAATCAGTTGTTTTTTTATTGTATTGTTAATATCAAATTTTGTTTGTGTTTTTTACCTCCCGCTACCCTTGATAAGGGAGGTATAGGGATCGGTGCTAAAAATCGCTGTGTGTATGAGTGTGTGTGTGTGTGTGTTTATGTGGATACTTTCTACGCTCTAACTCAAATACTATTGTTCAGAAAATTTTGAAACCTTGTATTTCTACATTACTCTTATATGGAAAGATGTCATTTGATTTTGGAGTAAATAAGATAACCGGAAATGGCACTTTACTAGAAGCTCAGAATAGTTTGTCTTCGAAAAATATCTTTAAATAATATTTTTTCGAGATTTGTTATTATAAAAATTAAAGTTTTTAAATTTTCTACAGGTTTGTATTAATACTTTTTCTATATATTTTATGGATAAATTTATAAAACTATCTATAATTTTAATCCCGGAGCCTACGTTTTAAACACAACTCATACACATTTAATGTTCTTTAGCTGAACCAGATCAAGACTATTTTATCTCATTCAATTCATCTTCATCACATCATTGTCTGCGTAACAATATATCTACAGTAAAATTTTTGAAAGATGTCAGATCAAGGTTATCTACGAATTGTATGAATTCAGGTTTTTGCTCCGCCCATTCTGATAAATTCAGTAGTGTTGTTCGCTTAGTTTTTATGTGGGTACATAAGATACTACTGCTATTTTATTATTATAAAAATATGTATTACAGTAAAAGCATTCAAAATTCAAAAATAAGTCAACTGGTAAGTTTATAGGCAAATGTAAAACCAAATATGTTAAAAATAAGATAATGACACAATGTCAATGTCAGTGACTCTGAAAGAAAATAACGTTATTCGTATGGCTATGAAACAAGGTAATGTATCTGAATTAATAAATAAACTTACGTTGCAGCGAAAGTATTATCAACAACGAGCATCGTTTTAAAGTGGAATGTCGTAACTTAGTCGAAACAATATGAATTTTTGAAAGCGTGTTATATCCAGCCTTATCGCACACTCTTATAGCCTTTGCATAAGAAAGAGATAAATGTATGCCTATTTGTTAATTCGTTCGTGATGCAGATGACCTTGTTCGGACATCTTTCAAAAATTTTACTTTACACATATTACATGGCGTTGCATGTTTAACGCAGTTAGGTGTTACGTTACGATAAAATGCGCGTTAATTTTTTAACATATTCATCGTGTGCTTTTCTATCTAATTTGTAGATAAGTGGTAAAATCGTAAAATTTACTGGTTTTAATGTTTATTTCACATGGAATTTCTTAGAAGGTATTATACTAATAATTAATTACATTTTCATATTGTAGTAGGACGACAGGCAGCTGCATATAGTTTAAAACTGTCAATATCTATTACAAATTTTGTGTTACAGCTTAAAAGAAAAATATTGATGAACGGCTGTAGATCAGAGTTCATTTTCATGAAATATGAAGGGTTATAAAACTTAAGTTTGTTAAAAATATTATGTGTACTATCGATTTCGCTATTTATTAAATACAGCATCTTAAGAGCCTTACAGCGTCAGAGAAATTTTAAAATAGCCGTGGCATATTGATTGATTAATGTCAAAAAAAAATTGTTATATTTTATTGATTTTCATATTAAATTGAAGAAAAATTACTTCTCAGAGCCAGAGAAATGAAACTCAAGTTTTATCAGCCTTTATATTTATTTAAAAAAAAACTCACTATATACACCCTTTGTTTGATGTAACATTAAAATTTTAAAATGTAATAGACATGTGTCCGATGGAAATAGAGAATCTAATCCCATTCGGTGCTCATGAAAGTTTCAGACGGTCATGGTTAGAGAAAGAGCCACGCTTCAGCTTCAGCCTGCAAACCTACGCACACACGTGCTGCGACAAAGACTAGGCTCTGTCTTCAGATTTAGAACTGAGTAGGATGAGCTGAACGCAATCTACTCCAATGACCTGATACAGAAAGAAAGGAAGTGATCCTTTTTGATATAGCAGTCAGTTTACTGACGGGAGAATTTATGTAGCTTGAAATGTTGATAAAATAGTTCTTTATTTCCATTAAATTTCATTTAAATTAATACCTACATATTAAATTCTGTGGCTTAATTCAAGAACAACCAACGCATATACGAGGGTGGTTTGAAAAGTCCCTGGAAAAATGAAAACTACTTAATTTTTCGGTATATTACCTCTCGCTAAGAGAGGTATTGGATTCATGCTAAAAATCGCATATCCAGATTTTATTGAATAAGCACGATTTAAGGTCCATAGAATCCGATTTTAACATTTTTACAATGATGTCTGTCTGTCTGTGTGTGTGTGTGTGTGTGTGTGTGTGTGTGTGGATGTGTGTGTGTGTGTGTGTGGATGTGTGTGTGTGTGAGGTTGTTGGAGACACGATTTCTCAAATTCTATAAGACTAAAGACCTGTTTGACTACGGATTTCTCAATGTAACAGTAATGGGAAGAGTTGAATAGATTCTGGTAACAATTGGACAACCGGAAGTGGTAGTTTCTAAAAAAAAAATTCTAAATATTATTTTTTGAAAATTTGTTACTACAAATATTAAAGATAATTAAATTTTCAATCTGACACACTTATTTTTTTTATTATACCTATCTCGTATAGGTTTGGAGATATAGTATATAATAATATAGAATAATCTGTTGTAATAAATCTCGTTGCCCGAAAAACAGTTGCGATATTTAAATTTTTGTAATTGACATGTAAATGCAAAATGTCATTGTCAGATTTGTCTAGGAGGTAAGAGTACATTTAATATATATTATTGTGTTATTAATTAATTATATATTTAAATTACAGATGTTAATATTACATATATCCTTAAGAAATACCGCTAATACCGTCAATGAATTTGAAGAATTTTGAACATAATAAAACATAGGATAAAATTTCTTATAGAACGAAAGAAGAGAAACAATTTCAATTATTAGTGTGTACTTATAGGGCGCGAGCAGACATGTGACTTTGTTGGCCTTGGCAATCAGATGAGGATCCGTGTCAGAATGACGGCTAGTAGTTTTTACATAGATGTCACAATTGTCATATGTCATAATTTTTCATTCAAAATTTGAAAATGTTCTGATGTTTATTTGTCATCCATTAGTATGGAATATACTTGTCGAGGAAAATAATCCACATGGATTTGGTAAATCATAATGTTTCGAATGAAAACTTGTGATACTTGACACCTATGTATTACCAGCTCTCATTCTGACACGGGCCCCCACATCTGCTTGCCAAGATCATCAAAGTCACATAACTGCTCGCGCCCTATGCTACATAAAATGAAAATGGCGAGAGGTATTGTGCTGGCCACAACAGATTTTTTTAATTATTTTTCAACGTAGTCTCCTTTTAGACTTATACACTTCGTCCAACGCTGCTCCAGTTTGTTGATCCCTTCCAAATAATAAGATTGATCCAACTCTGCAAAATAGGCTTTCGTATCTGCAATCACCTCCTCGTTTGAATAAAATCTTCTTCCCGCCAACCATTTATTCATATTGGGGAACAAGTAGTAGTCCGAAGGAGCCAAATCCAAAGAACAGGGAGGATGTGGAACGAGTTGGAAATTTAATTCCATCAATTTTGCGGCTACAATCACAGATGAGTGAGCTGGTGCGTTGTCGTGTTGAAAAAGGACTTTTTTTTTGACCAATCGTGGACGTTATTCTTGCAGCTCGGTGTTCAAACGGTCCAATAACGATGAATAGTATGCACCTGTTATAGTTGTACTCTTTTCCAAATAGTCAATGAGGATTATTCTGGAGGAGTGACCTCCATAGGGCGTCCAGGACGTTCAGCGTCACTTGTGCTCATATGCCCATTCCGAAAATTTTGAAACCACTTATAAACTGATTTAATCGAAGGTTCAGATTCACCATAATGTTTATCAAGTCTTCTGAGGCGAATTGCCTTTCATAAAATAATGTTTGATCAACACACGAAATTCTTTTTTCATTTTTTGAAAATCACTCGACTTTCTCAACTTAAACGAACGTCAAATACAGATAAATAGACCGATCTGGTTGAAACTTGGTGAGCGGTCTTCCAAGAAATGTCACTAACTAAACATAACCTCGATACGTACCAGTGTTGCCATCTCTCGAACTTTGCACGAACTTTTCAAACCACCCTTGTATTTATGAATGAGTGATTATCAACAAGATAATTTTAGTTTGAATAATATCGAGAATACTTGGTTACAAAATAACAAGAGTGCCTAATACGAGTATTATGAATTAAAAAATTACAATCTAAAGCTGACCAAATATTGAATGTTAAGAAAAACTGTGACAAATCTAGTTCTGTAATGTTGACATTGCCCAGACATTTTCGAATTTTGCTCGAGATGAAGAAATTCTTGTTAATATTTTTCTAAATGTATAGGAGGAGAAAATGTGAAATTGAATAGCAAATTTCGGCGAATACCGATCAAAGCACTTATTTAAATTCAACAAGCTTTGCATTATTACTGTACAAGTACAAACAGATATTATTCTATTCTATATGCAATTTATACTTTAATTTCTCCAATGAATAAACTACGTCGATATCTCTCTACATACATAGTTGCTTTTATTGTTAAAGAATATGTGAACACGTAAATTTTCAGTATATAGCTAGGAGCCATTTCTCTTGTATTTGTTTTCACCTCTATATAAACTGTTTATTATCGACGCCCCGTATCCAACAAAGTAGTTAGCGAGCAACGAACGCAAATGTTATCGATAATAAACATGCAATATTTATGAGCTATTTTTGACATAATCGCTGCTTAAAATTAAATATAGCTGTAAGCTAGTCTGCTTCATATCATACTGGCATGCTCTGCATTTATTTATTCTACCTAGATATATTGTAAACAAGTATATCAGATATAACATATTGGATGATGAACATGTTTTATGAATAGGATTATGAACCACTGTCAAAATATACAAGTAACTATTTCAGTGAAGTAATAAAGTAAAAGTATGGATGGTCCGGTTGTCCAATTATTACCAAAACATTTTCAACTCTTCCGAGTAATATCCGATTGAGAAATATGTAGTTAAAAAGATATTAGTTATTTTTTTTTGAGAAATCGTCCTTCATTGATATTACATCTGTCAGTTTGAATTATCTAAATATATTAGCAGTTTCCATAGGTGGATGATTTATGAAATTTCATATCTTTATAAATCGTTAACCCGATATCTATTGAATATGAAGTATGAAATTCAATCAAATCGTTTAGAGAATAATATGTTCTTTTCGGCTTCCCAGAATGTTTTTTTGTAATTAATTTGGAACCCGTTTCATAAACAGTGTTGACGTTCTGTGTAATCCTAGAAACTAGAATAAACAAATTTTAGCATCTGAACTAAATTACAGTGTTGAATTCAGTTTTTTAAAATTATTAAAAATGCAATCGTCAAATGCCTCTCTAGAGTAGATACGTCTGTAGTTTTTGCTATCTAAATTTATATTATCATATTAAATTCTAATTACTATTTTAACATATTCTATAAATATAAATTAACAGTAAAACGACAATTAAAATGAGTTAACTTTACTACATTCTAATTCTGACTTGCCCGAACAAAAAAACTGACAATTATTCTCAGAACTAAATAACTACTAGAGTTTTTCGAACACATAAAAAATGTAGACAGAGCATGCTTTCATCATAGCGAACACTTAAAATTTAAGCTGGAACATATTTTTAATCCGATTTGTTCGAAAATAAGATTAAAAACTCATTGTGAAATGCAATATGCGAGTCACAATCAATCTTTCTTTAAAAATTCAATAATTACCCAATACATAAAACAATACACTTCGCATGTAGAACAGAAATAACTGACTAAATAAACATAAAAACTGAATTGTTATGGACGGTAATATATTTTCTTCTATGAACTATTAGAGCAAAAAATCTGTTTGCGTGTATGAATAAGTTCATTTTTAAGAGTAAGTAAATAAGAAATATAGTCAAAGCCTACATGCAAATTACGAGGTTATTTTTGACATTTATAAGTATAGAACTATTTTAAGAAATAATCAAAGGTTTTATATTTAGTTGCCACTGTAACATACATTTTTATTGCCATGTAAAGGAATCAATAATAATGATATGTGGTTTAGATAATGTCACTATTTCATGTTCAAATGTTAGCAAAAATTGCATTGTGCTTTTAATCTCCTGAAATTATGCAGTCCGGGTTTCACCATATTTTACGAAAGAATTTTAATATTTTTTTTTACCGTCTGTCACCTTTAGGTAAGGAAGGAATTGTCTTTGGTCAAAAAATTGAATGATGACTTTATAGTGAATAAGCATGTTTAAGGTCCCTATAATACGATTTTATCATTTTTACTGCATGTATGTACGAGGGTCATTCAATAAGTAAAGAAACAAATGGCTATAGCTCAAAAACGGTTTATTTCAATCTTTCAAAATTAAGGCTATTTTTCAACATAATCACCCCCCACAGTTATGCACCATCTTTCTTGCAGCTTCCTAATTCCCTTGGCGAAGAATTCTTTCGATTTACCCCGAAGCCACTTTGGCACCGCTTCCTTAACTTCCTCATTGTTAGCAAATCTTTTTCCACGTAGGGCGTCTTTGAGTGGTCCAAACAGGTAAAAATCAGATGGGGCGAGGTCGGGACTATAGGCAGGATGAGGTAAGACCTCCCAACCCAATTCTTGAAGCTTATCACGGGTCAGCTGGGCTGTATGAGGGCGGGCGTTATCGTGCTGAAGAATGACTCCTTTTGACAAGAGTCCACGGCGTTTGCTCCTGATAGCTGGTCTAACTTTGTGTTGTAGCATCTCAGAGTAGTATTGGCTATTGATAGTTCGCTGATCTTCAAGGAAATCGCAATAGACTGGACCCTGTGAGTCCCAAAAGATGGTCAGCATCACTTTACCGGCGGAAGGTTGAACCTTGAAATTTTTGCGAACTGGAGAGCTAGTGTGTTTCCACTGCATACTCTGCCTTTTGGTTCATACAACTTTTACCGTACTGTATTAACATTCTAGAAAAAAATTCACTTGGTTTTACACCTTCTGCGACTAAAAATCTAATGACTGAGCGCTGCTCTTCTAAGGTGCAATCTTCTAGTGAACTTGCCATGGTGAACTGAAAATTTTGAGGTTATGTTGACACAAAATGATGAAACAGCTGATTAGAGCATATCCCAAGATTGCCAACTAACACCCATGAAAAGATTGTACACATTCATTGAATAGTTTTAAAATTATAGAATTGGTTTCTTTAATTATTGAATGGTCTCGTATATATGTATGTGTATGTGTGTGTGTGTGTGTGTGTGTGTGTGTGTGTGTGTGTGTGTTTCGGATTGCATAACTTCAATACCACGATTTCAAAAATTATATTTTTTTCGTATTCCTCAAGTTTACATCCAGAAGATCAACTGATTAGATTTTGGTTATAATTGGTGAACCGGAATTAGCCTCATTTGAAGATTTAACAGTTAAATTTAACTTATTGACATTTAACGTTATTACAAATTAAAGAATATATTATTCTCTATACGATTTAATTGCATTTTATACTTCATATACAATAGATATAGAGTTAAAGATTTTTAAAAAAATTTATAAATCAGCCAGCTATGTTAAACATGGAAACTACTACTATATTCATATAATTCAAATTGACAGATGTCAGTATAAATAACAAGTAAATTAACGTGGCAGAGATGAGGATTTTGAAGTAGATGTTAGGGAAGACACGGAAAGATAGGTAAGGAAATAACTCTAGTGTTACAAGTTTCTAGAAAGATACAAGCGAGATGATTACATTGATTTGAAAATGTCATGAGGAGAAATGAAGAATATATTGGATGAAGAATGAATAGCTTAGTAATAGAAAGTTGAAGAAACAGAGGAAGACCAAAGATAAGATGGAAGGACTGTATTGCGGAAGACCTGAGAGAAAAGGAACTGGATGAGAACGACACGTAAAACAGAAATGAGTGAAAGAAGAAAATAAAAAATAGCGACCCCTAACGAATGGGGAAAGCTAAAGAAGAAGAAGATGTTATGGTCAAGTGCAATTGCATAGTTTGTTTATGAAATTATTTTACTGGAAATTTAGAATCTTTGGTAAGAATTTATATATGTATATGGAATTTATACGTTAGGTATTGTGCTGGCCACAACAGATTTTTTATGTATGGAATTCGTACATAATAGACAGAATTGACGGAAGGTAATGTGCTGGACATATCAGATTCTTGTTCAAATGCTATCGTTATTAATAAGAAATGGAATTAACATAATAATTAATTTATAGGACTAAAATATTACGTAATATACATGTATTTGTTGCCATTTATTGCATAAATTTATCTTACCATTCATACTTTTGTTTTCAAATAAAACTGAGAGCAATAATCTGCGAAAAATGATTTTCCCGTTAACGGGTTAAGTTCGCGTGTCAAGCACCCGAATGTATAGAACGCTTAAGCTTATGTGTCCAAAAAATAGAATCCGTCGAAAACTACTTTGACTTTAAAGTGTAGATGACAAAAAATCTGCAACTTTTTATTTACATTTTATTTTGTGCAACTGTATGTAAAGTTTGCAAGACTGTATTATGTACAGAATCTTCACATTATCTGGAATTTTAATCACGCTATCTGTTTTGAAGATATATGAAAACTCTCTATTGAAATACATTGTAGTTCATTAAATTTTGCTCACAAATTTAGCAAAATAGAAGTCTTGCGACGAATATTAGTTTGAAAATCTATAATTTAATTTCCGTAAACAAAGCAGTAACATATGTAGCACATAAAATGAGTAATTCCGTAACTGTCAACATAAAACGTAAATCAATATCCTTACGTAAGCAAATGGCAAGTCGTGAAGCATTTCACTGCGTCATAAAAGTGCAGGCTGCTCGCTCTGGCTCTGAAACGTTATCTGATTTCTGGTAAAGTTTCCCGGACGCGTCGTATGCATGCCTTGCAACCACGAAACTTCAGCTTCAGTCGAATTTGCATACGCTTCTTGTACATTTTTATTCTTTCGTTCCAGCGAAGCTGCGCGGCGCGGACACGCGGAGAATAGTATAGACCAGAACAGAAAGGACGGATGATGTATGCAAAATTCACAGACGTATATACAGGCACGAATCTCGGGGAATTCAATGCAGGTTTTCATGCGAAATTGACGAATAATTGAAAGGAAAAAATGCAAAGAATGATGGCAATCTATGTTTATACTGAACCGTCAACACGAACATGTCAAGTGCGCATGCGGTAGACGACTATATTTTCATATTTTATTGTACTCGTAATGAGATCTTGCACGAATTTTTTTATTACTTTGATGGAAAGATTGAAAGGATATATCAGATATACTGGGCGCTACTTTTATGGACTATAGGAAATACAATGGTAAAAAGTTAATATGGCGGTATATTCTGCCCTATTAATTTTTGGACTAAAGTTCAGAATTAAATACTGCATCAAATGATTATTGATATAATAAATTCTTGTCAGATAAAATATCTGTCTAAGATTTTTAAAGAGTGCCATGCAAGACAAAATATCCAATTCAAATAATCGTTGGTTTTAACAGACAAAAGTTTATTAATTGATATTTAATTGTTAATATTGTTGCATACTGCAAATAAAATAATTAATTCAATAATTATAAACAAGGCCGTGCTGTGATATGGAGCAAAGGAGCAATCGCTCCAGACGCCTTTTGTTAAAAGGCGCACACAGAATTGAAATAATAGATATATTCTGATTGATACGCTCTTGATAATCATCCAGTTAAGCATATAGAGCCAGTTCGTCCTATATTCTTCTGTATAGAACCAAATGAGTGAAAAATTCACTCTTTTAGAAATAATTATTGTTCTTAGAGTCAGTGCTGCTCCGTGGGAAAAAGGCGCGTTTGTGCAAAGTTATATTTCAGCGACTCCCCTCTCACCCATAATGTATAATTCGCAAATTAACAGACACTTTAAAATTTAAACTATTTTTTTGATTCTTCTAATAGTGTTAGATTCATTCTTGTAATCAATATTGTTTGTTGTAATCAACAATTGTACAGTTATAACAATATCAGAAAATTATCCGTTTAGCAGGATATTCAATTTTTTTCTACTGAATTCATTGTTAAATTCATTCTTGTAATATTATTGAGCTATAATCAAAATGTTCATTGTTGTAATCAACAGCTTCACAATTATTATTTGAATATAACAATGATAGAAAAATATTCGTTTGATAGGATAATTATTTTACTTAAACTTAATTAGAGTTCTAATGCAATTAGTGCAAACAAATTAATAAAAAATATTGTTCACTTCTATCACCTTACTATTAAGTTGTATAGGCAATTTTAGCAAAATAAGAGTAGTTTGCAAAAAAAATACTATTATCTATTGTCATGGTCAGGCGCCTTTGTGCGGGGCGCCAAATTGAATATTATGTACTCCAGGCGCCAAAATACCACCGCACGGCGCTGATTATTAACAACTTGTGGGTAATTTCGCGACTGTGCTTTGGATTAGGTGTTAAGAATTACTCGAAAGTTCAGTCAAACAGTATTTATTCTTAGTATACCAACGTTTCGGGGCACCCTTGAACCTTCTTCAGGGTCTACGACAATGAAATCATTTAAAAAAAATCGTTTTTTTTCTCCCGCTACCATTGGTAAGAGAGGTATAGGGATCGTGCAAAAAATCGCATATCGAGATTTTGGTAAATGACCACGTTTTAAGGTTTTACGCTACTATCGTTCAGAAATTTTTGAAACCTTCTATTTGTACATTACTCTGATATGGAAAGATGCCATTAGATTTTGAAGTAAATCATATAACCGAAAATGGCACTTTACTGGAAGCTCAAAATAGTTTTTCTTCGAAAAATACCTTTAAATGTTATTTTTCGAGATTTATGTTATATAAAAATGAAAGATTATTAGATTTTCTACAGATTTGCATTAATACTTTTTCTATGCATTTTATGGATAAATTTATAAAACTATCTATAATTTTAATCCCGGACCCTACGCTTTAAACACAACTCATACACATGGTTAAACAATTTAGATCTCAAATGTTTGTAACTGACAGATATATGTCACTGTCAACAAATTAATCATTTCAAATAATAATGTTAACGTTTTAAAATGGAACAATAATTATATGGAAAGGAACTTAATACATTTTCCAGCATAAGTAAATACAGTAGAATATCACTCACGTGAACATGCGCTAATATGAACATCTCGTTAGTTTGAACGCTAAATATTTTCAATTGTAATTCAATAATGTGAACAGCGCATAATTTGATAAAGTGAACAATTCTTTCTAGCTAAATTCGCTTCAATTCTAGAGGTTTCCCCGAATTTTATGGCTAACGTAGAATTCTTAGTAACATGTACGTATTTATTTTTTTGTATTTATTCGCTAACATGAAAACTATGAAAACCCCGGTTTTTTTTTTGTTCACAGTTTCGAGATTCTATTGTATGTAGGAATATAGGTAAGATAATAAAAATATATAATATGTCATCACGGCATAGTACCCATTCCTGGGTGAGCCAATCTGCTTTGTAAGCAGATATCGGTGATAATGATGACATATTTGTTCCGTGCAGGCGTTTACCAGGCGTCACTTCACGCGAATCAGGAGAAAGGCCAAATATTTTAGAATTTTAACGGTCTCGCTATTTCACATTTCTCGCCCTACCGGGTTCGAGCCATGGTGCACTAACTCGCCCGTAAATGCTTAGCTACCAACCTACAGACGTAAATAGTTATTATGCTATAGCTCATGACACTCTGTAAATAACCAACAATTATTACTTTTATTTTGCCTCTTTTGGTAAACCAAATGCAAGTAAACAATAATTTTGTAATATTAATTGTTTGCGTGGTTGGCACTTGGTGAAACATTTTGAAATTATTTAAAATAAAAAACACTTGGTAAGTTTCACGAATTTATAATATTTATTTATTATATTTTACGAAACGCGTTGTGTAAAATATAATAAATAAATATTATAAATTCGTGAAACTTACCAAGTGTTTTTTATTTTAAATAATAATTTTGTACTTGTTAGATGCAGTTTTTGGTTCTGATTATTTTTTCTAAAATTAATAGGGCAGAATATATAGCAATATGATAATTTTACTATTGTATTTCCTATGGTATAATTTTTATCAATTTTAATAAAAACATTAGCCTGTATTACGAACGCACTATTATAATATAGCTTCATTAAGTCGCGCACTTTTCCGAGTACATTATTCTCCCATAATGTTGAACGTCATTTTTAACAAAAGTGCTCTATAAAATTGGGTTCGTAATACGGGCCATTATCTTTAAAATCATATGACTGTAAATTACATAACTTTTCTCATTAAACAAGAACGTAATACTCTTACATCT
Source organism: Harpalus rufipes (assembly GCA_951394225.1). Lineage (NCBI taxonomy): Eukaryota > Metazoa > Arthropoda > Insecta > Coleoptera > Carabidae > Harpalus > Harpalus rufipes. The sequence continues at coordinate 6,770,526 of OX596274.1, forward strand.
ATATAGGTATTGTTGAATTCTTATTTCTCGCGTAAGTGGAAAGTATAACATTATATCGCTGTCCTTGTCACTCTGCGTATTGTTGCTGAAAAGAGCATTCACACAGTAGCGAAGATGCTTAAACTTTGAAATGTAATAAAATATAGTTAATGAAAAAGGCGAAAATAAAATTTCCTAGTCTAATTCACATTGTTCTATAAATTACTTATTTCAATTATAATGCGAACAGTTTCGATCATTAAATGATCATCATCAGGCAACCGGCGACACTACTAAAAATACTCGTATAAATCATATAAATAACATAAGAAAAAAATTACAAAACAAAACACAAAAAAACTACAGAACTGCAGAAGTGGAGTAAAGCGAATAATAGCATTAAGAGGTTAACAAAGTCAAAATTAAAAAAATCTGATGTGGACACCACACGACTTCCTTGTACGATTATTAAACTATACATATTTTTTTATTAAATAAATTACAAAATATTAATTTTAACTTCAAAACAGTAAGATATATAGCGACCATAAAAGGAGTTTTTAAAGAGAGTTTTGATTACAACAAAGAAATATTTGATTACAACAATGAATATGACTCATTTCACAATAAAAATATAATATTTGTTATTTTACGAATCATAAAATTGCACGTATTTAACGTAATTTGACATGAACTTTTTATTTTATTTTTTTGTCCTAATCTATAGCAAGCTTTATTACAAAAACAAAAAGTATATAATTTTTAAATTTACATATCTCGCTTATACAAAGGGCTAATTTAAAAATACTTGATGTGCTAGATGCAGAAATTAATTCTCTAAAACTTTTATTTGAAGCATTTATTTCTAAAATCAAAATAAAATCATTTTATTCAAGAAAAACTGTTAACAACTTCAAGTAATGTACCACTTCCGGTTAGCCTATTTTAACCAAAATCTATTATGTTATTTCGATTGCCATAAAAGTCTTGTATACCAAATTTGAAAAGTTTTGGATTATATTTTAAAACAGTTTTTCTTTAAAATCTATTATAGGCTTCATGTAAAGTGCCACTTCTGCAAATTGTATAATAACCAGAAAGGGAGGTGCACAACTAGATGTTATAGGAGTCCTAAATACAAAATTTCAACTTTCTACGGTTTACCGTTTTTGAGTTATGCGAGATACGTACGTACGGACGTACGTACAGACGTCACGACGAAATTAGTCAAAATGGATTCAGGGATGATCAAAATGGATATTTCCGCTGAAATCTGAAAACCGAAATTTTTCGCGATTACAATACTTCCTTTACTTACGTACAAGGAAGTAAAAAACAAATTAAAACAAATTCACAAAATGTCCGCTCTCAGCGAATTGTCAAAGGATTGTGCATTTATTAAAAAAAAAAAACTTTGTTAACCTTTTAATAACTAGTATTCGTTTCACTCCACTTCTGCAGTTCTCCTATAGTTTTTACCTCTCGCTAAGAGAGGTATTGGATTCATGCTAAAAATCGCATATCCAGATTTTAATGAATAAGCACGTTTTAAGGTTCCTACAATCCGATTTTAACATTTTTACGATAATGTCTGTGTGTATGTGTGGATGTATGTGTATGTGTGTGTATGAGTGTATGTGTGTGGGACGTTGGAAAGACGATTACTCAAAAACTATAAGACTTAATATTTGTTTAACTACGTATTTACCAATCGGACATTAATGGGAAAAGCTGAAAAGGTTTTGGTAACAATTGGACAACCGGAACTAGCAAAGTCTTGAAAAAAAATCTTATATTATTTTTTGATTTTTGTTTCTTGGTAATATTAAAAAAAAATTCAATCTGACACATTTCAATTTTTTATTATATCTCGTATAGGTATGGAAATATAGTATAATAGTAATAATATAGAATAATCTGTTGTAATAAATCACGTTGCCCAATTGAAGAATTTTGAACATATTAGAAGAGTAGGACAAAATTCCTTATAGAACGAAAGAAGAGATACAATTTCATTTATTTGCATGTAGAAGAAATGTTAAATTCGTTACATATAGGGCGCGAGCAGTCATGTGACTTTGTTGGGCTTGGCAAACAGATATGAGGATCCGTGTCAGAATGACGGCTAGTAGTTATTTACATAGATGCCACAATTGTCATGTCAATTTTTCATTTAAAATTTCAAAATATTCTAATGTTTTTTTGGCATCAATAGTATGGAATATACTTGTCGAGGTTTTTAATGAAAAATTATGATACTTGACACCTATGTACGGGCCCCTATATCTGTTAATCAAGGCCAACATAGTTACATGACTGCTCTCGCCCTATGTAACATAAAATTAAAATGGCGAGAGGTATTGTGCTGGCCACAACAGTTTTTTTTTACTTAAGTTTTGTATTTAGGTTTTTTCTTTTATATATATATTTGAAAGTATATAAACACGTTAACTATGAGTTTATTTAAAGTTTTATTGTAAAACAAATGCGAAGAATATTTTGAAATTTTACTCCTTCAAATGTTTTTTCTGTTCCTTAATGTATCGTTTTTAGAATAATTATGAATTTAGCTGTCCCGTACGGGAAAATTTATTTTATCTTAAAAATTGGGTCCCACAAAAATTGGGACGTCTAGCAATGCTGCTTTACATGCATGTTAAAAGAGAAGGACCAACTAAATACATTATAAACGCAAAGGTGTCCAAAATTGTGAGGTAGGTTATAATATAGAACAAACGGTTCGTAATTCAGGTCCAAATTATTTAAATGTTGTCAGAATGCAAAATGCCTTGGGGAAGCAGTAGCACGAACGAACGATGAATACACTGAGTCAATATTTAACTCTGGTCGGTTTCATAATATTCGTTTCGGCACAAGCCAGCGTGAATTCTTAATTCCTTTCCAAACTTGGGAATTATTTTACAAAGAAACCGGGTAAGATTTCTTGCTGGTATGACGGAAAAGCGTTTGTGCTTTTTTGTTAATCTTAATCCCTGCGGCTACATATTTTAAATATGGCGCCTACCGCTCACCGCTCACTGCTTGTAACTTCAAACGACGGTGGCTTTAATAAAATTATGCCGTTTCAACGTTCCATGGATTGAGTTGAGATCTTCGTGACGTGCCAACCTACATCGCAGCCCGCAGCGCAGCAGTTCTCAAATTTCTACGCTACGCCCCATATTCAAATCAGTTTCAATTTCAAATTATCTACCTGCGCAGAATTTCAATATTTAATACCTTTGATTTTTACATTTCGCTCCTACTTAACATATCGAAATTATGAGAACGATATTTTTCATCAAGTATCTTTTGAATCACTTACAAAAGTTGTTGCCAAGTATCTTTAATTTTTCATGTGTTTATTTATATTTTGTGCTAAACTTCGCTCATTATATCGATAATTGCTGTTTCTAACACTCTGAACTATTGGCCAAATAATAGTATGTCTATATATGGTCAAATAAATGTAAGATAACTCAATTCATGTTTCTTTGTATATGAAGATTTTTTTATAAGACAATGATTATGATATTCTAGCTGTAAGTGAAACATGGATAAATGAAACTTCGCCATCACATATGTTTCATATTAATAATTACAAACTTGTCATTTTAGAAAGATGGATTCATGTTAACAATCAAATATCCAGATTTTAGTGAATAAGCACGTTTTATGGTCCCTAGAATCCGATAATAACATTTTTACGATGATGTCTGTCTGTCTGTCTGTGTGTGTTTGTGTGTGCGTGTGTGTGTGTGCGTGCGTGTGTGTGTGTGTGTGTGTGGGTGTGTCAGTGAGGGAGACAAAAGAGCTGTGTAACTACGGATTCCTCAATCTAACAGGAATGGCAAGAGTTAAATAGGTTCTGGTAACAATTGAACAACTGAAAGTGGTAGTTTCTAAAAAAAATTCTAAATATTTTTTTTTGATAATTTGTTACTACAAATAATAAAGATAATTCAATTCTCAATCTGACACATTTAATTTTTTAATTACCTATATCTCGTATAGGTTTGGAGATAAAGTATATAATAATATTGATAATCTGTTGTAATAAATGTCGTTACCCAAAAAACAGTTGAAATATTTAAATATTTGTAATTGACAGATAAATGCAAAATGTCAGTGTGAAAAATCAGCATCTTTACTAACATTACTGGAAGATTTTTCTGAGAGGTACAAGTACATTAAATATATATTATTGTATTATTAATTAAATATATATTTAAATTATAGGTATGTTATTATTACATATATCCAAAAGAAATACCGCTAATACCGTCTATGAATTTGAACAGAATAGTAGGACAAAATTACTTATAGAACGAAAGAAGATATACAATTTTAATTATTTGTGTGTACAAGAAATGTTAAATTCGTTACTTATAGGGCGCGAGCAGTCATGTGACCTTGCTGGCCTTAGCAAGCAGATATGAGGATCCGTGTCAGAATGACGGCTAGTAGTTATTTACATAGATGTCACAAATGGCATAATTTTTCGTTAAAAATTTCAAAATATTCTGAAATCATGTTGTTTATGTCATCAATTATATGGAATATACTTGTCGAGGAAAATAATCCACATGGATTTGGAAAATCATAATGTTTTGTATGAAAACTTATGATACTTGAGACCTATGTACATTATTACTAGCTGTCATTTTTACACGGGCTCCCATATCTGCTTGCCAGTCAAGTCACATATGCAAAATAAAATGAAAATGGCGAGAGTTATTGTGCTGGCCACAACAGGTTTTATTTTCGCTGTGGTGTTCCATACAAAATACTTGAAAATACATTTGTAACTAGTGATAATATTGAAAATTAATGGATATAAATTACGGTCCGAGGATGTTGTTACTATGATTTTTGCACGATAAACTTTACCGATAGGGTTTCCAAGGCGGTAAGTTTTGTTTACAAATTACTGATCAGTAAGTGATGTGGTACTGATCAGTAAGTGATGTGACTGACCGGTAAGTCATATGACTACCTACCGATCTGGAGGCGGTGAAAATTAACATATAACAAAACAACGATCATAGCTTACTTAAAAATGACAATTATTTTTTTTAAACTGTCAAGATATTTTTTTAATAATTCTAAACTTTAATTTGTTATTATTGGGACGATCGTGCAAAAAATATAATAAGCATTGCGGGCATTAAGTGCTTCTTACCGGTATCAGATATATTGGAGATCTCGACTTTGTCTCGATCTCCAAGCTAATTCTCAACCGGTAAGGTGCACTTACTGCCCTTAATACTTAAATAACTATTTTGTTTATTATTTGCCGTATAGTTTGAATTTTTGCTACATTCATTCTCATGTTATTATGCTTAATCAAATCAAACTTATTCCGAAGTCCAACTTAACGCCTAAGAAACTAACTTGAACAAAAACCTTGCCTTTCTTAATCATCTTTGGACGAAGAATTAAGAATACAGAATGGGAATAAACATAAAAAATAGTTTTATGACTGTTTAATAACGAATCACTTCTTTTACTTGTTGCAGTCATTGTTTTTGTTTCATTTCCATGGTCGTCTGATTCTTAACGAAATTGTAACAAATTACTTCCCAAATATCTTGTGGTGCAAATGTGCTGTTACTCGTGTATCAGTTTTAACCTTTTATGATATAATATTTAATTTAAACAATTTTAATTTGTGCATTTTTTTTCTAGAGCCATTGTGAGCATTAATTTAAAATCCCATCTGCTGGTTTTCGGTGTACATCCTGTATATTTTATTTATTATACAATCTAATCATACATTATACGTACGAGTATGTATTTATAATTTAATAATTCATCCTTACAACAAATTTCCTCAAACAACAAATTTTGTCAAAATATTTATTTAATTTCTTGTAATACAATTCAATACTCATACCATTTTAAAAATATTCTTTTTGCACAAATTTTAAATTAACTTCTACATTTTCCAAAAGGAGGCTCTTTATTGAGATTTATGCTCGCTACTCTACCGAAACCGGCGTCGCGTAGCATTTCAATTTTTATCTATCAGGATTTATTTCAACGTAAATAAACTCCAATTTAAACTAATATAACCAAGAAATATAAAAGATGATTTCAAGAATAAAGTTTACAAAAGCACTCCTTGGTTTACAGAACTACATAAATCATAAATTGGTCGTTCAATCATTCTATTTTTCATAATATGAAAAATAGAATGAAACATATTATGTTTCTTTTCTCAAATCAGGAAGTATTCAATTATTTGAGGATTTTCTGATTTTTATATTTCCTAAAACAAAAATATCTGGAAAATATAAGTAGATAGTTTAATACACTCATATACCTCTCTCCAATAAATACATGTTAGCAATACCTAAAGGTTACAAAAAATAAAAATAATTAAAATCTTATCTGGATAATATTGATTGGTAAAAAGTAAAATTTTCAAAGGAACTTCAGTGCAGAGATGCATATTAAATTTTATTTGAAATTAAAAAATTGTGAATATGAAAGAATATTCGTTTTTATAGGTTATGTTATTTATCTGTAAATCTGACATCCAATGCTGCTTATCTCGGATATTAAAGTTATTGTAAAGAACAGTCAAAATTACGGATTCTTTATCGGAATTATTTAGCTCGCTCTTCTTGCACATATTTTCTTTTTTTTTTCTCATTTTACGTACAAATTTACTATTGTACATCGTATACCTGCCCAATAGATCTCACATGTACAATAAATTATCAAACGGTTGACAACACTGCATTTGCCTGAAATCGTCGTATGTTACTGTACACTTTAGTGACGATTTCAAATAAAATTATGATTTAATATGTCTCATAATTCCTAGAGAAATATAATTGAAAAATTCGTTTATATATTATATAATCTGATGTGGCTAGCACATTACGTTCAGTCAGAACACAATGTGTGAAATTAAATAATGCAATATCTGATGATATTAATACGAATATAGGAGTACCACAAGGAAGTGTATTAGGACCACTTTTGTTCATTATTTACATCAATGACCTACCGAAAGTTCTAACAGTTTGTAAAATACACCTTTTTGCGGATGATACTCTTATTTATTTGGAAGACAGGGATGAAAATACATTAACAAGTAACATTAACAAAGATCTTAATAACGTAAGTATATGGATGGACAAAAATAAGTTAAAATTGAATGAATCAAAAACTAAAGTAATGATTTTATCCCTGTCACCAAAAATAAATGATATTGAAAATGTAATTAAACTGAATTCATTTGTGCTCGACGTTGTCAGTGAATTTAAATATTTAGGTGTAATAATTGACAATAAACTGAAGTTTATTCGACATGTAGAATACATAAGTAAAAAGATTTCAAAAAAAATAAGTTACCTCTCAAGAATATCTAGAGACCTGTCAACTTGGAGCACAATTGTTATATATAATACTATTATATTGCCTCATTTTAAATATTGCTCCACTATTCTGTTCATGTGTAATAAAAATGATATAGATAAATTACAAAAATTACAAAACCGTGCCATGAGAGTAATATTAAAGTGTAGTAAATACACTAGTATCAATGTTATGTTACAAACTTTAGAATGGTTTACTATTGAACAAATTGTAATTTACAATGTGCTTGTATTTATATTTAAAATGTTGTCCGGTAAACTGCCGAATTATTTAAACAAAAATGTAAAACATGTTTCTGATACACATAATTATGGTACTCGACAAGTTAACCAACTATATGTATCCAGAACTAATAATATGAAAACTTGTAAATCTATCTTTCACAATGGACTATTAATGTATAACAATTTACCCAATAACTTGAAGTCAGTAAAAACTACAAATGAATTCAAATCTAAATTAAAATTGTATTTATAGATGTTTAACCCATTGAATATAATATATTTTTTGTAACATTTATGTGTGTATCGTTGTTCTGAATAACCAACCACTACCGCAAGAGGACAAAGTTCGATACCTGGGAATGCACCTAGAACGAAGACTAAATTGGACCACCCACATAAAAATGAAAAGAAAGCAACTAGGAATAAAGCTAAAAAATTTATATTGGATGCTCAACAAAAATTCTAAACTGTCACTTGAAAACAAAATCTTATTGTATAAAGTAATACTAAAACCAATCTGGACCTACGGAATCGAGTTATGGGGAACAGCTAGTGACTCCAACATCGATACAATACAACGATTCCAATCTAAAACTCTAAGAACCATACTAAACGCTCCATGGTATGTGAAAAACCTTTCTATTCATAGCGACCTAAATTTAAATACAATAAAAGAAGAAATTAATAGGTATAGTGCAAAGTACCTAAAAAGACTAGAAGTGCATCCTAATCACAGTGCAGTGAACCTACTAGACAACAGTATGGCCATCTATAGACTCAAAAGACACAAACCACTAGAGTTACCCTTTAGATTCAATACATAACATATATGTAAAACAAATTGTACAGAGTGTGAATGTCACTGGACATTTACACTACACGATATTTTTCTGATTGTATTATTATAATATTTACTTATTGTCAAAAAAGACAGATTGTAAATTAATATTGGGGAAATATAAAAAAAAAAAAAAAAATTTATGTGTGTATTAGCTAACGCTATTTAATAAAGTATTATTATTATTATTATTATTATTATTATTAATCCTGTGTATTATGTACATTCCATACATAAATTTTCTTGCATAAGATTCTATTTTTCCAGTAAAATTATTTCATAAACAAACTATGCCAGTTGCACTTGACATCTTCTTTAGCTTTTCCCATTCGTTAGGGATCGCTATTTTTAATTTTATTCTTCTACTCGTTTCTGTTTTGCGTGCTTCATTCAGTTCCTTTTCTCTCAAGTGTTCCGCCATACAGTCCTTCCATCTTATCTTTGGTTTTCCTCTATTTATTCTACCTTCTATTACTAAGCTTTATTTCCCTTCATGACATGTTCAAACCAATGTAACCATCTCTCTAGAAACTTCTATTACTCGAGCCATTTCTCTTATTCTTGCATTCCTTATTCTATCTTTCAGTGTTTTCCCCAATATATATTTCAATATCCTCATATCTGCCAAATTCATTTTCTTTTCATTGATACTGACATCTGTCAATTTGAATTATCTGAATATATATAGCAGTTTCCATGGTTAACATGCTGGCTGATTTACGAAATTCAATATATTTATAATTCTTTAATTCAATATCTATTGAATAATATATTCTTTAAAATTTATAATAATATTAAATGTCAATAAATGATATTTAACTGCGTCGCATAACTCCAATATCACGATTCCAAATTTTTTTTTTTTTTTCGTATTCCTCGAGGTTAAATTCATATTCAGACGTGATTAGAATTTGGTTATAATTGGTCAACCGGAAGTACCCTCATTCGAAGATTTTACAGTCAAATATCTTTTATTAACATTTAACGTTATTATAACTTAAAGAATATATTATTCTCTAAACGATTTGATTGCATTTTATATTTCATATTCAATATACAGTAAAATTTTTGAAAGATGTCCGATCAAGGTTGTCTACGAATTGTATGAATTCTGATTTTTGCTCCGCCCATTCTGACAAATTCAGTAGTGTAGTTTGCTTGGTTTTTATGAGGGTACATAAGATACTACTGTTATTTTATTATTATAAAAATATATGTTAAAATAACAGCATTTAAAATTCAAAAATAAGTCAACTGGTAAGTTTATTGGCAAATGTAAAACCAAATATGTGAAAAATGAGATACTGACACAATGTCACTGTCAGTGATACTGACAGAAAATAACGTTATTTGTACGGCTATGAATCAAGGCAATGTATCTGAATTAATATCTAAACTTACGTTACAGCGAAAGTATTATTAACAACGAGCATCGTTTTAAAATGGAATGTCCTAACTTAAATCGAAAGAATATGAATTTTTGAAACACAAGCGTGTTATATCCATCCTTGTCGCACACGCTTAAAGCCTTTGTAAAGGAGGAGGATAAATGTATGCCAATTTGTTATTTCGTTCATGATACAGAGGACCTTGATCGGACATCTTTCAAAAAATTTACTGTATATAGAGTTAAAGATATTAAATTTCATAAATCACCCAGCTATGCTAACCACGGAAAGTGCTAATATATTCAAATAATTCAAATTGATAGATGTCAGGATCAATGAATGTGGCAGAGATGAGCATGGTGAGGGAAGACACGGAAAGATAAGAAGGGAGAGATGAAGAATATATTGGAAGTAAAATGAATAGCTTAGTAATAGAAGGTTGAAGAAACAGAGACAGAAAGACTATATTGCAGAAGACTTGAGAGAAAAGGAACTGAATGAGAACGACACGCAAAACATAAATGGGTGGAAGAAAATAAAAAATAGCGACCCCTAACGAATGGGAAAGGCTAAAGAAGAAGAAGAAAAAGAAGATGTCAGTGTCAAGTGCAATTTGTGTAGCTTCTTTATGAAATAATTTTACTGGAAATTTAGAATCTTTTGGAAGAAAATTTATGTATAGGATTTATACATAATACACAGAATTGATGGAAGGTATTGTGTTGGCCACATCAGGTTTTTTTACTATTATATTGATGAGACTGAGAATTGTTTGAGAATGATCCTAAATGTACAAGGTTTGCGAAAGCAAGAACCAAAGCAAACGTCAAAAGGTTAAAGATTTGAACAGAGTGAAGAATGAAAGTTTTAGTGATTGACACTGTAGTTGAGAGTTCAGAAGTAACTAAATAAAATAATACTTCAAGTCATGATTTCTAATGAAGTATTCGGTGTTTGTCGCCTGAAATTAATGTTTGTTATTAAGTTTTGAAGAAGTATTTGGGACAGTTATTTGTAAAACGTTTGATCTTTATCATCGCAGTATTAATTTGTAATCGGATACGATGCAATTTGGCATTACACAGAGCACACATTAATCATTCCACATGGATACGGCCTGGGATCCTGATCGATTGCTAGCCGAACACAAATCCTGGATATAAACTGGATATAATATACGATGTGTTATCTGAGACAGGCAGCGAGCGTGGAGCGAAGTCTGTACGCTACGTTACGTTGCTAACTGCACTTGCCTTGACAGATCGTTTGTTCTATCGATGGATAAAATGACTACATATTTTATGGACACTTGCTGTCATACCGAAATTGTATTTTATAACTTGGGAAACTTTATTGAAAATTTATAAATGATTAATGAATACGATAATAATTTTAAAACTACCATATACAGTGAAACCCCTCTATAGCGGACACCGATGGGACCCCAATTTTTGTCCGTTATAGAGAGGTGTCCGTTTTAGAGGGGACCCCCCATCATATAATGTTAGCACCATTCTACCTCCTCCCAAACAAATAAGTGTTGTAAAATTAGAAAAAAATCCATCTTATAATTAAATTGAGCATGTACTCGTATATGTTTAGATTCATTGCCAAAACACGCAACGAACTCTTATTTTCATGATGGTGTTCAAGCACACCCATCTTTTCTTTCAACGATAACGACTTTCGAGGTACTTTGGGAGGAGACATATTTCACAACGATGGACGAACCTATATACAGTCGAATTGAACCTAACGATGGCCAGCGAGAGGTAGAGGAGGGCGTTTCATAGGAAGAAAGAATTCCTAGAAGTCTAATTAGTCCAGTTGTACAACCCCAATGCCTAGAGCTAACAGCACTCAGTGTCCGTTATAGAGGAGTTGATTTAAGTATAAAATCGTCCGGCGGGGGCACAGAAAGCTGCCCGTGTCCGTTATAGAGCGTGTCCGCTATGGAGGGGTTATATATATATATATATATATATATATATATATATATATATATATATATATATATATAAGAGGGGTATCACTGTATTATTAGATTCTGTAAAAAATGTTTCCATATTCCATAGATACCTAATATTAATTATTACATGCCGGTTTATTTATTTTTACCTTCCGTCACCTTTAGGTAAGGAAGGTATTGTCTTTGGTCAAAAAATTCAATGATGAGTTTTTAGTGAATAAGCATGTTTTAGGGTCCCTGTAATACGATTTTGCCATTTTTACGATGATGTCTGTATGTATGTATGTATATATGTATGTATGTATGTGTGTGTGTGTGTGTGTGTGTGTGTGTGTGTGTGTGTATGTGTGTGTGTGTGACGAAAGTGTCGGATCGCATAATTTCAATACCACGAGTCCAAAAATTATATTTTTTTCGTATTCCTCAAGTTCACATCCAGAAGAACAACTGATTAGATTTTGGTTATAATTGGTGAACCGGAAGTAGCCTCATTTGACGATTTAACAGTTAAATTTGATTTATTGACATTTAACGTTATTATAACATATATTATTCTCTATACGATTTCATTGCATTTTATACTTCATATTCAATAGATATAGAGTTAAAGAATTTTAAAGAAATTAAATTTTATAAATCAGCCAGCTATGCTAAACATAGAAACTACTAATATATTCATATAATTCAAATTGACAGATGTCAGTATCAATAAAAAGTAAATTAATGTGGCAGAGATGAGGATGTTGAAGTAGACGTTGGGGAAGACAAGGAAAGATAGGTAAGGAAATAAGTCTAGTGTTACAAGTTTCTAGAAAGATACAAGAGGGATGATTACATTGGTTTGAAAATGTCATCGGGAGAAATGAAGAAGATAATAAAAAATAGCGACCCCTAACGAATGGGGAAAGCTAAAAAAGAAGATGTTAGTGCCAAGTGCAACTTGCATAGTTTGTTTATGAAATAATTTTACTGGAAATTTAGAATCTTTTGCAAGAAAATTTATGTATGGAATTTATACATAATACACAGGCTTGACGGAAGATATTGTGGTGGCCACAACAGATTTTTGTGATATAGTCCTTCTTCACTATTTATTTACTAACTAAATAAAAGAATGTCAGCAATATTATTGTTCATTTGTCTTTTAATGTATGATTTATTAATTGCTCAAAATATTTTATTTATGAAAGTACGTTTGCTTTGATCTTTTTCATAAATTACTAAGCCATAATAGGTTAAAAATTCATTGCAAGGAAAAAATCAATAATTCTTTAATATTTGTTTCATTTAATATTATTGACGTCATTTTTGATTAAATTTCGAAAAATATACAATATTTCTAAATATTATAAAATGTCATTAGTATTTTTCAAGATCTAAGTTATAATTTTTATATTCAAAATCTGTCTAAAATAAATATTTTTTACTAAACACATATTTACTTATTTGATTATTGTTTTTACCTCCCGCTACCCTTGGTAAGGGAGGTATAGGGATCGTGCTAAAAATCGCATATCAAGATTTTAGTAAATGACCACGATTTAAGGTCCCTAGAGCCCATTTTTAACATTTTCACGATGATGTCTGTGTGTATGTGTGTATGTATGTGTGTGTGTGTGTGTGTGTGTGTGTGTGTGTGTGTGTGTGTGTGTGTGTGTGTGTGTGTGTGTGTGTGGATCCTCTTTACGCTCTAACTCAAATACTATCCATTCTGAAAGTTTTGAATCCATGTATTTCTACCTTATTCTAGTATGGATAGTGCAGAGTAGGTTTTTTTTTGTTTTCAATTTGTTTTTTCCCTACAGCGAAACACCAAAAGCGACTAGACAGATCCATATAGCATTCTAAACCTAAAATGTATGTAAAATGATTAATACTAATCAGGTGTACATATACCATAATAACTGTAAATATTCATGTAACATGTAAGACTGACAATAAATAAATTTTATTATTATTATAGTATGGAAAGAAACCAGTAGATTTTGGTGGCAATCGGATAACCGGAAATGGCAGTTTACTTGATGCTCAAGATAGTTTTTCTTCAAAAAATACCTTTAAATGTAATTTTTTCACAATTTGTTATTATAAAAATTAAAGATTATTCCATTTTCTACAAGTTTGCTTTAATACTTTTTCTACATATTTTATGGATAAATTTATAATTATAAGTAATATAAAAATTATATCTCGGAGCTTATGCTTTAAACACATCCCCGTGGTTACATAATTCAGCTCAAATGTATGTAACTGACAGATAAATGTTACTGTCAAAAAAATAATTATTTCAAATAAATAATAGTAACGTTTTAAAAGGAAAATTGTAAATAGAACAATAGTTTACTGGAAAGGAACTTAAAATACATAATTTTTAGCATTAGCAAATATGCAAGTATGTATTTAAATAAAGAAACAAATAAATATATTATCACGGCATATTATCCATTGCTAGGAGTGCTAATCTGATTTATACACACATTTCAGTAATGATGATGACATATTTATATTGTGCGGGCGTTTGCCAGTTGCCACAAGGGTTAATTTTATGCCATTTAAAATTCGAATAATTTGGCTTTGATCGGGATCGAATCAGATTCCCCAGACATTAGGCACGCGGCAACGAGAACCCATAGGTAAATGGCGGAAGGTATTGTGTTGGTCACATTTTATCGCTCTTATTATATAATAGTTATTTTTGTGCAACCGAGATTGTCTTGCCTCGGCCGCAAGCGGCCTCGGCGACAATTTTTCTCTCGGTACGCTAAAGGATTTCGCGGACAAGGTGTACACAATATTTTTTGAGCAACCGTAAAAAATATGTAATTACAAATTTTATTAATTTTAAACAGTTTCACTGTAAATTGAAAGTTGGCTTTCAAGGTAGCTATGGAATTGACATTTGATAAAAAAACAATTAGTTTTGAGAAAATCATAGTGATTGTTTACTCAATTTCGCGGCCGCTACCATGACAACCGCGAAATTCAATTACGTGGCCTATATTTCGGCTGCGAAATGCCTATTTCGCGGCCGGTTGCACAAAAATTTATTTATATTTACTTTCTGAGTCAAGTAATAGTAATTGACTTATTATTTTCCAAATATTAATTCCCTCAATAATCAAACTAATGCATCAAATGCAGCAATAATTTTTTTCAAAAATGAAATTAATAATAATAACAACAATAATGATTTATTTTCAACAGAAACCCAATTACAGGGAAATATAAATATATGTATAAACTGACACAAAATAAAATGTAACATAACTACATAACAAAAAAGAAATTTGAGTATTTAACAATTTATAGAAATGGATTACACAAATGGCGTTCTGCATTGCGGCACAGTACGTAGATCGGAGATCTTCTTAAGTTTTCAGTTTTTAGAGTGGTTAAATTGAAGGTCCTGTGGGTGTCTAGAAGCCAATTTGGGAATATGAAATTGGATACAAGAGTATCAATAATGTTATTCAGTAATAAAAACTCATCAAGGGTTAAGGATGTTTTCCTTTCATAATTGCACAAAAAAATGTTAGGAAACAAAACCAAACTTAATATTGGTAATAAATAAAAAATAATAAGAACATAAAATCAATCGTGATAAGATCTTTCAAATGAAATTCAATGTTCGTTGCTCATCCAAGACTTATTTTATTTTCTCCTTGCACGAAGAAAATTGACGAACAACTTGATGTTCACTTTTTCTCTAACAGTGAAGAACTTTTGTATTGTTTAAAAAACTTTTCTCACACAAAATGTAAATTAAAGTCAATGTTTGAAATGTTTGAGAAAAAAGTTAGTGTTCTCCGTAGGGAGCGCGTTCGACTGTGTATAGCGGTGTCGTAAATGTCTGTTCATGCAAAAATACCACCGTAAAAACTTCCGGCCGATCTCAGCCTTGCAAATTACAGCTCGGGACAAAGTTATTTGCTGCCGGACATTCATCCGAGTTAGTTTGTTTCGTACAGTCCTATAACTTCAGGCATCACAGAAAGTTTGTTTCATTAAAAATGTAGTTTAACTTGATTTACCTCATTAACTTAAAATTTGAATTAAATTGTAACTAGAGTATTGAAGTCTGTTGTTGTGCATAAAAGTTTTAACAGTAATATTTAACAAGCCTTATCGTTTTGAAAAGTATGATATTTCGTGCTTATTTTATAACAAAGTGATTATTTTTTTACAACTTCTTAAAACCATTAGGCAACAAAATAGATTTTTCGATGAAAATTACAATTTTTTGTTACATGTCCATATATTTGTGAATTTTTCAACTAACTTGCTAAAAATTAACAACTGAGTTAGCAAATAGTTAAAATTTAACTATAGGCGGATCAATTGGGCATTAGTCACAGAGTTTATCAATGTACTGTATGTAGGTATATCAGATACAGGAATTTATTGCTCTATTGAATAAAATGGAGGTTTATACAAATTTAAAATGATCAAATATGACGGTAAATAGCTATTTGTGTATTAAGAGCGCAAAATAGAACATTGTCGATTGGAAGGTTTTTGCCGCGCTCCTGTTGCGCTCGAAACACACACAATTTTTACTTCCTTGTACGTAAGTAAAGAAAGTATTGTAATCGCGAAAAATTTCGGTTTTCAGATTTCAGCGGAAATATCCATTTTGATCATCCCTGAATCCATTTTGACTAATTTCGTCGTGACGTCTGTACGTACGTACGTACGTACGTATCTCGCATAACTCAAAATCGGTAAGCCGTAGAAAGTTGAAATTTTGTATTTAGGACTCCTATAACATCTAGTTGTGCACCTCCCTTTCTGGTTATTACACAATTTCCAGAAGTGGCACTTTACATGAAGCCTATAATAGATTTTAATGAAAAACTGTTTTAAAATATAATCCAAAACTTTTCAAATTTGGTATACAAGACTTTTATGTCAATCGAAATAACATAATAGATTTTGGTTAAAATAGGCTAACCGAAAGTGGTACATTACTTGAAGTTGTTAACAGTTTTTCTTGAATAAAATGATTTTATTTTGATTTTAGAAATAAATGCTTCAAATAAAAGTTTTAGAAACTTAATGCGTCTAGGACATCAAGTATTATTAAATTAGCCCTTTGTATAAGCGAGATATGTAAATTTAAAAATTATATACTTTTTTGATTTTGTAATAAAGCTTGGATTAGGACAAAAAAAAAGTTCATGTAAAATTACGTTAAATACGTGCAATTTTATGATTCGTACAATAACAAATATATTTTTATTGTGAAATTAGTCATATTCATTGTTGTAATCGAATATTTCTTTGTTGTAATCAAAACTCTCTTTAAAAACTCCCTTTATGGTCGCTATATATCTTACTGTTTTGAAGTTAAAATTAATATTTTGTAATTTATTTATTAAAAAAATATGTATAGTTTAATAAACGTACAAGGAAGTCGTGTGGTGTCCACATCAGATTTTTTATTTTAAACTAAATAATTTATGTACAGTAAAATTATTTAAAGATGTCCGATCAAGGTTATTTGTACCATGAACGAATTAACAAATTGGCATACATTTATCTCTCTCCATTGCAGTCTATAAGCGTGTGCGATAAGGATGGATATAACACGTTTGTCTTTCAAAAATTCATATTGTTTCGACAAGTTAGGACATTCCACTTTAAAACGATGCTTGTTGTTGATAATACTTTCGCTATAACGTAAGCTTATATATTAATTCAGATACATTACCTACCTTGATTCATAGCCGTACGAATACGTTATTTTCTGTCAGTATCACTGACACTGACATTGTGTCAGTATCTTATTTTTCACATATTTGGTTTTACATTTGCTAATAAACTTACCAGTTGACTTATGTTTTAATTTTGAATGCTTTTATTGTAACATATTTTTATAATAATAAAATAACAGTAGTATCTTACGAACCCTCATAAAAACTAAGCAAACGACACTACTGAATTCATACAATTCGTAATTACCTTGATCGGACATCTTTCAAAATTTTTACTGTGATAATACAAATAAAATTTGTTGAACTTATTATATATAAAATTATAATTCCAGTTGTAAAATCAATTTCACATTACAATATGTAATGCCGTAATGGTAAGTTTTTAACCGCACCAATATGGGTTTTAAATTAAACCTATCTGACAGGAACTGGACAAACTGGCTGACTTCCATCCAACTTGTTACGTTGCCCGCACTCTTTTCTTATTTACCAAAATGATCAATATGTTCGCAGCGTAAAATTTATAAATTATTGCTCCATCCGGCCATAACTCAAACTGACTGCAAGAGTTACTGCCCTATCAATTTTCCATCATTATATTAAAACCAAAACTGAATTTTAAAATTCAAATCATTATGATAATGTTTTGGCATCAGATTTACACAAATACAAATAACAACTTTATACTTTTGGTATACTGAATATTATATAAATATATTTTAATAAGGTTTTGGTTGGTTATGTCATTTGCATATAAATTAATTAAGTAAATACATATAACTATTTAGTAACAAAGGAACCATGTATACTATAAAAATAGAGATGAATTTACATTTTCAACTTACATGAAAATTGATATTTAAACACATTTTATTTTTAGTTATTTTTCAGTAGGCTATGAATGAAAAACAATTGAACTTAAATTAAAATGAAACAAATATTTGTTAACAATATTATAAACAGTGTTCTATTTGATTTCTATCCCAAATAATTAAAATTGACAAATAGCAGGTTTTGGTTTTCATACATAGCCTACTGAAAAATGACTATAAAAATCAAATTTATTTAAATTTAGATTGCATTTTTTTCAATATTTTTATCATGTAAGGATACGAATATAATACATGGTTGAATTCAGAAAAATACGCTATCGAATACCAATACAAATATGTATAATGCCACTGGTTTAAAAATAGTTATTTGTCAAACTAGAGACGAAAGCGCTTCTTTTCCCACTCAATCTCGAAGGCAATTCGAGCGAGTGGAAAAAGCGCTTTCTTCTCTTGTTAGACACAACATTTTTTTCACCACATGTTTATAAAAACGATTTGCTCAGACCTTAAATACACTTTAAGGAAAGATTATATAATAAGAGTAATATTTTGTTTATTTGAATCAAAATAGTTTATATTGACATGACTAATAGAATAAGAGTAATATTTTATTTATTTGAATCAATATATATTATTTATATTTACACTTTGACAACACAACACACAACTGACACATCAAAAGTTAGGTTATCAGACGCAAGGCGGTATAACAGTGTTGCCAATGAACCAACCGTAAATCTAAATTAAAGTTGTCAAATTGTGATTTAATCTAGAAAAAGAAAAATATAAAACATAATTGTACCATAATTTAAAATATGTATATCACTAAAATAAGGATTTTCAATAAAATTAGGAATTTATTTATAATTTTTACAATATATTTTTTGTAAATAACATTCATGTTGGTAACACTTCTATATTTTTCTCACTATTTCGGGAGAAGAAAGTTAAGTTTTCTGTGCATGTCGTGAAAAAAAAAAATTATTATTTGATGTGATGTCCCCCTTGGTCTATTATAACTTTGTTTTATAATATTTTTTTTAATTACCCATTGCTGGATGTGCCAATCTGCTTTGTATACAGATATCGGTAATGATAATGACATATTCTTACCTTGTGGGCGTTTACGTCACCTCACGGGTATTCATTGCTGGCATGGAGAGTGCATCACAGTAGTCACTTTTAGGTCAATTAAAATTCAAAATAAGTTTTGGCAAAAGTCGGGATCGAACCCGGCTCTTCAGATTCGCGACTTGACACTCAGACACAATGGCCATGAAATCCGTTAAATAAATGAGAGAAACAAATTCAGGCATTAAATTTAGTATTTTTAAACGAAAAATGATAAAAAATAGATGTAGCGCAGGCTCGTATATTTACGAAAGAAAAACAAAATGAGTCAGAAGTAAATAATAATTAGTGAACTATATTTAGCAAAGGTAAATTAAAAATAAAACTATTTTACGAACGGTCGCTCATGTACTGCACAAGCCAGCGTTTTATTGTTTCACGTTCATAGCGGTAATTTCCATAAGTAATGAAGCGTGTTAATTACGGAGCGCAAACAATGTCATGTCGATTATCGATCAACGCTAAATATGTAATCACAAGAAGGCGATCGCGATCCAGCTGATCCGGAAATTTGAAATCAGTACTTCCTGCGGCTAATAACTCATTTAGAAATTAATTATTGCAATTATTTTCCACTTTTTATGCAAAATGCATTTGCATAGTTGAATTCAATTTACGAAGAAAATTTTAAAATAACTCGTGCTCGTGGAGCGAATATTCAAAATTTTCAAACTAATTATATGCATTAATTTTAAAATGTATTTTGTGAAACAAAATAATAATTGATTTAATTAATTTTATGTACTTTTAATGAAATTGTTGAATATGAATTATTATTTTTACCAGGGATATTAAGCTTTTGTTTACATGTACAAAATTAGGCTGGTAACAATAAATTTACGTTATAGCGCCAGTATTGTCAACAACGAGCATCGTTTTAAAATGGCGTGTCATAACTTAGCCGAGCAATATCAATTATTGAGACAAGCGTGTTATATTCATACGTAATATAACAAGTGATATGATTATCATCGATGATATTCTGCAGATTTCACGAGTCCGAAGGACGAGTTGAAATGTGCTGCTTCGGTTTCACGAGCAATATCTTCGATTATTAATCATATCACGAGCTTATATTTAATGAGAGAATATAATGAATTTTTGCAATCTAACCTAACCTAACTTTTGATATACATATTCATATTGTATTAAAACATGGTACTTACGAGTTTTATTTAATATTTCGGAGTTTGAATTATTGTTATTATTTATTTTTATACTCAAAATTAACTGTCAATGTCATAAATAAAGAAAACAAATCCCTTAGTAACGACTATAAATACGGTGTTTATTTCTTTGTTTTTCATCATCGCTGTGATACACTTGTAGCTAGGGAGATTCTGAATGTTGATTGGCGGAAAACATGTCTCGTGACTAAGGAATTATATTCTCATCTGTATTACACGCCCTTTTTACCTCTCGCTAAGTGAGGTATTGGATTCATGTTAAAAATTGCATATCCAGATTTTAGAGACTAAGCACGTTTTATAGTCCCTACAAAACGATTATAACATTTTTACGATGATATCTGAGTGTGATGCGTGTATGTGTGGATGTTGGAGGTACGATTTCTCAAATTATGTAAGACTAAAGACCTGTGTAACTACGGATTCCCTCAATCTAACAGTAATGGGAAGAGCTGACTAGGTTCTGGTAACAATTGGACAACCGGAAGTGGTAGTTTCTAAAAAAAACTTCAAAATATTTTTTGAAAATTTGTTACTACAAATAATAAAGATAATTAAATTCTCAATAGAATAAACTGTTGTAATAAATCTTGCTGCCCAAACAACTCCATGGAAACCAGTTGAAATATTTAAATGTTTGTAATTGACATAGATAAATGCAAAATGTCAGTATCAAAAATCAGCAGTTTAACTAACATTATTAAAAGATTTTTCTGTGACGTACAAGTACATTTAATATATCTTATTGTATTATTAATTAAATATGTATTTAAAATTATAGGTATGTTAATATTACATATATCCATAAGAAATACCGCTAACACTGTCAATGAATTTGAAGAATTTTGAATATATTACAAGAGTAGGACAAAATTCCTCATAGAACGAAAGAAGAGATACAATTTCAATTATTTATGTATACAAGAAATGATAAATTCGTTACTTAAACGGCGCGAGCAGTCATGTGACTTTGTTGGCCTTGGCAAGCAGATATGAATCCGTGTCAGAATGACAGCTAGTAGTTATTTACATAGATATGTCATAATTTTTCATTAAAAATTTCAAAATATTTTGTTATGTTGCTTATTTGTCATCAATAATATGGAATATACTTGTTTTGAATGAAAAATTATGATACTTGACACCTGTGTACAGTATGTGCACTGTAAGCGGGCCACCATTGCTAACTTTCTTATTAGAAAAGATAGATAGACGATTAAATAGACAAAGTTGGGTGATATTATACGACAAATTTAACGGTGGAAAATACAAAACAATTGAACATCAAATACGCGACTTATTCAACAAAATACTTTTTTACCTTCCGTCACCTCTAGGTAAGGAAGGTATTGTCTTTGGTCAAAAAATTCGGTGGTGAGTTTTCATTGACTAACTACGTTTTAGGGTCTTTACAATGCGATTTTACTATTTTTACGATGATGTCTGTATGTGTGTGTGTGTGTGTATTCGTGTGTGCGTGTGTGAGTGTGTATGTATGTGTGTGTGTGTGTGGACGCTTTTTCGGGCACGATATCTCCAATACTAGAATTCCAAAAATTACAATTTTTGCGTATTCCTCTTCCTTACAAACATATGCAGACTTTGTTAGATTTTGGTTATAATTGGTCAACCGGAAGTACTCTTATTTGAAGATTTTAACAGTTTTCCTTAAAAAAAACAGTTAAATGTTATTATAACTTAAAGAATATATTATTGTCTATACGATTTGATTACATTTTATATTTGATATTCAACAGATATAGAGTTAAAGAAGAATAACGATAATAAATTTTATATAAATTTCATAATTCAGCCAGCTATGCTAACTTAACCATGGAAACTGCTAATATATTCAGGTAATTCAAATTGACAGATGTCAGTATCAATAAAATGAAATCAATGAAAGAATAAGGAAAGTAACTCTAGTGTTAGAAGTTTCTAGATATAAGAGAGACGATTACATATTGGTTTGAACATGTCATGAGGAGAGATGAATATATTAATAGAAGGTGGAAGAAACATAGGAAGACCAAATATAAGATGAAAAGACTGTATTGTAGAAGACTTGAGAGAAAAGGAACTGAATGAGGACGACACGCAAAACAAAAATGAGTGGAAGAAGAAAATAAAAAATAGCGACCCCCTAACGAATGGGAAAAACTAAAGAAGAAGAAGTAGATGTCAGTGTCAAGTGCAATTTGCATAGTTTGTTAATGAAATGACTTTACTGGAAATATAGGATCTTTTGCAAGAAAATTTATGTATGGGGCGCGTGCAGTAACAAGACTTTGACCCGTGTCAACATGACAGCAATTAATTATGTCCATAACTGACAAGTGTTATAATTTTTCAATCAAAATTTCATAATTTTCTTATTTCATGTGGTTTGTTTGTTATCAGGAGTATGGAATTCAGTTGCCGAGAAAGGGAATCACATAATACCAAAAATTTATAATCTTTTGCAAGAAAATTTATGTATGGAATTTGTACATAATACACAGGATTGACGGAAGGTATTGTGCTGGCCACATCAGATTTTTTTTTAAATGGAATGCCATATTGAAAATGGTACCATTTAAAAGATTTTATATACAACCGGTATATAAAGTTAACTTTATTCTTATCAAAATCATTAATTAATGTGCTTCATTATTTCCCGAGGGAAATAAAATGACAAATACTCCCTAGGGAAATAAAGTGATGATTTTTTTTTCTTAGTGTTCAATTTTTAATTGATATTAACATACAAATATGTAGAATATTATCGATTATAATTATTTTGAAAAAAAATATAATTGTTTTTGTGAAAAATTAAAAAAATAAATAGATTTTTCGTTTATAGGAATTTGCTTCATTTTTACTAGTTTCACATGCTGTTACCTAGTTTCTTTTGTAAGCTAAATAACAAAATTTTCCGTTTGTATATAAAATATTGTATATAACACGGGAGTAAAGTGTCATTATTTGCCTCAAGCGATTGCATCCCTCGGGCTACGCCCTCAGGATTCAATATTCGCTCTCGACAAATAATGACGAACTTTACTCCCTTGATATATAAACTACTATTTATTATCTGAATATAAAAGTTCATTATCACTATGCCTCTAAAATTAAAATCAAAAGAGTTATTTCAAGTTGAAATTGAAATATTTTATTTCATATTTTAATACACATATATCATTGTTGCTATGTAAACAACAGAAACTAACATTAAACAAAGAACAATTGACATTTTATTGATAGATGCTGTCAACAAAATGGAAAAATATACTAATGATGAATTAGTTAATATGCTTTTTGTTTATGCAAAGTGCAATAAAAATTCTGTAGCCAGTGCGCAAAAGTATTTAGAACTATATCCCAACAGACCTCAACCCAATAGAACATATTTTTTAAGTTTACTAGTTAATAATTAATTTCGGTATTTGTTTCTGTTTTTTCCATAGCAACAATATTATAATTGTATCAAAATATGAAATAAAATATTTAAATTTCAACTTGAAATAACTCTTTTGTTTTTAATTTTAGAGGCATAATGATAATGAACTTATATATTCAGATAATAAAAATCTTTTAAATGGTACCATTTTGAATATAGCATTCCATTTTAAAAAATGTTAATTTGTTGAATAAGTCGTGAATTTGATGTTCAATTGTTTTGAATTTTTCACCGTTAAATTTGTCGTATAATATCGCCCAACTTTGTCCATTTAATCGTCTTTCTATTTCTTCAAACAAGAAAGTTAGCAATGGTGGCCCGCTTACTGCACATATTATTACTATAGTCAAATTTTTTGACTCTGTCGGGTACAGTAATAAAACTATAAATGAACTGTAAATATCGGAATTATGATAAAGTGGCATATCCTTTACTTTCTGTAGTATAATACTGTTTGGCATCGGCCCATATTTTTGAGCCGCTCTATTCATGCATTGAATCAAACGTCTACCAGGTATGTATAGGAAAATAGCCTTACAGTCCATAACATATTATTTCGAACAAAAATAGACTTTATGTTAAAGGGCTGTAAGGCTATTTTCCTATACATACCTGGTAGACGTTTGATTCAATGCATGAGTAGAGCGGCTCAAAAATATGGGCTGATGCCAAACAGTATTATACTACAGAAAGTAAAGGATATGCCGCTTTATCATAATTGCGATATTTATAGTTTTATTACTGTACCCGACAGAGTCAAAAAATTTGACTATAGCTGGTCATTCTAACACTGACCCCCATATCTGGTTGCCAAGGCCAACAAAGTCACATGACTGCTCACGTCATGCAACATATAATGAAAATAGCGAGAAGTATTGTGCTGGCCACAACCGATTTTTGTTTATCCAAATGAGAGAGGTAAATGAATATCACATTGTTAATTATTTGTTTATCATATAAATGACCTTGATCAGACATCTTTAAAAATTAAACTAACAATTCTACTAATAGTAATTTCACTCCGAAAATGATAAGCTTATTATTAATGAGCAAATGAGCTTGAGTTTTGAAGGTAATTTCAATTAGATTGCCAAAATCGAAATCCAAGCTTAGATGGAATGAATTCGAAATAGTTAACAGGTGTATTTGAATACAGTCCTAGCTTGCGTTCAATTAATCCGTAAAACCCGTAAGTTCGGCATATAGAGGATGTTAATCCATACTCCACGTGACCTTCAAAGCTCCAGAGCTTCGGCTTGGATTGGCTTCCTGTCTCCATCCTCTTTAACTCGCCGCTATCTGTTGTCTGTCTCTGTTCATCCGAGTATTTCTTTGTTGGCTGAATGCCCAACCTGTGTCCTTATGAGATTTTGGTCTTTTTATTTAACAACCACCCCTATCCTTTATGCTCCACATGTGGGTTCTGGCATCAATTTTACGTTTTTGTATTAAACGAAAATCCTCAAGGTGGACCAGTGCAATCTCGTTTCCGTTTTTGCGAACAGTATTTGCATGAAAATAACTTGTTCCAGAAAATTCCGCAACTTGCAAAATTATAAGTTTTTTGTGGATTTTTTTCTCACAAGAGAAAGAAGTTTCATATACATAAAAACTGAATGGAACATATAATAAATGCGAACAAATTACTGGGATTGTGTTCTACTTTCCTGAAGAATTGGAAGAATTTTTTTGCTAGGAATTGATGTTATCGCGGAATTTCCTCTATTTTGAGCAAAATGTGTTTTTAGAATGTTCAATACATGCATTATATATTACGCATACCACGAATAATCTGATTTTATATTTATATGCTACACTTTAATTATATAAAATATGTGACCAAAAACTTTAATTAGTTTCATCGCGTATACTACAATAGGGACATTGTAGCAAATTTTTAGCGCTACATAATAACCTAACTTTTGATATACATATTCATATTGTATTAAAACATGGTACTTACGAGTTTTATTTAATATCTCGGTGTTTGAATTACTGTTCTTACTTATTTTATACTCAAAATTAACTGTCACTGTCGTTAATAAAGAAAACAAATCACTTAGTAACGACTATAAACACGGTGATAATTTCTTTGTTTTTTATCATCGCTGTGATATACATGTAACTAGGGAGATTCTGAATGTTGATTGGCGAAAAACATGTCACGTGATTAATGAATTATATTTTCATACGTAATATAACAATTATCATAATTATCATCGATGATATTCTCGAGCTGCAGATTTCACGAGGCCGAAGGACGAGTTGAAAAGTGCTGCTTCGGTTTCACGAGCAATATCTTCGATTATTAATCATATCACGAGCTTATATTTAATGAGAGAATATAATGAATTTTTGCATTGTAGCAACATTTTTAGCGCTATATAATAATAACCTAACTTTTGATATACCTATTCATATTGTATTAAAACATGGTACTTACGAGTTTTATTTCATATTTCAGAGTTTGAATTATTGTTATTATTTATTTTTATACTCAAAATTAACTGTCAATATCATAAATAAAGAAAACAAATCTCTTAAAAACGACTGTAAATACGGTGATAATTTATTTGTTTTTTATCATCGCTGTGATAGACATGTAACTAGGGAGATCCTGAATGTTGATTGGCGGAAAACATGTCACGTGACTAATGAATTATATTCTCTATAAAATAATGTTGTAGTAAAACTCACAGCCTGCTCACAGCCCAAACATCTCCATGGTAACTACTTGAGAAATTAAAATGTCTGTAATTGATAGATAAATGTCACAAATGTCAGTGTCAAAAATTCAGAAATAGTACTGAAGCTTTTTCTGGGAACGATATTTAATATATCTTATTGTATTAGTAAATATATATTTAAAATTATAGGTATTACATGAACCCTTCAGAAATAGTACCAATCCCGTTAATAAATTGTAAAAACCTCTAATATTTAGAAGAAATGGAGAAAACTTGCTCATAGAATGAATTTAAAATTATAGAAAATACGTAAATAGAAAGATCAGGTGTAATTAGAACTTTCTGTGTGTACAAGAAATGTAAGAATATTGTAGGTAACCTCCTTATAACACTTAAATGCATATATATATATATATATATATATATATATATATATATATATATATATATATATATACAGGGTGTTTATTAAACATAAGCAAAAATTGAAGGGATTGTCGAAATTTTTTTTCGCCCTGTATCTTCGAAACTTTTCAGAATCATCAAAGGACAAAATCATCTTAGAATGGTCCAGGGAATAATCCCTTCAATTTTTGCCTATATATATGTCTAGAAGACAAATTTTAATATTAATTTAAACTAACAAGTAACATTTTAATGAGAAGCAAATTTGAAAGTAAATGAACTAATATTAACAAAATTATATACTCAAATAAATTCATCTTTGGGGCCCTTTTGGAGTCCGTAGCCCGCCCGTTAGTTACACCACTGCAAATAACATTTATTTTTACAGTCTACGTTTCGGAACATATTTATATTTAAACAAATGAATGCTGCACAATAAAATTTGAAGCAATTGTTAACACATAACCCAGACCACAGTTGACAAATTTATTTCTAATCTAACAATATAAGTTTAGTCAATTGTAATTAAATTAATGAACTGTAATTAATAATTATTCGTAAAAATAGTCAAGCAGATTTTACATTAACTTACAGTTTTTTATTGTTTTTGTTGAATCTCGTATTGCTTTGCTAGGGACTGAAAAGGCATGTATAAAATATGAAGTGTAATCTTCAAGCTCAATATATACTCCTAAGGGTGCGTGACAAGTTCAAGTTATAATTAGCTAAGTTTAGTTTGAGTTTAAATGCGAAAAAATTCGCTTATGATTAATGAGACACATTCTGTTGAGGTGTTGATATATTAAAACTAATTATAGTTTACATACAATAGCGGCACGCACTTCGAATTAAAGCCTCAAAGGGAAACACATGTTTAGAATTATTAATTTCACAAAAACAATTCTATGACTTGAAACAAAGAGAAGAATTAATACATTAACATTTTCTTGAATCTCGTGCGGAAAAATAATTTTAATATAAATATTTATGATAAAATTTAATTCACAACATGGGGTTTTCAGTAAATACAGATTTTATATTATAATAAATTCTTTTGCACATATTTTATGTTTTATGGTAATTACATTTTTTTCTTTTAAAATATTCAATGTAAAATATGAAGATTTTCTTTGATACTGATCTTAGTGCTAAAAATCTGTAAAAATGAAGCTTCCTTATTTGAGAGAATATAAAACTCCGTATTAATGAAACTCAAATATACATATATACGAGTACTTACATACGTTATAATAATGAAGAAAAATTATTGTTCATCGCAGCATTTTAAAGTTAAGTCCTTACATAAATTTTCTTGCAAAAGAGCTTATATTTCCAGCAAAATTATTTAATAAACAAACTATGCAAATAGAACTTGACACTGACATCTTCATCTTTAGCTATTCGCATTCGTTAGAGGTCGCTATTTTTACTTCCTTGTACGTAAGTAAAGGAAGTATTGTACGTACCTACGTACGTACGTATCTCGCATAACTCAAAAACGGTAAGCCGTAGAAAGTTGAAATTTTGTATTTAGGACTCCTATAGCATCTAGTTGTGCACCTCCCTTTCTGGTTATTACACAATTTCCAGAAGTGGCTCTTTACATGAAGCCTATAATAGATTTTAATGAAAAACTGTTTTAAAATATAATCCAAAACTTTTCAAATTTGATATACAAGACTTTTATGTCAATCGAAATAACATAATAGATTTTGGTTAAAATAGGCTAACCGGAAGTGGTACATTACTTGAAGTTGTTAACAGTTTTTCTTGAATAAAATGATTTTATTTTGATTTTAGAAATAAATGCTTCCAATAAAAGATTTAGAGAATTAATTTCTAGCACATCAAGTATTATTAAATTAGCCCTTTGTATAAGCAAGATATGTAAATTTAAAAATTATATACTTTTTTGTTTTTGTAATAAAGCTTGCTATGGATTAGGACAAAAACATTAAAAAAATGTTCATGTCAAATTACGTTAAATACGTGCAATTTTATGATTCGTACAATAACATATTATATTTTTATTGTGAAATTAGTCATATTTATTGTTGTAATCAAATATTTCTTTGTTGTAATCAAAACTCTCTTTAAAAAGAACCGGGTTAGATTATGGTCACTGTATATCTTACTGTTTTGAAGTTAAAATTAATATTTTGTAATTTATTTATTAAAAAAATATGTATGGTTTAATAATCGTACAAGGAAGTCGTGTGGTGTCCACATCAGATTTTTTATTTTCATCTTCGACTTATTTCTGTTTTGCGTGTCGTCCTCATTTCTGCCACATTCATTTTCTTTTCATTGATACTGACCTCTGCCTATATGAATTATCTGAATATATTAACAGTTTGTATGGTCAGCATAGCTGGCTGATTTATGAAATTTAATATCTTTTTAATTCTTCAACTCTATATCTATTAAATATGAAGTATAAAATGCAATTATATCGTATAGAGAATAATACATTCTTTAATTTATAATAACATTAAATTTCAATAAATGATATTTAACTGTTTTTTTTTCAAGGAAAACTGTTAAAAGTTGCAAATGATCTAATTATTACTCCATATTGATCTAAACTCGAGGAATACAAAAAAATATAATTTTTGGAATTGGGGTATTGGAGTTATGTGATCCGAAACGATCGTCACATACACACACACACACCCACACACACATACACATACATACATACACACAGACGCACACACATACATACAGACATCATCGTAAAAATAGTAAATTCGTATTCTAGGGACCCCAAGATATATTTATCCATTAAAAACTTTATTTTTATTGATTCAGACATCTGTCAATTTGAATTATCTGAATATATTTGCAGTTTCCATGGTTAGCATAGTTGGCTGAATTATGAAATTTAATATATTTAACTCCATATCATATGAAATGCAATCAAATCGAATAAAAAATATTATATTCTTTAAATTATAATAACATTAAATGTCAATAAATGATACTTCCGGTTGATCAATTATAACCAAAATCTAATCACCTCTTCTTTGAATGTAAATTTGAGGAATACGAAAAAATTATAATTTTTGGAACCGTGGTATTGAAGTTATGCGATCCGAAACTTTCGTCACACACACACACGGACACACATACACACACACACACACACACAGACACACACATACATACAGACAGACATCATCGTAAAAATGGTAAAATCGTATTATAAGGACCCTAAAACGTGCTTATTTACTAAAAACTCATCATTGAATTTATTGATCAAAAACAATACCTTTCTTACCTAAAGGTGACGGAAGGTAAAAACTGCATAATTTTCAAATTTGTCTGCATCTAATTAATTATGCATTTCTTCTGAATAAACAATGCATTGCCAAAATGGCATCCTAATATAGTACAACTTTTGTCTAATTAACCGACTTCGTAGCTCTTATAGTTGTCGATAATTAAAAGAACTATTTAAAATATGGCTATTTTGCACCAAAACATACAATTCTAAATTACTAACTAAAAGATAATACTATTTACATGGGTACACGTATAATAATTAAAGAAATAATAAAGAATCATCTTAGTTAAAGAAAAAGACTTATAATAAAAATTTTAGATGCACCGTAAAAATTTAAAGCATTTGAGGAAGTTTGTTGTTTTTTCTGTGACATAAAAGCCTGTTTTCATATTTCTCTAATTCGATTAAGTGAACGTTTCAAAAAAAAAAAAACAAAGGACATAAATCAAACAGATACATGCAAAGGAAAAAATCACAAATCAAATCTCCGTTGCAGATACTTCAGTAAATAAAAAAAAAACAATTTCCCGGCAAAGGAAACAGCATAGTCGATCTCTTTATCAGACAAACAAAACAAATCTATCTCCAATCGATACAATATTCTCCCCGATTCGCGAGCGATCCGAGCAAATATTCACGTTCAAACAAAAGGAAAACGTGGGAAACCTCTGTGGAAGAGTAAAGATGGCCGCTGGAAAGTTTTCCAATCTTAGCGACTGGGGTCGCGAGAAATCGCCGTGTCGCTACAAGCTAACAACGCGTGAACGTGACGCATTATCACGTGCGGCGTGCGTGGCCTGCTGGAGCCCGCCAACACCACCGCGTGACTTCACGCGACGATATTGCAAATTCTAAGAATCGAGAGATCAATGGTGCAACCGTGACGGTAATATTAAACAGGTCATTTTTACGGGATATCGTTATTGGATTTGATTCTAAATTCCAATTGCAAAATGTAATATCCAAATCCGGTTATTACATTTTTAGAATAGCTACATACATTCAAACTACTCTCATCTAATTTGAATTTTATTTGAAATACAAAGCAAAATATCTTCCGTAATGTGGTTTTAATAAAACATCCATAAATATTACATTAAAAAATCTGATGTGGACACCACACGACTTCCTTGTACGATTATTAAACTATACATAATTTTTTAATAAACAAATTACAAAATATTAATATTAACAAAACAGTAAGATATATAGCGACCATAATCTAACCCGGTTCTTTTTAAAGAGAGTTTTGATTACAACAAAGAAATATTTGATTACAACAATAAATATGACTAATTTCACATTAAAAATATAATATTTGTTATTGTACGAATCATAAAATTGCACGTATTTAACGTAATTTGACATGAACATTTTTTTTATGTTTTTGTCCTAATCCATAGCAAGCTTTATTACAAATCAAAAAAGTATATAATTTTTAAATTTACATATCTCGCTTATACAAAGGGCTAATTTAATAATACTTAATGTGCTAGATGCAGAAATTAATTCTCTAAAACTTTTATTTGAAGCATTTATTTCTAAAATCAAAATAAAATCATTTTATTCAAGAAAAACTGTTAACAACTTCAAGTAATGTACCACTTCCGGTTAGCCTATTTGAACCAAAATCTATGATGTTATTTCGATTGACATAGAAGTCTTGTATACCAAATTTGAAAAGTTTTGGATTATATTTTAAAACAGTTTTTCATTAAAATCTATTATAGGCTTCATGTAAAGTGCCATTTCTGGAAATTATATAATAACCAGAATGGGAGGTGCACAACTAGATGTTATAGGAGTCCTAAATACAAAATTTCAACTTTCTACGGCTTACCGTTTTTGAGTTATGCGAGATACGTACGTACGTACAGACGTCACGACGAAATTAGTCAAAATGGATTCAGGGATGATCAAAATGGATATTTCCGCTGAAATCTGAAAACCGAAATTTTTCGCGATTACAATACTTCCTTTACTTACGTACAAGGAAGTAAAAAATCTGATGCGGCCAGCACAATACCTTCCGTCAATCCTGTGTACTATGTATAAATTCCATACATAAATTTTCTTGCAAAAGATTCTAAATTTCCAGTAAAATTATTTCATAAACAAAATATGCAAATTGCACTCAACACTGACATCTTCTTCTTTAGCTTTTCCCATTCGTTTCCTTTTCTCTCAAGTCTTCCGCAATATAGTCCTTCCATCATATTTTTGTCTTCCTCTGTTTCTTCAACCTTCCATTACTAAGCTATTCGTTCTTCTTCCAATATATTATTTATTTCACCTCATGCCATGTTCAAACCAATGTAATCGTCTCTCTTGTATCTTTCTAAAAAAATTTAACACTAGAGTTATTTTCCTTATTCTTTCATTCGTTACCGTGTCTTCCCCAACATCTATCTCAATATCATTTCTGTCACATTCATTTAATTTTCATTGATACAGACATCTGTCAATTTGAATTATCTGAATATATTAGCAGTTTCCATGGTTAGCATAGTTGGCTAATTTATGAAATATAATATCTTTATAATTCTTTAACTCTATATCTATTGAATATAAAATGCAATCAAATCATATAAAGAATATTATATTCTTTAAGATATAATAAGATTAAATGTTAATAAATGATATTTAATTGTAATCATCTTTAAAGGGGGTACTTCCGGTTGATCAATTATAATCAAAATCTAATCACCTCCTCTTCTAGATGTAAACTTGAGGAACACGAAAAAATTATAATTTTTGGAATCGTGGTATTGAAGTTATGCAATCCGAAACTTTCGTCACACACACGCGGACACACACACAGACACACACACATACAGACAGACATCATCGTACAAATGGTAAAATCGTATTATATGGCCCCTAAAACGTGCTTATTTACTAAAAACTCATCATTGAATTTTTTGACCAAAGACAATACCTGCCTTACCTAAAGGTGACGGAAGGTAAAAAGACAAGAGACAAGGGTGTCGCCAACCAGTGGGCAAGGGGAGGCATGATGAGAGGTGTTGAGAGGGAGGATGGGGAAAATATAAATTGCAAGTACAAATAAGTACAATGATTTAAAATAAAAATAAAAAGGTATTTTTATACAAGAAAAATTTACATTCAATGGAGTACCTCAGACAGTCAGTCAGCCATAGACGAGATCACGACCAGATGATGCAATAGTGTTGCCAAATGCAGTGTAGTGAAGTGTGCTATGCTATGTTTATAGCGCCCTTTTCAAAGAACACTGTTTTCGTTTAATTTTTCTTCTTTTATCTAAATTTTCTGAATCTCTAGGTGGGGGCAGCTGCCCCTCCCTGCCCCCTCCCCCTTAGCGACGCCCTTGACAAAAAAAAATTATTCAATATGAATCTTTTAAAAAATATTTTTCTTTATAATGCTTCTGTTGACAAGACTTACGATTGACAATTTGATTATATGTTTACATTGATTTTTGTCATTATTGTAATCAAATTTTCTTTGTTGTAATCAAGCATATTATTTTACTTTGACTCGCACTATAGGCAATAATCACAACTTAAAATGATCCAGTCTCATATAAAATAACTTAAAAGTTTAGTAACTTTCTACTAATGACATAAATTGGTTGATTCCGTGGAACGACCATAACAATTCAAGGCAGCACGATTTTTAAGTTTCTTCAGTAGAATTTAGACACAGCTGTTAAAAATTCCGTACATATATAAAGTCAGAGTTTAAGTAGGTAAAATCCTAGGAAAAAATATTTTGCGGATCCTCAGGCACTCGTCGAAAAACTAATTTGTATTGTATTAAAATTTTCTTAATTGTAATTAACCATTTTTTTGATGTAATTAAAATGTTTTTTTTTATTTTTTTATTCTTTTCCATATTTTCATTTACAAATTAACGTTAACAAGGATCGAACCCGGATCCCGACCGACGCCAAAAATTACATCGAATTTTAATGGCTCATAATTGACCCCTGTGGTGTATTCTCCACGCCAGCTATGGGTGCCCGTGAGGTGACGCCTGGTAAGCGCCCGCACGATACAAATATTCCATAATTACCGATATCTGTACAAAGCAGATTGGCACACCCAGCAATGGGTAATATGCCGTGATGAAATATTTATTTATTTTATTTACTTTAACAAGAATAAAGTAATATATTAATAAGGGTAAAATGGTAAAGCCAAATTTATTTCAAACTTCTCTGTGTGAATATGAAAAGTTACAAATTAATAAAATGATGAAACAATTTTCTTTAGTTCCACTGTTGCTTAACATTTTTTGCTTTATTTTTTACATTCTTTCTACATCAAAAAGACCAATTTGCTTTGATGTCAATATCAAGTGAGAAAGAAAAAAGAATAATTTTAATATAAACATTGTTATGGAGGTTCAAAGAATTTATTTTCCTGAAATAGATTTAAAAATGTAATATTTATAAAATAAAAAATGTATTTTGATTGAAATGTAAAAGTAATTTAGAAAATGCTAAGAGAATTTTTATATTAATAATATTGAATTCACAAACAAAGAACTTTAGATATATTTTTTTATACTCCGATTATAGACAATGTGTAAAATAATCAGAGTGAATCTAGCGGCCGATTCGCAGCGGCCGATTCGATTTAAAGCAAGTGTTGCATAGCCCAGACAGTAAATGTACTACGGACATCAAAAGTATTGTTATTTTATGAAAAACAAGAAATTAACAAAAAAAAAATATTCTTTCTGTTTTTAACATATTCTTATATATATATTTTATCAAAAAAGTAGTTCATATACCAACAAATATTGTAAATAATATATTTTATTTTGGATAATTAGCAATATTACCCTGATTCATTTAAATATTTATCTACAAGATAATGAGAAATGAATTTGAAGGGGTAGCCGTATCACGTACATATTTGGTGGGGTAGTTACCATAGCTCCTCTGAATAATATGATGTATATTTTGTTTAAATAATAAAAGGATGAATATATTTTTTTGAGTTTAGAGTGTTAAAATATTATTGGCACATGTAACATCCGCTATCAATTTAAGAACAAGCCGTATCACAACTATATTTGGTACGGTACTTAAGACAACCCCCCTGAGTAATTTAAAGTAAATTTTGTTTAAATATTCAGGGGATGAGATATACATTTTTGAGAATTTAGAATATCAAAATATTATTTGAATATGTAACATCCCCTATCAATTTAAGGAGAAGCCGTATCACAACCATATTTGGTAGGGTACTTAAGACAACCCCCCTGAGTAATTTAAAGTACACTTTGTTTAAATATTCAGGGGATGAGATATACATTTTTGAGAGTTTAGAATATCAAAATATTATTTGAATATGTAACATCCCCTATCAATTTAAGGAGAAGCCGTGTCACAACCATATTTGGTAAGGTACTTAAGACAACCCCCTTGAGTAATTTAATGTACATTTTGTTTAAATATTCAGGGGATGAGATTTACATTTTGAGAGTTTAGAATATAAAAATATTATTTGAATATGTAACATCCCGTATCAATTTAAGGAGAAGACGTATCACAACCATATTTGGTAGGGTACTTAAGACAACCCCCCCTGAGTAATTTAAAGTACATTTTGTTTAAATATTCAGGGGATGAGATATACATTTTTGAGAGTTTAGATTTAGAATATCAAAATATTATTTGAATATGTAACATCCCCTATCAATTTAAGAAGAAGCCGTATCACAACCATATTTGGTAGCGTACTTAAGACAACCCCCCTGAGTAATTTAAAATACATTTTGTTTAAATATTCAGGGGATGAGATATACATTTTTGAGAGTTTAGAATATCAAAATATTATTTGAATATGTAACATCCCCTATCAATTTAAGGAGAAGCCGTATCACAACCATATTTGGTAGGGTACTTAAGACAACCCTCCTGAGTAATTTAATGTACATTTTGTTTAAATATTCAGGGGATAAGATATACATTTTTTAAGAGTTTAGATTTAGAATTTCAAAATATTATTTGAATATGTAACATCCCCTATCAATTTAAGGAGAAGCCGTATCACGACCATATTTGGTAGGGTAGTTAAGACAACCCCCCTGAGTAATTTAAAGTACATTTTGTTTAAATATTCAGGGGATGAGATATACATTTTTGAGAGTTTAGATTTAGAATATCAAAATATTATTTGAATATGTAACATCCCCTATCAATTTAAGAAGAAGCGGTATCACAATCATATTTGGTAGGGTACTTAAGACAACCCCCCTGAGTAATTTAATGTACATTTTGTTTAAATATTCAGGGGATGAGATATACATTTTTGAGAGTTTAAAATATCAAAATATTATTTGAATATGTAACATCCCCTATTAATTTAAGAAGAAGCCGTATCACGACCATATTTGGTAGGGTAGTTAAGACAACCCCCCTGAGTAATTTAAAGTACATTTTGTTTAAATATTCAGGGGATGAGATATACATTTTTGAGAGTTTAGATTTAGAATATCAAAATATTATTTGAATATGTAACATCCCCTATCAATTTAAGAAGAAGCCGTATCACAACCATATTTGGTAGGGTAGTTAAGACAACCCCCCTGAGTAATTTAAAGTAAATTTTGTTTAAATATTCAGGGGATGAGATATACGTTTTTGAGAGTTTAGATTTAGAATATCAAAATATTATTTGAATATGTAACATACCCTATCAATTTAAGGAGAAGCCGTATCACCACCATATTTGGTAGGGTAGTTAAGACAACCCCCCTGAGTAATTTAAAGTAAATTTTGTTTAAATATTCAGGGGATGAGATATACGTTTTTGAGAGTTTAGATTTAGAATATCAAAATATTATTTGAATATGTAACATCCCCTATCAATTTAAGAAGAAGCCGTATCACAACCATATTTGGTAGGGTAGTTAAGACAACCCCCCTGAGTAATTTAAAGTACATTTTGTTTAAATATTCAGGGGATGAGATATACATTTTTGAGAGTTTAGATTTAGAATATCAAAATATTATTTGAATATGTAACATCCCCTATCAATTTAAGAAGAAGCGGTATCACAATCATATTTGGTAGGGTACTTAAGACAACCCCCCTGAGTAATTTAATGTACATTTTGTTTAAATATTCAGGGGATGAGATATACATTTTTGAGAGTTTAAAATATCAAAATATTATTTGAATATGTAACATCCCCTATTAATTTAAGAAGAAGCCGTATCACGACCATATTTGGTAGGGTAGTTAAGACAACCCCCCTGAGTAATTTAAAGTACATTTTGTTTAAATATTCAGGGGATGAGATATACATTTTTGAGAGTTTAGATTTAGAATATCAAAATATTATTTGAATATGTAACATCCCCTATCAATTTAAGGAGAAGCCGTATCACCACCATATTTGGTAGGGTAGTTAAGACAACCCCCCTGAGTAATTTAAAGTAAATTTTGTTTAAATATTCAGGGGATGAGATATACGTTTTTGAGAGTTTAGATTTAGAATATCAAAATATTATTTGAATATGTAACATCCCCTATCAATTTAAGAAGAAGCCGTATCACAACCATATTTGGTAGGGTAGTTAAGACAACCCCCCTGAGTAATTTAAAGTACATTTTGTTTAAATATTCAGGGGATGAGATATACATTTTTGAGAGTTTAGATTTAGAATATCAAAATATTATTTGAATATGTAACATCCCCTATCAATTTAAGAAGAAGCGGTATCACAATCATATTTGGTAGGGTACTTAAGACAACCCCCCTGAGTAATTTAATGTACATTTTGTTTAAATATTCAGGGGATGAGATATACATTTTTGAGAGTTTAGAATATCAAAATATTATTTGAATATGTAACATCCCCTATTAATTTAAAGTGAAGCCGTATCACCACCATATTTGGTAGGGTAGTTAAGACAACCCCCCTGAGTAATTTAAAGTAAATTTTGTTTAAATATTCAGGGGATGAGATATACGTTTTTGAGAGTTTAGATTTAGAATATCAAAATATTATTTGAATATGTAACATCCCCTATCAATTTAAGGAGAAGCCGTATCACAACCATATTTGGTAGGGTACTTAAGACCACCCCCCTGAGTAATTTAATGTACATTTTGTTTAAATATTCAGGGGATGAGATATACATTTTTGAGAGTTTAGAATATCAAAATATTATTTGAATATGTAACAGGGGATGTTACATGTTCAAATAATATGTTAACATTCTAAACTCTCAAGAATTTATGTCTCATCCCCTGAATATTTATACAAAATTACATTATATTACTCAGGGGGTTTTCTTAAGTTCCACACCAAATATGGTTGTGATATGGCTTCTCTTTAAATTGAGAGGGGACTTTACATATTCATATAATATTTCACTACTCAAATCTCTCAAAAAATTATATCTTATCCCCTGAATATTTAAACAAAATGTACATTAAATTACTCAGGGGGGTTGTCTTAAGTACCCTACCAAACATGGTTGTGATACGGCTTCTCCTTAAATTGATAGGGGATGTTACATATTCAAATAATATTTTGATATTCTAAACTCTCAAAAATGTATATCTCATCCCCTGGATATTTAAACAAAATGTACTTTAAAATACTCAGGGGGGTCGTCTTAAGTACACGACCAAATATGGTTGTGATACGGCTTCCCCTTAAATTAATAGGGGATGTTACATATTTAAATAATATTTTGATATTCTAAACTCTTAAAAATGTATATCTTATCCCCTGAATATTTAAACAAAATGTACATTAAATTACTCAAGGGGGTTGTCTTAAGTACCCTACCAAATATGGTTGTGATACGGCTTCTCTTTAAATTGATAGGGGATGTTACATATTCAAATAATATTTTGATATTCTAAATCTAAACTCTCAAAAATGTATATCTCATCCCCTGAATATTTAAACAAAATGTACATTAAATTACTCAAGGGGGTTGTCTTAAGTACCCTACCAAATATGGTTGTGATACGGCTTCTCTTTAAGGTGATAGGGGATGTTACATATTCAAATAATATTTTGACATTCTAAATTCTCAAAAATGTATATCTCATCCCCTGAATATTTAAACAAAATGTATTTTAAATTACTCAGGGGGGTTGTCCTTAGTACCCTACTAAATATCGTTGTGATACGGCTCCTCCTTAAATTGATAGGGGATGTTACATATTCAAATAATATTTTGATATTCTAAATTGTCAAAAATGTATATCTCATCCCCTGAATATTCAAACAAAATGTACATTATATTATTCAGGGGGGTTGTCTTAAGTACTCTACCAAATATGGTTGTGATACGGCTTCTCCTTAAATTGATAGGGGATGTTACATATTCAAATAATATTTTGATATTCTAAACTCTCAAAAATGTATATCTCATCCCCTGAATATTTAAACAAAATGTACTTTAAATTACTCAGGGGGGTTGTTTTAAGTACCCTACCAAATATGGTTGTAATACGGCTTCTCCTTAAATTGATAGGGGATGTTACATATTCAAATAATATTTTGATATTCTAAATTGTCAAAAATCTATATCTCATCCCCTGAATATTCAAACAAAATGTACATTAAATTACTCAGGGGGGTTGTCTTAAGTACCCTGCCAAATATGGTTGTGATACGGCTTCTCCTTAAATTGATAGGGGATGTTACATATTCAAATAATATTTTGATATTCTAAACTCTCAAAAATGTATATCTCATCCCCTGAATATTTAAACAAAATGTACTTTAAATTACTCAGGGGGGTTGTCTTAAGTACCATACCAAATATGGTTGTGATACGGCTTCTCCTTAAATTGATAGGGGATGTTACATATTCAAATAATATTTTGATATTCTAAATTGTCAAAAATGTATATCTCATCCCCTGAATATTCAAACAAAATGTACATTAAATTATTCAGGGAAGTTGTCTTAAGTACTCTACCAAATATGGTTGTGATACGGCTTCTCCTTAAATTGATAGGGGATGTTACATATTCAAATAATATTTTGATATTCTAAACTCTCAAAAATGTATATCTCGTCCCCTGAATATTTAAACAAATTGTACATTAAATTACTCAGGGGGGTTGTCTTAATTACCATACCAAATATGGTTGTGATACGGCTTCTCCTTAAATTGATAGGGGATGTTACATATTCAAATAATATTTTGATATTCTAAACTCTTAAAAACGTATATCTTATCCCTTGAATATTTAAACAAAATGTATATTAAATTACTCAAGGGTGTTGTCTTAAGTACCCTACCAAATATGGTTGTGATACGGCTTCTCTTTAAATTGATAGGGGATGTTACATATTCATATAATATTTTGATATTTTAAATCTAAACTCTCAAAATGTATATCTTATTCCCTGAATATTTAAACAAAATGTACATTACATTACTCAGGGGCGTTGTCTTAAGTACCCTACCAATTATGGTTGTGATACGGCTTCTCCTTAAATTGATAGGGGATGTCACATATTGAAATAATATTTTGATATTCTAAACTCTCAAAAATGTATATCTCATCCCCTGAATATTTAAACAAAATGTACTTTAAATTACTCAGGGGGGTTGTCTTAAGTACCATACCAAATATGGTTGTGATACGGCTTCTCCTTAAATTAATAGGGGATGTTACATATTCAAATAATATTTTGATATTCTATACTCTCAAAAATCTATATCTCATCCCCTGAATATTCAAACAAAATGTACATTAAATTACTCATGGGGGTTGTCTTAAGTACCATACCAAATATGGTTGTGATACGGCTTCTCCTTAAATTGATAGGGGATGTTACATATTCAAATAATATTTTGATATTCTAAATTGTCAAAAATCTATATCTCATCCCCTGAATATTCAAACAAAATGTACATTAAATTACTCAGGGGGGTTGTCTTAAGTACCCTGCCAAATATAGTTGTGATACGGCTTCTCCTTTAATTGATAGGGGATGTTACATATTCAAATAATATTTTGATATTCTAAACTCTCAAAAATGTATATCTCATCCCCTGAATATTTAAACAAAATGTACTTTAAATTACTCAGGGGGGTTGTCTTAAGTACCATACCAAATATGGTTGTGATACGGCTTCTCCTTAAATTGATAGGGGATGTTACATATTCAAATAATATTTTGATATTCTATACTCTCAAAAATCTATATCTCATCCCCTGAATATTCAAACAAAATGTACATTAAATTACTCATGGGGGTTGTCTTAAGTACCATACCAAATATGGTTGTGATACGGCTTCTCCTTAAATTGATAGGGGATGTTACATATTCA
Organism: Harpalus rufipes; assembly: GCA_951394225.1. NCBI lineage: Eukaryota > Metazoa > Arthropoda > Insecta > Coleoptera > Carabidae > Harpalus > Harpalus rufipes. The sequence continues at coordinate 6,812,307 of OX596274.1, forward strand.
AATAATATTGTGATATTCTAAACTCTCAAAAATGTATATCTCATCCCCTGAATATTTAAACAAAATGTACATTAAATTACTCAAGGGGGTTGTCTTAAGTACCCTACTAAATATGGTTGTGATACGGCTTCTCCTTAAATTGATAGGGGATGTTACATATTCAAATAATATTTTGATATTCTAAATTGTCAAAAATGTATATTTCATCCCCTGAATATTCAAACAAAATGTACATTAAGTTACTCAGGGGGGTTGTCTTAAGTACCCTACCAAATATGGTTGTGATACGGCTTCTCCTTAAATTGATAGGGGATGTTACATATTGAAATAATATTTTGATATTCTAAACTCTCAAAAATGTATATCTCATCCCCTGAATATTTAAACAAAATGTACTTTAAATTACTCATGGGGGTTGTCTTAAGTACCATACCAAATATGGTTGTGATACGGCTTCTCCTTAAATTGATAGAGGATGTTACATATTCAAATAATATTTTGATATTCTAAACTCTCAAAAATGTATATCTCATCCCCTGAATATTTAAACAAAATGTACTTTAAATTACTCATGGGGGTTGTCTTAAGTACCATACCAAATATGGTTGTGATACGGCTTCTCCTTAATTTGATAGGGGATGTTACATATTCAAATAATATTGTGATATTCTAAACTCTCAAAAATGTATATCTCATCCCCTGAATATTTAAACAAAATGTATTTTAAATTACTCAAGGGGGTTGTCTTAAGTACCCTACTAAATATGGTTGTGATACGGCTTCTCCTTAAATTGATAGGGGATGTTACATATTCAAATAATATTTTGATATTCTAAATTGTCAAAAATGTATATATTATCCCCTGAATATTTAAACAAAATGTACATTAAGTTACTCAGGGGGGTTGTCTTAAGTACCCTACCAAATATGGTTGTGATACGGTTTCTCCTTAAATTGATAGGGGATGTTACATATTCAAATAATATTTTGATATTCTAAACTCTTAAAAATGTATATCTTATCCCCTGAATATTTAAACAAGATGTACATTAAATTACTCAAGGGGGTTGTCTTAATTACGCTACCAAATATGGTTGTGATACGGCTTCTCCTTAAATTGATAGCTGATGTTACATATTCAAATAATATTTTAATATTCTAAACTCTCAAAAATGTATATCTCATCCCCTGAATATTTGAACAAAATGTACTTTAAATTACTCAGGGGGGTTGTCTTAAGTACCCTACCAAATATGGTTGTGATACGGCTTCTCCTTAAATTGATAGGGGATGTTACATATTCAAATAATATTTTGATATTCTAAACTCTCAAAAATGTATATCTCATCCCCTGAATATTTAAACAAAATGTACTTTAAATTACTTAGGGGGGTTGTCTTAAGTACCCTACCAAATATGGTTGTGATACGGCTTCTCCTTAAAATGATAGGGGATGTTACATATTCAAATAATATTTTGATATTCTAAACTCTCAAAAATGTATATCTTATCCCCTGAATATTTAAACAAAATGTACATTAAATTACTCAGGAGGGTTGTCTTAAGTACCCTACCAAATATGGTTGTGATACGGCTTCTCCTTAAATGGATAGGGGATGTTAGATATTCAAATAATATTTTGATATTCTAAATTCACAAAAATGTATATCTCATCCCCTGAATATTTAAACAAAATGTACTTTAAATTACTCAGGGGGTTGTATTAAGTACCCTACCAAATATAGTTGTGATACGGCTTGTTCTTAAATTGATAGCGGATGTTACATGTGCCAATAATATTTTAACACTCTAAACTCAAAAAAATATATTCATCCTTTTATTATTTAAACAAAATATACATCATATTACTCAGAGGAGCTATGGTAACTACCCAACCAAATATGTACGTGATACGGCTACCCCTTCAAATTCATTTCTCATTATCTTGTAGATAAATATTTAAATGAATCAGGGTAATATTGCTAATTATCCAAAATAAAATATATTATTTACAATATTTGTTGGTATATGAACTACTTTTTTGATAAAATATATATATAAGAATATGTTAAAAACAGAAAGAATATTTTTTTTTTGTTAATTTCTTGTTTTTCATAAAATAACAATACTTTTGATGTCCGTAGTACATTTACTGTCTGGGCTATGCAACACTTGCTTTAAATCGAATCGGCCGCTGCGAATCGGCCGCTAGATTCACTCTGATTGTAAAATAAACGATTTTATTTTATTCATATTACCACACGTGTGGCATTTAAATTGTCTTACCTAAATTTAGTTTTTCTATACATTCATGTTGGTAATACTGACAGAACTGCAGTATACAACTTCAGATCTGTTATCTGTTAAATGTGAACTCGGTATTTGGTGTGTTCAAATTGTCGTTTGTTCGTCTGTGATATTTCTAGTTTGTTTCAGGAATTTTATTTAAGGTCATATAATGCAACTCAAGTTCAAATAAGCTTTATGACATTCGATTAAATACTTAACCTCATGTCATGAAGATTGTGTTTACACTCTTGATGCATAAATATTTTTCACGGAAAATAATATAAAATAATATAGTAAGGATCATTACTCAGAACAATACTTCTGCATTTGATGTTATTTTTTGCTGTTAGTAAATTTAGGTACACTTGGGAAAATGTGTGTGTGTGTGTGTATGTGTGTGCATGTGTGTATGTACCAAAAATTTTCAAAAAATAATATTTAGAAGATTTCTTTTCTGGTACTTGCGGTTGTCCAATTGTTACAAAAAAGCTCTTCCCATTAATGTCCGATTGGGAAACATGTAGTTAAACAACGTCCCACACACATACAGTAAAATTTTTGAAAGATGTCCGATCAAGGTCGTCTACAAATTGTATGAATTCAGATTTTTGCTCCGCCCATTATGACAAATTCAGTAGTGTCGTTTGCTTAGTTTTTATGAGGGTACGTTAGATACTACTGGTATTTTATTTTTACAAAAATATATATTACAGTAAAAGCATTCAAAATTCAAAAATAAGTCAACTGGTAAGTTTATAAGCAAATGTAAAACCAAATATGTCAAAAATAAGATGACACAATGTCAGTGACTCTGACAGAAAGTAACCTTATACGTACGGCTATGAATTGAGGTAATGTATCTGAATTAATATATAAACTTACGTTACAGCGAAAGTATTATCAACAACGAGCATCGTTTTAAAGTGGAATATCCTAACTTAGTCGAAACAATATGATTTTTTGAAAGACGTGTTATATCCATCCTTATCGCACACTCTTATAGCCTTTGCAAAAGAAAGAGATAAATGTATGCAATTTTTAGCATGAATCCAATACCTCTCTTAGTGAGAGGTAAAAATGTAAAGAAGCTTTGTTTACATGTAAAATATCTATCACTGATCTATTTCGGTGGGAATGGCAAATAGCCCTGAAGTTAGGATGTGGTATCTTCCTGCCCTGAGGTTGGAAAGTTGACACTTTTCCAACCTCTGGCATACTTATACTGTACATTCCAACCTCTTGGAAAATGAGGTGAACAATAACTAACTTCCCAACTTTTTAAAAGTCAGAAATTGCCATATTACTAACCGATTGTGCATTTGTGAATAAACATGTTGTCTTGACCACATATTCATTGTATTTGTTATTGTATTTCACCTGATAAAGGCATCACTTCGCTGTCGAAACGCCGTTCAATAAATATATACATAACTTAACCCAAATATTACTTTGAAACACATATTGGAAGAAAACGTTTGTATCACAAATTACTTTAAAAACATGTATCGGAAAAACAAAACTTTATCTGCCTTACCTTGTAGACAGGTCCAAACGACGTATGCGTGATATCATACAATCCACAGAGCACCAGAACCGTGATTCCCGTTTCCTTGCTGAGTACGGCGGCCAGAGCTAGTGTAACGCAAGCAAATAAGGCCAGCCATTGCTTCACCTGGCGCCAAGTACAACCACCACAGGAACAGCGATCGTCGCCTACATGTCGCTTCTTGCCGCGACTGCAACACGCGCAGTAACGAACGCACCGTTGATCGCGGTAGCGCAGGTGAGCACTGTACGCCAGGAATGCCAGGAGGTAGAAGTTACAGGCTGCTAGATCTGCTCTTCCTGTAAAGAAAAAAGAAATTGTGCTTAAATTTAAATAAAAATAATACTGGGTTAAATTTGACCCATATTTGGTAGTATAAGTTATATTATATTATGGTTGTACGAGTGTTCATACGATATCCTACTGTAAATAAATTTCAATTTTATTTTATTTTTAATAATTTTATAAATATCGGTATTAATACCGGTGTTCCGGATTTTAAAATAAAACACCGGTATTCAATTTTTCGACCGGTATTGCATTCCCTAGCCACCTGCATGTTCTCCAGGAGAAAAAAATGTCAAATCATTTGTCGAAGATAAAAATGTTAAAAAAATTCAAGTTACTAATGTGTTTTACTCAAAAATTAAATTGTGCATTCTTATTGGGACACCTGTATATTCAAAATGATTTTGCTGCTGCAATAGTATTCTATAAACATTCAAACATACCGACTATCCCAGCAACAGCTTCCGAGTGCACCGGATGTGCTGCAAACAACGCCCCAGCCACAGCCGGACCAGCAGGCGTTGTTTTTGGTGGAAGAACCCTCCTTGCCACGCGCACCACCAGCCCGGTAGCTAAACAATGCAGCAATACATTCACGAGATGGTAACCCCATGGTTGAAAGCCTCCCAGCAGCTGGTTCAAACGGAAGGACATCACGCACAGCGGCCGGTACGAACCGTGTGACCCGCTGTCAGCTAAAGGAGTCCCCCAGAAGTCATTGCGGAGGAGAGACAGCCACGAGGTGTTGGGAAGGAGATCGGGGTTCGTCAAGATTGCGCGGCTGAAACAAGAAAAAAATGTAAATTGTTTGTTTTATTTATGTACTTGTTAATTTAATCTACAGATTTTCAAGGAAGATTTGCAAATTAATGAATTTTTAAAAAATCTGTTGTGGCCAGCACATTATCTCTCGCTACTTCCTTTTTTTGGTTACGTATATGGCGCGAACAGTCATATTACATTGTTGGTCTTGACAAGCAGATGTGGGGGCCCGTTTCAGAATGATAATTAGTAATTATGTACATAGATGTCAAATGTCAGGATTTTTCATTAGAAATTTGAAGATTTTCTAAATTCACGTAGTTAATTTGTCACCAGGAGTGTGGAATTTATTTGTCGAAGAAAATAAACCACATGGAATTGGAAAATCACTAAATTTAGAATGAGAAATTATGATATTTGATATCTATATACATACTAGCTATCATTCTGACATCGGCCCCCATATCTGCTTGTCACATGACTGCTCGCACCCTAATGTATTTAACATTATTTCTTGTATACCTACACTCTACACCAAAAATTCTACTTATATCTATTCCTTATATTTAGGGTACGTGTAATATATGTGCCTATAATATTAAATATTTAACTATTAATACATTGGAAAATAATATAATGTATATATTTCCCAGAAAAAGTCTTCAGTAATGTCTCCGAATTTCTGACACTGACATCAGTTATAAACAATTTAAATTTTCAATTATTTTCCATGGCATTCTTTCGGCTGTAAAATTTATTATAACAGATTATTTTATATATTATATTGCTTTTATGTATCTCTAAATCTATAGAATATATAATAAAATATTTAAATTTTTAGCATGAATCCAATACCTCTCCTAGCGAGAGGTAAACACCTAATAAAATATCTAATAATTATTTCACAAATATATTCTTTATTATATGAATAAATTTTGTAAGCAACTTCATGAAAACAATAGTTTATATATTATAAACTGTTTTACAGGTCTATTCTAAAGGCATGTTAATCGTTAAAATATTAACGGAGCCCGTTTAAAAATTATATTTTAACAAATCCGTTAAAATTTCATATTTCAAAGGAATGAATAAACGTATGCCTTAAAATTTTTTCGAGTATACATAAGTGAAGATAGATACATATAATACTCTTTTTGTTTTCCCACATAAACAGTGTTGACAACTATAGAATACCCAATAAACATTTCTATGTATAGGTGACGTGCACATTGTGAGCGTCAGCACCTCTAACGGACACTTTGGTACCCGTGGGTGCCGAATCAATGTTGACATTTAGAGAAAGTGCAAACACGTCGCGATCTGTTTAATTGCTGATCCTTTGTATTCGATGTTATCGCGTGGAATGTTCCAGAGAAGGGACGTCGATATATAAATACCGTCAGGGAAGCCAGCCGAAACATTCTGTTATAGATACGAGTCGTGCAATGAACAGTTGGTGATAGAAATAAATAGTCGACTAGTTGTGAACATAATTAAATATAGTTATATAAATAAATATTGTTCAAATAAATAATCTTAGTATTAAGTAGTTTATAATATTCTCAGTCTTAAATTAGTGTTTATAATTATTTAATCATCGTGTTAGTTATTTTTATTATCTTTTTAATATTTATCCTAATTATATATCGTTTAATAAACTTTTATTTTACTTAATATTATTTTTACACTTCACCCAATCAATAAACGTTACAGTATTATCTAAAATCGATATATAAAGCCAGACATATTAACTTTGGTTGCCTTTAGTGACATGCAAGGAAGTCTCTCTTGTAAAGTTGTGTTTTGTTATTACGCCCTTCTGGCAGAAAACCCTCGAAACGATAAATTGTGGTATGGTAAAAATGAATAAAATAAAAGTACAAATATGTAAAAAATACATTTAAATAATATTCGTTAATTTTTTTGTTTATTTTATTAAATTTTAATTTGCTACCGGGAGCGTTTTTCACATTATCGCTTGATTTTAAATATGTATAAAAAATGGAGATACAACAAATATTGAAGCAGCGAATTAATAACCTAGTAACAAATATTTATATAAACGTTATACATCAAATCCATTGCACTAAACAAAAGATAATTATAAATATTATCTTTGAATATATAATACATATAAGAACGGCAACGTAATGTATTTAGATTAAATATTTCGAGAGAAGGTGCCATCTATCCCTCCGTATACGAATTATTTCTGTGTTAGTTATAAAAATAAATAATAGGTGGATGTTGCACAGTGTTGCCACGTAGCTAGAACAGCAAGTTAAGATTTTATAAAGGTTTTTAAGTTTGCTACTGTAAAACGAGTATACATGTACATTGAAGATTCAAAATATATTATCTGGTTATTATGAAACAATATTTTTGAATTATTGATTATTGAATACCTCTAACAAATAGTATCTGGCAATTCTGTCAGCACGATTTACCGTAGTTCATAGTTTTGTGATAGGAGTCACTAGCTATCTATAATAATTTTGTGAATAAAAAGAGACAGATATAGTATCTTGCTAGGCCATATGCGTTGCTGTTCTTATATGTATTATATATTCAAAGACATTATATATATTTTTATTTTTATATATTAATAATACAATATGTCTTATATTACATACATTTTTAAGTTTCTAGTGAATGAGAAAACGATATATTTGACATATTTTTACATTTTTTATCGCACATTTATCTAAATACTTTTTAAAACTCATATTGATGAATTATTATTAACTGTCTCTCTTGAAATATAAATGACAACTGAATAAATCTATTTCCGTGTTTCATTCATTTCTCACTTCATGTCATGTGCATGTGTATGTGTAAGTAACAAGTACATACACTTATTTAAAAAATAAATATTTAGTACCAAAATGAAAATATATAATATAAAAATGTTACTGTTCATATTTACAATAAATAAAGCTATTTATTACATATTTTACCGGGCACTGTATTTTAAATTGACCTGTACAAAATATTAAAATATATTATTTATAAGATTCTAACAAATACAAGATTACTATTATAAAAACTATGAATCTGCACGTAATATATTATTTTTTCTATTTTGCATCTGTAACAAAGCTATTACAGCACCCAAAGGAGTTCGTTAATAGCTCGTTTGAATATTGTAACAGCCTAGTATAATTTATTTTTATAAAGTTGGTAGCATAGCTGAAATGTTATGTCAAAAAATATCAAATGTCAAACCTCACTGAATAAACGGTACTAACGATTGTTAAGGTTTTTATTTATATATATTTAGGGCATAAATAATTCAAAACACTATTCATTGTTGATATTTAAAATATGTAATTTATTTGTCTGTCGGTAAATTAGTTCGAGCTTTTTGGCGCTGATGTCATAGCCAAAGTTACGCAGGTTGTGTAGTAGTTCAGACAAAAGCAAAATGGCGGCGGAGGGGAAATGTCAACAAGAATTAAGTGTTTATTTATAAGAAAATAGTGTTTTAAATATAAGATGTGTATAATTATATAGTTTTATACTTTCCACATCGTTTTCAGTTTTTATATAATAAAATGTAAGTAACTTGTAAAAATTTTATATTTCGTTATGACTATGAAACCTGACTTTTTTCATTGTTTGTTTTTGGAATTATAAAATGTATTTTCCGTAATTTCACGTATTTCAGGTGGAGTACACAAAAAATCGTCGGTATTCATTATTAACTTGATGTGAATTTGATTGTAAACAATACGAGACAATTTTAAATTCAAACAATTGAATTTTCAAATGTCACATTATTACCAACTAACACAAAATTCCCTAAATTTTGAATTTACGATTTTTTATTTAAAAAGATCATAAAAAGCGCAAAATAGAAAAAATAGTATAAAGAACTCATGTCATAATTGTTTATTATTTTGTTCGAAGGTTTGGGCAACTCCGCTACGCGTCGTTACCCAAACTTCCTTCTCACAAAATAAAATGACAATTATGACATTCGTTCTTTAATATACTATTAATATGATTCAAAATTCCGTTATTCATTATTTCCCTCTTCAACCTGAGCAGTTTGGAACGAAAATAAGTGAAGCGTCGCTAGTATATAATTCTCTAAACTGTTGTTATGGTTTAGGGGGGGGGGGAAGCTTTTTTTATTTAAACAGTACCATACATAAATAAGTCAAAGAATCACCTTATATACCCTAGTAATACTGATCGACGGTCGGTACTTAGACGTGTTAGTATTTGAAAGGAGTAAATTGGTGACTGAGTGCAATGTGTTGGTGAATGGAGTGAAACTGGAGGAGGTAAATGAGTTTGTATATTTGGGTAGCATGATGTTGAGGGATGGTCGAATTGATTGAGAGATAGAAAGGAGAGTGAGTGCGGGATGTAAGGTTATGGGAGCTCAGGGTACGTTTGCACGAAACGTTAACGTTTCAAGGGATGCTCGGTTAAGTGTATATAATGGAGTGCTAATGCCTGCTTTGATGTATGGAAGCGAATGCTGGGCATGGACGGGGAAGCATAAAAAGAGAGTGACTGCCGTGAAAATGAGGTATTTACGTGGTGTATGTGGGTATGTCAGACGGGATCGCGTGAGGAATAATTTGGTGTATGAAGAGTGTATGGTTAAGAACAATGTGATTAAGAGAGTTGGTGTGAGTCAGTTGAGATGGTTTGGGCATGTGGAGAGAATGGCGAGTGAACGGCTTGTTAAGCGTATATATCTTCGTGAAGTTGAGGGTTTTCGATTGCGTGGCCGACCAATGTGTAAGTGGATGGATGTGATTGGTAGGGTGCTTAAAAAAAGTGAGTTACCAAGTATAAAGAGAAGAAGAGCATGTATGAATGCGATTATGAGTATGGCCGAGGCGAAAGAAGTCTGCTTAGATAGGAATGTGTGGCGAAGGATGATTGTTTCCTAACTATTATTGTGATCCGGATGCGGTATTTCCCTACCGAAAATCGGTCACTTTAATATGTTTAAGAGTAAGGATTTGTTGTATGATGTTGATGTTGTTCTTATTGTTACCGGGTTTGTGCGAACCCACTAAGTGGGACACGCGTGATTTTATGTATGTATGTATGTATACACTTGGCGAGGAAACTAATCCACGTGGATTTGGGAAATCATAATATTTTGAATTAAAACTTATGATACTTGACACCTATGTACATTATTACTAGCTGTCAATTTGACACGGGCTCCCATATCTGCTTGTCAAGGCCAACAAAATCACAGGACTGCTCGCGCTCTATGCAACATAAAATGACAACAGATTTTTTTTATTAATTCGGATATATAAATTTTTGCTTCACAACATCCATTTGAAACTTATTGTCTAAAATAATTATTAGGGGTGCAATGCGCACGGAAAAAACTGATTTCCCATGTTAAACTCCTATGTTTTACTTTATTAAGTCCACATGCAGTACCTACGAGTATATGAATCGATATAAATTAGGGAACTTTCATATAACCATTTACAAAGATATCTAATTCTTTTGAAAATGACACCATATTTAAATAGGTTCCTATATAAAATAACCATTTAAACAGTAATATTAATATTTTATATATTTTACATAATTCCCATATCACAAAGTGAAATAAAATAATTTTTATCTACAAACACTATTAAAAGTAGGTTTTTTAACGCTGATTTTTTGAATTAGAAATGTTTTTTCTTGGTCGTCCAGAAAATAAGCTGTTTCTGATCACTTTTTAGATCGGAAAATCCTTCTGAGTTTGCTCGGAAAATTGTCTGTAAAAGATCGATAGTAACCTTCAGATCCCTACATGAATGTTTACATGGTGATCAGTTGTTTATTTATTTATTTCTTATTTCCTCGCAATAAAAATAAAAGAATGCGTGTCTATAAATTTTTATTTATTCATTTTTTTCAGGACTGCAAAAAAAATGTATCCAACATGACCTGAAAGTGTCTTTACTGGGATCACAAGTTTACAAGATTTGCCTGGCTTTCCCTGGAATATGCTCACCCAATAAAGTGTTACTTTCAGATATGTAAATTACTAAAATTTATGACACCAGTGTTAAAACAAATGACATTGTTCCTTTTAACACAATTGTTAAAAATGAATTAGTTATGAATGGAGCAACAAGTAGACATTTTATAAAAAAAAAATGTATTAGAAATACATAGTTAAATGAAAAATAGTGTTTGTATATAAAATATTGTATAATGTGCCTTTTAAAAGTGCTTTTATTTTGTTCGAAGGGTTGGGTCACTGCGCGTAATGCCCATACACACAAATCTCACAAAATAAAATAACACTTCTGACACTTACATCATAAATATTTATTGACCAGTGAATTCATCAAAATCATTAGCATCACAGTAGATATCCACAGATATTAATAATAATTTCTTAGAGTCGAAATTAATATTAAATAAATAACTTTTCAAGTTCCAGGGATTCTTAAAAGGTAAATTTGAAGTTTTTAAAATAAATTCTTTGAAATAATATTTGTCCTATAATAAAACATAAATATTAATATGAACTTATACATAAATTTTATTAGTACCTTTTTAACAGGACATTTACTAGGAAAATGTCCAGTAATTTCTTTTTCAATTATTTTGTATTCCATTTGAAATATATCACACACACGCCGAGTGATAGAAGCTGGTAAACGACGATACTCGTTACTATACATTCCAAAAAGTTTCATATTTACCTGGAAAAAAATCTGTTTTTATTTTAATTAATTATGGAAAAATACTCACCATTGTATCTAAGGGAAGATCTAGTTTTAATGTACCATGATAGTTCAGTGCATATGCCGTTTTATTAATTCTGGACACGTTTATATGAGCCTCAAAGTAATCATCATTTTCGTATTTTATTTCTGCTCTCTTAAGGACTATTTGCCAGCCATTCTGAAGCGTAATATAATAAATACATAATGGTAGGTACAGTAAATTTTTTGAAAAATGTCCGATCAAGGTCATAGGTATCATGAACAAATTAACAAATTGGCATACATTTATCCCACTCCTTTACAAAGGCTTTAAGCCTGTGCGATAAGGATGGATATAACACGCTTATCTTTTAAAAAATCATATTGTTTCGACTAAGTTAGGACTTTCAATTTTAAAACGGTGCTCGTTGTTGATAATACTTTCGCTGTAACGTAAGTTTATATATTAATTCAGATACATTACCTTGATTCATAGCCTTACGAATAACGTTATTTCCTGTCAGTGGCAATGCCACTGACAATGTGTTAATATCTTAATTTTCACATATTTGATTTTACATTTGCTAATAAACTTACCAGTTGATTTATTTTTAAATTTTTAATGCTGTTATTGTAACATATATTTTTATAATAATAAAATAACAGTAGTATCTTAAGTACCTACCCTCACAAAAATTAAGCGAACGACACTACTGAATTTGTCAGAATGGGCGGAGCAAAAATCTGAATTCATACAATTCGTGGTTAACCCTGATCGGACATCTTTCTAAAATTTTACTGTACAGTACATATTTTAAAGATGTCCGATCATGGTCATCTACGATTGTTTGAATTAAGATTTTAGCTCCGCCCATTCTGACAAATTCAGTAGTGTCGTTTACTGAGTTTTTATGAGAATACGTAAGATACTATACTGTTATTTTATTATTATAAAAATCTGATGTGGCCAGCACATAACCTCTCGCCGTATATTTTACCTGGCTGTATGCATAAAGCAAAGATTATTTTTATAAATACAAATAATATATTCATATAAATCTATGACGTATAAACTTCTTTATTATTCAATAATAGCATGTCTCAACATGAAGATATTTTACCATAAATTATGTTACAATAAATTACAAAGTAGAGTTTACCATATATAAATATTAGGCTGGTAACAGCAATTTTCAATTCGAACAACTTTGTTTACTTTCTCTTCATATTCTTCTAGTAAAAACATTAATTTTGGGCGGTCTAAAATGTATATATCTGGATTGTGCATCTATTCTTATATATCTTCTTTTACATTTTATTTTTTCCTACTTGTTATATCTAAATAACCTTAATTCCCTTTAATAAAGTGACGGATGGATTGCACTCCGATTTTGTCAATATTTACAACTTACTTGAGAAGAATTTGATAGCTTTTTCGCAATTCAAAGTTACTCTAGTCTACAGTACTGGTGTACATTGTCCCATAATGTTTGAAACAAATTTAAGTCCTTCAACCTAGACTTGTCATCTCCATAATAGTCACAGATCAAGAACTAAGGGATTCTCCAAGTACATTTTTAATTCATTACTCATTATTTCTGACACTGACATTTATCTGTCAGTTACAAATAATTTAAATTATCAACTATTTTTCATGGCATTCTTTCGGCTGTCAAATTTATTACAACAGATTATTTTATATATTATACTTCTTTTATCTCTAAATCTATAGAATATATAATTAAATATTTAATTGTATCAGATAGAGAATTTAATTTTCTTTAATATTACCAAGAAAAAATTTCAGAAAATAATATTTAGAAGATTTTTTTTCAAGAATCTTCTACTTCCGGTTGTCCAATTGTTACCAAAACCTTTTCAGATCTTCCCATGAATGTCCGATTGGGAAATACGTAGCTAAACAAATTTTAAGTCTTATAGTTTTTGAGTAACCGTCCTTCAAACATCCCACACACATACACACATAGACACACACACACACACACACACACACATCCACACACACACACACACACAGACATCATCGTAAAAATGTTAAAATCGGATTGTAGAGACCTTAAAACGTGCTTATTCAATAAAATCTGGATATGCGATTTTTAGCATGAATGCAATACCTCTCTTAGCGAGAGGTAAAAATATATATTACATAAAGCATTCAAAATAGAGGATTACAGCTCAATCGAATTAAGGTAGTTATATAATGAAACCATTTTACCCAGAATTAATTGAAATTTTAAGTACAACTCAACTGAAGTATAATCTGCTCTCCAAGTTTTAAATCAATTGACCACGCGGTACCTGAGATATTTGTAATTAAATTTGGCATTTTTAACACGTGAAGAATAGGAAATGGCAAAATAAACACAACATTTTAAATTATAACTTTTATATCCGTACCGACATTTAATCGAAAAACTAGTATGTTATAGAAAACTAATTAACGGATTTTATGTAAAAATTTGAAAATTATTTACCATCCAGATTTAATTTTATTGCCTCTAGAAAATTATAATCTGAAGATACGATAAATAGTGCGATAGTGGGTTCGCACAAACCCGATAACAATAAGAATAACATCAACATCATACAACAAATCCTTACTCTTAAACATATTGGTCCGTACTACGATAACGGTTTTAACTAAAACGCTGTTTTAAGAAGTGTCAGATATCATTATTTAATAACAATAATAAATAATATCGAATTTATCAAAATGTGATTTAAAAGCAGAACATAGTTTGTATTCAAACAAATATTTTTTAAAAAATCGATCTTCAAACATACGTGCAAAATTAAATGTTGTAATTTGAATTTGACATTTTTTAAAACAGCGTTTTAGTTAAAACCGTGATTGTAGTACGGGCCATTAAGTTTATTAGCAAATGTAAAACCAAATATGTGAAGAATAAGATACTGACAGAAGATAACGTTATTCGTATGGCTATATCAATCAAGGTAATATATCTGAATTAATAAATAAACTTACCCTACAGCGAAAGCATTGTCAAAAACGAGCATAGTTTTACAATAGAATGTCCTTAGTCGAAAGAATATAAATTTTTGATAGACAAGCGTGTTATATGCATCCTTAACGCACACTTTTCTACGAATTGCACATGGTAGAAATAAATGTATGCCAATTTGCTAATTCATTCATAATATAGATGACTTTGATCAGACAACTTTATTTATTATTATTTTTTTACTGTTTATTTGACTTACTATATGTTCCATTTGTGCAAAAAAGAAAATTAATAGAACTAGTCCAGTAAATTTTATAGTCATTTTCGTGAATATAATTGCTCGATGCAAGTAAAGAAATTAATAACCATTTTTCTATTAATTTCACATTTAATAACTACCGTGCAGATGTCATTGGCTGATACCGGTTTTTAATTAACTGATACATTAGATTTTTTATTAAAAGTACATTTTAATTACTTTTTACCTATCTGATATAAACATCATATGAATTAGAATAGATATCGAAATATTACATTCTGTGATTATTACGCATACATATTCTATATACCATGCGTCCGCAACCTTTGACCCGCGGTCACCAAGTGACTCATTTGATAATTTGAGTTCCGAAAATTACCTGTAATCTTCTAGAATGCTATTCAGAGTGTTATATTTTAGTGGACCCAGCAAATATCTCGCTTATTTATTAAGTTAGTAATTTCTTTCCATGTAACATGATTTATACAGCAACATGTAACCTACTTGATGACGGATGTATATTCATGATACCACTTCCGGTTTATTAGTAATTAATATCAACTTTGAAATTTCAAATGGAACATACTATATTTTTTTACAAATTTGAAAAGTACATCAAATTTGCTTTACAATCATGTAAAATAATCCATATGTTACATTATTAAAAATCTGATGTGGCCAGCACATAACCTCTCGCCGTATATTTTACCTGGCTATATGCATAAAGCAAAGAATATTTTTATAAATACAAATAATATATTCATATAAATCTATGACGTATAAACTTCTTTATTATTCAATAATAGCATGTCTCAACATAAAGATATTTTACCATAAATTATGTTACAATAAATTACAAAGTAGAGTTTACCATATATAAATATTAGGCTGGTAACAGCAATTTTCAATTCGAACAACGTTGTTTACTTTCTCTTCATATTTTTCTAGTAAAAACATTAATTTTGGGCGGTCTAAAATGTATATATGGATTGTGCATCTATTCTTACATATCTTCTTTTACATTTTATTTTTTCATACTTGTTATATCTAAATAACACTAATTCCCTTTAATAAAGTGACGGATAGATTGCACTCCGATTATTCTTATATCGATGTGTAATTTTGTCAATATTTACAACTTACTTGAGAAGTATTTGATAGCTTTTTCGCAATTCAAAGTTACTCTAATCTACAGTACTGGTGTACATTGTCCCATAATGTTTGAAACAAATTTAAGTCCTTCAACCTAGACTTGTCATCTCCATAATAGTCACAGATCAAGAATTAAGGGATTCTCCAAATACATTTTTCTTTCATTACTCATTATTTCTGACACTGACATTTATCTGTCAGTTACAAATAATTTAAATTTGCAACTATTTTTCATGGCATCCTTTCGGTTGTAAAATTAATTACAACATTATTTTATATATTATATTCCTTTTATCTCTAAATCTATAAAATATGTATAAAAATATTTAAATGTATCAGAAAGAGAATTTATTTTTCTTTAATATTATCATATTTATATTTAGAAATTTTTTTTTCAAGAATCTTCTACTTCCGGTTGTCCAATTATTACCAAAACCTTTTCAGATCTTCCCATGAATGTCCGATTGGGAAATACGTTGTTAAACAAATTTTAAGTCTTATAGTTTTTGAGTAACCGTCCTTCCAACATCCCACACACACACATCCACACACACACACACACACACACGCACACACACACACACACAGACATCATCGTAAAAATGTTAAAATCGGATTGTAGGGACCTTAAAACGTGCTTATTCAATAAAATCTGGATATGCGATTTTTAGCATGAATGCAATACCTCTCTTAGCGAGAGGTAAAAAGTAAAATGGCGGGCACTTTTTACCTTCCGTCACCTCTAGGTAAGGAAGGTATTGTCTTTGGTCAAAAAATTCGTGGTGAGTTTTCATTGAATAAGCACGTTCTAGGGTCTTTACAATACGATTTTACTATTTTTACGATGATGTCTGTATGTGTGTGTGTGGACGTGTGTGCGTGTGTGTGTATGTGTGTGTGTGTGTGTGTGTGTGTGCTGTGTGTATGTGACCGCGGTTTCGGCGGCGATATCTCCAATACTAGAATTCCAAAAATTAAAATTCTTGCGTATTCCTTTACCTTATAACCATATGCAGACTTGATTAGATTTTGGTTATAATTGGTTAACCGGAAGTATCCTCATTTGAAGATTTTAACAGTTTTTCTTGAAAAACACAGTTAAATTTTATTATAACTTAAAGAATATATTATTGGCTATACGATTTGATTGCAGTTTATATTTGATATTCAACAGATGTAGAGTTAAAGAAGAATAAAGATAATAAATTTCATATAAATTTCATAATTCAGCCAGCTATGCTAACTTAACCATGGAAACTGCTAATATATTCAGGTAATTCAAATTGACAGATGTGAGTATCAATAAAATGTAAATGAATGAAAGAATAAGGGAAGTAACTCTAGTGTTAGAAGTTTCTAGATATAAGAGAGACGATTACATTGCTTTGAACATGTCATGAGGAGAGATGAATATATTAATAGAAGGTGGAAGAAACATAGGAAGACCAAATATAAGATGAAAAGACTGTATTGCAGATAGAAAAGGAACTGAATGAGGACGACACGACAGAAAATAATAAAATAGGGATCCCCTAACGAATGGGAAAAACTAAAGAAGAAGAAGATGTCAGTGTCAAGTGCAATTTGCATAGTTTGTTTATGAAATAACTTTACTGGAAATATAGGATCTTTTGCAAGAAAATTTATGTATAGGGCGCGTGCAGTGACATGACTTTGTTGACTTTGGCAAGCAGATATGGGGACCCGTGTCAAAATGACAGCAATTAATTATGTCCATAACTGACAAGTGTTATAATTTTTCATTCAAAATTTCATAATTTTCTTATTTCATGTGGTTTTTTTGTTATCAGGAGTATGGAATTCAGTTGCCGAGAAAGAAAATCACATAATACCAAAAATGTAGAATCTTTTGTAAGAAAATTTATGTATGGAATTTGTACATAAAACACAGGATTGACGGAAGGTGTTGTGCTGGCCACATCAGATTTTTTATACACCTTGTCGAAAAGAGAATAGTGCGCCATGACTGTAAATAAAACAATGAACTAAAACAATTGTAACTATTATTGTTAAACGAAATAATATTTTTACGTCGCTCATGTGGGAAGTAAGAACTAAATTAACAATTATTCCTAATTAAAAATAAATAATAGGATAAACAATAGTAAGTATTACACACTCTTCCCTTTTCATTACAAAGCGTTTTTATTTTGTTGTAAATGATTTTAGTAACGCTATTACATCATTTTCCGTATAAAAGATCAATGTCGAAAGCTATAAAACCGAAGCTAAATTAATAAGTAAGTGCGGAAATACAAGTGGAAGTGAGCAGGTTTATTACATCTGACAACCGGACGGAAAGTGTAGTGCTTGTAATGACCTTAATCTAAAAGGATAACATTTATAAGTTATTAACCGGTTATTACATTTCCACCAATCACGTGACGTGAACTTTCATCTGGACATAGGGCACGTCATGTAAAGCAAATCGATGACGGCAATAAACAATAAAACTGACGTGCGTCTTAAACATTCGCCTACGAACACAACTTCGGCCATAAAATATGCATGGCGCTATACCTTCGCCGTCTGACTGAACCCAAGAACGCAATGCGTATTTGCCTGCGATACAGATAAACTGATTTATGTCGACCTAATGGCTAGCTAAACACTATTTACACACCAAATAAACTTGCTTTAATTACGTTAAATTGCTACTGTTTTATGTATGTTTCTTAACTACCCACACAACATAAATATATCAGCTTTAAAATTATACATGCTACTAAAATCAATATTACAACAACATCCATTTTAAACATGAATAATATAATATACTCTTGATAAGAAATAATCTTCAAATATAACGTAATGAATTATTTGACATACCGTAAAACGGGGTTACTTTGCACTAGTGCTGTAATAGTTATTTTTGTACTCACAACCTTGGAAGTGACATTGGACACACTCTATAGACAACCGGAAACGTCACTTTCCCGATGCACTGCACCAGGAAATTAGGCAAAAAACACTGACAATTTCTGGGCATTCTTCAACAAAATAATCTTTAAAATAACAAAATATAGTATTATTAGTCTTAAAGAACGTAAAATTCTCTACTCGATACATTTTAAATTTTTATTATATCTTCTATATATTGAGATAAAAAAGTAATATATAAAATAATCAGTTGTAATAAATTTCAGAGCCTAAATTACTCTATATAGTAACCATCAACTGTTTGTAAATGATAGAAAATGTCATTGACAAAATCCAACAGTAGTTCATAAACCTATTTGGATGGTATTGGCAGCTCAATTCTAAAACTATTTTAACTAAACACATGACAGTGGATAAGAACCGATTTAGAATTTGCCATAGTACGAATATGGTTTTATGTAGATATTAGCTGAAAATAAATCTTAGATATTCTTTTTTGGCAACATAGTAGTAAAACGTCAAAATACGCTTTTACTTTAAATGAAGAAGTTTAATTGACATTATTGAAGAATTGTTCTGTGATATTGGTAAGTTTACTATTTCTTGTTATATAACAATAATAACATTTAAATATTTAAAATTGTAACCAGTGCCGGCTCGTACACTAAAATTTTGGTGAGGCATTTTTTTTTTCATTCAAGGTCAAATGCCTTATAATTGAAACTTACATTTTTCAAGGGATGTGCAAATGCGTATTTTTCCCCTTTCATGTACAAAAATAAATTGCCTGATCACAGAACATTTTAGGAGAGAGCGTCCGGCGCTTACGTCAAAAAATCCTATGAATCTTTCTACCACATTCACATTACCGGAATTTACATTTACATAACGTAAAATTACTGATAATTGTGATTTACATCTAATACCGGTAGTTTCGTCTACTTGCCAAGAAATAAAAGGGGATTTAATAATTTCGTAGTCTATTTTTATTTATAACAAAATGAATGCAATCTATTAAATCATTTTGAATAGTTTTGGAGGTACCACAAAATACCAATTTATTATTGATATCTTTCTTCAAAAATATTTTTAATTTATCATCTCGTTTATTCATTAGTAAAACTAATTCTTTAAAATGACCTTTATTACAAGATTCTTCGGTTTCATTATGACCTCTAAATGGTAATTCTTGTGTACATAAAAAAATTAAAATATCAATTAATCTTTTCAGAATTTCCCTATTTTCTTCCACTTTCAAATTTAAATATTGAATTTCAATTTTTCTAGCAATATCAATAGCGGTAGAAATATTTTGCTTCATATAGTTTATCTTCGTACGATAATTTACTAAATGGATTTTTGTGAATTAAGAAGTTAATAATGTCACCGGAATGCATTATATTATCAGTATCAGAAGTTCCAGTCAAAGTTGAAGCCATTTTATTTGTTTTAACTAAAATTTAAAATACAAAGACACTACGTACGTAAAAAATAAAAACACCGAAAAAAATAAAAAACTTAAATACTTACTGCAATGCAAATTGTTTGTTTATTGTTGAATTTGAATTCACAATGCAGTAAATAATATTAGTATTAATTATTATTCAGTCTCCAATCTTATTTGCAAGAATATTATAGAATATACAATTAATGCAAAATGAAATAGATGATAGATGCCTTGAACGTATGGCGGCCTCTGTAGGATCGCGTGGAAATTAAAGTGGCTATTTTTTTATCCTTTACGCACTCATTGCATTTATAATTTAGGCATGCCGCAAAACCAGCTCTTTCTCTAGCACACGTATTTCTTATCGGAATTACTAACTGGATCAAAAACATTAGGCAGTATACTATCATTTCAAGAAGCACTTTATAGGGTGTAAATTATGTGAACTGCATTACATATTAGTTATGGTGGTGGCTTAAATTCTTTTGATATTTATAAAGACAAGCATTAGCAGAATAAGTTAAATTTTAATTTACATACTACTTTACATTATTTACAGCTTTATTTCTTTTCCGGTGAAGCACTGCCTCACCTGCCTACCCTGACAAGCCGCCACTGATTGTAACTATATACATATACCCATCAGAAATTGGAAGAAATTCGAACATTTAGAAGTATAGGAGAAAACTTCCTAAAAAAATTAATTTAAAATTATAAAAATAATCTAAACATAAAGAAAATTTATAGGGCGCGAGCAGTCATGTGACTTTGTTGGACTTGACAAGCAAATATGGGGGCCCGAGTTAGAATGACATCTAGTAATTATGTACATATATGTCAAATGTCAATTTTCCATTCAAAATTTCATGATATTCCAATTACATCTGGTCTATTTTCCTCGACAAGCAAATTCCATATTCCTGGTGACAAATTAACCACGTGAAAAATTATGACATTTGACATTTTGCGAGAGGTATTGTGCTGGCCACAACAGATTTTTTACGAATATAATTAAGATATTTAAAATAAATAGTTATATTTTTTTTTTTTATACAGAAGACCTAAGCGCTAAAGCCATTACTTTTATATTAAAATGTGGTTTTTATAAATACTTTAACGTCAACACCTCCCAGAACGAGTGATTGTTGTGCCAAACTCTTCCTTGTAAGCTTTATTATTCATTATTCGTCTTTCAGCACAATGGCACTGTTGGCTTTAGAAAGATAATCCGTCTGGTAAACCGCGTTACCAAAATAAATATAGCAGTTTATTCAAAGAGAACGAACACGATATTCTCATTTACTTTTCAAAAACAAAGTAAAGATATCCCTGTATAGAAAAATCTTTAGAAACGAAGCGTCTGAATTCACCGAAACTTTTGTCAGCTCGAAAATTATTGCAGGAAACCCTGAGAAGATAAAACTTCTGAAATGGTATAGAAGACATCAAATCCTCTTAAATGAAATCACTTTATAATCCATATACAAAAATCTGTTGTGGCCAGCGCAATACCTCTCGCAACTTACGTTTTTGGTTACATAAGCATAGGGTGCGAGCAGTCATATGACATTGCTGGCCTTGACAAGCAGATATGGGAGCCCGTTTCAGAATGATAATTAATAATTATGTACGTAGATGTCAAATGTTAGAATGTTTCTTTAAAAATTTCAAGATTTTCTAAATTCACGTAGTTAATTTGTCACCAGGCGTGCGGAATTGTCGAGGAAAATAAACTACATGGAATTGGAAAATCACTAAATTTAGAATGAGAAATTATGATATTTGACATCTATGTATATAATTACTAGGTGACACGGGCCACCATATCTGCTTGTCGAGACCAACAAACTCGCATGACTGCTCGCTCCCTATGGTATTTAACATTTCTTGTATACCAACACTCTACATCAACAATTCTACTTACATCTATTGCTTACATTTAGATTGTTTAATTTTAAATTCATTCTATGAAGAAATTTTGTCCTACTCTTCTAATTTTTCGAAATGTTTTCAATTCATTGTCGGGATTAACAGTATTTCAGAAGGGTATGTGTAATATACCTATAATATATATTTAACTATTAATACATAAATAATATAATGTATGTACTTCCTAGAAAAAGTCTTCAGTAATGTCTCCGGATTTATCTGTCAGTTACAAACAATTAAAATTTTCAACTATTTTCCATGGCATTTTTTCGGCTGTAAGATTTATTACAACAGATCATTTTATATATTATATTTCTTTTATCTCTAAATCTGTAGAATATATAATAAAATATTTAAATGTATCAGAAAGAGAATTTAATTTTCTTTAATATTAGGAAGAAAATTTTTCAAAAAATAATATTTAGAAGATTTTTTTTCAAAAATCTCCTACTTCCGGTTGTCCAATTGTTACCAAATTTTTTTTAGGTCTTCCCATGAATGTCCGATTGGGAAATACGTAGTTAAACAAATATAAAGTCTTATAGTTTTTGAGTAATCGTCCTTCCAACATCCTACATACATACACACACACACATACATCCACACACACACACACACACACACACACACACACACACACACACACACACACACACACACACACACACACACACAGACATCATCGTAAAAATGTTAAAATCGGATTGTAGGGACCTTAAAACGTGCTTATTCAATAAAATCTGGATATGCGATTTTTAGCATATCCAGCGAGAGGTAAAAATCAAAAGACAGATTTAGTGGTTATATCTCCGGGCCTGGGAGAGCAGGGCTATCAGCATAATGCAACAGAGAAACGATATTTTAACGCATCCAATTTATTATTCACCCTCTTGCGCGCTGATGGGGTTCATGAAATATTACTTGCGGCAAACTACTTCGCCACGAGTTGCTAGCAAAAACTCAATCTCAACATTATACATGTTTTCCTAAATAATTTCCTGTCCATAATAAAAGGCTTTTTAATGTACAAAAATTTTAAACTTTGCCAAATTGCCAAAAACTCTTAAATTAAATATTAATTAAAACTTCTCCTGAAAATTGCTTAAATACTTGTATGATGCTACGCAAATATTCTGTGCTTTTCAGCATTTGGTTCCAGTACAAAGGGAAATAGATGTAACAGTAGGTATATATATAACAAGGGACTAAACACTAGACTTAGTCGATATTGTTATTCTGCGAAGACAAACATTAATAAAAAAATCTGTTGTGGCCAGCACAATACCTTTCGCCACTTTTTTTTTGGTTACATAAGTATAGGGCGCGAAAAGTCATGTTACATTGTTGGCCTTGACAAGCAGATGTGGGGGCCGGTTCAGAACGATAATTAGTAATTATGTACATACATGTCAAATGTCAGAATTTTTCATTAAAAATTTCAAGATTTTATAAATCCACGTAGGTAGTTAATTTGTCACCAGGCGTGCGGAATTGTCGAGGAAAATAAACTACATGGAATTGGAAAATTACTAAATTTAGAATGAGAAATTATGATATTTGACATCTATGTATATAATTACTAGGTATCATTCTGACATAGGCCACCATATCTGCTTGTCAAGGCCAACAAAGTCACATGACTGCTCGCGCCCTATTGTATTTAACATTTCTTGTATATATATATATATATATATATATATATATATATATATATATATATATATATATATATATATATATATATATATATATATTCCTTATATTTATATTTTTTAAATTTAAATTCATTCTATGAAGAAATTTTGTCATACTCTTCTAATTTTTCGAGATGTTTCCAATTCATTGTCGGGAGTAACAGTATTTCTGAAGGGTATGTGTAATATACCTATAATATTAAATATTTAACTATTAATAAATTAAGAAATAATATAATGCATGTCTCCGGATTTCTGACACGAACATTTATCTGTCGGTTACAAACAATTAAAATTTTCAACTATTTTCCATGACAATCTTTCGGCTGTAAAATTTATTACAACAGATTATTTTATATATTATATTTCTTTTATCTCTAAATCTATAAAATCTTTAGAAGAATTTTTTTCAAGAATCTTCTAATTCCGGTTGTCCAATTGTTACCAAAACCTTTTCAGATCTTCCCATGAATGTCCGATTGGGAAATACGCAGTTAAACAAATATAAAGTCTTATAGTTTTTGAGTAATCGTCCTTCAAACATCCCACACACATACAGACATGCACACATACATACACACACACACACATACATCCACACACACACACAAAGACATCATCGCTAAAATTATTTTATTTATATTATATATATTATTATAATTGTTCCATAGTAAATTTAAATAAATGAACAAATGCAACGCCAATTTTTGAGAGAAATTGATTCGAATATAATTGGACGTTTATAAATTTGGTCCTAAGATGAGTACCGGTACCCATATTTAAAAATTTTGTAGCCCAAGAGAGTACGGAATAGTCGCGGTTTAAAACGCACCGCCGCTGTTCTTTGGTGAATTGGAGTCGAATTTTCTGTTAATTTCATATTTATTTCTTTCAAGAGAAGGTATTTTCCGAAAAATAAAAAAAATGTAATTTCATTCTTATTATATATTCATGACATCTTTCTCATTCTTAAAATTTTAATCAAATATTAAAATATATCTTTTAATATAAATTCTTTAAATGTTAATCATCCTTTGAAGAAAATTAAAATGAAAGTCGACATAAAATACTAAATATTAAAATGCATTTTATAATTTCAATGATAAAATATGTAAATTTATGTCTGGGATGTAAATGAAATAATAATTGGTTGAGAACATTAGCAAAGTTCAAATTAGAAACAACAGAGAAATGAAGTTACTGACTCAAGTATCTCGAATCAGTTAACTTGCTTGCGTAGGAAAGCATATGTGGAATTCCAGAATTCCAGGGAGGGTAAATATGCAGATTGGAAAGTGCGAGACGACTCACGTAATAAAGTGCAGTTTATAACTTGTGAGAACAATCGCATCGTAAACGAGCCCAGTCACAGTCGCAAGGGCAAACTTAAATTATATTTCATATCAGCGTCATCAGTTCGCGCTGGGATAATCTGCAGCAGATAAAGCACGTTCCGGAATTATAGGCTTAGTGGTTAACGAGAGTTTGAAAATTGCAGGTAAGCTTACTGGTAGTGGTAGTAGAACCCACAAATTGATGACCCGAATAAAACAATTTATCAGATAGTTGCAGTGATAACCAGCCGAACTGGCCAACGTTGCACTAGCTTGCAGGTTTGCTTCTTTATCGCCCGCATCCGGAGCCCAGGCGTCGTAAAAAGTGATGAACGGTGTGTATCGCCCACGCCCGACCGCCGAGCTCATTCCCACCAAATCTCGGCGAGGTATTTCAACACGTTCGTGTACTACATTGCATTTAGACTATTCGACTTAGGAAACTAAATCTTCTTCTACATTTTTCTGTGCTGTTTGCATTTTTCTTTCATCAGAAATGTACTCGTTTGTTACCAAAGTCTTTTTACCTTCCGTCACCCTTAGGTAAGGAAGGTATTGTCTTTGGTCAAAAAATTCAATGATGAGTTTTTAGTGAATAAGCATGTTTTAGGGTCCGTATGATACGATTTTACCATTTTTACGATGATGTCTGTATGTATGTATGTGTCCGTGTGTCTGTGTATGTGTGAAGAAAGTTTCGGATCGCATAACTTCAATATTACGATTCCAAAAATTATATTTTTTTCGTATTCCTCAAGTTTACATGCAGAAGAACAACTGATAAAATTTTGGTTGTAATTGGTGAACCGGAAGTAGCCTCATTTTAAGATTTAACAGTTAAATTTGATTTATTGACATTTGACGTTATTATAACTTAAAGATTATATTATTCTCTATACTATTTGATTACATTTTATACTTCATATTCAATAGATACAGAGTTAAAGAATTTTAAAGTAATTCAATTTTATAAATCAGCCAGCTATGCTAAACATGGAAACTACTAATATATTCATATTGTGACGTGCGCCCCCGGGAGAAGAGTATACAACGCCGCCACTGACAGACGTTCCAGAACAATGACGCAATCCCTGGCGCCGCAGCGGCTGGACTCTAATTGCTCCGTGACCTCGTTCCTTTGTATACCGGTCATTGTCGCTTCGAAGGCTTCTAGACTGTTATGCGCTGTATAAATATCGGCCGAGAGAAGGCGGAGGGACAGTCTCATATATACAAGCAACCAGATATGAACTCGGTGATATAAATAAACAGTTTAACAGTTTACATGAATAAATATAGTTATATAAATAAGTGCAGTGATATAAATGTTAGTTAAATAAATAATCGTAGTGTTTAAGCATTTAATAATATTCTTAGTGTTTATAATTATTTAATCATAGTGTTAGTTGTTTTTATTATCTTTTATTATTTAATCTTTATTTATTCATCGTTTAATAAACGTATTCTTTTAGTTAATAATATTTGTCTATGTTTTACACTTCACCCATATAAATAAAAACGTTACAATATAATTCAAATTGACAGATGTCAGTATCAAAAAAAAGTAAATTAATGTGGCAGAGATGAGGATGTTGAAGTAAATGTTGGGGAAGACACGGAAAGATACGGTAAGAAAATAACTCTAGTGTTACAAGTTTCTAGAAAGATACAAGAAATATGATTACATTGGTTTGAACATGTCATGAGGAGAAATGAAGAATTATATTGGAAGAAGAATGAATAGCTTAGTAATAGGAGGTTCAAGAAACAGAGGAAGATCAAAGATAAGATGGAAGGACTGTATTGCTGAACCGCTAACCGAACAAGGCGTTGATGAACGTTTCTGCAACCGGGCATAAGAATATTATTAAATACTTAAACACTAAGATTATTTATTTAAAAAGTAACATAAGACTATTTATTTAGACGATATTTATGCCAACAACTATTTATTTATTGGACTACTTCCATTTATTTCACTACGCGTTCCAATCTTAGATTGCCGGTCAGTTCCAGACTGTTGTAGACTGTCTCCGCGATATTACTATCTCTACATTTATATCATTATATATATATATATATATATATATATATATATATATATATATATATATATATATATATATATATATAAATACAGGTTGTCCCATTTAAGGTACGAATGCATAGGTCACTAGATATAGTCAAAAATGTGATACCATTAAATAGACATTTTTTCTCTTTTCAACGATGTAAAACACTTGTGCTTTAATATTTAAATTATGTAAGAAATTACAAAATTAACGATATTTAATATTTTCATGTATTTTATTCAAGGAGGCTGTTTACACACATGCACGTTCGCGTCAGCCGCCCGAGGCGCGCGACAACTACGTCATCGCCTTCGATTTTTCTAATAACTCCACTCAGTAGCGTTGACAGTTCGCACGGTATACTCATTGGCGTCGGATTCACGCACGCTACAATATTTTGGGGCCTACCAATTTATACTGAAATTGACATCGACTAGTAATCACTTTATTGAGTTTATTTAAATAAATAATTATGATGGAGGTATGAACGCTTTGTCAATATTTTCGTCAATTGACGCTACAGCAACGTGAATACGGACTTTGTCAAAGCCAAATAATTTATTTATGTTGTTACACAACATATATCGTGTTAATATTTGCCTTCAAAGAGGAGCTGATATCAGAAATTCACAATTTTTAATAAATATTACAACTATTATATAATAATTAAGTAAATTTTCAGTGTTAATCGAAAAAAATAAGTTTTAATAATACATTAATATTTTGTAACAGGTCACATACCTCATTTCATTAATGAAGTATTTTATTGTCTAAATTCGATTTGATTTTACTTGTCATAGAGCGCACAACAACTTTGAGAATGATGGTAAAATCTTTATTATTCTTATTTGCTGGAAATATTTATCATTTTATATAAATAAAACTAGAGCTGATACGTAATATTATGGGTAGGTATATAAGATAATTTAGAAACGAATATCCTTACTATATTTTACTTGAGTTGAGTTTGTATCTGTAGCCCTTTTGATGTGGGTCAGTGCTTAAAGGTAACCGGGGCTCCTTCCACGACCTATGCCTACGGCAGGGTTAAAGACTTAATCTGACCGTCGGACTTTGATTATACTAACCAAAGCGGTATTGAAGAGAGCGTTTAAGGAACATGACTCGAATAAGTGATTAGCTAATTCTTCGTGCAAGAGATGTACAGTGTTGGACAGAAAAAAATAGGACAAGTCGAAAAATCAAGTAAACTTTCTTCTATAAGATTTAGTTGCTTGAATTTGTCTTTGCAATTATGACATTTGTTACTTTGATTTGTCAAAAATTGAATTGTAGAGTAAAGATAAAAAATTGTCTCGAATTAGTGATATTGTGAAGTGTTATAAGTGGAGATATGAAGGCAGAATAGGACAAAATCCAAGATAAGGGCGACACAGAGTATCAACTGAAGAAGAAGCCAAAATATTAGACACCGAAACGCTCAAAAACCACTAGAAATAGTTAATAATGCATGGGAAAATGTTACCGTCGAATATTGTATGAATTTAGTTAATTCCATGCCACGCAGACTGACCGAAGTTATCAAGAGAAATGATGAAATGATCAAATATTAGAAAAGTTGTAGTTTTTAAATAATAATAATTTCCTATATTGAATTATTCTGTTTAATGTTGTTCAATTATTTACTTGCATTCAAATTACAATAGTTCTGGGGTTGTCAAGGATCAGTTTACACTAGAAAAAAAATACCGTCCTAATTTTTTCTGTCCACCACTGTACATATATTTAACGTATCTCATGACATTTTCAAACTAATGTAATCCTCTCGCTTGTATCTTTCTAGAAACTTGTAACATTTGAGTTATTTCCTTACCCATCCTTTCCGTGTCTTCTCCAACATCTACATCAACATCCTCATCTCTGCCACATTAATTTACTTTTTATTTATACTGAAATCTGTCAATTTGAATTATATGAATATATTAGTAGTTTCCATGTTTAGCATAGCATAGATTTATAAAATTTAATTTTTTTAAAATTCTTTAACTCTATATCTACGAGTATTGAATATGAAGTATAAAATCAAATCGTATAGAGAACAATATATTCTTTTAGTTATAATAAACATTAAATGTCAATAAATCAAATTTAACTGTTATATCTTCAAGTGAGGCTACTTCCGGTTCACCAATTATAACCAAAATCTAATCAGGTGTTCTTCTGGATGTAAACTTGAGGAATACGAAAAAAATATAATTTTTGGAATCGTGGTATTGAAGTTATGGAATCCAGAACTTTTGTCACACACACACAGACACACACACACACACACAAACATACATACAGACATCATCGTAAAAATGGTAAAATCGTATTATAGGGACCCTAAAACATGCTTATTCACTAAAAACTCATGATTGAATTTTTTGACCAAAGACAATACCTTCCTTACCTAAAGGTGACGGTAGGTAATACGGTTTTAAACGAAGAATAATGTACATATGAAATTGCATTCTAAACGACTATAATTTTAATGAAATTTGTTAACAGGTGAATTAAATTCGTAATAAATGACAATATTTGTTCTTTCATTCTTTAGTTTAACAAATTATCCTCTCACCATAAATATTTTTTGCAAGTATAGCAGTGACAGTAGGTATAATATTCCCGTTGGTGACAATAGCGAAAAACAAGGTCTGGGGCCTTATAAATTTGTCCTTTTAGCTTTTTGTGAGCCATCAGCAGCGAATGACAAATGCTTTGCGTCGGGCGGTGGGAAAGATCGAGGCGGAAAAGACATCAACACTCACCGCGAGCGGGAGCAAAAGCAAGCTCAGAATGTAATGCAGCGGACAGCTTTCGACACTTTTAGCTTTTCGCGTTACTGGTTTTTCTTTCTGTTTTTATTTGTTTGTTATGTCTGTCATATTTTACCTGTCCATGAACATTTTTTACGAGAAAAAATCCGCCAAAGCAATATCAAATTTATTTTCACACCGTGATAGCTGGTGTTTTTGGTTTTATTTTACAAATTGAATACATTCACTGATTTGTGTAAATTTGGGGGAAATATGCAAAATGTTAAAAATCTGATGTGACCAACACAATACCTCCCGCCATTTACCTTTGGGGTCTCGTTGCCGCGTGCCTGATGTCTGGTCGCGAATCTGGGGAATCCGATTCGATCCCGATCAACGCCAAATAATTCGAATTTTAAATTCCATAAAATTAACCCTTGTGGTAAACGCCCGCACAATACAAATATGTCATTATCATTACCGAAATGTGGGTACAAATTAGATTAGAACACCCAGCAATAATATGCCGTGATAATAAATTTATTTATTTCTTTATTTAATACCTGCATATTTACTAATGCTAGAAATTATGTAGATTGTTCTATTCACAATTTTCCTTTTAAAACGTTACTATTATTAAATTGAAATGATTATTATTTTGACAGTGACTTTTATCTGTCAGTTACATACATTTGAGCTGAACTATGTAACCATGGAGATGTATTTAAAACATGAGCTCCGAGATATAATTTTTATATTACTTTATAGAAAAAGGATTAAAGCAAACCTATAAAAAATGGAATAATCTTTAATTTTTATAATAACAAATTGCAAAAAAATACTTTCAAAGGTATTTTTTAAAAACATCTTGAGCTTCAAGTAAACTGCCATTTCCGGTTATCCAATTACCACCAAAATCTAATGGCTTCTTTCCATATTAGAATAAGGTAGAAATACAAGGTGTCAAAACTTTCTGAATGATAGTATTTGAGTTAGAGCGTAAAGAAGATCCACACACAAACACACACATACACACACAGACACACACACACACACACACACACACATACATACATACATACATACATACATACACACATACACACAGACATCATCGTGAAAATGTTAAAAATGGATTCTAGGGATCTTAAAACGTGGTCATTTACCAAAATCTCGATATGCGATTTTTAGCACGATCCCTATACCTCCCTTACCAAGAGTAGCGGGAGGTAAAAATTACTTTTCTGCACTCTTTGACTCCCTATTTATTATGTTCACCTTCATAATCTAAACCATACAATTATTTAACAAATCCAATTTATAAGTAATACGTTATGTCACCTTAAACCAATTGCATTTTTAATCATCAGTTAAATTAGTCGCATTATCTAACGCATTTCTGAAAAAAACACACGCACCCAATGATTATGTGATCCGGTCTTCAACAATACTCATTTTATTCGAAGATATTTTCGTTTTTGTATGATTTTAAAAAATAAACTCTGAAATTATGTTTTAAAGAAATAAAATAAAAATAAAATTATTTATGTACTTCTGTAAGTAATTAAAATAGTATCGCATTTAATTAAATTCTTTTCTCTGTATTAATAAAAATACTCCGATGATAACATACCTGCACTGCTGCAATACATGTTTGTATGGAATTTAATTCATTTGCCCACTTTACAATTTTATTGAACTATTCACAGAACAATAGGTGAAATATTTCATTAGAAAATTGGAATTGAAAGATATTTCTAAAAAGGAATTTAATAAACCAGTTATTCGTAGTTATTAATTTAAAAAATATAACGCGACCAGGAAAATAATTACCGTCATTCTATTTCTTATTTTATAAAAAAAAAAATGCGACAATGCTGATAACTACATATAGGCTTACATATAAAATGCATATTATTTCAATTTTTAGTGTACAACGTAGTCTTCCACTTTTTTAAAGAAACGTAGGTATTTGTTAAAACCTAATCTTAAAAAAAATAACTTCTGTGGTCAATAACTGGAAATATACGAGGATAATAATTAATTTAATAATAGTTATTTATGCAACAAGTGTGTAAAGTTGTACTTTTTTAATCGAGTGCGAAAATTAAAGCACGAGATAAAAATCTACTTTACACACGTGTTGAGTACAACTTTTTTCCTACAACCGAAATATTAAAATTAATTTAAAAAATGTATTGATGACTGCCGTGAATTGTGGGTAGGATACTATTACGATAGCAACGGATGACAATACAAACATTCAAAAATTTAAATTGAAAGAAATACATATTTTAGTATATTATTCAATGAGCATGTAATGTATGTTATATGAGTAATAGCCATTACATGCGAATAGAATACTATACTTTATCCACAACTGTCAAATAATAACATACTGTACTATTATAAAATCAGAAATAACCTAACAAATTTTAGAAAATTATTTGTTCACAAACATAAACATAGTTAGCGTTGAGTACTGGGATTTGTTTTAACAAAACTATGAAGTGATTTGACATTTAGCAGAAAATTTTAAACTGACTATTCAGCTACATTTTAAGCTTAAGAAGAAAATAAAACTATAAAAAACGAGAAACCTAGTATACTTTTGGCTTTTTATGTGGAAATAAATACTTATTAAAAGTACCTTTTTTGTTCTTTTTGAAAGGTAAGGACATAACGATTGAATAATATTATTCCATCGAACTGTCAACATTATTCAATTAGCAACAGTAACGAAGGTCATTAATTGATAAAAAAACGGTTGAATTATGAGTATCAACAAATCAAGTATGTATTAATTAAATTAGAAGCATAGTCGGCAGTTCTTTTAATCAATTGCTGCGGTAGTGAAACAAAATCAGAAACAACGAAGTGAAAAAAATATAGTCATTGATTTCAACGAAATATTTACACAGATTAATGGAAATAGTGAAAATGGAAGAAATTGAAAATGCTGCGAAAAGAGCAGAAGTCCCCAGAAGTCCAAAATGATAAACCGTCTACTATTGGACTCACTATTCTCTGGCAAGGGCAAATCTCGCAATTAATAAGAACATTCTGATCAATACATTTCCAAAACTAACTGCGTTCTTGAAAAGAAATTTTAATGGTTTCAAACCGAAGACTAAAATTCCTTGTTGAGACGATATAAACAAGTTTATAAAAGAAGCGTCAGATGACACATATTTAATGATCAAAATAAGAATGTGATTTGTTACATTGTTTTTTCGTTTTTTAATATTTTTTTGTTTAAAGGTAGCTTTAATTCTAGGAGTAGTTGGAGCATGTCTAAGGGAAGAATTATGCATGTTACTTACATCAGACATAGAAGATGCAGGAAACATTTTAACAATAAAATTAAGAGATACAAAAACAAAAACCGACAGAAAATTCACAGTAATAAATGACGAGGAAAATTCATTAAAACGTAAAAATTGACAACCAAATCATGTTACCATCAACAATTTTTTTTTATGTTACAAAAATGGGAAGTGTTCAACGCAACCAGTTGGAAAAAAAACTTATACTGGTCATTGCTTCAGGCAACTTTGAAACGCTATGGAGAATGGCAGTCTTTTAAAATTATTGAAGACTCTGTAAATAATAAAATTGTTACTAACTGAATTAGATTGTTGCAAGAATGGCAGTCAAAGTGATAGTACACAAAATGTGAGTTTCGCGAATGGTATTCAAATTGAGAATTGTATGGTAATATAATATTAAATATTAATAAAATGTAATGTATTTATTGTATATGTTGTTTATTGTTGTTCGGGCGGAAAAATACACTTTTCGGCCTTAGTACTAGAAAGAGTATCATTATAATCGTCAAACAGAGACAACAAAGTGACATTTACGCCCGGTTGTGCAAAAAACTTTGTATGTCATAGTCTAATTTTAGATTACCACTGGCAGTCTTTGTCATTTATTTTCCTTTCATACTACCGTAAGTGGTTTCTATATGGCGTGGCATCATAAATTCGAACAAGTGTTATTTAGTTTAGTTTCATTTTCTGAATTAATTTACTTGCAAATGGATTCCGTATTTTCAGAAAGGTGATAGGAGAAGGTTTGTAAATAGAAATAATTTGAAAATAGTAATATGTCTATTACTAACCTATTAGAGGTTGGGAAATACGTCATGCCTAACTGCAAGTAGGGGTTGCCTAGTAACATAGTCATAGATCTCAATAATAAAGTATATTAAACAAATTTTTCCGTCGACCGTTTATTAATAGGCTATCTTAATGTATAGAAAATCATTCATTAATGACCCCTATTAATTCATGATTTTTTTATTAATAAACGATTTATTGGGTGCGTTCACTACATGTATTACTAACGCTAAGTTGTAGCAAAAAGGTAGACAGAATTAAAAGTCATGCTTTTGACACTTACTAACTAGGTATATTCACGTAGCATACCTTTAAAATGAATTTGAAAGAATAAAATTCCTCAAATAACATAAAAAACCGCTTGTGTTGTCTAGCATTAAGTAAAACTGAACGCACCCACTGAAAACAATTGATGACAAAACTTATTGATTTTCTGACGTAAAATTTGACGTTCGGTCAACCATTACTAACCTAAAAAAAATTGTCACGGAATAAAATTAGATTTTCCATTTAAGTAAGATACGGTCAACGAAAAATTATTGTAACTAACACGTGTGTTAATTGGCGATTAATGATCTCAACAATTAAAATGTCTCGATCATTAATCGCCCTCATTAACACACTTGATAGTTAAATAACTACTAATAGATCTGTCAAAAATATTTATTTTGAAAATTATTGATTTAAAAAGAGGATGATTGTGAATAATAGTATTTTACATCCGAGGCGAGATATAGCACATATCAATACGTAAATATCTGTAATAAATAATCTTGGAATCTGGATTTAGTTTTCACTTCGAAAATAGAAGCAAAGTTAATGAATATTTGAAACAAGTCTCAGAAGGCAAGAGCATAGTCGTATAAGCGTGAAAATATTCATCAACGTTATTTACTTTTCATTACTTTTTTAATTGAAAACTGCAAACTGGAAAGAGAGGAATAATTACCCTAAGAAATGTGACGTTTGAGTGACCACGCGGAAGAAACGTCGCCTGTAATTTGCTTTCTGCCTTTCAATTCGCGTTTGGCTTTTGTTTTCACGCGTAATTGGAACATCTTGTATGCAAAAGGAATATTTTGGATTGTTTATTTAATTATTAACAGAACTGTGAATTATTATGATTTGAATTCAAAGTAATTATTTTTACCGTGAAATCAACTTGAATTTCCAAACGAGTGCTCCAACATGGTTATATTTGGAAAGGGAAGTATATATTCCAAAATTTATAGATGAATGAAATCCTTCCAATGGAAGGGTTGACCCCAGTTTTCACTGAATATTTTATAAAAGTATATAATCAATACTACCTACTGAATAATATTCGGTTATCATTCCTACAGCCTGCTTCAATTTGAAATACAACATTCGGTCATTTAAATTTGTACAAAGATTTTAATTCTTTACAGCTATTCTGAACAAAAGTTTTCAACGATTTGGCGATGCACCCAACTAGAATTTGTCAAAAGTCGCACATAGAATTTAATATTCATGTTTAACTACTAAATACAATATATATTATCAATGAGTGGGTATAATAAAACTATTATTATACTTCATTTCACGTAAGAAAAAATCTGATGTGGCCAGCACAATACCTTCCGTCAATCCTGTGTATTATGTACAAATTCAAAATAATGTTACTGCACGCGCCCATACATAAATTGTCTTGCAAAAGATCCTATATTTCCAGTAAAGTTATTTCATTAACAAACTATGCAAATTGCACTTGACACTGACATTTTCTTCTTCTTCTTTAGTTTTTCCCATTCGTTAGGGGGTCGCCATTTTTTATTTTCTTCTGCCACTCATTTTTGTTTTGCGTGTCGTTCCTCATTCAGTTCCTTTTCCCTCAAGTCTTCTACAATACAGTCTTTTCATCTTATATATGGTCTTCCTATGTTTCTTCCACCTTCTATTAATATATTCATCTCTCCTCATGACATGTTCAAACCAATGTAATCGTCTCTCATATATCTAGAAACTTCTAACACTAGAGTTACTTCCCTTATTCTTTCATTGATTTACATTTTATTGATACTGACATCTGTCAATTTGAATTACCTGAAAATATTAGTAGTTTCCATGGTTAAGTTAGCATAGCTGGCTGAATTATGAAATTTATGTGAAATTTATTATTTGTATTCTTCTTTAACTCTATATCTGTTGAATAACAAATATAAAATGCAATCAATCGTATAGATAATAATATATTCTTTAAGTTATAATAACATTTAACTGATTTTTTTAAGAAAAACTGTTAAAATCTTCAAATAAGGGTACTTCCGGCCGACCAATTATAACCAAAATCTAAACAGGTCTGCATATGGTTGTAAGGAAGAGGAATACGCAAGAATTGTAATTTTTGGAATTCTAGTATTGGAGATATCGTCCACGAAAAAGCGGTCACATACACACACACACATACACACACACACACACACACGCACATACGAACACACACACACACACATACAGACATCATCGTAAAAATAGTAAAATCGTATTGTAAAGACCCTAAAACGTGCTTATTCAATGAAAACTCACCACCGAATTTTTTGACCAAAGACAATACCTTCCTTACCTAGAGGTGACGGAAGGTAAAAAACGTTGGTTTAGATAGGGATATATATTCTGTCCTTTTGTTAAAGTTGGTAACTTGGTCTATGTGTTAAACACAGAGCTGTCATTGTTGTCGATGCTCATATAAAATTTTAAAAACATATTTAATTAATAATACAATAATATATATTAAATGTACTAGTTATATATATATATATATATATATATATATATATATATATATATATATATCAATAAATTGAAGATAAGATAGATGATTTCATTCTTATAGATAGTAACATCTGGCGATGATTCTATTCCTTTGTTCTCTTATGAGTCAAAAAGGGAAACATAAACAAATTATAGTATAAAAACGTAGGATTAGTAAACAATAAGTTAGTTCTGAATATTAGTTCATATTAATAAGATCTAATAAGCTTGTAGCTGATATTAAATAATTTTTTTTTAAAATAATAGTTTTCAATCCTATTATTTAATTTACTCGTACCTTCCAAAAAAATATTCCAGTAATGCTTATTTTTGACACTGACTCCTCATTAATGTTAGATTGAGAAATCCGTAGTCAAACAGGTCTTTAGTCTTATAGAATTTGAGAAATCGTCCCTCCAATAACCTAACACACATCCACCACACATACACACACATACAGAGACACACAGACACACACACACACACACACACACACACACACACACACACACACACACACACACACACACAGAGACATTGTAAAAATGTTAAAATCGGATGCTATGGACCTTAAATCGTGCTTATTCAATAAAATCTGGAATGCGATGTTTAGCATGAATCCAATACCTCTCTTAGTGAGAGGTAAAAATTATATCAAAACAGACCAAAGATAAAATGGAAGGAATATATTGCGAAAGACTTCAGAAAAAAGGAACTGAATGAGGATGATACGAAAAACAGAAATGAGTGGAAAACTAAAATAAAAAAACAGCAACCCCTAACTAATGAGAAATGCTAAAGAAGAAGATATCAGTGTCAAGTGCAATTTGCATAGTTCGTTTATAAAATAATTTTACTGGTAATATAGGATCTTTTGCAAGAAAATTTATGTATGGAATTTGTACATAATATACAGGATAAGGTAATGTGCTGGCCACATCAGATTGTTTTTCTATTGCTTACATATTTTAACAATGTTGCTAAGACTTAGCATCTTTCATGCATAATTTGGATAATTGTTGCGAAAGTAATTAAGTTATTGATTTGATTTTAATCATAGTTTGCCACAATATCAATAAAATTTCAAAATCCGTCACTGTTTGAAACATATCATTCATAAATTGCTTTTATTTTAAGAGAGGCATGTCCACTAAAAGTGATAAATCGCTCAACCAATTCTAATTTCCCCTGATGTAGAATAAACGCAAAAATAGATTATACCAACATTTTATTTAAAGAAAATAAATAATAACAAAAATGGCTACGAGTATCTAACAAAAGATATCCCACAGCACGTATTACAATAAAAAGTGTAGTTGGTAAAGTTTTATTTTATACGATCATAAAAGAAAATTAACATTTTACATGTAATTAAAATAAAGTTTTATTTGAATTTTTGTTTGTTTTCAACTATAACAGTAAGTTTCACAACAAAAAATATTTACATTGAAGTACAAGAGCTCAGCTCGATTCCATTGCAGTGTTGTATAAAAGTCAATAAAGTTTCCGGCTTGTAGGTAACCACTTGGAATCGTTAGTTATGAAAATTGCAGTTGTGTTTGCAACAATACAGCTCGGTGTAATGACGGTACGATACGGACGTCGGAAACGCAATACTTTTCAATTGCACCACGACTGCGGCTGTAAAACTTCTCTAATAAGCCACTCAAGCTTGAAACGCACAGCTGGCTGGAAAGCGAGACCTTCTCGAACCAAGAATACAATCATTCCACTAATACAAAACTTGTTCACTTTTGAATGTAATATTTGACAAACATGAGAAACTCTCCGAAGAAAATGAATACACTTATTTAATATATTGTTTTTTCGTTCAAGGTAATGCAATATGAACTTAAAAATATTGATATATAATTTGGTTCACTAAAGATGACAATTCAAGGTCATTTGTTAACCGTATGGTATAATATTACTAGCAGATAACTTCACTGCATTTCGTATACATAGACGTGCAACATGAAATATTGATGTTTACATTTTAACTGAAAAAAATAAGTGTAATCTATTTGAAAATTATGTTTGTTATTAAATAATGTCTTTCTCAAAGATTTATGCTCTTCTCCTATGTATTTGCAAAACCCAAAAACATAAGATTTGACAAAAACCATGGAATAATAATTTGATTTAAATGTCAACGTCACTGGGTAACTATTAGGACAGAAGGCAGTGCAGTAGATAATTAGATATCTGTAATTCTACGACATATGTCATTATTATTTGTAATGTGTTAGAAAGTAATGTCACCATTTACGTATATCTGTCACACAACATTAACTATATAGACATACGTCAAATAATCTTTCTCTTCCTAACATGAAATGTTGCTAAGCTACTACTGTATAAAGTGCTGTGTATTCTTTCTTCGAACAAGTGACCATGAATTGCCATCTTTCGTGACCCAAAGTATATATAGCGGTAGTATAGCAACATTATGTATTAGAAAGAGATAGATTATTTGACGTATGTCTACGTGATTTATGCTATATGAAATACATACGTTTTATATTCACATTGCTCTCTAACAGACTAAAAGTAATAGGAACGTATGTCGATGAGTTGCTGGTATACAATTATCTATTGAACTGCCCTCTACGTTAGCAAATCCAGTGGCGGAGTTTGTTTTTTGAATTTGACGCACGATTTGACGTTTAATCAGAATCTACGAATGTTTCTAATTTTGTTCCGCGATTTTAATGAACATAATCATGGGAGAGAAAGGAAAAACTTTGCGAAGGCAAGCTATTCAATTTGTGCATAAGGAACACGAATATTTTCAACGGGAAACAGAAAATAATGGACTATTATTAGATCTTCATCAGGTGCAGCAGGTAATATATGTGAATATATTTTTTTAATTTCTTTGAAAATTAAAATTGCTAGACAAAAAAGATTTCATGATTAATAAACGAAATTTAGCAAGTATTTTATTTTAGCGTACAGCAGATGCGCTACAAATATTTGCAACCACAGTAAACAGGGTATTAAAACGTGTTAATAATATGTAAAATGAAGAACAATTAACTTCTTCTGGAAAAAAACGACCCAGAAAATCAACTGCAACAGCTGATCTTGATACTTTTAACACCTATGCAATTAGAAGAATAATATATGAAATGTATGCTAACAGTCAGTAGTTTATTACTTATTTACGAAATATGTAATCATATCATTGTTTTCAGTATTTTTGTAACATAGGTGTTGTATCTTTATGTTCATTATTATATCAAAATAAAATATATCTTTGAAAATGTAGACGTTTAACATTTAATTTTGAATGATTTAAATGTATCCACAAATATTATACCTGGTGCACGCCTATGTGTATGGAATGTAGTGAAGTTATTTGCAAGTAATATTATGCCAGATGGTTAGAAAATGACCTTGAATTGTCATCTTTCGTGAACCAAACTATATATAAAATAATAGAACATAAAATTTATATACTGTGAATTTTTCTTAGGCCTTAATTCATTTTGAAAGTTTAATGGAATGTTAGAACGGTAGTGTAATATAAGTTAAACTTTGTGACAGTGTAGTTCACAGGAAAGAAGAATGCTGAAATCGAATTCAGATAGGCGTTCAAAGTGCGGCGCAACCCTTTCAGCGTTGCAAGGACCGAGCAACTCGCGACAGAAGCCAAGCTGACTCTGTAGTGTGAACTATTTGAAAGTGGCCGAGCCTTGGGCTCGGATGTCATACACTTTGGTGGACGGAAACTGTTTGCCGGACACTTCAACTGAAAACAATTCAAGAGATGCTGGAAAATTGAATTTAAATCAAATTGCTTTTGATGAAAATGTTTCTTTATTCTCTATTATTTCATTACCGTCCAATTTCTCGTAATTAGATGTTCATGCACTTGCTAATTAATTACCTAATTTCAGATTAAATTCTTCATGACGGGCCTTTGTTCTGTCGACTGAAAGACAGAAATTAATTACGCTTTTCCGTCCAGCAATTTTTTAAAGTAATTCAAGTGTTGTTCAAAATTTCATTTCTATAAATACAGAATGAATCAAAATGAAGTACAATATTTTAAACTTTTATTCTACAAAACCAGTAAAATATACGAAAAGTTCAATGTAACCCAGGGAAGGATAATTAAATTCTTTTTTTCTTTTTCAGCGTTATTTTTGTATTTGTTTTCAAGGTGGTGGCTCTTATTAGCGGAACACTCTTCACGACAATTTCTGAATACTAGATGACTCATTTGGTCTTTTCTGAATATATTGCGGTGATTAACTGTTAACGTATCAAGAGATGCTCGGTTGAGTGTATATAATGGAGTGCTAGTGCCTGCTTTGATGTATGGAAACGAATGCTGGGCATGGACGGGGAAGCATAAAAAAGAGTGACTGCCGTGGAAATGAGGTATTTACGTGGTGTATGTGGGTGTGTCAGACGGGATCGCGTGAGGAATAATTTGGTGTATGAAGAATGTATGGTTAGGAACAATGTGATTAAGAGAGTTGGTGTGAGTCAGTTGAGATGGTTTGGGCATGTGGAGAGAATGGCGAGTGAACGGCTTGTTAAGCGTATATATCTTGGTGAAGTTGAGGGTTTTCGATTGCGTGGCCGACCAGTGTGTAAGTGGATGGATGTGATTGGTAGGGTGCTTAAAGAGAAATTTTAAAAAATCACATTTCAAAAAATCTGTTGTGGCCAGCACAATACCTCTCGCCACTTCCTTTTTTTGGTTACATAAGTATAGGGCGCGAACGGTAATGTTACATTTTTGGGCTTGACAAGCAAATGTGTGGGCCCGTTTCAGAATGATAATTAGTAATTATGTACATAGATGTCAAATGTTAGAATTTTTCATTAAAAATTTCAAGATTTTCTAAATTTACGTAGTTATTTTATCACCAGGAGTTTAAAGTTTACTTGTATGCCTTAGATATTTAACATTTAATTCTGCTCCACATGGAATTGGAAAATCACTAAATTTAGAATGAGAAATTATGATATTTGACATCTATATACATAATTACTAGCTATCATTCTGACATGGGCCCCCATATCTGCTTGTCAAGGCCAACAAAATCATATGACTGCTCGCTCCCTATTGTATTTAACATTTCTTGTATACCTACACTCTACACCAAAAATTCTACTTACGCATGTATCTATTCCATATATATTTAGATTGTTTAATTTTAAATTCATTTTTGATGAAGAAATTTTGTCCTCTTCTAATTTTTCGAAATGTTTCCAATTCTATTAATACATTAAGAAATAATATAATGTATGTACTTCCCAGAAAAAGTCTTCAGTAATGTCTTCGGATTTCTGACACTGACATTATCTGTCAGTTACAAACAAATTAAATTTTCAACTATTTTCCATGGCCATTCTTTCGGCTGTAAAATTTATTATAACAGATTATTTTACATACTATATTTCTTCTATCTCTAAATCTATAGAATATATTGTAAAATATTTAAATGTATCAGAAAGAGAATTTATTTTTCTTTAATATTATCAAGAAAAAATTTCAAAAAATATTATTTAAAAGATTTTATTTCAAGAATCTTCTACTTCCGGTTGTCCAATTGTTACCAAAACCTTTTCAGATCTTCCCATGAATGTCCGATTGGGAAATACATAGTTAAAAAAATTTAGAGTCTTATAGTTTTTGAGTAACCGTCCTTCCAACATCCCACACACACACACACACATACACACACACATCCACACACACACACACACACACACACACACACACACACACACACACAGACATCATCGTAAAAATGATAAAATCGGATTGTAGGGACCTTAAAACGTGCTTATTCAATAAAATCTGGATATGCGATTTTTAGCATGAATGCAATACCTCTCTTAGCGAGAGGTAAAAACAATACTCTTATATTTAAAAATTCAACAATTTTCTTTCCAAACTCTTTTGTGTTTAGTTAAAAATTGTATAACACCTTTTCTTCCATTTTACTTTGTATATTGTATAGTGTTTAAAAATTAATTCCAGTATTTATAATTTTTTGAAACATGCTTTTTGAAATTATACCTCCTAAAACCTTCAAAGTTTGCAATGTAATTGTAACTTCTTATAACTTAGTTTCATTAATGACTGCTACTACATGTACATACTTTATCTTTTATAAATCTTGCTTTATACCGTAAACGATTGGACATTTTCACGATTTACACAAATGTTGTAAAAATTCAAATTGAAGCTCTCAACACAAACCAAATATTAAAATATCTTTCCTTGTCTAAGCGCGACGTTGCCACAATTATTATTCAACATTTATACTTTAGTTTGAGTAAATTGGAATACGACACTTGTGCCTGTGTTAGTGCGATTGGTACATTCCAAGTAAAACTTTTCTACGGAAAAATAAAGAAAATTCATTTGTTACAGTGTTTGATATTAGCTTTTAACGATTTTAATACAATTTATGTATATAATATAATATAATAACAAAAAATCTATTGTGGCCAGCACAATACCTCTCGCCACTTCTTTTTTTTAGGTTACATAAGTATAGGGCACGAACAGTCATGTTACATTGTTGGCCTTAACAAGCAGATGTGAGGGCCCGTTTCAGAATGATAATTAGTAATTATGTACATAGATGTCAAATGTCAGAATTTTTCATTAAAAATTTCAAGATTTTCTAAATTCACGTAGTTAATTTTTCACCAGGAGTATGGAATTTACTTGTCGAGGAAAATAAACCACATGGAATTTGAAAATCTCACATGGGCCCCATATCTGCTTGTCAAGTCACATGACTGCTCGCGCGCTAATGTGTTTAACATTTCTTGTATACCTACACTCTACACCAAAAATTCTACTTACATCTATTCCATATATTTCGATTATTTTAAATTTAAATTCATTCTATGAAGAAATTTTGTCCTACTCTTCCAATATTTCGAGATGTTTCCAATTCATTGTCGGAAGTAACAGTATTTCTGAACGGTATGTGTAATATACCTATAATATTAAATATTTAACTATTAATACATTAAGAAATAATATAATGTATGTACTTCCCAGAAAACGCCTTCAGTAATGTCTCCGGATTTCTAACACTGACATTTATCTGTCAGTTACAAATAATTTAAATTTTCAACTATTTTCCATGGCATTCTTTCGGCTGTATATTTTATTACAACAGATTATTTTATATATTATATTTCTTTTATGTCTAAATCTATAGAATATATTATAAAATATTTAAATGTATCAAATAGAGAATTTAATTTTCTTTAATATTACCAAGAAAAATTTTCAAAAAATAATATTTAGAAGATTTTTTTTCTAGAATCTCGTACTTCCGGTTGTCCAATTGTTACCAAAACCTTTTCAGATCTTCCCATGAATGTCCGATTGGGAAATACGTAGTTAAACAAATATAAAGTCTTATGGTTTTTGAGTAATCGTCCTTCCAACATCCCACACACACACACACACACACACACACACACACATATACACACACACACACACACACACATCCACACACACACACACACACAGACATCATCGTAAAAATGTTAAAATCGGATTG
The DNA here is from genome assembly GCA_951394225.1 of Harpalus rufipes. Taxonomy (NCBI): domain Eukaryota; kingdom Metazoa; phylum Arthropoda; class Insecta; order Coleoptera; family Carabidae; genus Harpalus; species Harpalus rufipes. Next base: position 6,856,864 of record OX596274.1, read on the forward strand.
TAGGGACCTTAAAACGTGCTTATTCAATAAAATCTGGATATGCGATTTTTAGCATGAATCCAATACCTCTCTTAGCGAGAGGTAAAAATATAAGGTCTTGCAAATATAAACTGAATTAGCTTAATTTTTATTTTAAACATAGAACAAGTTTTTGAATAGGTACACTCGAGTGACAACTACCTTAAGCTATTTGAAATCAAAGGTGTATATATACCGAACTCAAAACCATAAAGCTCCAGAAATAAACGGAATAAGTCATGCGAGCATTCAGAAATAGTTATGAATGATGGCCACCATCATAGGTGCGTTCGGGTATTTAGTTTTGTGCACACATTTTTGATAAAATCTACTGTAAAAACTACACTAAACTGCAATTCACTGTACAATCAGAAAACTAAACCAGCTAAGACTGATAATTAACAGTAATATCTACGAAAGAATGCCCTATCCCTATCGAATTAAATTAAATTATTAATAACATATCACACCGTTTTTACATGTTGTGTAACCAATGGGGTATTCCAGTGTAGGAAAATTTAAAAGAAAAAATATTATAATGTTATTAACTAGGTTGAAAAACGACCGAATTCTGAAAAATAAACACAAAATTGTTTTATTTAATATGATTTTCCAATTGTTTTATTTTAGCGCGGAAAAGATTACACGTGGTGTATGACGTCCATTCGTTCTATGACGTATGTAATGACGTACTTGTCTGCTTGTGGAAACAGAAGAAGCAGTGCGTTCACCATTGATGCTTTCTCGTTTCTCAGCTGATCTTTGTTTATGTTTCTTGCTAGTTTTGATATTTTGCTGTAAGAAGGACAGCAACCAAATTCTTAACTAATAATACTTTAATATAGTTACAACTAAAGTCCACGGATAACAAAAATAAAACAAATGAAAGTCAACCAAAACAAAATAGCATCTGACACTGTGAACAAACCAAATCCCCTTCCCCTTACTCGATCCAAGCCAAGCGACTAACAGCTGTAGTCTACGACATGAAGCGAATTGACGTCATACCATATAATTCAAATTTTTAAGCATAATTCAAAAATTCATATCTCGCGGAAATGACACAATAAAAAACTCAAATTTTCACATTTGTACTTCAAATTTATTGGTTTCAGAAAAAAAATAATTAAAAAAGATTATTGGAATACCCCATTACCTGCATTATAGTAGATTTGAATAAAATTATTAAGAATATCTATTAACCAGTGGTAGAAAAATATTTACTCCAAATACGATGCAATATTTTTTGCGATTTTTTGAAAAAATTCTTTTAGTTCCATGAACAGTACGTGGGGTAGTAAATGCCCTTTAATTTTTTTCTCGAAGTATGATTACACCCTGTCTATTAACCCCCCAAAAACATTTTTTTATATATATTTTACTAACTTTACAGAATAAAGGTTAGAAATGTGATACTTATTTTTGACTCACTCTATTTAAAATGTATACAAATCCTTCTTCGTAAATAAAAATTAAACACATACCTTAGCTAAAAACAGTTATTTTAACAATTTAATATTTATTCGTTTTTAAATAAAATATTTTGCATGTTTGAAAACAGGAATTGCAATAATACTATGCTTGTATATATGTTTTCGTTTTGTTACGGATCTACAAACAAGAATATTTTGAAAACAAAATAATCCCTCTTTATCAATACCATATTCCCGTTTGTTTATTTGTGTTGCTTTATTTCCATCCATTATAATTCATTCAAATGAAAATATTCTTTGTTAACATGACTAAACAAATCGGCAGCAAAGGCGCGCTGATTTTCCTCGGGAAGTGATGTAGAATGAAGTGTAATTACCCGCATGGTCGACTGTAAAAACAATAGCTAAATCACACAGATATTAAAATATTTAATTGCAGTTTTACATGCTAATCTAACTCTTAAATATAATAATAATAATAAATAATAATATTAAATAATTATGAACCAAAAAGTGTGATAGATACACAAATTATATTGGGATCGATCTATTTAGACTGATAGACCAGTCAGACATAACCGACCAGACATAGTTCTCCAGGAAAAAATACAAAAAATCTGTTGTGGCCAGCACAATACCTCTCGCCACTTCCTTTTTTTTGGTTACATAAGTATAGGGCGCGAACAGTCATGTTACATTGTTGGCCTTGGCAAGCAGATGTGGGGGCCCGTTTCAGAATGATAATTAGTAATTATGTACATAGATGTCAAATGTCAGAATTTTTCATTGAATTGGAAAATCACTAAATTTAGAATGAGAAATTATGATATACATAATTACTAGGTATCATTCTGACATGGGCCCCCATATCTGCTTGTCAAGGCCAACAAAGTCACATGACTGCTCGTGCCCTAATGTATTTAACATTTCTTGTAAACCTACACTCTTCACCATAAATTCTACTTATATCTATTCCATATATTTAGATTTTTTAAATTTAAATTCATTCTATGAAGAAATTTTGTCCTACTCTTCTAATTTTTCGAAATGTTTCCAATTTATTGCCGGAAGTAACAGTATTTCTGAAGGGTATGTGTAATATACCTATAATATTAAATATTAAGAAATAATATATAATGTATGTACTTCCCAGAAAAAGTCTTCAGTAATGTCTCCGGATTTCTGACACTGACATTTATCTGTCAGTAACAAATAATTTAAATTTTCAATTATTTTCCATGGCATTCTTTCGGCTGTATAATTTATTACAACAGATTATTTTATATATTATATTTCTTTTATCTCTAAATCTATAGAATACGTCAGATAGAGAATTTAATTTTCTTTAATATTACCAAGAAAAATTTTCAAAAAATAATATTTAAAAGATTTTTTTTCAAGAATCTTCTACTTCCGGTTGTCCAATTGTTAGCAAAACCTTTTCAGATATTCCCATGAATGTTCGATTGGGAAATACGTAGTTAAACAAATATAAAGTCTTTTAGTTTTTGAGTAATCGTCCTTCCAACATCCCACATACACACATCCACACACACACACACACACACATCCACACACACACACACACACACACACACACACACACACACACACACACACACAAACACACAGACATCATCGTAAAAATGTTAAAATCGGATTGTAGGGACCTTAAAACGTGCTTATTCAATAAAATCTGGATATGCGATTTTTAGCATGAATCCAATACCTCTCTTAGCGAGAGGTAAAAATAACATATACAGTAAAATTTTTGAAAGATGTCCGATTAAGGTCGTCTAGGAAATGTATGAATTCAGATTTTTGTTCCGCCCATTCTGACAAATTCAGTAGTGTAGTTTGCTTAGTTTTTATGAGGGTACGTAAGATACTACTATTATTTTATTATTATAAAAATATATATTACAGTAAAAGCATTCAAAATTCAAAAAATAAGTCAACTGGTAAGTATAAGCAAATGTAAAACCAAATATGTTAAAAATAAGATAATGACACAATGTCAGTGTCAGTGACTCTGACAAAACATAACGTTATACGTACGGCTATGAATCCAGGTAATGTATCTGAAATAATATATAAACTTACGTTACAGCGAAAGTATTATCAACAACGAGCATTGTTTTAAAGTGGAATGTCCTCACTTAGTCGAAGCAATATGAATTTTTGAAAGACAAACGTGTTATATCCATCCTTATCGCACACTCTTATAGCCTTTGCAAAGGAAAGAGATAAATGTATGTCTATTTGTTAATTCGTTCGTGATACAGATGACCTTGATCGGACATCTTTCAAATTTTTTACTGTATAATAGATATTGCAAGACCGGCATTAGAAAATTTAAAAGAAAAATATAATGAAAAAATTACAAATTATATACCATTTGCCATAGATATGAAGCAGACGTGGGTCCAAAACTCTGTAAACATTATTCCCATCACGATAGGGGCCACTGGAGAAATCCCTTATAGTCTTCATGAAGCTATGGAAAGATTAAATTTGAAAAAGGAAATATATCATAGACTTCAAAAAGCTGTATTACTGGACACCTGCAACACCGTTCGGAAGTTCTTCAATATAACTTAATTAAGTTTGTAATGTTAACATATGCTTCTCTATTTTTAACTTTATATTGTATATGAAGAGTTGATCATTGAATTAACTTTCCTAAACTATGTATAATTTTATATATACAATTATTTTATGCAGATATTATTAGTTTGTTTGAAAGGTCTTTTGCTCACATAAGCTCATTATCTACTGTGACACGATTCATAGTTCCTACTCGTACTTTGTGAACATATAATTGTAGTATTATATCAATTATGATAACTTTGAAATCGAGATCTACATCTTGATGCACTACACATCTTACTTGCACATTAATTATAGAAAAGCATCCATTTCTGACGAGTCAAAGTTTCAGCACGCAAAAGTCGATATTCAGTGCTAGAAACATCATATGAGATAAATAGGTGTTTCTCCTGGTGACAAATTAACTAAGTGAATTTAGAAAATCTTGAAATTTTTAATGAAAAATTCTGACATCTATGTACATAATTACTAATTGTCATTCTGACACGGGACCCCGTATCTGCTTGTCACGGGCAACAATGTCACATGACTGCTCGTGCCCTGCACTTATGTAACCAAAAACAAAAGGGGCGGCAGGTATTGTGCTGGCCAAAACCGATTTTTTACTTCCTTGTAACCGGAAGTGGTACATTACTTGAAGTTGTTAACAGTTTTTCTTGAATAAAATGATTTTATTTTGATTTTGGAAATAAATGCTTTAAATAAAAGTTTTAGAGAATTAATTTCTGCGTCTAGCACATTAAGTATTATTAAATTAGCCCTATGTATAAGCGAGATATGTAAATTTAAAAATTATATACTTTTTTGTTTTTGTAATAAAGCTTTCTATGGATTAGGAAAAACATAAAAAAATGTTCATGTCAAATTACATTAAATACGTGCAATTTTATGATTCGTACAATAACAAATATTATATTTTTATTGTGAAATTAGTCATATTCATTGTTGTAATCAAATATTTCTTTGTTGTAATCAAAACTCTCTTTAAAAAGAACTGGGTTAGATTAATGTTAATTTAAGAATGATAATAGTAAATGAATTATTTTTTGCTCTATATCAAAATATTTCTCGGGCTTGGCTTAAATCTGTCAATATTTTGTAATTTAATTATTAAAAAAATATGTATAGTTTAATAATCGTACAAGGAAGTCATGTGGTGTCCACATCAGATTTTTTAAATATAAGAAGAGGGGTCTAATATTTGTAAAAAAAGTTTGAGGAAATCACCATTGCAATTAGGTCAGTATCTTTTTTAAATTTATTCTTTTATTTCAAATATAATTTCCAAAATTAGTAGTACGGCAAACTACATTTTTGTGCAAACGGCCGCGAAATAGGCAATTCGCAGCCGCAATATAGGCCACGAAATTGAGTAAACAATCACTATGACAATTGTTTTGTTTATCAAATATCATTTCCATAGCTACCTTGAAAGCCAACTTTCAATTTACAGTGAAACTGAATTAATAAAATTTGTAATTACATATTTTTTACGGTTGCACAAAAAATATTGTGTACACCTTGTCCGCGAAATCCTTTAGCGTCCTCGAGATTGTCTTGCCTCGGCCGCAAGCGGCCTCGGCGACAATTTTTCTCTCGGTACGCTAAAGAGTGATTTCGCGGCCTTGATATACAAATAACTATTATTTCATACTGTCTGCTATTTACTACTTTAGGTTACTAATTTGAGTCCGGGGAATGATACATTACAGTACCCGAGCCGGGAAGTGTTGCTTGAAAACATCCCTAATTGTTTATTAATAAGCCAGCATGATGTTTTCATTTACATTATTTGCAACATTGTATATTTTTCTCCAATTGCAAAATAATTCAAATTCTTTTTCATATCTTCCGGAGGACTTTGTGGGAATCAGTTTCCGTATAGCCTCAGCAATTTTTTTCAAAATATTTGAGTTTGAGTTATTACTAGAAGGAGCGTTCATTTTGGATGACAAGCAAATAAACAAAATCAACAAAACAAATGAAACATACACAAGTAACTAAGACAAATTCTAATGTGATGTGATCTATTTTAAACTGACATATTGACAGAAATTTAATAGTTATTTAACTATCAAGCGTGTTAGTTACAATATTTTTTCGTTGACCGTATCTTATTTATATGGAAAATCTAATTTTATTCCATGACAATTTTTTTTAGGTTAGTAATGGTTGACCGAACGTCAAATTTTACGTCAGAAAATCAATAAGTTTTGTCATCAATTGTTTTCAGTGGGTGCGTTCAGTTTACTTAATGCTGGACAACACAAGCGGATTTTTATGTTATTTGAGGAATTTTATTCTTTAAAATTTATTTTAAAGGTACGCTACGTGAATATACCTAGCTAGTAAGTGTCAAAAGCATGACTTTTAATTCTGTCTACCTTTTTGCTACAACTTAGCGTTAGCAATACATGCTGTGTTCCATGTGGTGAACGCACCCAATAAATCGTTTATTAATAAAAAATCATGCATTAATAGGGGTCATTAATGAAAGATTTTCTATACATTAAGTTAGCCTATTAATAAACGGTAGACGGAAAAAATATTTAAATCACGTACACAGTATGAAATAAAATGTTGTACATATGGCCATGAAGTGGTATTACGGTACTTATTTCGAAAATCCTGACTCGGCTCCTTCGTCGCCTCGTCCGTAAACTTCTCATACGTACCGTAATACCTCGCTTCCTTGCCTTATAACGTAAATAACTATTGTACAAACCCCTTGAAAACTTTGTATACAATGTAGTAAAGCTTTTTAGATATAACAATAGTTGTAGAATTTAAACCTAGAATCTCTCGTCGTGCTGGTGCCGACTATGTAGTGAGGAACAATATTATTTTTCGCTCGCCCAATATTGCGAGCACTTGCGGTGCCGGAATCCATTTCACGGTTCACGCGTCGCCGCGCGCGTGGTGGCGAACGTCCCGGCGTCCGGCGTCGACGCTCCCGCAGCGCCCTGCTGGACACTGCTCGACCCATGCGTGCCTTCTGACAAAATAATGAGATCAACTCCCTGGACGCGGCGAATCTTCGCTTATTTTTTTCACCAATTTATTGCACGAAGGGATATTGATGTTGGAAACCTATTTCGGGGATTTTAAAACTAAATTTTGGGATAATGGAATTCTATTATTAAAATGGAATCATTTTCAAATTTTCAATAATAATTAGGGAATCGATAATGCATGATTTACAAAATAAATAAATAAAATAAATATTTCATCACTGCATATGCAACTTATTGAATATTATATAAGTAGGTACTATTGAACTATTTTAACTAAGCACCAAAATAATACTGTTTTGATATCCAAATACCAAATATTTGTTACTAGCTACACAATAACTATTTTTGTGCATTAAGAGCGCAAAATAGGACATTGTCGATTGAGAGGTTGTTCTCTCGAAATTGACAATGACCATTTGCGCTCTAAACACACACAAGATTTTTTCTACAGTCGCTACTATAACAAAAAATAATAAAATGTACACTTTGTACTTACACTACTACTCAATTAATAAGAATTAATATAAAGAAAAAATCTGATGTGGACACCACACGACTTCCTTGTACGATTATTAAACTATACATATTTTTTTAATAAATAAATTACAAAATATTAATTTTAACTTCAAAACTGTAAAATATATAGCGACCATAAAGGGAGTTTTTAAACAGTTTTGATTACAACAAAGAAATATTTGATTACAACAATGAATATGACTAATTTCACAATAAAAATATAATATTTGTTATTGTACGAATCATAAAATTGCACGTATTTAACGTAATTTGACATGAACATTTTTTTTATGTTTTTGTCCTAATCCATAGCAAGCTTTATTACAAAAACAAAAAAGTATATAATTTTTAAATTTACATATCTCGCTTATACAAAGGTCTAATTTAATAATACTTAAGGTGCTAGACGCAGAAATTAATTCTCTAAAACTTTTATTTGAAGCATTTATTTCTAAAATCAAAATAAAATCATTTTATTCAAGAAAAACTGTTAACAACTTCAAGTAATGTACCACTTCCGGTTAGCCTATTTTAACCAAAATCTATTATGTTATTTCGATTGACATAAAAGTCTTGTATACCAAATTTGAAAAGTTTTGGATTATATTTTAAAACAGTTTTTCATTAAAATCTATTATAGGCTTCATGTAAAGTGCCACTTCTGGAAATTGTGTAATAACCAGAAAGGGAGGTACACAACTAGATGTTATAGGAGTCCTAAATACAAAATTTCAACTTTCTATGACTTACCGTTTTTGAGTTATGCGAGATACGTACGTACGGGCGTACGTACGTACAGACGTCACGACGAAATTAGTCAAAATGGATTCAGGGATGATCAAAATGGATATTTCCGCTGAAAACTGAAAACTGAATTTTTTTGCGATTACAATACTTCCTTGTTACTTTACTTACGTAAAGTCGTCTTTTATATTTAATTTTAATTTATCGTTATTTCCCATTCTTCTTATCCTATTGCTTCAATCTAATCTAAATACTTTATACCTTCGTTTTTGTAAATGAATTCCCTATTTTATTTTCACAATAGTGCGGCATTTTTTTTTGGCTATGTAACATACCGACAGAGCAGTTATATGTCAGATTGATTTGTAAAGGTGGTAAATGTGTCACTACAGTGCCATTAGTTCCTGACTAAACGTTTCCATTAAGAATGCAGACAAGTGAAATTTCTCAACATTGTATAGTTAGAAATTTGGACAGCGAGCGTTTTTTCTACTTTGTCGCGCTAGAGCGGCAAAGTGACATTTTGCGTTAACAAAAGAGAGCGCAAATGGCTGTAGAAAAACTAATATACGTGCACAAAAATTTCAGCATCAAATTATTCATAACCAGTAGAGGGGTGAGAGGGAAGTAGTTGTGGACAGGGGTAGAAATGGGCAGCCCAAATTTCTCCAATATAGAAATGTATCGAGTTTAAAACTTTCGTGATAGATGTTGTATATGATGCAGAATGTACACAAAACAATTGTATTTTCTAGACAGTCTACATCTACAAGTTGGTAGTCTGCGATTACATGTTTTATAGTCAAAAAGTAAAATATTGTTTCCTTAGTAAAAATCTGATGTGACCAACGCAATACCTCCCGCCATTTACCTATGGGGTTTCGTTGCCGCGTGCCTGATGTCTGGTCGCGAATCTGGGGAATCCGATTCGATCCCGATCAACGCTAAATAATTCGAATTTTAAATGACATAAACTTAACCCTTGTGGTAAACGCCCGCACAATACAAATATGTCATCATCATTACTGAAATGTGCGTATAAATCAGATTAGCACACCCAGCAATGGATAATATGCCGTGATAATATATTTATTTGTTTCTTTATTTAAATACATACCTGCTAGAAATTATGTATTTTAAGTTCCTTTCTATAAAACTATTGTTCTATTTACAATTTTCCTTTTAAAACGTTATTATTATTAATTTGAAATGACTATTTTTTTGACAGTGACATTTATCTGTCAGTTACATACATTTGAGCTGAACTATGTAACCACGGAGATGTGTTTAAAGCATAAGCTCCGAGATATAATTTTTATATTTATAAATTTATTCATAAAATATATAGAAAAAGTATTAAAGCAAACTTGTAGAAAATGGAATAATCTTTAATGTTTATAATAATAAATTGAGAAAAAAATACATTTAAAGTTATTTTTTGAAAACAACTATCTTGAGCTTCAAGTAAACTGCCATTTCCGGTTATCAGATTGCTACCAAAATCTAATGGTTTCTTTCCATATTAGAATAAGGTAAAAATACATGGTTTCAAACCTTTCTGAATGATAGTATTTAATTACATACATACATACACACACACACATCATCGTGAAAATGTTAAAATTGGATTTTAGGGACCTTAAAACGTGGTCATTTACCAAAATCTCTATATGCGATTTTTAGCACGATTCCTATACCTCCCTTACCAAGGGTAGCGGGAGGTAAAAATATATTTTTAATGTAAAATAATGATGCATAACTTAACCCGCAAGAAACAATTATACTGTAAAGTATGAAATATCTGTTTCACAGACGACGTGTCTGACAAATTGTCGCAATTTAAATACCGTTTCGCTAATACAAAGCAACAATAATCTCCCGAACAAATCACCAGGACAATAATAACAAAAGAAAAACACACTCGTGTAAAATGTACGACATGAAGCAAATTTGAAGACGAATCTTGAGCTACCGTTAAGTAGAACACGATACTTCATTATATACACAAACTGAGAGTCGACAGTAGACAGTAGACTGAAACCCTGGCCAAGCAAGCAAGCTCACAGGCAGGCGAAAATTGTCAAAGAATAAAGAACGAACGGAGCTCACGATCTTTGTAAAAATATGGATGTAAACACGGCCAAGATGAGAGAGACCAAAAAGACGAAGAGCGTGATGAATGAAGGGTAGGTAACAGAGCTCGCTAGCTCTCAGCAAATGTTGACACAACTCGCAACGAACGAAGAAGCGAAAATGATGAACGCGAATTATGAACAAGTTTGTATGCTGACAAATATCCTTCGACATGTGTTCTTGACTTCTGTGAAAGTGCATTGATATATGTACTGTTGCTGATCGCAATGCTGCGCCCGTGATTTATATAATAGAGCATGTGACAGCTAATCTCAGCCTCTTACCCTATAGCAAATGAACCGTCTAGCTTTCACATATGTTACGGAATCTACAGTTGAAATCATATTAAAGATATAATTAAACAAACGCGTATGTAGTCACGTTAATTAGAATGTCCGTTTTAAAACGCTACTTCTCTGTCTAATACACAAATTAAGAACTAAGGGTTATCCACAATATTTAATTGATAAATTAATATTTAAGAATAATTTATATACACACGAGTTATACGCTGTGCCTTCTTTTAATAAGGTAAAATATAAAAACTCTTTTTCTTATTTGACTCCTATACTTTATAATTCGTTACCATATAACCTTAGAGAATAAAATAACGTGAAAGATGTGCTCCGTACCTCAAAATATTTACTCCTATTTTTGTCCTAAATTTAAATTAGTTTTTTCTATTGTTAAATACTTTTCTATTTTTAAAAACGCTTTACTTTATGGTTTGATCTTCTACAGCTTTTGTATATTTATGTACATTTTTGCTTAAATTAATAATTAGTTCAGTATATATTGTTTTAGTTTATTCTTTGTAATACTACATTACTAAAATTATTGTATGAATTTTTGAACCTTTATTTTGTAATTGTTTTTGTAATATTTTTCTCTTTTGTTTAAAGTGGTATTCCGTAAACAACAATTTAATTCTACATTACAAAAAAAGGATAATGATATCGTTATTTTTTAACGACTGTGTGTGTGTGAAAAAGCATTCGTTACATTAACGTTTTGTCAATAAGTCAGTATTTTTATTTATGTCAAAGTAAAATGGCTTTATGTTAAATAGTGATCTCAAAAACCAGACATATTACAGTTTTTTGCAAGGTAATAATTAAATAATTTAATAAGTTTTTATTCATAGCGCCTAGCGCAAGCTTCCTAATTTGTCTACAGATGGTATTAGTTGCTCTAGCATAACCTACAAGAAAAGGGTCCGACAGCTGACAGGTTGACAGCAAACTCCCACCAGAACTAATCTAACCTAGAAGTTTTGTGAGTTATGTATATTGAATGATTTTAGATATTTCATTTAAAATTATAATTTGATTTTAGGACATAAAGTTCTAAACTTGATCCCAAGGTTATTACTTCTCCAAATTATTATTATTATTATCTTTTATTCTCATCGAATGGTATATATAAATTGTACATATGGCCTAAAGGCAAATATTATACAATATAAAGTAAAAAATCTGATGTGGCCAGCACATAACCTCTCGCCGTATATTTTACCTGGCTGTATGCATAAAGCAAAGATTATTTTTATAAATACAAATAATATATTCATATAAATCTATGACGTATAAACTTCTTTATTATTCAATAATAGCATGTCTCAACATAAAGATATTTACCATAAATTGTTACAATAAATTACAAAGTAGAGTTTACCATATATAAATATTAGGCTGGTAACAGCAATTTTCAATTCGAACAACTTTGTTTACTTTCTCTTCATATTCTTCTAGTAAAAACATTAATTTTGGGCGGTCTAAAATGTATATATCTGGATTGTGCATCTATTCTTATATATCTTCTTTTACATTTTATTTTTTCATACTTGTTATATCTAAATAACACTAATTCCTTTTAATAAAGTGACGGATAGATTGCACTCCGATTATTCTTATATCGATGTGTAATTTTGTCAATATTTACAACTTACTTGAGAAGAATTTGATAGCTTTTTCGCAATTCAAAGTTACTCTAGTCTACAGTACTGGTGTACATTGTCCCATAATGTTTGAAACAAATTTAAGTCCTTCAACCTAGACTTGTCATCTCCATAATAGTCACAGATCAAGAATTAAGGGATTCTCCAAATACATTTTTCTTTCATTATTCATTATTTCTGACACTGACATTTATCTGTCAGTTACAAATAATTTAAATTTGCAACTATTTTTCATGGCATCCTTTCGGTTGTAAAATTAATTACATTATTTTATATATTATATTCCTTTTATCTCTAAATCTATAAAATATGTATAAAAATATTTAAATGTATCAGAAAGAGAATTTATTTTACTTTAATATTATCAAGAAAAATTTTCAAAAAATAATATTTAGAAGATTTTTTTTAAGAATCTTCTACTTCCGGTAGTCCAATTGTTACCAAAACCTTTTCAGATCTTCCTATGAATGTCCGATTGGGAAATACGTCGTTAAACAAATTTTAAGTCTTATAGTTTTTGAGTAACCGTCCTTCCAACATCCCACACACACACACATCCACACACACACACACATCCACACACACACACACACACACACACACACACACACGCACAGACATCATCGTAAAAATGTTAAAATCGGATTGTAGGGACCTTAAAACGTGCTTATTCAATAAAATCTGGATATGCGATTTTTAGCATGAATCCAATACCTCTCTTAGCGAGAGGTAAAAAAGTAAAAAATAGAGAAGCATGTTAACTTTATTATTATTATTGGAATTCTAGTTAAATTGCTTGGGAGTAAATTAGATCCTAAAATGTAATAATTCCTGAAATGCTTACTAAGATGAATTTTTTCACGATATGCAATGTTGCCCTTTAATAAAAGGTACAAATAATATTCACAAGTTTATAGTTTTGTCTAATTTATTTACATGTATAATGCGTATAAATTGGATGATGACAATATAATACGGTTTTTTGATCGAAAAAAAATTATTCAAACAAAATCTCTCCTCGTCTTGGTTTAACTTGCCTGTGGTATATTAGGCGCATAATACAAAGAATCACGTGGCGGGAAATTTAATTTAAAACATTATTAAGCCCAGTGTAGCGTACTAATATCATTCTACACATAAAGTCAGAATATCAATGCGTTATCCATGTTAAGTTTATCTTCACGTAATTTTTATTCAAAGAGAATATTGCACTGATTAAACTCTAGGCAAGAGGAAATTCTCCAATTTATATTCAGTCGCAGATGTGTAAAAATAAACAAAATGAAATCCGTTCCACACTCTATTAAACAAGAAGTCGACGCGGCACAATGTCGGGAGCGGGGGCGATGGCGGTGGAGATGGTGGAGGCGGCAGCGGTGGTGGCAGCGCGGCGAGATTGATTTCGGCTTCTTGCGCTCTCGCCTGTCGCGTGGCCCGGTAAAAAGAATACTAATCGTCTTCTAATGCTAATCAATGGGATTTTGTTACTTTTTCGTGTTACGAGATAATTATTTCAACTTGTCTGCTTTTTATATCTATGCCAGTCAGGTGAAAACTATCTTGTATTTTATGTAATTCGTCACACTATTCCCGTTTTTATTTTTAACTCCCGCAACTCTTGATAAGGGAGGTATAGGGATCGTGCTAAAAATCGCATATCGAGTAAATGACCACGTTTTAAGGTCCCTAGAATCCATTTTTAACATTTTCACGATGATGTCTGTGTGTCTATGTGTGTGTGTGTGTGTGTGTGTGTGTGTGTGTGTGTGTGTGTGTGTGTGTGTATGTGTGTGTGTGTGTGTGTGTGTGTGTGTGTGTGTGGATCCTCTTTACGCTCTAACTCAAATACTATCGTTCAGAAAATTTTGATTTCTTGTATTTCTAGCTTATTCTAATATGGAAAGAAGCCATTAGATTTTGGTGCAAATCGGAAACCGGAAATGGCAGTTTACTTAAATCTCAAAATAGTTTTTCTTCGAAAAATACCTTTATATGTTATTTTTTCGAAATTTGTTATTATAAAAATTAAAGATTATTCCATTTTCTACAGATTTGCATTAATACTTTTTCTATATATTTTATGGATAAATTTATAAAATAATATAAAAATTAAATATCGGAGCTTATGCTATAAACACAACTCCCTGGTTACACAGTTCAGCTCAAATGTATGTAACTGACAGATAAATGTCACTGTCAAAAAAATAATCATTTCAAATTAATAACACTAACATGTTCAAAAGAAAATTGTACATAGAACAAGAGTTACATGGAACGGAACTTAATATACATAATTTCAAATTAATAATAATGTTTTAAAACGAATATTGTGAATAGAACAATAGTTAAATGGAAAGGAACATATATAATTTATCATAGCATATTATCCATTGCTGGATGTGCTAATACACATTTGTACTCAGATTTCGGTAATGATGATGACATATTTGTACCATGCGTCACCTCACGGATACTCATTTTTGGCGTGGAGAGTGCATCACAGGGGTTAGTTATGTGCCATTTAAAATTTGAAATATTTGATAGTAGGAATTGAATCCGGTTCCCCAGATTCTCCACCAGATAGTCAGGCACGCTGCTATGAGACCCCATAGGTATATGTATTTAAATTAATATAAATTAAATGGCGGGAGGTTTTTTATTGAGCACATCAGATTTTTTAATGTTATACGTACTAGTTGTCGTACTATTTCTTTTTTTTTCGTTACCACTAAATAATAAATACAAAAATTAATATTACGCCTGTTCATTTATACTGTACCCAAAATTAATAAAATTAGTTTCTAATATATTCATACTTAATTTATATTAATTTAGAACCAAATAATACTCTAATATTTATTAAACATATATTTTAAAAATTTGAGGAAATTAGCTCTCTTGTACATTTTAGAGCAAAAATACAAGAGAGAATTTGGTTTAAAATTAATTTTAAATTTTAAAAAGTCTTTATTTAATGCAATAGAATATCTGTAACACTAGCGGCCGAATTCACCATTTCTTAATCTTGAGTTGATTCACAGATCAACGCTGATCCTAAATCAATCCAATTCACCATTAAAAATCAAGCTAATCTACTAATCAAAATCAATGATCAACTGGTTCGTCATATTCCATGAATCAAGGACTGATTACATCTTTGAATCCTAATTTTGACATTTATAGCTATGTTAGGATTCTGGCTGTTATACCCATTCGTAACTTCGTCTTAACTTTCTTCTTTATCTTTATTTAGAACCGCATTGGTTTTATTATTTTCAGCTATACTTTTATATCTTTCATTTTCACTATATTTGAGAACACCCCTTTATTGGAATTAGTGTAATTTCTACCTATATCAAAATAAAAATATTATTTTAGGAAAATTATAAAATATATTTTATAAATAAATGAAAAACTTACAGATTAATACTTTTTTAGCGGAAAGTACAATTACCACGAATAAAATTACATGACAGTTACATTAACTGTAAAAAACCAAAACAAAACTGTGAATCAGTTGATCATGATTCCTTGATTCAGAAATCAAGTTGGTGAATTAGAACATACGTTGATCTTCAGATCAGCTTGTTAATCAACTGATTATTAATCAACGGATTAATGGTGAATTCGGCCGTAGGTATTTAGAAAATAAAATATGAAATTTTCGTCAAAAATCAGATAGCCATAAAACTAAGAAACAAATAAAACAAAATATAAATTAAGATCATATTTAATGCTGAATTATAACAATGCGGACACAATGATTACAACAATTAACGTCAATATCATTGAAATAACTGTTAGAATGAGATTTTGTTATTTTTTATAAAAAAAACTTTATTTTAATCTTAAATAACATTTCATTCTTGTACTTTCGCTCTAAAATGTACAGGGAAGCCAATTTCCACAATTTTTTAAAATTCTATGTTAATCTCCTATGTTCCACGTTTTGTTGCAAAACCCTGTAGGTATATAGAGTTTATAATATTCCTAATTAGGTACTAATTTCATATTTGACATTTTGTGTACAATCAACATATTGAAACAAAATTAATTAAAATTGTATACAAAGCAGTAATGATTTGATGATGCATTATATCTAGATTTTAATTCATTTTATTTTAAATCAACAAGCATTTTGATTGAAATTAGTTAATCTGAGTAAATAATAACGGATTACAAATTTGATTTATTACAAAATATTTTTTATTAATTATCGAAAAACGCGGTTGATAATAAAAAATACAATTTCCATTTTAGTATTATTTGGTGCCGACGAGAATTTTCACTAGAAAAATAGGAATTATTGTATTCAAAGTAAAAGAAAACTAATGTAGTAATTCATTCTACTCATTTTCAGGTGCACGTAATCTACTACTTGTGATTTAAAAACGAAGTGAATTAAAAGAACAAGTCTTGCAGTGGACAACTCTAGTTAATAGCAATAGTATCTAAAAACCGTACCAGATCAACAAGAACTCCGTCCACATTGTCTGACAGTGATATATATGAGGTTAGGGAATGACTTCATTTGTTTCTTCAGAAACAGGTATAGTTGCAGCGCGTGTAGTTGACACTAATCTTGTATGCGCAGAACCTAAAGTTCGTAGTTAAGCAAGACCATATGTAGTAATAGTAATTATTATATGACTCTCATTATAACGAGAAAAATATTCCGTCAACATAAAAATTGCTATAAAGTTGAATGGTATTCAACAAAAAAGATACTTTTGCGATAAGAAATTAGAAAACACTGTATAATTCTCAATAATTTGGAGTTAAAATTAAAACTGACTTTTAACTATTTTAATGACAACTTACATTTCATATTATTCTATGATTTCCTCAAAGGCTGCAACGAAATGATTTCACATATCCGTAAGGTTAAATTTACGAGTCTAAAGCACAAAATAAACCATCTTTTAAAACTCAAAAATTGCATTTTTTTATTTTTACCTCTCGCTACCCTTGGTAAGGGAGGTACAGGGATCGTGCTAAAAATCATATATCGAGATTTTGGTAAATGACCACGTTTTAAGGTTCCTAGAATCCAATTTTAACATTTTCACGATGATGTCTGTGTGTATGTGAGTATGTATGTATGTATGTATGTATGTATGTGTGTGTGTGTATGGATTCTCTTTACGCTCTAACTCAAATACTATCATTCAGAAAGTTTTGAAACCATGTATTTCTGCCTTATTCCAATATGGAAAGAAGCCATTAGATTTTGGTGGCAATCGGATAACCGAAAATGGCAGTTGTATTTTTTTCACAATTTGTTATTATAAAAATCTGATGTGACCAACACAGTACCTCCCGCCATTTACCTATGTGTATAAATTTTATATTAATTTATAAATTTATCCATACAATATATAGAAAAAGTATTAAAGCAAACTTGTAGAAAATGGATTAATCTTTAATTTTTATAATAACAAATTGAGAAAAAATTACATTTAAAGGTATTTTTTGAAGAAAAACTATCTTGACCTTCAAGTAAACTGCCATTTCCGGTTATCCGATTGCCACCAAAATCTAATCAGATATTTCCATATTAGAATAAGGTAGAAATACATGGGTTTCAAAACTTTCTGAATGATAGTATTTGAGTTAGAGCGTAAACAGGATCCACACACACATACATACCTCGTACACACAAACATCATTGTGAAAATGTTAAAATTGGATTCTAGGGACCTTAAAACGTGGTCATTTACCAAAATCTCGATATGAGATTTGTAGCACGATCCCTATACCTCCCTTACCAAGGGTAGCGGGAGGTAAAAAATAAAGATTATTCCATTTTCTACAGGTTTGCTTTAATACTTTTTCCATATATTTTATGGATAAATTTATAAAATAATATAAAAATTATATCTCGGAGCTTATGCTTTAAACACATCTCCATAGTTACATAGTTCAGCTCAAAAGTATGTAACTGACAGATAAATGTCACTGTCAGATAAATATTCATTTGAAATTAATAATAGTAACGTTTTAAAAGGAAAATTGTAAATATAACAAAAGTTTTATGGAAAGGAACTTAATGTACATAGTTTCTAGGATTAGTAAATATGCAAGTATGTATTTAAATAAGGAAATAATTAAATATATTATCACGGCATACTATCCATTGCTGGGTGTGCTAACCTTTGTCCACAAATTTCGGTAATGATGATGACATATTTGTACTGTGCGGGCGTTTACCACATGGGTTAATTTTATGCCACTTAAAATTCGAATTATTTGGCGTTGATCGGGATCGAATCGGATTCCCCACATTCGCGACTAGATATCAGGCACGCGGCAACGAGACCCCTCTCTTCTTTTATATTTGTAATGATTTAAATACCTACCATTGTTCCTTTTTTATCAGGTTCATAAAATGTTTAAACAATCAGACGACACAATTTTGTAATCCTCATATCTATTCGTACTGAATTTAACTTTTTTTGAAGGCGCTGATGGCAACTGAATTCTTATATCTCCACCGAATCAGAAAGTATAAAAAATCAAAGGTTTTAAACATCTCATCTCAATACCACAGCATCGTGCTTAACGGCTGATCGCATCCATTTGTAATGAATAAAATATGAGTGTGGCCGATTCCATTACGGAGTGTATTTTCAAGTAATCGATGTCATGAGCGAACACAATCACATCAGAGGCGGTAGGGGGTAGTATTCGAGGGCCATAGCCCCAATCCCGCAGCTTAGGCTCCTGCTATGCAGGGGATGCTGTAAAACTGCTTATCGTCACGTGATCGGCTTACGTCGTCTGGGACTCGCCTGTCAAAAGTATGTTGTTGACGAGAAATAGAACTAGATGGCACTGCTAATCTCCTATATAGGGCAGATTTTCTTCTTTAAGTTTTATTGGAATTTCCAGGGCGTTATTACCGCATAGGCAGTGGCGGATTTACGATTTTGCCGCCTATTTTAACTCTTTTGGGCCCTAGGCAAAATCTTTATTTTGGGACCCTACGTAAAAACAAAATATATTTAATACATTTATATAAATAGTTCAAATCAATTGCCTCTTTAGCCTAGGCCAAAATCCGGCCCTGCCTATTCTTGTCAGAAGGGTAAGATTTTGGCACATTTTTGAGCCTTTCTAGAAGTCGTGTACTTTGTAATTATCCTGATATCTATGAATATTTACTAAGGTAAAGCATCTGAAATGAATCTAAAATAGGATATAAAACACAGCAAATAGAAAGTAAAAAATCTGATGTGTCCAGCACAATACCTTCCGTCAATCCTGTGTATTATGTACAAATTCCATACATAAATTTTCTTACAAAAGATTATAAATTTTTGGTATTATGTGATTCCCTTTTTCGGCAACTGAATGCCATACTCCTGATAACAAACAAACCACATGAAATAAGAAAATTATGAAATTTTGGTTGAAAAATTATAACACTTGTCAGTTATGGACATAATTAATTGCTGTCATTTTGACACGGATCAGTCATGTTACTGCACGCGCCCCATACATAAATTTTCTTGCAAAAGATCCTATATTTCCAGTAAAGTTATTTCATAAACAAACTATGCAAATTGCACTTGACACTGACATCTTCTTCTTCTTTAGTTTTTTCCATTCGTCCCATTCTACAATACAGTCTTTTCATCTTATATTTGGTCTTCGTATGTTTCTTCCACCTTCTATTAATATATTCATCTCTCCTCATGACATGTTCAAACCAATGTAATCGTCTCTCTTATATCTAGAAACTTCTAACACTAGAGTTACTTCCCTTATTCTTTTATTGATTTACATTTTATTGATACTGACATCTGTCAATTTGAATTACCTGAATATATTAGCAGTTTCCATGGTTAAGTTAGCATAGCTGGCTGAATTATGAAATTTATATGAAATTTATTATCTTTATTCTTCTTTAACTCTACATCTGTTGAATATCAAATATAAAATGCAATCAAATCGTATAGACAATAATATATTCTTTACGTTATAATAACATTTAACTGATTTTCTCAAGAAAAACTGTTAAAATCTTCAAATGAGGGTACTTCCGGTTGACCAATTATAACCAAAATCTAATTAAGTCTGCATATGGTTGTAAGGAAGAGGAATACGCAAGAATTGTAATTTTTGGAATTCTAGTATTGGAGATATCGTGCACGAAAGGCGGTCCACACACACATACACACACACGCACACACACACACGCACACACGAACACACACACACACATACAGACATCATCGTAAAAATAGTAAAATCGTATTGTAATGACCCTAAAACGTGCTTATTCAATGAAAACTCACCAGCGAATTTTTTGACCAAAGACAATACCTTCCTTACCTATAGGTGACGGAAGGTAAAAATTAAACTCTTATTAAAATTATAAAAGACAATAACGTATGAAATAAAATAAAGGAACAAACGGCCAAATTCACCATTCCTTAATCATGGCTTGATCCACTGATCAACTAAGAAGTACAAATCGTCAAGAAATCTTCTGGTTTAGACCCATACTCGTACGTGGATGATCGCTTATGGTAGATAGAATCATAGAATTTTAATTTAAATCAACGTATCACACCCGCAACATGAGTGGTCCATGAGCACATGTGCATACGTGCGCATGCAAATAATATAGGGTATTCAGCCGAGAGAAATAAAGTTTCCCGTCAAAATAAAAATTCATAAAAGCCACAAAGTCGAAATTACGTATCCGTCGAAAATTTGCCGCCGTAGGCTTCAGCCTACTTAGCCTAATAGGAAATCCGCCACTGCGCATAAGCCATCGAGGCTACGGTCTATGGCCCGCTTAGACATGGGGCCCGCAGTGCCCACTTGCGATAAAATATTTATGAATTTGTCTACTCTAATTTTCATATCTTATTATTCTAAGATACATACAGGTGGTGACAGGCACAGCCGAACATGTAAAATCAGAATTTTCTGTAATTTCCAGCTTCCCTAATTCCTCTATAATGGAATAAGTGATCGTTGGTGCTTAATCATTTTTTTCTATTTTGCATCTGTAACAAAGCTATAACAGCACCCAAAGGAGTTCGTTAATAGCTCGTTTGAGTGTTTTAACAGCCTAGTACAATTTATTTTTATAAAGTTGGTAGCATAGCTGAAATGTCAAAAAATATAAAATTTCAAACCTCACTGAATAAACGGTACTAACAATTGTTAAGATTTTTATTTTTGTTTATATAAATTTAGGGCATAAATAGTTCAAAACAGTATTAATTGTTGATATTTAAAATATGTAATTTATTTTTATTTATTTATGAACTCTGTCGGTAAATTAGTTCAAGCTTTTTGGCGCTGATGTCATAGCCAAAGTTACGCAGAGTAGATCAGACAGAAGCAAAATGGCGGTGGATGAGAAATGTCAACAAGAATTAAGTGTTAATTTATAAGAAAATAGTGTTTTAAATATAAGATGTGTATAATTATATAGTTTTACACTTTCCACATCCTTTTCAGTTAATTTTATACAATAAAATGTAAGTAACTTGTAAAATTTTTATATTTAGTTATGATTATGAAACCTGACTTTTTCATTGTTTGTTTTTGGAATTATAAAATGTATTTTCCGTGATTTCACGTATTTCAGATGGAGTACACAAAAAATCGTCTGTATTATATTTATTTTGATATGAATTTGATTGTCGAGACAATTTTAAATTCAAACAATTGAATTTTCAAATGTCACATTATTACCAACTAACACAAAATTCCCTAAATTTTGAATTTACTATTTTTTATTTAAAAAGATCATAAAAAGCGCAAAATAGAAAAAATAGTATATAGAACTCATGTCATAATTGTCGATTATTTTGTTCGAAGGTTTGGGCAACTCCGCTACGCGTCGTTACCCAAACTTCCTTCTCACAAAATAAAATGACAATTATGACATTCGTTCTTTAATATACTATTATCTACCCCGAAATAAAAATTTATAGGAAATAATATGATTATTATAATAATTATTATTATTATGTAATATACATTTCTTTTTTGTTTATTTTAAATAAACAAAAATCTTTCAAATTAAAATTTATTCCACTGAAAATTATTTTTATTGTTTTAATAAACAAGTCAATTTGTTTCCATTTGTTTCAAATTTAATATCCGTGTTTTACAAATTTTGTTTAATATTTCATTAAATAATCCTCATTTGTAAAAGGATATCCTACAAATTACATGAAATATTTTGAGTATTAACAAAACACAATACGGAAAATAAATTTACAATACAGTCGCCTCTTAGTTTATGTACAATATCGGACATAAATAGAGCAACTCCATAGAAACTAATAAAAAATACTCCCCCATATTTCGTTAAAATCGTGTAATATACACGGTTTAACAGAAATAAGTACATTAAATTTAACCAGTGACAAAACTCGTCCAGAGCAACAATATTTCTTAATAACTTTTTTCGAAATCTCAATTTTTTTAGCATTTTTACTCTCCTATAAATTAACGAGTCGTTTAGGTATTTTCATAATAATTTGATCCAGTGGGAATAACAATGAAACAAATGTATTTGGCAAATATGAGTTGTCAACTTTTTCAAATAAATTTTGACAAATAAATCGATTAATAATTATTATAAAAGTTATAATCAGTAAAATTGGCTGCCTTTACGGATAGCGAGTATACCGACATTGTGCTGGCCTATGGTAAAGCTCAGAGAAACACTGTCAAAGCAAATTTATTTCGATCACTTTCCGAATCGTCATCTTCTTAAGATTCACACCATTTTACATGTAAATAAAATAAGTTTTGATTCTCATAGCACTACAACAAAAAATAACAGTGGCCATGTTAGTGATTTCATTTAGGCCTGCATCACTTTTAATCACCTTTATGCGTTTTCTTTTCCGTCAACTGTAGAGTTGTTCTTGGTCCACTGCATCCTATAAATGTCCTACAATTTTTGGATTGTCTAGCATGTTGTAACATAAAAATTTGACATATAGTTTTTTGTTACGTTAGTCAAGATAGTCTATTCTATCTCTTATCTTTCCCGATTTGTGTATAGTTTCACTATCTGGGGTATCGGTCAATGTATTCACCAGTTTCTAACCTTTCTGTTGTGTTGACAAATTCATTCAATCTTTCATTGTATTCTGTCGCAGTCATAACGGCAATAATTGCAGAATACTGCGCATGCGGCCATTTTTAATTCAACCATAGGCGGGTAATGAAATATGTAACAAAACTTTGAAGAATTTTAACTCAATATCTAGAAGGTGTTAAGAATTATTGTTGCACTCGACGAATTCTACCACTGGTTAAATTTAATGTACTTATTTCTGTTACACCCTGTATATATATATATACAGTAGAACCCCGGTTACCCGAAATAAAAACGGCGCAGCCGTTTCGGATAACGATTTTTTCGGTTAACCCATTAACATCTAAAAATAGCCTATATATGTACTAAATTGGGTGTTAGGGGAAATGAATTATTTTGAAACAATGTACATTACATAATATACATATGTAGTTACAGTTTTTAGATACAGTACAGTATGTACATAAGTTTTCAACTTCTTTGATAGCAGCTAATTTATCCGCAATAGAAATCACAACACGCTTCCGCTTAGATGCCATCTCACAACAATACGTAAAGACACACACAAAAAAACCTACGTTCCGCTCTACTATCATTTGTGAGCCCCGTGCGAGCTCCCCGTCGCTACAGCCCGCCTGTGGAATGAAGGAGCCGGACAGTACATAATCATTCATGAAACTGATAATTATACGTGGAATTGTTTCGGTTAACCCGGGTTTCGGTTGACCCGAGTTCGGTTAACCGGGGTTCTACTGTATATAAATATATATATATATATATATATATATATACAATTTATTATAAATAAATAAATAGTTATTAAAGTACTAAATAAAGACAGAAATAGTATCTGTGAAATACGTTTATTAAACATTATAATAATTAAGATCACGTTCATTACTTTTTACAAACTATTAAAAACATGAAACTTTCATTATACAGGTGACACTGAAAAACGGGTTACTCAATAGTTATTGATACCATTAATCCAAAAACTATAGTTTTGCAAGTGGGAATATATTTTAACACATTAATTTTATATTTTTTCACGACTGTTACAAGTTACAATAATCCCTAGACAAGTTAGATCTACAATAATGTTATCAGATTTGCTGGTCGGTTTAAATTTATCAGTTGTAAATTAAGATTACTAATAATAAAAAATATATTTTGTATTATCGCCAGGGTCAAATGAATAATTTCCGTGATTAAATTTGTAAATTTTACTTAATTATTTATTATAAAAACGTACTGGTATTATTAACATTATCAGTCGACAATTCAAAAGTACGATAATATAATAGTACTAATGCTAATAATATAAATTATTTTTTGTAGATTAGGCATAGAATTCCGCTATCAATAAACATATCTGTTGTTAGAGGACACTGATGTAATTAATTCTGCGGTAGATATCAACAGAATCAATTAAATATTTTAGTGGTTGGTTGCACACAACATTTTCAGCAATTTAATTCCAGTAACCAATGCATGTTTTGATAACCAGTTTATTTATATAGAAACAGAATTAAAAAATAATATTTTGTTACAAAAAAATAAATGTATTTTATTTTTTACTAAAATTACTTTTTTTATTAAAATATATTTATTCAGTTAATACTCAGCGTAATTGTTAAATTTGATACACTATTAAATTTATTTAACCTTATAAAATGAAATATAACTTGTAGAAATTATTGGGTGTTATTTATTTTTAAAAGAAGAAGAAAAAAAGTACTAGTATTAAGTAATGTATGTAGTTTATTTTCGTACCATACCTTAGCACTATTGAGAATGACCAAGTTATGTCAAATAATTTTATATTCCGTAAAAGGAATAAGGATTGACTTAGAAATAATTTTAAATTAATTAATATATACATTTCTTTAAGGTAGTTGTCACTCGAGTGTACCTATTCAAAAACTTGTTCTATGTTCAAAATAAAAATTAAGCTAACGCAATTTATATTTGCAATAACTTATATTTTTTAACATTATATTATATACACAGATTACATCAAAATAGTTAAAAGCTAATATCAAACACGGTAACAGATGAATTTTCTTTATTTTGTCATAGAAAAGTTTTTTTTTTGAACTGTACTACTCGCACTAACTCATACACAAGTATTTCAATATTGAAGAATAACTGTGGCAACGTCGCACCTAGACATTTATTGGTACATTCGGGTATAAAAGTAATAAGATATTTTGAGATATAATACTAATTCTAATTCTACAAATGGAAACTGCAAAACAAATTAATATATTTCTTTCTTAAAATTACAAAAGTAGTATTATTCTGTTTAAAGTTTTCATGCTTTTCACGTAAAATACCAATTTAAAAAATATTTCCTTCGAATGTACGTCTGAAATTATTTTAACCAAAGATTACCTCTATTCGCTAATACCAAGCGGGCGTTGTTAACGTAACTGATACTCCATCTGAAACGCTGGTTGTCAAATATAATTCTATCTATTTATCGTATCTTCAGATTATAATTTTCTAGAGGCAATAAAATTAAATCTGGATGGTAAGTAATTTTCAAATTTCTACATAAAATCCGTTAATGAATTTTTGATTAAATGTCGGTATGGATATAAAAGTTATAATTTAAAATATTGGGTTTATTTTCCATTTCCTATTCTTCACGTGTAAAAAGGCCAAATTTAATTGCAAATATTATCTCAGGTACCGCGTGGTCACTTGTTTTAAAACTTGGAGAGCATGTAGATTATACTTCAGTTGAGATGTAATTTCAATTAATTCTGGGTAAAATTTTCTTCTTTTTTAAAAAATAAATAACAACTAATAATTACTACAAGTTATATTTATTTTTATAAGTTTTTTTCCAGGTTGATGACGTAAGTCTTCTGCTTATTTTCACCATAAAACGTACTATCGAAACATATAAAAACATCTCCTGAAAAGTTCCTAGAGTGTCCATAACGCATATGTGTCGATACTGAAAATTAAGTATCTCAAGCTGTACTGCAAAAATAGTACTGGCTACAGTTATATGAGACATACTAAAGCTTAGAAGAAATCTATTGTGGACCCAGTTTATCCTTGTATTTAATATACTTACTATTAAAAATGAAAGCAGAACCAAGTATGTATTAAAATGTCTGTTAATTTTGAAATATTAAACCTAGTGACATTGACTAGTTAAAAATCAAGATCGACTCAATACAGCAAAAAATAAATGTACGCGATTTTTTTCAAGCCAGTGTACATTAATTTCTGTTTTTATAAATGAAGAAACTAAAACTTTTCTAATTAAATTGTTTTACAATGAATTGTTGAAAAATATTCTTATTGTTTCAATAAACAAAAGAAGCCAATTTGTTTTCATTAGCTTCAAACTTAATTTCCGTGTTTAACAAATTTTGTTTAATATTTCATTCATACTTTCCCCATTTGTAAAAGAAAATCCCACAATTTAAATGAAATATTTTCAGTATTAAAATAACAAAACAGATGTTCTCAATACGGCAAATAAATTCGGAATACTTTCTACGCTTAGTTTATTTAAGTTGCTATTTATATTTGAAATATTAATTTCATATAATATCTAAAGGAAATGTAATATTAAGTCTGTTTGTCAATTATTTATTTATTTAAGTACAGATTAATAAAGTTTGTAACTCGTGCATTGGCCTGGAATAATTACACTAACCTATTGTTGAAATATCTTCAACACGATTTACTTCCAAGTAT
The DNA here is from genome assembly GCA_951394225.1 of Harpalus rufipes. Taxonomy (NCBI): domain Eukaryota; kingdom Metazoa; phylum Arthropoda; class Insecta; order Coleoptera; family Carabidae; genus Harpalus; species Harpalus rufipes. Next base: position 6,884,089 of record OX596274.1, read on the forward strand.
ACCCGATGTTTAGACATGAGGTGATCAGTATTGTTTACTTTTGTTATATAAGAACATTCATATAAATAATTATTTGTCCGGAACACTTCTGCGCTAAAGGGTATACGATTAGTATTGAGTATAAAATTATGGTAATAATAATAATCCTAAAAAATCAGAAATTATTATCTGTTTAATATTACAAAAGTATATAGAATGTTTCAGGAAAGAATGTTAATACTCCAACCATAATATATTCTTTATTTAATTTTAAGCAAAAAGTTCAAATAAACAAGTACCCGCTCTCCTCTCCTAAGATTAAACCAACCTACCAACCTTTTAAAGATGAAACAAGAAGTACGAGTATATATGAATACTTTGGTCTTTAATTTTAAAACGATTATAGAAGAATTATAAAACTTGGAAATTTTGCTGTCACATGAGAATATTATTTTATAATTCTTTTCAAAAATTCAACACTCGTTTTTTTAATGACGAGTAGTAGGAGTAACAACAATAGAAAAAAAATTTGGGCTTTTGAAGTACGAGCATGACTACAGTATAAATATATATAAAAAAAATCTGTTGTGGCCAGCACAATACCTTCCGTCAATCCTGTGTATAATGTATAAATTCCATACATAATTTTTCTTGGAAAAGATTCTAAATTTCCAGTAAAATTATTTCATAAACAAACTATTCAAATTGCACTTGACACTGACATCTTCTTCCTCTTTAGCTTTTCCCATTCGTTAGGAGTCGATATTTTTGCGTGTCGTTCTCATTCGGTTCTTTTTCTCTCAAGTCTTCCGCAATACAGTCCTTCCATCTTATCTTTGGTCTTTCTCTGCTTCTTCAACCTCCCATTACTAAACTACTCATTCTTGTTCAAATATAATTCTTCATTTCTCCTCATGACATATTCAAACCAATGTAATCGTCTTTTTTGTATCTTTCTAGAAAATTGTAACATTAGAGTTATTTTATTACCGTATCTTTCCGTGTGTTCCCCAACATCTACTTCAACATCCTCATCTCTGCCACATTAATTTACTTTTTACTCATACTGACATCTGTCAATTTGAATTATATAAATATATTAGCAGTTTCCAAGTTTAGCATAACTGGCTGAATTGTAAAATTTAATTTCTTTAAAATTCTTTAACTCTGTATCTATTGAAAATGAAGTATAAAATGTAATCAAATCGTATAGAGAATAATATATTCTTTAAGTTTATATTAAATGTCAATAAATCAAATTTGACTGTTAAATCTTCAAATGAGGCTACTTCCGGTTCACCAATTATAACCAAAATCTAATCACTTGTTCTTCTGGATGTAAACTTGAGGAATACGAAAAAATTATAATTTTTGGAATCGTGGTATTGAAGTTATGGGATCCGGAACTTTTGTCACACACACACAGACACACAGACACACACACACACATACATACATACATACATACATACATCATCGTAAAAATGGTAAAATCGTATTATAGGGACCCTAAAACATGCTTATTCAGTAAAAACTCATTATTGAATTTTTTGACCAAAGACAATACCTTCCTTACCTAAAGATGACGGAAGGTAAAAATTATACTTAGGATGTTAGGTTGAGTATATTTGAAAGTACTCTCAAATTTAAATAAATATGTACATTGGTAAAGTGTACCGTTTTCGAGATAATGGGGAAGTTTAGTGTATTTTTTATCCTATTATAACTATTACATAATATCTTTGTGAAATGATTTTACTGAAAATATAAAAATATAAAATTATTTAAGGTGGCAAAAACAAATCACATAAGGTAATACAACAGATTAAATCCATAAGCCAATTCAGCAGATCATTATGTTATAAATATAATGCTATATATGTTTTTATTTTCTATTTCTTATTTTAAGAAACATACTGTTCTTTTTAGGAGTAGTTCAGTTCAGTACGACGTAAGATCAGTTCATTTCTCCCCTAAAAAGAAAACAATATATATTGTATTGAATGATTGCTATTATGAATGAACAGTTATCAAATTAATTTTGTTGCAATGCAAAATTACATTCCAGGCATTTATCACTCGTCATGATCATTCGTCTGCTTCGATGAAATGGTATATTATTAATTTTCATTTAAACATTTAATATAAAATTAAATTCTATTGTACGAGTAGTGAAAACACTGTGATATTTCATAGCATTGTATATCTCAATTTGAAAAATAATGCATTGAAACAACATTTGCTACATTTTGCTGTTTGTAGAGATTTCACGTGCAGGTATTTGTTGAAGAACCGTTCGTTGCAGAAATGAGTAAAGCTTCGTCACGTATCAGTTGCATCCATTGTGAGTAAATAATAGCTGGCAAGTTGTTTGCGAGCAACATATTGTCAGGCAGGTCGTGATATTGATTGTAAGCAATCTGCAGCAGGATGTAGCAAAGCACCGGCAGTTTGGCTGGGCCTCCAGCCGTGAAATTTGAAGTGTTACTCGGGCGCTGGGACAAAAACGCACCAAGCTTTTTTTTAAATCCTGTCGATTTACTTTCGTTCGGTGAAAGCGCTTGAAAAATCGCGGCCACACTCGGCTCGCTCGCCGTTCATTTACTTGACAAGACGATAAGAAGAAATGTTAAGATTATTACGGGAGAAAAACGTTGCCAGGGTAAAAGGTTAACAACTATCTTCCGCTGTAATATATAGTCGAACCGAGGTGTCGTTGATGCTATCGTCTCCTTATATATGACTTTGTAAAGTCAGGTGGCTATGTTTCACCACACACTATCCTCTTTTGTTTTCCGCTACATTCTTCCTTTCATATTTCAGAATTATCGTCGCGGGAAGCATATTGTCCTATCATCAAAAATAAATGAATTATTTTCTCAACTTCTTTCTTTAACTTTAGTGGATATTTCGCTTTACAAACCATCTTATCTGAGAATGTGTTATGGTCTTTGAGTTAGGACTTGCGAATTTAAAGCGAATAAAGGGGAAATATTATACTCATCTTTTATACTACTACATTTTAAATTACAAGTATTGGCTAAATTGTCATATCTAATATCATAAGTGGTAATTTTTGCCGGATTTTTTTACCTCTCGCTAAGAGAGGTATTGGATTCATGCTAAAAATCGTATATTCAGATTTTATTGAATAAGCACGATTTAAGGTCCACAGAATCCGATTTTAACATTTTTACAATGATGTCTGTGTGTGTGTGTGGATGTGTGTGTGTGTGTGTGTGTGTGAGGTTGTTGGAGACACGATATCTCAAATTCTAAAAGACTAAAGACCTGTTTGACTACGGATTCCTCAATCTAACAGTAATGGGAAGAGTTGAATAGGTTCTGGTAACAATTGGACAACCGGAAGTGGTAGTTTCTAAAATAAAATCTAAATATTATTTTTTGAAAATTTGTTATTACAAATATTAAAGATAATTAAATTCTCAATCTGACACATTCAATTTTTTTATTATATCTCGTATAGGTTTGAAGATATAGTATATAATAATATAAAATAATCTGTTGTAATAATTCTCGTTGCCAGAAAAACAGTTGCGATATTTAAATTTTTGTAATTTACAAATAAATGCAAAATGTCAGTCAGATTTTTCTGGGAGGTATGAGTACATTTAATATATATTATTGTATTATTAATTAAATATTTATTTAAATTGCAGGTATGTTAATATTACATATATTCTTAAAAATTACCGTTAATACCGTCAATGAATTTGAAGTATTTTGAACATATTAGAATAGTAGGATAAAATTTCTCATAGAACGAAAGAAGAGAAACAATATCAATTATTTGTGTGTACAAGAAATGTTAAATTCGTTACTTATAGGGCGCGAACAGCCATGTGACTTTGTTGGTCTTGGCAAGCAGATATGAGGATCCGTGTCAGAATGACGGCTAGTAGGTATTTACATAGATGTCACAATTGTCATATGTCATAATTTTTTATTCAAAATTTCATAATATTCTGTTTATTTGTCATCCATTAGTATGGCATATACTTGTCGAGGAAAATAATCCACGTGGATTTGGAAAATCATAATGTTTCGAATGAAAACTTATGATACTTGACACCTATGTATATTACTAGCTGTCATTCTGACACGGGCCCCCATATCTGCTTGCTAAGGCCAACAAAGTCACATAACTGCTCGCGCCCTATGTAAGATAAAATGAAAATGGCGAGGAGTATTGTGTGTATGTAAATACTTAAAATTTTAAATTTTAAAAAATGACCCGTATGGTGCACTCTCCACGCCAGCAATAAGTGCTCGTGAGGTGACACCTAGTAAACGTCCGCACGGTACAAATATATCATCATCGTTACCGAAATCTGTGTACAAATCAGATTGGCAGACCCAGCAATGGTTAATATGCCGTGATGATATATTTATTTTATTTATATACTTACCTATATTGACAATGCTGGCGTGTAGAGAGCACCACAGGGGTCAATTTTGTGCCATTTCAAATTCTAAAATATTTAACCCGTTCCCAAGATTCGCGTGAAGTGACGCCTGGTAAACGCCTGCACGGAACAAATAAGTCTTCATTATTATCGACATCTCTGTACAAAGCAGACTGGCTTACCCAGCAATAGATAATATGCCGTGATGATATATGTTTTTATTATCTTACCTATATTTTTACACATTTACTTATGCTGGAAAATGTATTAAAATCCTTTCCATATAATTATTGTTCTATTTACTATTTTCTTTATAAAAAGTTAATACATGAAATGATTAGTTCATTGACAGTGACATATATCTGTCAGTTACAAACATTTGAGATCTGAATTGTGTAACCATGTGTATGAGTTGTGTTTAAAACGTAGGCTCCGGGATTAAAATCATAGATAGTTTTATAAATTTATCCATAAAATATATAGAAAAAGTATTAATGCAAACTTGTAGAAAATTTAATACTCTTTAATTTTTATATAATATAAATCTCGAAAAAATAACATTTAAAGGTATTTTTTGAAGAAAAACTATTTTGAGCTTCCAGTAAAGTGTCATTTTCGGTTATCTGATTTTCTCCAAAATCTAATGGCGTCTTTCCATATAAGCGTAAGGTAGAAATACAAGGTTTCAAAATTTTCTGAACGATAGTATTTGAATTAGAGCGTAAGGAGGATCCACACACACACACATATATACATACATACACACAGACATCATCGTGAAAATGTTAAAATTGGATTGTAGGGACCTTAAAACGTTGTCATTCACCAAAATCTCGATATGCGATTTTTAACACAATTCCTATACCTCCCTAACCAAAAGGTAGCGGGAGGTAAAAAATTTGATGTGGCCAACACAATACCTCCCGTTTAATAATTCTTATTCATGTAAATACTTAAAATTAAATTAAATTTAAATACCGGGTTTGATTCCAACCATTTTAAATGGCACAAAAATGACTTCTCTGGTGCACTCTCTACGCCAGCAATAAGTGCTCGTGAGGTGAGACCTGGTAAACGCCCGCACGATACAAATATGTCATTATCGTTACCGAAATCTGTGTACAAAGCAGATTGGCAGACCCAGCAATGGGTAATATGCCGTGCCGTGATATTTATTTATTTAACCGTCTGCCTGAGTGTCTGGTCGCGAATCTGGGGTTCAATCCCGACCGACGCCAAAAATGACATCGAATTTTAATGGCACAAAATTGACCCCTGTGGTGCATTCTCCACGCCAGCTATGGGTGCCCGTGAGGTGACGCCTGGTAAGCGCCCGTACGGTACAAATATTCCATCATTACCGATATCTGTACAAAGCAGATTGGATTAAATATTTACATAAATGTTATGCAAAATATTTAAAATTTTCCGAAACATTAAACATCAGTCCGTTATATTGCAGTATACGAGTATTATTGATTTAACTGTGCTATATTAACAAATAATTACAATTTATATTCGGCACGTTAATATTTTTCAATATTAAGTACCTACCTACATTTATAGTTATGAGTAATAATGTTAAAATGTTTCCTGTCGAGTGTTAAAAATAATTGTATGAACACAATAACGCTTATCAAATGATTAAACTTTTTGTTTTACAGAACAACAATAAAAGCAGTGAACTTCCTCGGAAACAACACGCAAACACGAGTTATTTTTTGTAACGAATTCACGGCTATGAAACTTGGTTATGTAATTAAGAATGTGATACAAAAACTTAGCAACAATGTGTGAAGTTTACTCCTTTCCATTTTGCCGGATCCAGGGTAAAGAAGGACGTTCAGCTTTCGCACAATTCCTGACACTTTATTACTCTTTCAACTGTCAAAGTGAAAAAAGAAAAAATGCGCTCCTCGGAAAACAAACAAAATGACAAACGCAACAGAATTTTTATCGATCTACGCTGGAATTCCTACCTGCTGGGGAATTACCATATTTTATAGATGAGACATAAATCCCAAAATTAAATTTTCAACCGAGTCCTGTATGTTATTTTATCAAATATTCAAAAGATTAATTTTGATGTGGGTTGGATGCCTTTACATTTAGCTGCAAAAGTTGGAATTGAATTTTCAGTCTGGATGGTTTGCTTCTTCGCTTTGGATATTTAATTAATTTAATTTATGTATGTGAAGTATAGAATAAAAGACGGCATGCTGGGGTTCTCTACCATAGTAACAAATTAGTATGAGTCATTTATATTGAAGTACGAATTAGGGTCCCCACAACACGTTTTTACTATTTTTACAATGATGTCTGTGCGTGTGTGCCGATTTTTCTTGTACGATAACTTATGCTTTCTGCATTCATATGAAGTTGATTATATTTTGAATAATATTGGACAACTTTACTTGAAGACCATAACAGTTTTTAATGAAGAACTATATTAAAATATAACCCTAAACTTTTCAATTTTAGTATTTAAGACTTCTATATCAAGGGTTTTTGAGTGAAAGTGATAAAGCGAAGTGATACTTTACATGAAGCTCTGAACAGATTTTCGTAAAAATATTATACAGTATGTCATCGAAATCGCATAAGTTTATTAACAGAATTTATTCGTTTACTCAAGAAGCATAACGTAAAATTATTTTCACATATACAGGATGTTGCATTACGACTCGGCGAGAATTGTTTCTCTTTTTGATCAAAATTATTGCTGAAGATGAGAGCCTTGGGGCTCTCGAAACGTCCAAGAATAATTTTTATACAATAAAGATAATTGGATTTTAAATAAAATAAACCTTCATTTGTGCCTCGAGAAGGCGAAAATTAGTTCCAGTCCTATAACATTTGTAACGAGGTAATTCAACACAACATTGCAAAAGTAAACTATACCTTTTTCATTAAGTATACTTTCACTCTTTGAAATTTAATTCCATATTAACCGATTTCACACTATAATAATAATAACTTATTTTCACTTCTAGCGTAGTCAACAATGTTGTAATCAAATTTTATTATTATTGTAATCAAGATTAATCATAGCTGTAATCAAATTTAATCTTTAGTTAATTAGTATAATTATTTATTTATGTTTGTTGTTTTATTTTAATATTTAGTTAAGTTTCTTAAAAATACTATTCTTTATTTATTTAATATTTATTTATTTTCAGAAAGATATTTTAATACATTAGAAAAATAACCCTGTGAAATTATTTTTGCAAGATGAAATTAGTCTAAATTTATACATTTTTAAAAGTAATTATAGAGGTAATTCATTTACTTTATTTTGGTTTGGCTACCGCACCTCCTTAACGGCGCCCATTTTAAGCCTCCTGTAAAGTTTTCGTTACTGTGAATTCAGTTTTCATTTGTGTGAAATCAGTTTTGATTAATGTGATATCATATTTCGTTAATGTGAAATCACATTTCAGAAGTTTGTAGTCATCTGTAAATGGTATTATATAAATGTTCTAACCTTTCTTCCTTTGGTTGCTAACTATCCTTTCAAAGTTCTTGTATCAGGAGAGGTAACTTACCTGAAATAAAACAAAAATCATTAGTATAAAACACATGTACTCGTACAATTATGTATTTGAGATTTTAACTAAAATTACTTTTATATCTATGCGCATAATTGATTAGTTTTTCATATTTGTTGCGGAAGAAATGCTAAAATGTTGACAGTTTGTCAGTGAACAAATATCTGAATTAATTAATAATAATAATTAAAATGGTGTTTCTTCAGTATATACATATAAAAATGTTCTATTGGCGTAAAGTATGTAATTTTAGAAATTTGTTAAATATTATACGTATTTGTGTATCAAAAGTGACATATATATATATATATATATATATATATATATATATATATATATATATATATATATATATTGTAATATGTGTAACAATTATTGCTGCTTACTTGAGTGCACATTGTCACGTTAGAAAGGTAATAAATTATGTTGTCACGAATTCCCGCGTAAACAAAAAGTTCGTGTTTATATTAAAAATATGCTTGATAAGATGAAAAAAGATAATACAGTGCGTGAATCAGAAAATTATAAATTAATATATCCGTCTTGTGTACTTTGAAGATTTATTCATTATATTTCAAAGAAAACTTTATTTCAAAACGAGGTTAGTTTTATAAATGTTCACAAAAATATTATTTAAGTTATCTTCACTTCCACGAATACACCCTATACTAATGTTTACAAGTGCATACGAAATATAATCATGAAATTTTACTATTTTAATTATTTTTTTGAAGATATGATCTAAAACAGAAGTGGTTATACAATTTAAGTTAAAGTTTTATAAAAGTGTACTAGGAATTTACATTAATTTACCCTTAATGGATAATATAAAACCTACTATAAAATAATATAAAAAGAAAATTAAATATAATACAATACTATGAGAAATACACAATTCTATAAATTATGTGTGCCTATTTGACAGTAGGTTGGCATCATAACTCGTTCAACCTATAGTTCAAAACTTGCCACCCCAGCGCTGCGATCTTAAAAATACTAGGGTACCTATATACTCAGGGTATGGCCATGACGTGGCTCGCGTTTCGTCCGCCATTAGAGGGCCACTGTCATATTCGTTGTTGTTGCGCAAATTATTATGTATTTTCGTGGCTACTTGTTTTATTTTAATGCAAAACACATTGAAATATACTTCTAATATTTATTTAAGTGTAAGTAATACTTTTATTTTATTTATTTGTGTATTTTCTTGAGATACTGACTACGATGAGTGGCAATATTGAAAACAAATAAAAATTACCAGTATTAAGCACAAACATTTAAATTTTTAAAAGTTTAAAATATATACTTATTATGTAAATAATAACCACAGTTATTAAATTTAATGTGATAATAACAACCTATATCCTATGCTCTACATAACCTCTAAATCTATGTCATAATAATAAATGTGTATCTCCTAAATAAATAAATTTTTATTACCTTTATAGATTCATAGTGTGATTATTTAATATTCCTGTATAATATAATATCACATTATTTCTTACAAATAAATAGGGAAATGAATTATCAGTATGTTTGACATTGGCTCGCTTATGGCGGCGATCTTGCCCCATGGCCATACCCTGTATATAAACCTAAAAAATACATGCCAATACGACACACGGTCGGATCAATTTATGTGACTCCAATTATTAGCAAACTTCACAACAAAATAAGCTTAGTATCTACGTTAGCATATTACCAAAATTATTACAGATGTCTGAATAACTGTTAATTCTTTCTAGAACTATACAAATCGCTTTCAATTTAAGTGGAAATTCAAAAAATAATTTAAAATAAAATTGTGGAGGACCCCGTTACTATAATTTCTATAATTTATCCTGATAATAAATGGTTACATTTATCTCTGTTTTATCTTTGATGTAATTGAGGTAGCGTGAGTCATTTGCTGAAATTACAATATTTACCTATAATTCTCCAAGTGTTAGTATAACTCTTGGTGCTTCATGCATATTTATATTTCTTTTCCTACATGACTTTTATTTTCTGTACTCGGAAGCACAAACAATCTACGCGAACATACAATTATAATAATTCATTTTCTTACTGTAATAAATGTTACTTTCTTGCTTAACTTAAAATCTCACCTACAATTCATTATTCCTTAGAAATTTACGCAAATTACCTTCCTACATTATCTTTATCTTTTCTGAAAATAAAAAAATATAATTATAACTGATTTAGTTATATAGCATTGTAATTAACGGTTATTACAACTTACGATTTGACAGATAACATATTTATAATGAAATTTATTTATTGACGTCTTTAAAGTTTTACATTTACCATAAAATTTGCTCATTGAGCATATTCTTGTGATAAAAAATTTAAGCTAAAAACTGTAAATCTTTGGAAATTTTAGAGATATCTAAAGTTAGTTATAACAAACGTAGGCACAAAAAAGATTTTTACAAAATAATTTTTACATTTTTTTTTGTATGTACATACAGTAGAATCTGTTTAGTACGACTTCGTTTATAACGGCCAACCCCTTTTAGCGACGTAGATGCAAACTCAAGTTTGGTTTTCATAAAAATGACTGTGAAAGTACGACTCCGGTTGAAGCGACCAACCGCATTGAGCGACCTAATTTACTAAAATCGTCCGGTTAGAGGGATTCTGCAGAAGTACTCAATGTATTTATGCATACAAATTATAATGATGACATTTTGAAAAGTACTATCTCTCGTCTTTACAATACCGTGAATGGTTCTGACTATCAAAAAAAGCAAACTAAAATCACAGACTTTTTACACCAGTAAATATAATGTATTGTTTGCATTTTCTGTTACTACTACATTATTACACATGTCTGTAGCTCTAAGTTGTTTGTTAGTTGTAGCTATATCGGGTTTAATTAAAACTAAAATATATTTCATTTAAATGTTTGTTTTATTTATAATAATCATTCATTACACACGCATATTATTTAATCAAAATCAAAGAAATGAATAAAAAATCTGTTATATATATATATATATATATATATATATATATATATATATATATATATATATAATGGGGTTTCGTGGCCGTGTGTATTAATGTCTGGTCGCGACTCTGGGAACCCGGGTTCCATCCCGACCGACGCCAAACATTACTTCGAATTTTAATGGCACAAAATTGACCCCTGTGGTGCACTCTCCACTCCAGCTATGAGTGTCCGTGAGGTGATGCCTGATAAGCGTCCTCACGGTACAAATATTTCATTATTACCGATATCTGTGTACCAAGCAGATTGGCACAGCCAGCAATGGGTAATATGCTGTGATGATATATTTATTTATTTATTTATTATATATATATATATATATATATATATATATATATATATATATATATATTGTATTTAACATTACTTGTACACACATAAATTTCTAATTACACCTTTATATTTACGTATTTTCTATAATTTTAAATTTGATTTCTGAGCAAGTTTTCTCCATTTCTTCTAAATGTTCGAGGTTTTTCCTATTCATTAATGGGATTTCTGAAGGGTTCATGTAATATACCTATAATTTTAAGTATATAATTAATACTATAATATTTAAAGAGAATTAAAAAAATAATTGTAAATATTATTATTTTAAGGTTAAGGGATAATTGTTTAATTTTAGTTATAATTTACCCTTAGACTCCGGCTATTATTATAATTAATTAGAAATAATTCAATATAGATTCTAGATAATATGATCCACTATAGTTTTCAAGTGCATGTGAGGTGACAACTGGCCAATAAAAATAAGAATAAAGAATAAAAGGAAATTGAGATTCTCAGCAATGGATAATAAGCCGTGATTTTTTTTCTTTTAGAATATTTTTAATGTAGGAATCGTTAGTGTATATTGATGCAAAATCTAAGCTTTCTTTAAAGCAACAAAATCTCTATCTGATAAATCACTAAATTCCTAAGAAGTGAAAAAGCAGACGAGTTAAAAAGAAAAAGGTTGCAAAGAAATGGTGGCCTGTGAGGTCAGCATTTTCGCGTCATATCGTGTATTTGCAGTAACAGTAATTGCTGGGTTTGGCGGATTCGTTCATTCGGACTGAGAAGTTTTTATCAGCGGCTGACCGTGCGGCACACGTGCGAAACGCCGTGGGAGCCCAGACACGTGCAGACTAATCCCAACAATCGCTCCGATTATCAAGGAAATTCGGACAACTCTTAAGACTCACGTATTTTTAGAACACTCAAGTGGAAATTAAAACTTCGTGGAATTATACAAAGTTACTCTGCTAAAAATAGATTATCAAAGATGAATGATGAAAGAAAATCCATTTCTTTGTAAAATTTCGTCTCTACCAAAGATGTTTTATTATTTCCTAATCCTATTGATATAGACTAACAGCCTGATTCTCGTAACACTTGTATTGAAAACAATATTGTTTCCAGGCCCGGATTAGAATTTCGTTACACCCTAGGCCAAAGTTCATGACTGCACCCTCCCCCCCCACCCTCTCAATATATAACGAGTGTCTACTTTTTTAATGGACCATAAAATATATGTTTAATGGTGATATCTGTCAAAGTTTTAATAATGCTTAATTTTATTAAATTGTTTTTGTATTTCGGTGACTTTATGACTCTATAAACGAACTGAAACTATGTAGTTCATGGCCGATTGCACCAACGTAACTTAAATATTAAACTCAGATTAAATTGACAATATTGCATCGAAATGAAAAGTCAAATGCTTTATAATAACATTACTGTCATAATTTCGATCTGCATTTTTTACCTCTCGCTAAGAAAGGTATTGGATTCATTTTAAAAATCGCATATCCAGATTTTATTGAATAAGCACAATCCGATTTTAACATTTTTACGATGATGTCTGTGTGTGTGTGTATGTGTGTGTGTGTGTGTGTGTGTGTGTCTGTGTGTGTCTGTGTGTGTGTGACAAAAGTTCCGGATCCCATAACTTCAATACCACGATTCCAAAAATTATAATTTTTTCGTATTCCTCAAGTTTACATCCAGAAGAACAAGTGATTAGATTTTGGTTATAATTGGTGAACCGGAAGTAGTGTGTGTGTGTGTGGATGTATGTGTGTGTATGAGTGTATGTGTGTATATATGTGGGATGTTGGAAAGACGATTACTCAAAAATTATAAGACTTTATTTTTGTTTAACTACGTATTTTCCAATCGGACATTCATCGGATGATCTGAAAAGGTTTTGGTAACAATTGGACAACCGGAAGTAGAAGATTCTTAAAAAAAAATCTTCTAAATAATATTTTTTGCAATTTTTCTTGGTAATATTAAAGAAAATTAAATTCTCTATCTGATACATGTATATATAAAATAATCTATTATAATAAATTTTACAGCTGAAAAAATGCCATGGAAAATAGTTGAAAATTTAAAATGTTTGCAATTGACAGATAAATGGCAGTGTCAGAAATCCGGAGACATTACTGAAGATTTTTTCTGGGAAATACATACATTTTATTTCTTATTGTATTAATAGTTAAATATTTAAAATTATAGGTATATTACATATATCCTTCAAAAATACTGCCAATCCTGACAATGAATTGGAAACATTTCGAAATATTTCTTCATAAAATGAATTTATAATTAAACAATAGATATAAGTAGAATTTTTGGTGTAGAGTGTAGGTATACAAGAAATGTTAAATACAATAGGGCGCGAGCAGTCATTTGACTTTGTTGGCCTTGACAAGCAGATATGGGGGCCCATGTCAGAATGATAGCTATATATGTCAAATATCATAATTTCTCATTCTAAATTTAGTGATTTTCCAATTCCATGTGGTTTATTTTCCTCGACAAGTAAATTCCACACTCCTGTTGACTAATTAACCACGTGAGTACAGAAAAGAGTATAGATTTGTTAAAGAATCATTGCATTTCTGACTGACATTTAAAGTAACATCCTTTCTACCTCTCGCTGAGTACGTAAATGTTATTGTTGCAGTAAAAAATCAATATTAAATTTACGAACCATTTTTTGAATAACATCAATTATTAAATTAATTCGGCAACAATAATACAATGAAAGATGATCGTAAACATTCTAAAATATAAATGTGAAAACTAACGATATTATCAAGTTCCAATTTTGGATAAATTACATGATATGATGACGTATCCAGCACTATTACATATAAATATTATCATATTAATGAACATCTCTTAGTACGGCATTGTAATCTGCATCTGCTGAAGCCTTACAAGGGAATAAGGCGCACGCTCATGATTGATTTCTATAAGCGTCAGGTGAGCAGCTATGAGCTGCCGTTATGGTAATCAGAATAATCTTATTACTAATGGAAATAGGAAAACTGCATGCATTAGTTCCATGTAATATAACGACAGTAGTACGAGTATTCTCCAACCTGCTTCTGTTTCCGCTTCCTACTGTGTACGAATAATACGTGTACAGTCTCTCTACAACCCATTTCATTAAGGACAATATTAAAAACTACAGTAGTATAATATACAATCGTCCTGATATCATGACAGTGTCGGATTACCCAATAGGCAGACTAGGCAATTGCCTATGGGCCCCGCGTCTTTTAGGGGCCCCGCGCCCCGCTACATTAGATTAAAATAATATTGATTTGATTTTGAGATATTTTTTTATTGCAAAAAAAAATATTCTTAAATAAAGAAATTTTGATTACAACAAGGAAATGTTTAATTACAATAATGGAATCTTGATTACAATAATATAAAATGTCAATCAATAATACAAGACCCTACTGTTACAACTCGATTTTTATAATACCAATACCAAATGCCAGTGTTTACCATTTTATGTTGTTCGTAATAATTCTTTTGCATAAGGATTAACGATGCTATAAAATTTGTGTATTTACAATAAATGAAGGGCTTACTGTAATAATGTGATATGCCACAAAACGAAAAATTCGAAGTAATAGTTTAAAAATTTTCAACTTAAAGCCATTTTTAAAGTTTTATAGATATATTACTAACACGTATACTTTGGTTGAGGCAGAAAAACGAAAAATACTCATTTCAAAATAAATTTATTAAAAAAACCATCAAAGATTTCGCTATGTACTTTAAAATTGAGAAAAGTGAATGTTTAAATATATTTTATATTAATTTGTTTAAAAGTATGTTAATTTTTTTTTATAATAAAATTATTTTATTAAAATTGTTGGGGGTAAAATCGTAAACTTATTAGGAAGGGGGGGGGGGGGCGAGATTTCGATTGCCTAAGGGCCTCCACATGGTTTAATCCGGCACTGTATCATGATATCGTGTTCTACAAACAATCATGTTGCTTGTTTTCATAATAAAAACAAAAAAAAGTTCGTGTCAGTTACTTATAAGGATTAAGGATGCTAGAATGAACTATGTGATTTTGTTCAAATTTAGAGAAAATATTAATATACTTTTAATATAGCATTAAAGTAGCATACCCGTATTCTTTTATTGTTTGAACATATTAATAGAATTGGAGAAATCTGTGCTAAGTAATATGTACAAGCAACGAGAATAAAAGAGATAGGTATAGTCCCGTCTACTCTTGCCTGACAGTTGAGTTAAGATGCGCAATGGTTCATAGACTGTGATGGGGGGTGAAATATGGAACGGAGCTTATTCTGTCCTGACTCTGCTACAGTTATAATCGAAAAGTACAAACCGGAGCGTAAACTATGAAAGCATTTAAAAGTTACCGCATCTCAGACTTAAATAATATCAGTCTAATTCTACACCAATATTTAGTAAATAGCGTGGTGCCGATAAGTTTATTATGTACAGAGTGTATCACGAAAAGTGAAACATAGGCGTTCAGCATGAAAAATCAGTTCTTCCGTACTCGTTTCTCCCCTAATTATTTTTTACAAAAAAATTCAAATGGATGTTGTAAAGCAAAATTTTCTACATCCGAATCAATAAAAAAAAATCATTTTGGCTACTTCATAACTGTAGAAATAAAGTTTGAAAATTCACGGAATTACAATATAATAGTACTATAGGAATGCAATTAGAAATAAGAGACGAACAAAAGCGTAACGTTTTATTACGTCAGTGTCAGAATAATGATTGTCAAAATAAATACTAATAATTTGATGTTCAAAATAGTAGAAATAATTATTATTCAAAGTATTTACAAGCAGTCTTAAGTAGAAATTAAATTATAATATGTTAACAATTACTGGAAAGTTCAGTCAAACAGCATTTATTCTTACGATATCAACGTGTCGGTACACTCTTGTATCTTCTTCAGAGTAGTAAGATCTTACAAATTGTTACAATTCATGTACGCAAAATACATTTGTACAAAACATTCAGTTATAGTTATTTAAGTATTAAGGGCAGTAAGTGCACCTTACCGGTTGAGGATTAGTCTATACATCCGATACCGGTAAGAAGCACTTAATGCCCGCAATGCTTATTATATCTTTTGCACGATCGTCCCAATAATAACAAGTTTAGAATTATTTTGATATTTTAAAAGAATTAGTTGTCATTTTTAAGTAAGCTATGATCGTTGTTTTGTTATCGCTAAAGCTTTAAAAATTGTACATTTATTTTTTATTTATGTAATTTTCACCGCCTCCAGATCGGTAGGCAGTCACATCACTGACCGGTCAGTGACATCACTTACTGATCAGTACCACATCACTTACTGATCAGTAATTTGTAAACAAAACTTACTGTCTTGGAAACCCTATCGGTAAAGTTTTAAAAAAACCTGATCGTGCAAAAATTGATTAAACATCGTACAAAAAATTCAAAGAGCAAATGGATGTGTAAATGCTGTTTGACTGAACTTTCGAGTAATAGTTAAAAACTAATCCATATTACAGTCGAGAAATTACCCACAATTAAATTATTAAATTTTTATATAATACCTAATTTAGATTCTCCTAAGAATTAAAGCAGAATTTCGGCAATTATTTATTGACTAAAGAATATTGTAAAAAGTTGATGAGTGAATTAACGTTTGTAGGTACGTTGTAATTACAGAAAAATGTTTTTATGTACTTAAGTGCTTAAAAGCGACAAAATATTCGTTTTTCGTAATAATTACCACTATCACTGATACCATTAAAGTTAATGTTGATGACTATTAACTTTTAATTGATACTTATACTAATTATAACGAACGCTTTAATCGGCTTAAATATATAAATAACGTGAATATAAAGGAAATGTAAGTACAAAATTACCTACATTTGTCATTAAAAATTTAAATGTTTCTTTTGAAAATCTATAATTAAGTTGTAATTCAACAAATTTCTGCTTTTCGAGCTTTTGAATACTTTATTAAAAGAGTAAATACAACATTTTAAGTATTGTATTCATTATTTTCTAATTTTTAGAATTACTTTAGTAGCTATATGATTACATCAAAAGAAGATAATTTATCTGCAAACTTTTTAAAATTAATCTGTAAGGCTTTGGAAAAATGAAATGATTAAATTTACATTTAAAAGATTATAAACTCATTCATCACAACTGTCATACTAAATGAAAATACGTTTTTCTAAAGAGATATTATTAAGAATTAATTAGGAAATCACAAACTTATAACAATGCAAACTTGAAACTATTTTAGCTATAAAGTTTTCCATTAACAAACCATATGGATTTTTTGTATTAATTTATCTACATCAAGTTTTGTCATAATTGATATTAACGATAGTTCTACTCAAAAATAGTCTTGAAACAGGATTCTAGGTCAACAGGCCAAGTTAAATTTTTGTAATGAAAAGTAAATTAATAATAGCGTTTTCCATTTATATACTTAGTTTTGCACTTGGTGCAGGCTTGTCTATAAGTTTAAATTTCATTACAAAATATTTTAATAAAGCCAAATATAAAGGTTGGTAACACTCACAGTTTCAATAAACATTTGAAATTTAATTTATTTTTACATTCTGACAACACTTATTTAGAAGTTAGGTTACAGTTAAAATTTATATTTATTATGTTAAGAACCTAAAAATAAATACTTTGTACTATAATTTAAAAGAATGCTTTACTGTTCGATATAACTATTTTACTATAAAAATATTGCAGTATTTTTTACGAGTAATGACAGGCTTTGACAACTAGAAGAAAGATATGTATTTGACACATAGACCAACTTCACAAATAAAAAATACCCAAAAACAATTGAACAAAATTGTTCATTGTAACACTGTTTTTGGCAAAAACAGATGTACAAAATTCATATTGTATATGCGAAATTGAAAAAAAAGGAATTGTGCAATAATGAAAGTGACTAAACAAGCAAAAAACGTTAATAATAATTGTTACTGTACCTATATTTTTTTTGAAAATATTTTAATTATAACAAATAAGACCTTAATTATGAGAAAAAACTATTACAAAGATGAAAATGGCTAATCAGATTATAATTATTGTAGATATTAGCTTTTCGATGAGTGCCCAAAATATATTTTTGCCTAAAGACCATAAAATTCTAAATTAGGATTTGGTCATCTACTTTTTACCTTCCGTCACATTTAGGTAAGGAAGGTATTGTCTTTGGTCAAAAAATTCAATGATGAGTTTTTAGTGAATAAGCATGTTTTAGGGTCCCTATAATACGATTTTACCATTTTACGATGATGTCTCTTCAATACCACGATTCCAAAAATTATATTTTTTTCGTATTCCTCAAGTTTACATCCAGAAGAACAACTATTAGATTTTGGTTATAATTGGTGAATCGGAAGTAACCTCATTTAAAGATTTAACAGTTTAGCGTTATTATAACTTAAAGAATATATTATTCTCTATACGATTTGATTGCATTTTATACTTCATATTCAATAGATATAGAGTTAAAGAATTAAATTTTATAAATCAGCCAGCTATGCTAAACATGGAAACTACTAATATATTCATATATTTCAAATTGACAGATGGCAATATCAATAAAAAGTAAATTAATGTGGCAGAGATGAGGATGTTGAAGTAGATATTGGGAAGACACGGAAAGATAGGTAAGAAAATAACTTGGTGGTACAAGTTTCTAGAAATATACAAGAGAGATGATTACATTGGTTTGAAAATGTCATGAGGAGAAATGAAGAATATATTGGATGAAGAATGAATAGCTTAGTAATAGGAGGTTGAAGAAACAGAGGAAGATCAAAGATGAGATGGAAAGACTGTATTGCGGAAGACTTGAGTTGAAAAGGAAATAAATGAGAACGACACGCAAAACAGAAATGAGTGGAAGAGGAAAATAAAAAATAGCGACCCCTAACGAATGTGGAAAGCTAAAGAAGAAGAAGATGAAGTGCAATTTGCATAGTTTGTTTATGAAATAATTTTATTGGAAATTTATAATCTTTTGCAAGAAAATTTATGTATGGAATTTATACATAATACACAGGATTGACGGAATGTATTGTGCTGCCCACAACAGATTTTTTTTAATGTGTTAATTCAGAATACCTTGGAATCGTCAAGACCTCAAATATTCCTGTATTTAGAAATGATACATTAAAAAGCTTTCTTTATAGGTTAATAATAAATGAATATTACCACACCTAAGTAAAGATGTGATTAATTACATTAGTATTTCTATTTCATTCAATGGCATGAGTATAGTTTAGTTTATTGAACTTGGTTGCTTGCGTTGTAGGTTGTAGGACTCATTGAACATTGAACAAGCGCTAATTGCCGCAGAATATTGATTGGTCGCACTTCATCACCAGCACATTAACACGTAGTCTGGTTCAGTTGTTGTTAATGCCCTTGTTTCTTTTTTACCGAGTGTGACCCACTCTGCTAGGACAGAGTAGAGTACTGAGCCCTCTACCTCTACCGCCAAACTCGGGTGGTATTGATCAACGCAGTTACGTCACTCGCTGTCGGTCTGTGAGATTGTCATTCCTCTACTGCGGTTTCGTTCCAACCATAATTAAAACTAGGAGGAAGTAATTCTCAACTATGTACACCAAACTATACACTATTATTACTTGCGTTCCTTCGAGTTTAATATTTCAACACAACCTTGACAATCTGAATGCGCTAGCTGTAGATGAGGAGAGTAATGAAACATGCTAACATAATGAGATTTCTGTAGATCAAGTAAGTTTTAGCATAATTTGTATTCGATTATAATAACGACCGTATATATCAGATTTCCTGTACCTGTACAGGACCACGGGTTAATCCCTTTCGCAGTTTTTCCAAGTTATTATTTAAATTAATTTAAAAATTTACATCAATTAAACCTCTCGCCATTGTAGATAAAGAAAATCTGATATGATCAACACAATACCTCCCGCCATTTACCTATGGGGTCTCGTTGCCGCGTGCCTGATGTCTGGTCGCGAATCTGAGGAATCCGATTCGATCCGGATCAACGCCAAATAATTCGAATTTGTAACGGTATAAAATTAACCCTTGTGGTAAACGCCCGCACAATACAAATATGTAATCATCATTACCGAAATATGTGTATAAATCATATTAGCACACCCAGCAATGGATAATATACCGTGATTATATATTTATTTATTTAAATACATACCTGCATATTTACTGTTGCTAGAAATTATGTATTTTAAGTTCCTTTCCATAAAACTATGGTTCTATTTACAATTTTCCTTTTAAAACGTTACTGTTATTAATTTGAAATGATTATTTTTTTGACAGTGACATTTATGTCAGTTACATACATTTAAGCTGAACTATGTAACCACGGAGATGTGTTTAAAGCATAGGCTCCAAGATATAATTTTTATTTTACTTTATAAATTTGTCCATAAAATATATAGAAAATTTATTACTACAAATAATTATAATAATAGGCCTTTATTTAACCATGGAGTATTACAATTTTTAAAATTAATATTTTTAAACCCATTTCTGGGCATGGGCTTCCCCCAATTCTTTCCATCGTTCCCTACATTTCGCCTCTCTCCTCCGATCGTTTTCTCGAAGTCTATGAAAGCCAAATACATTATTTTACTTTTATTTTATATATATTTTTCTATTAATTGATTATTTTATTGAATAAGCACGTTTTAAGATCCCTAGAATCCGATTATAATATTTTTACGATGATGTCTGTGTGTGTGTGTGTGTGTGTGTGTGTGTGTGTGTGTGTGTGTGTGTGTGTGTGTGTGAGGTTGTTGGAGACACGATTTCTCAAATTTTATAAGACTAAAGACCTGTGTAACTACGGATTCCTCAATCTAACAGTAATGGGAAGAGTTGACTAGGTTCTGGTAACAATTGGATAAGCGGAAGTGGTAGTTTCTGAAAAAAAATTCTAAATATTATTTTTTGAAAATTCGTTACTACAAATAATAAAGATAATTAAATTCTCAATCTGACACATTTAATTTTTTTATTATATCTCGTATAGGTTTAAAGATATATGATATAATAATGTTTGTATAAATGTTTGTAATTGACAGATAAATGCAAAATGCAGCAGTTTTAATAACATTACTGGAAGATTTTTCTGCGAGGCACGAGTACATTTAAATGTATTATTATTTAAATACGTAATAAAATATAGGTATGTTAATATTAAATATATTCTTAAGAAATACCGCTAATACCGTCAATGAATTTGACGAATTTTGAACATAGGACAAAATTTCTCATAAAACGAAAGAAGAGATTTTTTTCTCATAGTGAATTTA
Organism: Harpalus rufipes; assembly: GCA_951394225.1. Classification (NCBI taxonomy): domain Eukaryota; kingdom Metazoa; phylum Arthropoda; class Insecta; order Coleoptera; family Carabidae; genus Harpalus; species Harpalus rufipes. The sequence goes on from OX596274.1 coordinate 6,905,690, forward strand.
ACTTCTACCACGAGTAGACTACTTGTTTAACATATGTGTCGTTCGGGTAAAATAAAACCCACAACTTTAAACCGTGCTGCACCGTACAAGATGAATCGGTCAGAAAACGAGTAGCTATTGCACTTTAAATAACTATTTTCTTCCACCGTCTTTTTCCAATCTTTCGATGTTAACGTGAATTGAGCAAAACTTTTGTTTAGAATACATTAATGTCTATGTCTGGAAATAAGAGGTACGATTTTTTGCAATAAAGCTTTCACTGAAGGTATCTTGAACATAAAGAAAAACGATGCAGATAGGATATTGTTGAATACTAAGCGAGATTCTTGGAAAAAGATATTGGGTTGTGGAAAGATTTCCATTTATCTAGAAACCAACATGTCTATGTCGATATCTCTTTCCATCGATGCTTTGTTCAAATTAAATATGTTTATGCAACATTGAACCACAATTGTTTTGATCAAGATGAGCCTTTCTTCTGTTACAACAGCAGCGCTGAATTTGTCAGGCTTTGTTGAAATATATCAATAGTATTAAATGAATACCATTATATTAATGATGAAATTGATATTTTCGAACGTGATCAGAAATACAAAATAATTATTTTGATGTGCGCACACAGAATTGATGTCATGTAGTGGTGTATATGTCATTTACATAGCTTGACATAGGGAAACTTTGTTTTATACTAGAACAAAACCACAATTTTACTGCTAATTATTATGTAACAAGAGAATACCAAAATAAATGGGATTTGTAAATTTTATTTATTAATAATATTTTGTGGTCCCGTACATTATATAACATAAGTATGTCGTGTACATTTAAAAATACTAAGTAAATGACACTACTGAAAACTCAAAATGAAAGAATGGGCGGAACTAAAATCTTAATTCATACAATTGATTGTACTCTGTACCTTTAATTACCTTCCGTCCCCTTTACGTAAGGAAGGTATTGTCTTTGGTCAAAAAATTCATTGATGAGTTTTTAGTGAATAAGCATGTTTTAGGGTCCTTATAATACGATTTTACCATTTTACGATGATGTCTGCATGTATATATTTGTGTCTGTGACTGTGTGTGTGTGACGAAAGTTTCGGATCGCATAACTTCAATACCACGATTCCAAAAATTATAATTTTTTCGTATTCCTCAAGTTTGCATCCAGAAGAACAACTGATTTTGGTTATAATTGGTCAACCGTAAATAGTCTCATTTGAAGATTTAACAGTTAAATTTGATTTATTGACATTTAACGTTATTATAACTTAAAGAATATATTATTCTCTATACGATTTGATTGCATTTTATACTTCATATTCAATAGATATAGAGTTAAAAAAAATTAAAGAAATTAAATTTTATAAATCAGCCAGCTATGCTAAACATGGAAACTACTAATATATTCATATAATTCAAATTGACAGATGTCAGTATAAAGAAAAAGTAAATTAATGTGGCAGAGATGAGGATGTTGAAGTAGATGTTGGGAAGACGCGGAAATAGTGATACATTGGTTTGAAAATGTCATGAGGAGAAATGAAGAATATATTGGAAGAATGAATAGGTTAGATTAGAAGGTTGAAGAAACAGAGGAAGACCAAAGATAAGATGGAAGGACTGTATTGCGCAAGACTTGAGTGAAAGGAACTGAATGAGAACGACACGCAAAACAAAAATGAGTGGAAGAAGAAAATAAAAAATAGCGACCCCTAACGAATGGGAAAAGCTAAAAAAGAAGATGTTAGTGTCATGTGCAATTTGCATAGTTTGTTTATGAAATAATTTTACTGGAAATTTAGAATCCTTTGCAACAAATTTATGTATGGAATTTATACATAATACATAGTATTGACGGAAGGTATTGTGTTGGCCACAACAGATTTTCTTTTAGATTTTGTCAGGTTGTAAATCTAGAACCATCTGTATTTTGAATTTTCAATAACACAAAAGTGATCCCTGTGGTGTACTCGCCACGTCAGCACTCAGTGCCTTTGAGGTGACGCCCGGAAAACGCCCACACGGTACGAATGTCATCATTATCGATATCTGTATAAAAAGCAGATTGGCACACCCAGAAATGGGTAATAATGATATATTTATTTAATTTATTTATTAAGATACATATTTAAAAATCTGATGTGGCCAGCACATAACCTCTCGCCGTATATTTTACCTGGCTGTATGCATAAAGCAAAGATTATTTTTATAAATACAAATAATATATTCATATAAATCTATGACGTATAAACTTCTTTATTATTCAATAATAGCATGTCTCAACATAAAGATATTTACCATAAATTATGTTACAATCAATTACAAAGTAGAGATTACCATATATAAATATTAGGCTGGTAACAGCTGTTTTCAATTCGAACAACTTTGTTTACTTTCTCTTCATATTCTTCTAGTAAAAACATTAATTTTGGGCGGTCTAAAATGTATATATCTGGATTGTGCATCTATTCTTATATATCTTCTTTTACATTTTATTTTTTCATACTTGTTATATCTAAATAACCTTAATTCCCTTTAATAAAGTGACGGATAGATTGCACTCCGATTATTCTTATATCGATGTGTAATTTTGTCAATATTTACAACTTACTTGAGAAGAATTTGATAGCTTTTTCGCAATTCAAAGTTACTCTAGTCTACAGTACTGGTGTACATTGTCCCATAATGTTTGAAACAAATTTAAGTCCTTCAACCTAGACTTGTCATCTCCATAATAGTCACAGATCAAGAATTAAGGGATTCTCCAAATACATTTTTCTTTCATTACTCATTATTTCTGACACTGACATTTATCTGTCAGTTACAAATAATTTAAATTTGCAACTATTTTTCATGGCATCCTTTCGGTTGTAAAATTAATTACAACATTATTTTATATATTATATTCCTTTTATCTCTAAATCTATAAAATATGTATAAAAATATTTAAATGTATCAGAAAGAGAATTTATTTTTCTTTAATATTATCAAGAAAAATTTTCAAAAAATAATATTTAGAAGATTTTTTTTCAAGAATCTTCTACTTCCGGTTGTCCAATTGTTACCAAAACCTTTTCAGATCTTCCCATGAATGTCTGATTGGGAAATACGTTGTTAAACAAATTTTAAGTCTTATAGTTTTTGAGTAACCGTCCTTCCAACATCCCACACACACACATCCACACACACACACACACACACACACACACACACACACACACACACACACACACACACACACACAGACATCATCGTAAAAATGTTAAAATCGGATTGTAAAACGTGCTTATTCAATAAAATCTGGATATGCGATTTTTAGCATGAATCCAATACCTCTCTTAGCGAGAGGTAAAAAAATATATTTCGTATCAAATTACTTTCCTGTGCTAAACAAGTTTATTTCCCAATCGATTATGCAAATTAGCAGATTTAATTAAAATAAGAACGATCAATACTTAAGTTAAGGACGTGATTAAAATTATCGCCGTATTAAATTTTAAATTGTATTAAACATGCACAAGAGCAGTTTAGGTGCTGTCGTAATGATAAAAGTTATAACTTGATAATAGTCTGCATGTAAATAAACATAATTATTTATTTATAATCTTAAAATGATATTGAAATTAGGTTAATAACAAGCTCCTATCACATTTTTACTGTTATTATTATTACTGCACTAAGAATTTTTTAATACATATTAGGTAGTTGTGCTAATATATATTTGAATACTTCATGTAACTGAGTGTGATAAGTAATTGGCTTGTGATTTTAATTTTAATGATTCAAATTAGGATTTGATACAGGTTAAAACTTGAATAGTATATTCTACAACAAGTAATGGAATGGCCCATATTCCCCACGAGCAAAAAGTTTGTTGCCCGAGCCGAAGGCGAAGACTACGGTTTGCGTGTGTGGATTATGCCATTCAAAACGTGTTGTAAACTATACTTTCTCTAACAAGATTTTAGAAATTATACATAAAATGTTGATTGATAACAATATATTATCATATACCATAAATTTTTTTTTGACGTCAGTCCATAAATTGCTTATAATAACTCCGTATTTTTGTTTTGATTTATTTGTAATAATTGACTCCCTGTATCATTAGCAAGTTCCCTTTTTTCTGGTGACGTACATTCCATATCTATATCTTCATTTCCACTTTATATATTTTTCTGCAAAATGTCTTCAGTTAATTTTCTAAGGAACATATTATTATTTAGATAAACTTATTACTCTGGACAACTCTAAAAACCTGTAAAAATTAACAAAAAACTCTAAAAATGTTCAAAACTTTAAAACGTCAAACGCGAATACAGAAATAAATAAATATAAAACAAAAAGAGTCATAACCATAACAACCGAACCAAGATATTTGATATACCGCGCTAATATGCGGCTAAATAGATTATGATTCGTCGAAGGCCGTGCGCAATTATTCCAAACTACGTACGGAATTATTCCACCGTCTAGTAATGAAAGAAAAATCTAATGTGGACACCACACGACTTCCTTGTACGATTATTAAACTATACATATTTTTTTAATAATTAAATTACAAAATATTGACAGGCTTACGCCAAGCCCGAGAAATATTTTGATATAGAACAAAAAATAATTCATTTACTACTATCATTCTTAAATTAACATTAATCTAACACGGTTCTTTTTAAAGAGAGTTTTGATTACAACAAAGAAATATTTGATTACAACAATGAATATGACTAATTTCACAATAAAAATATAATATTTGCTATTGTACGAATCATAAAATTGCACGTATTTAATGTAACTTGACATGAACATTTTTTTTTATTTTTTTGTCCTAATCCATAGCAAGCTTTATTACAAAAACAAAAAATCTGTTGTGGCCATCACAATACCTCTCGCCACTTCCTTTTTTGGTTACATAAGTATAGGGCGCGAACAGTCATGTTACATTGTTGGCCTTGACAAGCAGATGTGGGGACCCGTTTCACAATGATAATTAGTAATTATGTACATAGATGTCAATTGTCAATTTTTCATTCGGAATTTCAAGATCTTCTAAATTCACGTAGTTAATTTGTCACCAGGAGTGTGGAATTTACTTGTCGAGGAAAATAAGCCACATGGAATTGGAAAATAAATTTAGAATGTGAAATTGATACTTGACATCTATATACATAATTACTAGCTATCATCCTGACATGTGCCCTCATATCTGCTTATCAAGGCCAAAAAAATCACATGACTGCTCGCGCCCTATTCTATTTAACATTTCTTGTATACCTACACTCTACACCAAAAATTCTACTTACATATATCTATTTCTTATATTTAGATTGTTTAATTTTAAATTCATATTATGAAGAAATTTTGTCCTCTTCTAATTTTTCGAAATGTTTCCAATTTATTGTCAGGATTGACAGTATTTTTGAAGGATATATGTAATATACCTATAATTTTAAATATTTAACTATTAATACATTAAGAAATAATATAATGTATGTACTTCCCAGAAAAAGTCTTCAGTAATGTCTCCGGATTTCTGACACTGACATTTATCTGTCAAAAATTTAAATTTTCCATGGCATTCTTTCGGCTGTAAAATTTATTATAACAGATTATTTTATATATTATATTTCTATTATCTCTAAATCTATAGAATACATTATAAAATATTTAAATGTATCAGATAGAGAATTTAATTTTCTTTAATATTACCAAGAAAAAATTTCAAAAGATATTATTTAGAAGATTATTTTTCAAGAATCTTCTACTTCCGGTTGTCCAATTGTTACCAAAACCTTTTCAGATCTTCCCATGAATGTCCGATTGGGAAATACGTAGTTAAACAAATTTAAAGTCTTACAGTTTTTGAGTAATCGTCCTTCCAACATCCTACATACATACACACACACACATACATCCGCGCACACACACACACACAGACATCATCGTAAAAATGTTAAAATCGGATTGTAGGGATCTTAAAACGTGCTTATTCAATAAAATCTGGATATGCGATTTTTAGCATGAATCCAATACCTCTCTTAGCGAGAGGTAAAAATGATGTACTTAACTATGAAATAGTGTTTTAAATAATAATAATGACATATCTACTACTTTATTACTTACAATACATTCTAAGTATAAATTATTGTAACCATACTTCCAACTACCAATATAAAGTGCATTGAATCTCGATTGTGCATAGACAGGAATAGCCAATGCTGGTGCCATAATCTCAATGGCTTAACCCTTTCATAGTAAACTGCATAGTATATTGTGGCGATGGAATGTCTACATGAAATGTTAATACTTGATGGATGAAGGACTCATGCATAGAATACACACATTTGATGAATAATTACGCAATTAGGTTCGACACAAAGCAATAAATTGCCAGTGCCTTTGTTCCAGAGATATGATGATAATTGAGGCTATATAAATGCATTTGTGATTGTAGAACGCCCTCTACAATTAGTACTTATGCAATAATATGTACATAGTAGTAGAACTGGTAGTGCATATGATCACAAACAAATATTAAGGAAATGACTATACACTCCTGTAGATTATTACTATTGAATAATGATTAATTATTAAATAATGAGCAAATTTAATTAAATACTAATGAACTCGTAACACAACTGTAATAATTATGTCAGACCATTAAGTATATAAGTATAGTTTGGTCACGAAAGATGACAATTCAAGGTCATTTATTAACCGTATGGTGCAATATTACTTGCAGATAACTTCACTGCATTTCGTATACATAAACGTGCAACATGAAATATTTATGGATACATTTTAACTGAAAAAAATAGTGTAATTTATTAGAAAATTATGTTTTTTTTTTACATAATACCTTTCTCAAAGATTTATGCTCGTCACCTATATTTTTGCAAAACACAAAAACATAGACTTGACAAAAACCATGGAATAATGATTTGATTTAAATGTCAACGTCACAGGGTAACTATTAGGACAGAGGGCAGTGCAGTACTTAATTAGATATCTGTAACTCTACGACATACGTCATTATTATTTGTAATGTGTTGGAAAGTAATGTCACCATTTACGTATATCTGTCACACAACATAAACTGTATAGACATACGTCAAATATTCTTTCTCTTTCTAACATGAAATGTTGCTAAGTTACTACTGTATAAAGTGCTGTGTATTCTTTCTTCGAACAAGTAACTTTGAATAGTCATCTTTCGTGAACCAAAGTATACCAGTTTTTTCATAAGTGTTTAATTTTCTTTAGTCAACAACCTCTCTTTGTCCAAAGATGCTATAATTATATGCAATAATTATTAGATAATATTAACGACCACTCATTTAATATCAAACACGACGTATTTCTGACAATCTTATGCAAAAAAAAAACAAAAGCCAATTGAGTTGTCATATTTTTGACCATTTCTGCCTGACGGCCGTTCAGAAAATATTTCATTTGATGCCAAGCATGACATATTTCTAACAAATATATGCAACAAACAATAGCCGATCAACCTATAGTGTTTTATAATTGTCTATACGTACGTTCAATCCGTCTAGGCACAATTTAATCCAATAGTGCTAACGCTAACAGTATTCTAAGTATATCCTGTCCTGCTCACGCAAACTGCCCACGCAACATGCCCACCCAAACTGCCCACGAAACAATCTGAGCGTGCAAATTTTATAAAAACAACTGACAGAAACGATACCTAGCGTACAGAATTTAGATAGACAGTGGCTTTAGAAAGACGGTGAAGTAGGTTGAACATATTTGGCTAAGCGATAAAATAAATATATTCTTTCTATTAATTTTATTCCAATTAAAAATTTGGCTCTAATATTCTTCAAATCTGTGCTTATCTACTCATCACAAAACATTTGAAAAATCTATTCACATTTTTGTGTTATTCATTTTTTTAACCACCCCTGTCAAAGTAAAAGTTGAATTTTTACCTCCCGCTACCCTTGGTAAGGGAAGTATAGGGATCGTGCTAAAAATCGCATATCGAGATTTTGGTAAATGACCACGTTTTAAGGTCCCTATGATCTAATTTTAACATTTTCACGATGATGTCTGTGTGTATGTATGCCTGTGTGTGTCTGTGTGTGTGTGTGTGTGTGTGTGTGTGTGTGTGTGTGTGTGTGTGTGTGTGTGTGTGTGTGTGTGTGTGTGTGTGTGTGTGTGTGTGTGTGTGTGTGTGTGTGTGTGTGTGTGTGTGTGTGTGTGTGTGTGTGTGTGTGTGTGTGTGTGTGTGTGTGTGTGTGTGTGTGTGTGTGTGTGTGTGTGTGTGTGTGTGTGTGTGTGTGTGTGTGTGTGTGTGTGTGTGTGTGTGTGTGTGTGTGTGTGTGTGTGTGTGTGTGTGTGTGTGTGTGTGTGTGTGTGTGTGTGTGTGTGTGTGTGTGTGTGTGTGTGTGTGTGTGTGTGTGTGTGTGTGTGTGTGTGTGTGTGTGTGTGTGTGTGTGTGTGTGTGTGTGTGTGTGTGTGTGTGTGTGTGTGTGTGTGTGTGTGTGTGTGTGTGTGTGTGTGTGTGTGTGTGTGTGTGTGTGTGTGTGTGTGTGTGTGTGTGTGTGTGTGTGTGTGTGTGTGTGTGTGTGTGTGTGTGTGTGTGTGTGTGTGTGTGTGTGTGTGTGTGTGTGTGTGTGTGTGTGTGTGTGTGTGTGTGTGTGTGTGTGTGTGTGTGTGTGTGTGTGTGTGTGTGTGTGTGTGTGTGTGTGTGTGTGTGTGTGTGTGTGTGTGTGTGTGTGTGTGTGTGTGTGTGTGTGTGTGTGTGTGTGTGTGTGTGTGTGTGTGTGTGTGTGTGTGTGTGTGTGTGTGTGTGTGTGTGTGTGTGTGTGTGTGTGTGTGTGTGTGTGTGTGTGTGTGTGTGTGTGTGTGTGTGTGTGTGTGTGTGTGTGTGTGTGTGTGTGTGTGTGTGTGTGTGTGTGTGTGTGTGTGTGTGTGTGTGTGTGTGTGTGTGTGTGTGTGTGTGTGTGTGTGTGTGTGTGTGTGTGTGTGTGTGTGTGTGTGTGTGTGTGTGTGTGTGTGTGTGTGTGTGTGTGTGTGTGTGTGTGTGTGTGTGTGTGTGTGTGTGTGTGTGTGTGTGTGTGTGTGTGTGTGTGTGTGTGTGTGTGTGTGTGTGTGTGTGTGTGTGTGTGTGTGTGTGTGTGTGTGTGTGTGTGTGTGTGTGTGTGTGTGTGTGTGTGTGTGTGTGTGTGGATCCTCTTTACGCTCTAACTCAAATATTATCATTCAGAAAGTTTTGAAGCCATGTATTTCTACCTTATTCTAATATGGAAAGAAGTCATTAGATTTTGGTGGAAATCGGATAACAGGAAATGGTAGATTACTTGAAGCTCAAGCTTTAAATATAATTTTTTCGCAATTTGTTACTATAAAAATGAAAGATTATTCCATTTCCTACAGGTTTGCTTTAATACTTTTTCTATATATTTTATGGATAAATTTATAAAGTAATATAAAAATTATATACATAGGTAAATGGCGGGAGGTACTGTGTTGGTCAGATTTTTTTTGTTAGTTTTACAGGCGGCCGTGTTTTAAAAATCCATAATTTCAAAATGGGGAAAGATATTTCAAATCTGTTTTAACAAGTTGATAGGAGAAGGTTTGAAATACATTTGTGCCAAACCCACACAAAATGGCCATTCAACATGCCCACCCAAACTGCCCATGTAACAATCTGAGCGTGCAAATTTTATAAAAACAACTGACAGAAACGATACCTAGCGTACAGAACTTGGATTTAGATAGACAGTGGCTTTAGAAGGATAGTGAAGTGGGTTGAACATATTTGGCTAAGCAAGCGGTAAAAAAAATATATTAATTGTATTAATGTATAAATGTATTAATTTGATTCCGTTTACAAATTTACCACTTACGTACATACCATCATAAAACACTATCGGCGGAGCCCTAGGGGAAGCTAGTATATACAAGGTGCTACCAAAAAGTTACCGAACATATTTTTTAAAAAAGCTGTATTTATTAAAATTTCAAACCAACAAATTATCTGCTTCAAAATAATCCCCAGCTACAGTTATACACTTGTCCCATCTTTTTTCCACCGTTCAAAACACTTTTTGTGGTCATTTTTTCCATAGCACTTAGGACCTCCTGCGATATAGTTTGAATCTCCTCAACAGTCTCAAATCTCTTGCCTTTTAGCTTAGTTTTCATTTTTGGGAAGATGAAAAAGTCGCAAGGAAGTTTTCGTCATTTTCGGCACGTGTTTTCAGTTCCTGGCAAATGAGAACACGATTTTGCTTTTGATCATGTGTATCAACAAACAGGGAACAAATTTTGCTGCAATTCGGTGTGCTACAATAGTTAAAAGAGTTACACACAGATTTCGGGAACTTTTGGGTAGCACCTCGTATACTAGTAAAAGGATATAATCAGCAAGACATACATTTACTAATAAGCTAGACATGCGTATACATATAGGCCAGGATTATACAATGATATTCGCAATGCCATGGAATCGCATTAAGGCGACAAAATGTAACTTTTTCTATGTTTGTATCGTGTATTCATGTATCATTCTTGATTTACAGTTATTGTTCACTAATAAATTAAATGCATCTCTAATGACAATATTAAACTGATATGCTGGTTATTAAAAAAAGAATCAATACCATTATGACTCCTTTGGGTAATTATGATAATAGCATAATGGCTAATAAAGCCGCAATAGTAATAAGAAATAAATCACTAATTTATTTTTCATAACCATATATTAAATGCAGAGGTTTTCCTGTGCCCTAGCATGATATATGGCTGCAATTATCATTACACCCTCTACTTGTAACGAATTCACCCCTCACGGCCAGAAAATGAATTACATAGAAATAGGACGTGATAATATTATTGATTGCAGTTTCATAAACCCGAGCTATACTTATTGCATCCGAAATCATTCCTCAAAATATTATAAATCTATTTCAGTACGATAAAAATGATGTATTATCTCCATATCTCACAATGCTCTCTATGAATATGAATATTTATAGTAGGAATACAAAAACTTGAGCATTTATTTTCCACCCATAAATATCTTACTTGCGAAAATGTCTTCGTCATTAAAATATATATCATCGTATTTCAGAATAATATCCAAATCAATAATGTTTTTTACCCGTCACTTTAGGTAAGGAAGGTATTGTCTTTGGTCAAAAAATTCAATGATGAGTTTTTAGTGAATAAGCATGTTTTAGGGTACCTATAATAGAATTTACCATTTTTACGATGCTGTCTGTATAATATATGTATGTATGTCTGTGTGCCTGTGTGTGTGTGACGAAAGTTTCGGATCGCATAACTTATATTATACTTATTTGAAGATTTAAATATGATTTATTGAAATCTATCGTTATTATAACTTAAAGAATGTATTATTCTCTATACGATTTGATTGCATTTTATACTTCATATTCAACAGATATAGAGTTAAAGAATTAGAAAGAAATTAAATTTCATAAATCAGCCAGCTATGCTAATCATGGTAACTGCTAATATATTCATATAATTCAAATTGACAGATGTCAGTATCAATAAAAAGTAAATGAATGTGGCATAAATTAGGATGTTGAAGTAGATGTTGGGGAAGACACGTAAAGATACAGTAAGGAAGTAACTCTAGTGTTACAAGTTTGTAGAATGATACAAGAGAGACGATTCCATTGGTTTGAACATGTCATGAAGGGAGATGAATGTATTGGAAGAAGAATATATAGTTTAGTAATAGAAGGTTGAAGAAACAGAGGAAGACCAAAGATAAGATGGACTGTATTGCGGAAAACTTGAGAGGAAAGGAACAGAATGAGAACGACACGCAAAACAGAAATGAGTGGAAGAAGAAAATAAAAAATAGCGACCTCTAACGAATGTTATTTTTAACTAATACATATCTAATTATAACAACTATTAAATTTCGAATTGGTATTGTAAGCTGGTAGAAGTGCTTTAAGATTTGTTTACTTTTTACTTTTTGTTTATAAGTGATAAATGTGACAAGTAGAGTTGTTTCAAATTTACTTCAAATTCACAATATATGTATATGGCAAAAAGAACAACCAAACAAATTAAATTGCAGCAAGAATCTGAACGTATTTTTTGTATTAATTTTTTTATTGTTATTACTTTGTTTTGTATTTTATATTATCTTCAACTGATAGATAGGTAATGCTATTCTAATGCGAGGTTGATACAATCAATTCTATTCTCTTTAAGAGATCATTATTAATAGTAAAACATACAGCCATAGTTAAATTTTGCCTTAATTAGTGTTTTATATGCCTTTGTCTATCCCCCCAGCAAGCTGGGTTACAGTTTTTAATAAATATAATCTGCGTTTGACATTCAACTATTAGTTCGATTTTATGTTTTTCCCAATGTAGTTTTTCGTTGAAGTATGTATACATATATGTATAAATCCCGGGAATTTAACGAATTCAACGTATAAAAATGAAATATAGCAGCTTTAAAAGTGGATTAGCTTGTGATCGTATTATTACAAAGTATATGGCTTCAGATTTTGTTATATTAAAAATTTATGTTCATTAATTGTTTAATATTTCGTAGAATAGTTCACGTTAGTTTTATGCAAAAGTCGTTAAAAACTAATTAATAAAATGTAATTAATATTTATGCATGATGCATATTATTAACATTCTAAAGAATCCTATAAATGCTAATTAGACTTGGCAAGTGGGTCACATCAAATTTTAATTAACAAAACAACGGCAAGTTTCGAATTTGAACAAAACAGTTTCTGGCTAAACTATTTCCGGAGCTTGGGGTAGTCCTGCGGCACGGAGGGGGTGCAGGGGAGCGCATGACGACCGCCACATCTGTTGCTCAGAGCCCTGATGTCATTCCCACATCCACATCAGCCCTCCGATTCCCCTGGTGCCCTAGCGAAGCCCAAGCCTGGGCTGGGTTATTTGATTTCGCCCCGTTATTAAAATGCAACAACTGTTGCCTCCATTTCCGCCGGCGTCCCGACGCCCCGTCCCTCGGGGACACACTCAACATTAACTCGCGTACGACGCCCCGCAGGAAAAACGACGCCGGCGCGATACAGGATCTGATTTCAGATGCTGATACCGCCGAATCTAATTAAAATTTTATTTCCTACTGTACAATGTTCATTAATAATATAAATGCCGACATAAATATCGAAAATTTGCCTAAAAACACTGAAATTAATTCCAAGTACCAGCACAAATCATATCGTTTATAATTAACACAAATATTTAAAATTTTGCGCTTCTGTGAAGTTACTTGCAACGACAAACATGGAAATTATACACGGTGATTAAAAAAAATATGAACTTCCATTTTCTTTATTATATATATATACTTGAAACCCGAACATAGCCCGTCAACACAAGAAAATTGTTTTTCTTAGACTGTTGCTCGTCGTTTGAACTAACAACTATGGTTGTGGTATCAATAGAAATATAAAAAATCTGATGTGGCCAGCACATAACCTCTCGCCGTATATTTTACCTGGCTGTATGCATAAAGCAAAGAATATTTTTAAAAATACAAATAATATATTCATATAAATCTATGACGTATAAACTTCTTTATTATTCAATAATAGCATGTCTCAACATAAAGATATTTTACCATAAATTATGTTACAATAAATTACAAAGTAGAGTTTACCATATATAAATATTAGGCTGGTAACAGCAATTTTCAATTCGAACAACCTTGTTTACTCTCTCTTCATATTCTTCTAGTAAAAACATTAATTTTGGGCGGTCTAAAATGTATATATCTGGATTGTGCATCTATTCTTACATATCTTCTTTTACATTTTATTTTTTCATACATGTTATATCTAAATAACACTAATTCCCTTTAATAAAGTGACGGATAGATTGCACTCCGATTATTCTTATATTGATGTGTAATTTTGTCAATATTTACAACTTACTTGAGAAGAATTTGATAGCTTTTTCGCAATTCAAAGTTACTCTAGTCTACAGTGCTGGTGTACATTGTCCCATAATGTTTGAAACAAATTTAAGTCCTTCAACCTAGACTTGTCATCTCCATAATAGAGACAGATCAAGAATTAAGGGATTCTCTAAGTAAATTTTTCTTTCGTTACTCATTATTTCTGACACTGACATTTATCTGTCACAAATAATTAAAATTTTCAACTATTTTTCATGGCATCCTTTCGGTTGTAAAATTAATTACAACAATTTATTTTATATATTATATTCCTTTTATCTCTAAATCTATAGAATATATATAAAAATATTAAAATTTATCAGAAAGAGAATTTATTTTTCTTTAATATTATCAAGAAAAATTTTCAAAAAATAATATTTAAAAGATTTTTTTTCAAGAATCTTCTACTTCCGGTTGTCCAATTGTTACCAAAACCTTTTCAGATCTTCCCATGAATGTCCGATTGGGAAATACGTAGTTAAACAAATTTAAAGTCTTATAGTTTTTGAGTAACCGTCCTTCCAACATCCTACATACATACACACACACACATACATCCACACACACACACACACACACACACACACAGACATCATCGTAAAAATGTTAAAATCGGATTGCAGGGACCTTAAAACGTGCTTATACAATAAAATCTGGATATGCGATTTTTAGCATGAATGCAATACCTCTCTTAGCGAGAGGTAAAAATATCTGCATCAACTTACACCAAATACATCTAAATATGTAATATTTTAGACCCTTAAATAATTTATTAAAGTTATTCAATTTCTTATTAATATAAATAGCCAAAATGAACAAAATGACAAACAAATGTTTGACATTTTATCTGTCAGAATTCGTTATTTTAATATTTTGTAACAGATTGGAAATAGCATGAACTAAAATAATAAAATATTAAATAAGGACGAAAAACAAAATTGGTACCCCTGACATATTTTATTATTTTTAGTCTTACGTCGTAATGCATATTTTTTTTCTTATTAGTAACCAGTTGGTTATACTTATTGCAAACGTTAATTCTAATTTCCTAATTAGGATAAAATTTGTATATTTCGCATGTATGTTAAATTGTAAAAAAAATGTATTTGTATTTGTTTTGCTATATCTTACTAGATGAGAGACATACTATTATGTTAAATTAGCATAATTGAATGACGTTGAGAGTGAAACGATAGGAATTCAGTGTTGGTTCGTCGTACAAGCAAGACGTGAATGAGGCTAAAATTTAAAATATTACGCAATGTAATTATAGAAGTAATTTTTGATGATATCATTTAATGAAATAGATGTTCTCGAGATAATTAAACTAAAGTTTAACGTTATATTATTATAATTTTTGGATTGAACTCACTGTAATTTGTCATTCTCATATGCTTTTGTAATTTGTCGTTGTAAAATTGCTATTGTATCTTACTATTCAAAATTTAATATCTATTAATTTATGTTTTATAGTTTTATACTAACCTTTATAATTTTATTTTGTATTTGTATTTCTCTGTAACTTGTCATTGTAAATATATTTTATTAAACTTATAAATTATTTATTTAATTCACACCTTATTGAACTCAAAAAGCTGCTAAAGAATATTACCTCTCGGAATAAAGTTTTTCAGAACCGCTCGGACTTATTTAAGTATAAAAGCTTATATATGTATAAAAATTGCTTTTATTACAATGGAATCAGTTAAAAAAAATCGTGTTTTTTTTATAAAATCGTGAAAGTCGTCTCATTTAAAAAATATAGTATAACATGAAATATGCAACTTTTCATTCATAAATTTGCTAATAAACTTTCGCTGCTGTAAAATTCTTGACGTCAAGGTTTGTTACTCACACAAAGACATTCCTCTTACACACACAACGGTCCACGTGATTTCCGTTCGTTGCTGTAAACAAACTAACCTAAAATTGTGACAGATGACGGCAGAGTTAAGAGTAAAGGTATGTAAATAAAACATTTATTAAAATAAACACCAAAAGTTGTACTATGTTTTTAGTTAACAATATGTTGCTGTCACAAAATCAAACTGACAAGTGATAACCCAAACAATCATAGTTTCAAACACAACCGACAGGGCGCTACTGCCGCATCCGCCAAGCTGTGACGTAGCCGTGACGTCAGCGTCCAAATATTTGAAATTAAAGACAACTTTTAAAAAATCATATCTCTGATTCTAAACTTGTATGATGTAAAACATACACCTACATATTTAATTTGACCAATTCTTGCAAGAAAATAATAAATTAGAAAATAATGTGAAATGACCCCATTAGTGATCAGTGTTGAATTTGACTAAAGTTGGTAACAATCGGTGTGATTATTACAATTCGTGTTTACGGTGGGATTTATTAAATATTTATATTATTAGTTAATAAAAAATATAAAAAAATCGCACCAGATGCATATGTATATATTGTCATTGTCATTCCTTGTTACAGTAAAGCTTTTTATGTACTTTATTATTTACATTTTCCATAACTTGAATATTCATTGAACAATTTCATCTCATGATATTGTTACTCATTATTCATGGAATATAATGGTCACTTCGCATTTCATGTGTGTATTAGGTCGTTTGCTTCGCCGGTCGCGGTATTACAACAAATTAAAATAGTTCAAGTTGAAATCCCAGTTTAGCCCAAATGCACAATAGTGCACCTGACCCAAGCGCCATTGGCGCACTGCTATCAACTCATCTCGCAACTACACAATGATTAGCAAGTTGCGGAACTGCAGACCGACCGACTTAATATCTATTAAATTGGCCGAAAGTTATTGTTGTTGGTAACTGCATGCATGCTTAGCGAATCATTATTTATAGTACACTATGTGAAATTACCCCGGGAGTATCATTGCCGCACGAAGATACATTTAGAGGATTGTTTTGCTTGTATAAAAGCCACACAGCACTGCATCAAATGTATTAAAACCCTTTATGATGTCATATCGACATTTTCTTTGTCTAACCCCTTGGTCATGGTTTATAACTTTTTTTAATATGTGCCATTCATATAAAAACTAGACATTAAAACGATATGATACTCGCTATCAAAGTTTAAGTTATTAGTTTTTAAAATACTGTTTTTAATACCTTTCGTTAATTTTTACTTCATACCTCTACTCTATTCTAAATTATTAGTACTTTTAGTCTTCTTCTTTCAACCTTTTTAAAATCCGATATCCTGTTTCATTGAAATGAATCCAAAAAACAACGAACACCAAAAATACATCAAATATTTAATTTATGATGCCATACCAAATAGAAACAAAGTACATTTGTATGAAAATAAAAGATTTGTTGAATGACATAAGTTTACAGTGGCAATCAAAACTTGTACTATTATATACATACGTAGTTTCTTTATTAATTATTTTTAGTAAATTATTTATTTAATATCCGACCGGGACGTTATTGTTATATTTCATCTAACGCAATGAAAATTCTAAATCTTAACTACTTAAAATTAGAATCTATAAAAAGTTCCCGGCCTTACTTTCATCCTTGGTTACCAACTGTCCTTTGGCAATTCTTCTATGAGCAAAGGAATCTGAATGTACTCACCTGAAATGAAAAAAAAAAACATCATTAGTATAAAACATTAAGTAAGAATGTGTATGAAATTTTAACCAGAATTATTTTTTTATTTTCATGACATGACAATGCACAGGTGGATGTAGTGTATACTGATTTTACGAAAGAATTTGATCGTATAGATCATAGTATTCTCATAGAAAAATTGAACTCTAATTTCCATTTTGAATCAAATCTCATTCTGTTCCTGCCATCATATTTAAAGTTTCGCGAGATGCGTGTTCATTATAATAACTTTAATTCTAATTCATACTTTGCAACCTCAGGAGTACCTCAAGGCTCTAACATAGGCCCCTTAATATTTCTACTTTTCATTAATGACATTGTCGATTCTGTCAAGCATTCTGAAATATTACTCTATGCAGATGACAAAGATTTTTAGAACTATAAATTCATTTCATGACTGCATACTTTTGCAAAATGATTTTGATAATCTTATGAATTGGTGTCACTTTTCCAACTTATTTTTCAATTTTAGTAAGTGCAAAATAATGAGCTACCTTGTTAAAAAATCTGATGTGGCCAGCACATAACCTCTCGCCGTATATTTTACCTGGCTGTATGCATAAAGCAAAGAATATTTTTATAAATACAAATAATATATTCATATAAATCTATGACGTATAAACTTCTTTATTATTCAATAATAGCATGTCTCAACATAAAGATATTTACCATAAATTATGTTACAATAAATTACAAAGTAGAGTTTACCATATATAAATATTAGGCTGGTAACAGCAATTTTCAATTCCAACAACTTTGTTTACTTTCTCTTCATATTCTCTAGTAAAAACATTAATTTTGGGCGGTCTAAAATGTATATATCTGGATTGTGCATCTATTCTTATATATCTTCTTTTACATTTTATTTTTTCATACTTGTTATATCTAAATAACCTTAATTCCCTTTAATAAAGTGACGGATAGATTGCACTCCGATTATTCTTATATCGATGTGTAATTTTGTCAATATTTACAACTTACTTGAGAAGAATTTGATAGCTTTTTCGCAATTCAAAGTTACTCTAGTCTACAGTACTGGTATACATTGTCCCATAATGTTTGAAACAAATTTAAGTCCTTCAACCTAGACTTGTCATCTCCATAATAGTCACAGATCAAGAATTAAGGGATTCTCCAAATACATTTTTCTTTCATTACTCATTATTTCTGACACTGACATTTATCTGTCAGTTACAAATAATTTAAATTTGCAACTATTTTTCATGGCATCCTTTCGGTTGTAAAATTAATTACATTATTTTATATATTATATTCCTTTTATCTCTAAATCTATAAAATTTGTATAAAAATATTTAAATGTATCAGAAAGAGAATTTATTTTTCTTTAATATTATCAAGAAAAATTTTCAAAAAATAATATTTAGAAGATTTTTTTTCAAGAATCTTCTACTTCCGGTTGTCCAATTGTTACCAAAACCTTTTCAGATCTTCCCATGAATGTCCGATTGGGAAATACGTTGTTAAACAAATTTTAAGTCTTATAGTTTTTGAGTAACCGTCCTTCCAACATCCCACACACACACATCCACACACACACACACACACACACACACACACACACACACACAGACATCATCGTAAAAATGTTAAAATCGGATTGTAGGGACCTTAAAACGTGCTTATTCAATAAAATCTGGATATGCGATTTTTAGCATGAATCCAATACCTCTCTTAGCGAGAGGTAAAAATTGTTTATTCTTATCATTATAATATGGAGGGTAACATTTTAGATCGAGTAAACAGTTTAAGGACCTTGGTGTTATTTTTTATGAGAAAATGTCTTTCAATAATCACATTATTTATATAGTTAAATCTTCCTATAAAAACTTTATTATACGAAATAGTAGCTCTTTCAAAAATATATGTACATTGAAAAGTCTATATTATGCATTTTTATATCTAAACTGGAATACTGTATCCTGGTTTGGAATCCAATCTATTCTAAGTATATTTCTGACCTAGAATCTATACAAAGAAAATTTTTAAAATACTGTTACTTCAGATCTTGCAGACAATATCCCAGTTACGATTATGACTATAATGACTTATTGTGCGAGATGAATATTCTGAGTTTAGTCTCTCGCCGAAAATTACAAAGTTGTCTACACCTACATAAACTACTAAATGGTCTAATAGACGATCCTGTTTCTCTTGGTTTAATACCAATAAATGTTCCGCGTGTTACTAGTAGGAAAAAACTACCTTTCAAATGTAATTATGCAAGGACCTATTATGAACTGAAGTCTTCATTAAGACAACTTTGTAGTATATTTAATTACTTAATTCATGACAGTAACACGGATGTAGACATATTTAAAATAATAAAAAATATCAATAATCTATTAATGTGAGATATAGTTTAATTTTTTTTTATTGTTTGTTAAATATTGTTCATCATGTAATTTCTCTATTGTCCTCATTTGTCTATTTGTACCATTTTGTAAATTTATACGTTTTGTATTATCGTCCTGTAATTGGGATCCTAAATCCTGTTGTTTAGATTTAATAATAAATAAATAAAAATAAAATCTTAAACCTCTGGCAAAATATTTTTAAAGACAATGGGGGACCAATTTAGGTTTTGTAGAATTGAAAACTCATATACCTGAGTATATGACTCTCTATGGCAGCAATAAATACCCGTCTGGTAAACGCCGGCACGGCTACGAATATGCCATCATATGCATGGTTTTTGACAAAATCCGTTGCTCACAATATCAGATAACGGATATCTGTCAAAATTGTCCCATAAACTGGATATTTCAATAAATGAAAATTCACAACAATTATAGCGCATTGTTCGCGCCAGTATTTATCTACTCCGGAGCCCTCGCTTACGACAAATGTAAAAAGACTTGTGAATAATACGTCCCATACCGGTAGACGAGCACTTACTGATCGTATGCTTATTACGTTTTTTGCACCATCGACGGACAAAATTAAAAGAAAATTAGCCAAGTTCATAACCATTTACTAAATATTAGTAGCACTACTAATAATTGAAACTACTATTAAATTATTTGCGCTCATAAACTAAGATTACTACAAGTATAACTTAGTAATATACTTAATAAAAGAGAAATTTTGTAGTGATAATTAGTAACAATAAACGAAAATTTTAAGTACTGTTACCTGTCAATCAGAAGACTGTCGTGATAATTAAAAATTATATAAAAAGATGTAAAGATGGGTAGAGAATAAAAATATACAGATTTTCAAAAGAGACTGCAAGAAAATAATTATTGATCTAATCAGAAATGATATAAAAGCAATATCTAGAAACGGTGGTAGTATGCACGGTGCAACCCAACCTGTGTAACAAAATTTAAAGGTGTATAGTATTGGACGCACTGATCATGAATCAAAAAGAATTTTGTTTAAATTCGCAAATTAAAAAATCTGATGTGGCCAGCACATAACCTCTCGCCGTATATTTTACCTGGCTGTATGCATAAAGCAAAGAATATTTTTATAAATACAAATAATATATTCATATAAATCTATGACGTATAAACTTCTTTATTATTCAATAATAGCATGTCTCAACATAAAGATATTTTACCGTAAATTATGTTAGAATAAATTACAAAATAGAGTTTACCATATATAAATATTAGGCTGGTAACAGCAATTTTCAATTCGAACAACCTTGTTTACTTTCTCTTCATATTCTTCTAGTAAAAACATTAATTTTGGGCGGTCTAAAATGTATATATGGATTGTGCATCTATTCTTACATATCTTCTTTTACATTTTATTTTTTCATACTTGTTATATCTAAATAACACTAATTCCCTTTAATAAAGTGACGGATAGATTGCACTCCGATTATTCTTATATCGATGTGTAATTTTGTCAATATTTACAACTTACTTGAAAAGAATTTGATAGCTTTTTCGCAATTCAAAGTTACTCTAGTCTACAGTACTGGTGTACATTGTCCCATAATGTTTGAAACAAATTTAAGTCCTTCAACCTAGACTTGTCATCTCCATAATAGTCACAGATCAAGAATTAAGGGATTCTCCAAATACATTTTTCTTTCATTACTCATTATTTCTGACACTGACATTTATCTGTCAGTTACAAATAATTTAAATTTGCAACTATTTTTCATGGCATCCTTTCGGTTGTAGAATTAATTACATTATTTTATATATTATATTCCTTTTATCTCTAAATCTATAGAATATATATAAAAATATTTAAATGTATCAGAAAGAGAATTTATTTTTCTTTAATATTATCAAGAAAAATTTTCAAAAAATAATATTTAGAAGATTTTTTTTCAATAATCTTCTACTTCCGGTTGTCCAATTGTTACCAAAACCTTTTCAGATCTTCCCATGAATGTCCGATTGGGAAATACGTTGTTAAACAAATTTTAAGTCTTATAGTGTTTGAGTAACCGTCCTTCCAACATCCCACACACACACACACATACACACACACACACACACACACACACACACACAGACATCATCGTAAAAATGTTAAAATCGGATTGTAGGGACCTTAAAACGTGCTTATTCAATAAAATCTGGATATGCGATTTTTAGCATGAATGCAATGGGTCCAAGCAAATGAACAGTCTTGGGCCACTGAGTTGATAACAACTTTTAATATTACAATATCTGATAGAAACATTAGATAAAAAGTACCTAGCCACTGTCGCTTACTTTTGAATAATACCCTCTTCTTCTATTTGTCATTTTTAGTGGCGCATTAACGATTTTGCCGCCAGTAGCCTGATATTAGTTTTCCATCTAAATCCAACAACGATTATAATCAATTTATTTTTGAGTAATTACTGATATATTGCAATCAAATTTTCTTTATTATAATTTATTAATTTATTAATAAATCAATCCAACACGATACAAGATCCCAATTACAGGACAATCATACGATATACAAGTATAAAAACGAATGTATTGAATAGTAAGTCTCTCAGCGGGTCTATTGTTAGGGATTTAAGCCTGATTTATAGGGGTGCAAGGACAGGTATGTATTCAATATTTCCTAATTTAGTTTTATTTTTAAACAGAGAATTTTGTACAAATATTATTAATAATAATGAAGAAAAAAAAAAGTTACATAAAAGTATCATTGTATAACAATTCGTCATTTAATTAAATAATGCAATTAAACAATAGTGCCATACATAACAATAAATACATAATATTACACTGGTATACATATGTAATTATTCGACAATATCATTCTCACTATCACAATCCATTTCACTATCGTCACTTGAGTCTTGAATATTTATAATAAAGTCTTTGGTAATATTATTAATATCAATATATTGATTTTCTATATCAATCACATGACGCACACTGTTAGCCCAAAGTTCAGGTGTTGTATTGTTCATTTCACTTATTATTAGTTCGATAACATCGTCACTTACAGTCGGTGATGTATTCTTCCGTCTTATATTGCATTTTAATTGCCCCCAAATTAATTCAATTGGATTAAAAATACAATAATAAGGAGGCAATCGAAGTACATCATGTCCAAATTGCTTTGCTAAATTGTCACACACATACTGTTTCACAGGAGGTTTAATTTGAACAACTTCTAACAATTGTTTTTTATTGTATGATTCTTCGAAGTATAGATCGTTGTTAATTAAATATTCCTGAATCTCGGCCTTCTTCATGGAAGTAGATGGTATTTTCGCGATTTGCCGCGAATGGTAACTGGCATTATCCATAACAATAACGCTGTTTTTCGGCAAATTCGGCAGTAAATTATCACAAAACCACGTCTCAAAAATATTAGCTGTCATATTGTCATGATAATCTAAACACAAATTTTTAGTGTTATGGCCAGCTAAAAATCGCGCACCATTTATCCATCCTTGGTCACACCCGGCATGAAGTATTATAATTCTCTTGCCTCGTGCTGGTGGAACATCGATTGCACAATCATTTGTATCGTCTGTCCAACTTTTTGGTACTGTGTCGTGGGTGTCAAATGAAGTTTCGTCCAAATATATTATCGGACGATTTTCAGCACGATATTTTTTAATTTCTCTTAAGAACTTGAAGCGCCATTCGCGTATTCTTCGAGTCTCCATTATTGTTTGCCGTTTATCAATTTTTTTGAAACGAAAACCGATTTTATGGAGAACTGAATGCAGAGTACTCAAAGAACAATTTATTTCACATTTATCGTCTTTGAGTCTCTGATACAATATGCGTATAGACGGCAACATTTTTTCGGCATACATTGCATATATTTTGCGTCGAATTGTATCTTCTTGAAAAGAATTCACTATTCTCGAATTACCCGCGTCACGCCTTTTCTTTCTAGTTCTCACTCCACTTACTATATCACGAACAGTATTGTACGGCACTTTCGTCATTTCTGATGTTTTTATCAGAGCCAAATTTTCACCTTCACTATATTTTTCTTTTAAATAGTTATACACATTTGAAACTATTTCTTTCGCTTCTTGCGGTAAAAACGTCCGTTTAATTTTATCACAATTTTCAACTGGTAAAATGTCAGTATTGTCTTCTTCAAATGGTCGCCACATATTACGTAAATTGTTGACCTCAGTACGAAAGTTAGTATTACTACTGATTTTATATTTTTGAAAGCTCATTTATATACCTACTGACTAGGTATCTTAGTTTCCCTAATATGTATTAATACCGGTCAAGGACGATTTATTTTGCAATACTGAGAGAAATGTATATTAAAAATTGTATATTGTACATCAAAATTTTAAATTTAAATATGTAAATATTAAGTATTGGGAAACGTAATATGTAAAAGTATTATAAAAATATATTTACTATTAAGATTTGTATATTTTTGAACGATATATATTTAAAATTAAAGACAGCATATTAAGAATAATTATATGTATATTAGCCGAATATATTTAAATATATAGAGATATTTAATTGCATATTACATATTAGAATTAAATATTCGGTATACTCAACTTTAAAATACTGAGTATTACGGCTGATGGCGTCAGCAAGTTGAACAGACAGGCGACGATTAGGGGAAGAACAGTATCCATGTTCACTTACATGTGTTTATGCTTCTGCGTTGATTTAAAGTGGAAATAGACAATTTTGTAAGAAATATTTTAAAATCGTAGTGGTTTGAAAATTTGTGTGAAATGTTACGATTATTATATAGAATTTATATTATATTATACTTGTTATGAAATCTGTTTCGTTGAATAGTATTTTTTGTTATTACATTTACCTAATTAGAAAAATATTTTTTTCTATTTATAAAAGTTGACTTTAATTTATAGGTACCTACCCTGTACACCGATTACGGAACGTAGGAGTTTAACGTGCACACTCTATACCTACTCCAGAAATGTAATATTTTAGTTTGCCCTTATAAGTATTCTGTAATTTCGAGCCTAAGATACTTGTTTATTTGAAGTAAATATTTTGTATAGTAAATTGTACCACATGATATAATAAAATATAATATAACTTTATAATTATTAATAATATCTCCACAATTAAGGATATATTATTTTAAATTTGAAAATAAATATATATTTAAAATTAGTATTTTATATATTTGCTCTTATTACATAATATTCTAAACCTTTTAATATCCATACATATTTCATTCATATATCTTGTGTATTTGTGCCTTTTTTAAATATAAAATATAATAGCAACTATTATAAATATATTTATCATAACAACACATTTCTCTCGGTGTACCCTGTGCGCCAACAGGTAGAATCTCTTGCTGTGTGCGGTTTACCACAGGCTTAGTAAGTTAAAGCCATAACGAAATATCTTTGGACAAGGTATACATTAATCAATTGATAAACATATAAGAAATTTAACAAGTAACTTAATCCGCAAAATATTTTGTTAATACATGATATACTGATATATGCTACACAGAGTTGTCTTATTGGAGATTTCAATTCATAATTAGTCCTAGCTGTTTTACAATGAAATGGTACTTTATTTCTTGAAATGACTCGTGCCCGTGGGGTGACTCATGATAAATGCCCGTACGGTACAAATATTTCATCATTATACCGATATCTGTGTTCAAAACAGATTGGCACACCCAGCAATGGGTAATATGCCGTGATGATATATTTATTTATTGTTCATTTGTATTCATATTTCCCGAAATAAAAATGTATATAATGGATATACATTATTTCTAACCTAGGGAATTGAAGATAAAAACAGATAGTCGTTTCATTTGTGTGTCGCATGTCACATTAGTTTCAATCCAACAAACATACGAATAAATACATGTATACCTGCATTATGTGGTGAAAATAAACAACATAATAAAAAGACGAGTAGAACTGGTGATAACATGGCACATAGCAGTGAAAGACATATTTCCATATATTCAAATTACTGACACGTAATGTGATACGGTGCTAGAGTAAAGAAATTCAGAGTAGCGCGATGCGTAGTTCCCTTGTTCATCATCTCATCAAATAGCGTGCGATATAAAAAGAAAAAATTCGCCGAGCCAAACGAGAGACTAAAGGAAAGAAGCCCGGCTTGCATACATCTGATTACAGTCTTTTTTCTCTTGGCCATGGACTCTTTGATCTTTCTACTCGTCCTTCACAGGCTTCTACTTTCATTATTAAATTTCCCGGCTGTAGCCTTGATGAACGGAGATCCATTAGTCTTCTAAGTTAATCGCGATGAAATGAAAATAAAAACATTTCAGGTATCCAAAATCCTTTGCCTTTTTCATTCCGATCTTTTTTAAATTATTTTTAATATTAGTTTTGTGTGTAATAAACAAAGAAAAAAATCTATTGTAAATACTTAAAATTAAATTAAATATAAATACCGGGTTCGATCCCGACCGACGCCAAATATTTCGAATTTTAAATGGCACAAAATGACCCTGTGGCAGACCCAACAATGGGTAATATGCCGTGATGATATATTTATTTTATTTATTTATTTATTTATTTACCTATATTTATTACTGGTGTGGAGAGTACACCACAGGGGTCAATTTTGTGCCATTTCAAATTCTAAAATATTTGGCGTCGGTCGGAATCAAACCCGTTCCCAAGATTCGCGTGAAGTGACGCCTGGTACAAAGCAGATTGACTCACCCATCAATGGGTAATATGCCGTGATGTTATATGTTTTTATCTTACCAATATTTTTACATATTTATTTATGCTGGAAACTGTATTAAGTTCCTTTCCATATAATTATTGTTCCATTTACTATTTTCTTTATAAAACGTTAATATTATTATTTGAAATGATTAGTTCGTTGACAGTGACATATATCTGTCAGTTACAAACATTTGAGATCTGAATTGTGTAACCATGTGTATTCGTTGTGTTTAAAACATAGGCTCCGGGATTAAAATTATAGATAGTTTTATAAACTTATCCATAAAATATATAGAAAAAGTATTAATGCAAACCTGTAGAAAATTTAATAATCTTTAATTTTCATTTAACATAAATATCGAAAAAATAACATTTAAAGGTATTTTTCGAAGAAAAACTATTTTCGGTTATCTGATTTACTCGAAAATCTAATGGCATCTTTCCATATAAGAGTAAGGTAGAAATACAAGGTTTCAAAATTTTCTGAACGATAGTATTTGAGTTAGCGCTTAAAGAGGATCCACACACACACATACACAGACATCATCGTGAAAATGTTAAAATTGGATTGTAGGGTCCTTAAAACGTGGTCATTTACCAAAATCTCGATATGCGATTTTTAGCACGATTCCTATACCTCCCCTACCAAGGGTAGCGGGAGGTAAAAATTGTTTAAAATTCAATTTGCAACTTTTAACATGTTATAAAAATTTGTATTATGGTTTGTTGAAATTCTCGGGAAATTATGAAACAAAATAATAATACATTAAACCTTCAAAGTAAAAGTTACAAACACAAAACAATTTTTTTGTAAAGTAAGCTTCTGTTTTAATTTCATTTTGTGCTTGCAGGTTTGCAGGTTTCCTCTTTATAATACATTTTCTTTGTAGCAACAAAATAAAATAATACATTATTTATGATATTCTGTAATATTATAGACGCAAAACGTTCTATTTACAGTCTAAGTAAAATATTACAGAACTCAAGTAAAACTTAATAAAATATTAATACGAGAATGTCGAAGGTACTTTAAATATTTTATAAAGCTGAATACACATTAGAAACTTAACTAACAGTGTAACTTCATTCTCAAGTCATTGAACTAATAAACATGTATAAACTTGTAGTAGATACAAATCCAATAATTATAATGTTGAATTATTAAACCAAGAATTAATTTCAGAGAATACTTATGCAAATTACAAATTCCAAAGCATAAAGTAAAGGACAAAACTTTCCGGAAAATTTAATGTAATTTGGGTAAACTATTATTGATATTTACCACTAAATAGGCTGTTCATTTTAAATGGGCCACCATTACTATCTTGAGAACTATAAGAGCTACAAAGAAAATGGGCAAATAATTTCTATTTCATAAGACAAATTTAAAGAAAAGAAAAATTATTTTTTCGACTAGTGTAGTGGTTCACAAAATAAAGGACTTAACTGTTTTTATTTTAAATGAGGATATACGAGCCCAACCCCAAATGTATTCGTAACCTCTGAAATAATATATTAACAGCAAGAAGAAAATTTGTTTTAGATTACAATAGTTAAGCCTATATTTGAGCAATTTTTACCTTCCGTCACCTCTAGGTTAGGAAGGTATTGTCTTTGGTCAAAAAATTCGGTGGTGAGTCTTCATTGAATAAGCACGTTATAGGGTCTTTACAATACGATTTTACTATTTTACGATGATGTCTGTATGTGTGTGTGTGTGTTTGTGCGTGTGTGTGTGTGTGTATGTGACCGCGGTTTCGGCCACGATATCTCCAATACTAGAATTCCAAAAATTACAATTCTTGCGTATTCCTCTTCCTTACAACTATATGCAGACTTGATTAGATTTTGGTTATAATTGGTCAACCGAAAGTATCCTCATTTGAAGATTTTTACAGTCTTTCTTGAAAATCTCAGTTAAATTTTATTATAACTTAAGGAATATATTGTTCTCTATACGATTTGATTGCATTTTATATTTCATATTCAACAGATATAGAGTTAAAGAATTATAAAGATAATAAATTTCATAAATCAGCCAGCTATGCTAACTTAACCATGGAAACTGCTAATATATTCAGGTAATTCAAATTAATGTCAGTATCAATAAAAAGTAAATGAATGAAAGAATAAGGGAAATAACTCTAGCGTTAGAAATTTTTAGAAATATACAAAAGAGACGATTACATTAATTTGAACATGTGATGAGGAGAGATGAGTATATTGGAAGAATGAATAGCTTATAACAGAAGGTGGAAGAAACATAGGAACCAAATATAAGATGAAAGGAGAGAAAAGGAACTGAATGAGGACGACACGCAAAGCAAAAATTAGTGGAAGAAGAAAATAAAAAATACCGACCCCGTAACGAATGGGAAAAACTAAAGAAAAAGAAGAAGTTAGTGTCAGTTTGTTTATGAAATAATTTAACTGGAAATATAGGATCTTTTGCAAGAAAATTTAAGTGTAGGGCGCTTGCAGTGACGTGACTTTGTTGACTTTGGCAAGGAATCATAAAATACCAAAATATGACATGAGGATGACCCGCAAAACAGAAATGAATGGACGAAGAAAATAAAAAATAGCGACCCCTAACGAATGGGAAAAGCTAAAGAAGAAGATGTCAGTGTCAAGTGCCATTTGCATGAAATAATATTACTGGAAATTTAGAATCTTTTGTAAGAAAATTTATGTATGGAATTTGTACATAATACACAGGATTGACGGAAGGTATTGTGCTGGCCACAACAGATTTTTTATGTATTAATAAAGTGTACTGGATTTAAATATAATGTTTTTACCTAAATTTATCATTTTAACAATAATCTACAGGCAAATATATGACAACAGGATTGTAGGGATCTTAAAACGTGCTTAATCCAATACCTTTTTTAGCGACAGGTAAATATGTAACGTGTGTAAGATTTTTTTATTACTTTTGCAGCCTACAAAATATCTCTTTTACCTTTACACAACAGTTACTATGATAGCGGTGTTATGAAACGCGACGTAGCTCGGGTATAATCTGGCATTAAAAGCGATGATTTTGGTGTCTGTAAACCGCTTTGGTGATGGAATGATTTCCCGCCGTCCATCTCCCCGACCATAGCAATACAATACACACACGACATGAGCTTGCCGGCGCGGCGCCTCCACCACTTTGTGTTCCGCACAACGGGCCTCGGTGCTGATAACATTCAACAAGCGAACGTGGTAATAGCCCAGGTAGCGCGCTGATAAGCACTCGCTCGCTTGAGTGTTTGTACTTGGCCCGGCGAATTGCACGATGAAATTTAAGCACCCGACCAGCGGTGATAGCGCACGTCTTTCCTTGTCCTACGTCATATTGGATCGTCCGTCGAACGACCAAATCTCAGGTTTACAACATGTTTCGAATTTGACGAGGGGTATCTAAGATGAAAGCAATATCAAGAGAAATTGTTTTTCTTTTTAAATATTATAAAATTTTATTTCTGTTCCCTGAATTTTATATGTCAACTTCTTAAGACTAGTTTATTCATGTTTTCGTAAGATGTAAGAATAAAACGTAATGCAAATACATAAGACATAAGGATAAAATCAGTTTATGCACTTGTCATAAAACATAAGCGTGAGCCACTGTCAGAAATGATACTTTAACTTGGCGCATAAAATAAAAACAAAACTATCCGGAGGAATTTCTAAAAGCAACTCTTAGTAAAATATAACTTTAATAAATAGTTATTTATATGTGTTAAAAGTGCCATTTTATTTTGTGAGAACGAAAAAACCTGATGTCGCCAGCATAATACCTGCCGTCAATGCTGTGCATTATGTATAAATTCCATATATAAATTTTCTTGCAAAAGATTCTAAATTTCCAGTAAAATTATATCATAAACAAACTATGCAAATTGAACTTGACACTAACATCTTCTTCTCTAGCTTTTCCCATTCGTTAGGGGTCGCTATACAGTCCTTCCATCTTATCTTTGGTCTTCCTCTATTTCTTCAACCTTCTATTACTAAGCTATTCATTCTTCTTCCAATATATTCTTCATCTCTCCTCATGATATGTTCAAACCAATATAGTCGTCTCTTATATCGTTCTAGAAACTTGTAACACTAGAGTTATTTCTTTACAGTATCTTTCTGTCTCTTCCCTAACATCTATTTCAACATCCTCATCTCTGCCACTTTCATTTACTTTTCATTGATAGTGACATCTGTCACTTTGAATTATCAGAATATATTAGCAGTTTCCATTGTTTAGCATAGCTGGCTGCTTTTTGAAATTTAATATCTTTATAATTCTTGAACTCTATATCTATTGAATAAGAAGTATAAAATGCAATCAAATCGTATGGAGAATAATATATTCTCTAAGTTATAATAACGTTAAATGTCAATAAATCATATGTAACTGTTAAAATTTCCATTTGGTTGTATAATAGTGTAATACATATAATATATAAAACAGGTTTTTACCTCTCGCTAAGAGAGGTATTGCATTCATGCTAAAAATCGCATATCCAGATTTTATTGAATAAGCACGTTTTAAGGTCCCTACAATCCGATTTTATCATTTTTACGATGATGTCTGTGTGTGTGTGTGTGTGTGTGTGTGTGTGTGTGTGTGGATGTGTGTGTGTATGTGTGTGTGTGTGTGTGGGATGTTGGAAGGACGGTTACTCAAAAACTATAAGACTTTAAATTTTTTTAACTACGTATTTCCCAATCGGACATTCATGGGAAGATCTGAAAAGGTTTTGGTAACAATTGGACAACCGGAAGTAGAAGATTCTTGAAAAAAAATCTTTTAAATAATATTTTTTGAAATTTTTTCTTGATAATATTAAAGAAAAATAAATTCTCTTTCTGATACATTTAAATATTTTACAATATATTCTATAGATTTAGAGATAGAAGAAATATAGTATGTAAAATAATCTGTTATAATAAATTTTACAGCCGAAAGAATGGCCATGGAAAATAGTTGAAAATTTAATTTGTTTGTAACTGACAGATAATGTCAGTGTCAGAAATCCGAAGACATTACTGAAGAGTTTTTCTGGGAAGTACATACATTATATTATTTCTTAATGTATTAATAGAATTGGAAACATTTCGAAAAATTAGAAGAGGACAAAATTTCTTCATCAAAAATGAATTTAAAATTAAACAATCTAAATATATATGGAATAGATATATGCGTAAGTAGAATTTTTGGTGTAGAGTGTAGGTATACAAGAAATGTTAAATACAATAGGGAGCGAGCAGTCATATGTTTTTGTTGGCCTTGACAAGCAGATATGGGGGCCCATGTCAGAATGATAGCTAGTAATTATGTATATAGATGTCAAATATCATAATTTCTCATTCTAAATTTAGTGATTTTCCAATTCCATGTGGAGCAGAATTAAATGTTAAATATCTAAGGCATACAAGTAAACTTTAAACTCCTGGTGATAAATTAACTACGTAAATTTAGAAAATCTTGAAATTTTTAATGAAAAATTCTAACATTTGACATCTATGTACATAATTACTAATTATCATTCTGAAACGGGCCCACACATTTGCTTGTCAAGCCCAAAAATGTAACATTACCGTTCGCGCCCTATACTTATGTAACCAAAAAAATCTGTTGTGGCCAGCACAATACCTCTCGCCACTTCCTTTTTTTGGTTAAGTATAGGGCGCGAACAGTCATGTTACATTGTTGGTCTTGACAAGCAGATGTGGGGGCCCGTTTCAGAATGATAATTAGTAATTATGTACATAAATGTCAGAATTTTTCATTAAAAATTTCAGGATTTTCTAAATTCACGTAGTTAATTTGTCACCAGGAGTGTGGAATTGACTTGTCGAGGAAAATAAATCACATGAAATTGGAAAATCACTAAATTTAGAATGAGAAATTATGATATATGACATCTATATACATAATTACTAGCTATAATTCTGACATTGGCGCCCATATCTGCTTGTCAAGGCCAAAAAGTCACATAACTACTCGCGCCTTAATGTATTTAACATTTCTTGTATACTTACACTCTACACCAAAAATTCTACTTATATCTATTCCATATATTTAGATTTTTTAAATTTAAATTCATTCTATGAAGAAATTTTTCGTGATGTTTCCAATTCATTGTCGGAAGTAACAGCATATATGAAGGGTATGTGTAATATACCTATAATATTAAATATTAAACTATTAATGCAATAAGAAATAATATAATGTATATACTTCCCAGAAAAAATCTTCAGTAATGTCTCCGGATTTCTGACACTGACATTTTTTGACAATTTAAATCCATGGCATTCTTTCGGTTGTAAAATTAATTACAACATTATTTTATATATTATATTCCTTTTATCTCTAAATCTATAAAATATGTATAAAAATATTTAAATGTATCAGAAAGAGAATTTATTTTTCTTTAATATTATCAAGAAAAATTTTCAAAAAATAATATTTAGAAGATTTTTTTTCAAGAATCTTCTACTTCCGGTTGTCCAATTGTTACCAAAACCTTTTCAGATCTTCCCGGGAATGTCCGATTGGGAAATACGTTGTTAAACAAATTTTAAGTCTTATAGTTTTTGAGTAACCGTCCTTCCAACATCCCACACACACACACACACACACACACACATCCACACACACACACACACACACACACAGACATCATCGTAAAAATGTTAAAATCGGATTGTAAGGACCTTAAAACGTGCTTATTCAATAAAATCTGGATATGCGATTTTTAGCATGAATGCAATACCTCTCTTAGCGAGAGGTAAAAAGGAAGTAGCGAGAGGTATTGTGCTGGCCACAACAGATTTTTTTCGTTGAAAAATGTATGAACTCGGGTCACCATCATATTCTTCTTTCATCGTATTGTATTATTTCTGAATTTGGAAAGAAGTAGGAATCTGATAAATATATTTTTGCGAAGCTTAAAAGACCCGTATTCCTTAATGGCTCATTCAATTAATTGAATCGTTTTAATTATTTGCATATACTCATAAGTCTATTCTAATCTTTATATATTTTATTCTTGAGAAACAGCAATGTATCAGCTTAATCAGTACGAAGTATCACAAACATGTCGACAGGTATTGATATAATCTCGGGAAGATGTAGGTTTGTTGGCGGCGGTATCCGTGTAACTCGCTCTTATCGGTCCGCGGACTCTCGGAAGTGGTAAACCTTCAACCATTGTGTTTGACCATTCGCCTGCACACCACAGCTCTAAACTTTAATTCGTACGCTACACTGTTCTCCCAGAATTCTACTTATGCACATATACAAAAGGAATACTTTACATTAACATGAAACGAAAGATCTAATTATCAAAGAGCATGCTTCACTGAAGAGAATGATAAATTCTGTTTCGGACGTGACATGGATATAAATTTAGACTATAATACCTGATATTAACTGCTAATAATAGTATCCGATTTTGGAATGTTCTATAATCAATAGCTCTCAAAGACAGATATAGGTACTTCTTTCTTTGAATTGGATTCTTTTTACCTCTCGCTAAGAGAGGTATTGGATTCATGCTAAAAATCTCATATCCAGATTTTAATGAATAAGCACGTTTTAAGGTCCCTACAATCCGATTATAACATTTTTACGATGATGTCTATGTGTGTGTGTATGTGTGGATGTGTGTGAAGTTGGAGGTACGATTTCTCCAAATTCTATAAGAGTAAAGACCTGTGTAACTACAGATTCCTCAATCTAACAGTAATGGGAAGAGTTGAATAGATTCTGGTAACAATTGGACAACCGAAAGTAGTAGTTTCTAAAAAAAATTCTAAATATTATTTTTTTGAAAATTTGTTACTACAAATAATACAGATAATTAAATTCTCAATCTGACACATTTAATTTTTACCTCTCGCTAAGAGAAGTATTGGATTCATGCTAAAAATCGCATATCCAGATTTTATTGAATAAGCACGTTTTAAGGTCCCTACAATCCGATTTTAACATTTTTACGATGATTTCTGTGTGTGTGTGTGTGTGGATGTGTGTGTGTGTGTATGTGTGTGTGTGTATGTGGGATGTTGGAAGGACGGTTACTGAAAAACTATAAGACTTTAAATTTGTTTAACTACGTATTTCCCATTCATGGGAAGATCTGAAAAGGTTTTGGTAACAATTGGACAACCGGAAGTAGAAGATTCTTGAAAAAAAATCTTCTAAATAATATTTTTTGAAATTTTTTCTTGGTAATATTAAAGAAAATTAAATTCTCTATCTGATACATTTAAATATTTTATAATATAGTCTATAGATTTAGAGATAAAAGAAATATAATATGTAAAATAATCTGTTATAATAAATTTTACAGCCGAAAGAATGGCCATGGAAAATAGTTGAAGAAATCCGGAGACATTACTGAAGACTTTTTCTTGGAAGTACATACATTATATTATTTCTTAAAGCATTAATAGCTAAATATTTAATATTATAGGTATATTACATATATCCTTCAAAAATACTGTCAATCCCGACAATGAATTGGAAACTTTTCGAAAAATTAGAAGAGGACAAAATTTCTTTATAAAATGAATTTAAAATTAAACAATCTAAATATAAGGAATAGATATATGCGTAAGTCGAATTTTTGGTGTAGAGTGTAGATATACAAAAAATGTTAAATACAATGGGCCCGAGCCGTCATGTGATTTTGTTGGCCTTGACAAGCAGATATGGGGGCCCATGTCAGCATCATAGCTAGTAATTATGTATATAGATGTCAAATATCATATTTTCTCATTCTAAATTTAGCGATTTTCCAATTCCATGTGGAGCAGAATTAAATGTTAAATATCTAAGGCATACGACAAGTAAATTTTAAACTCCTGGTGACAAATTACCTACGTGAATTTAGAAAATCTTGAAATTTTTAATGAAAAATTCTGACATTTGACATCTATGTACAAAATTACTAATTATCATTCTGAAACGGGCCCACACATCTGCTTGTCAAGCCCAAAAATGTAACATTACTGTTCGCGCACTATACTTATGTAACCAAAAAAAGAAAGTGGCGAGAGGTATTGTGCTGGCCACAACAGATTTTTTTATTATATCTCGTGTAGGTTTGAAGATATAGTATATAATAATATTGAATAATCTGTTGTAAAGAATGTCGTTGCCCAAAAAATAGTTGAGATATTTAAATGTTTGTAATTGACAGATAAATGCAAAATGTCAGTGTCAAAAATTAGCATTTTTAATAACATTACTTTAAAAAATTTCTGGGAGTTACGAGTACATTTAAAAATTATTGTATTACTGATTAAATATTTATTTAAATTATAGGTATGTTAATATTACATATATCATCTATGCTTTTCCAAATGAATGAAAAGAGGCTCTACATTTTTACTAATTATGCAAAATCTGTTACGAATTTATAACTTATTTTTGTACAAATTTATTAAGAAAACTTAATATTATGTTTGTAACTTTTTATTTTTGCAATATCATTGTTCTTATATCAGTAACAAAGCTCTAAAATTGTTGATTTTTAGACAATTTTTAAGTTAATATTTCGAATAAAGAATAAATATTTTAAAATTTGAGAGCGAGGGTTTAAATTTTATTGTAAATGAATGAGAAATACAGCCATAATTAGTAAAAAAACTGAAACGTGTTTTGAGTATTTTCAACACTAAAGTGCAAATAAAAAGTTATAGAAATATCAAGGTTTTTAATAATTATGATAAAAATAAGTTAGAAATTCGTAACAGATTTTGCATAATTAGCAAAAATTTAGAGCTTCTTTTCGTTCAGTTGGAAAAGTGTAGACGATCCTCTTAAAATGAAAAAAAATACGAAATGTGTTTCTGTTACGAATTTTAGGCCCAATTCACTGTAACTGTAAAAGGAGACACATAAATTTTCCAGTAAATTACATTGGAAGTAATAAATAATTCGAGTTAATGGATCTCCATACATATTTTAAAAAAAATTGATTATCTATCGACACGCAAAAAAGAAATAAATAGATAATGGCAGCAAGTAAATTTATAAAGAACAGAATTAATTTTTTGTCGAAAACCTAGAAAAAATCGTTCTGCAAATACAAAACTTATAAATCATTCCAACCAAAGTTATAAAATTCACCTGTACAACGAATATCATTTTCGATGTTTTTTTAAGGTATCTCGGGTAATATTAACGATAGAGAAAAACCGTATACACATTCCAGGGTCAACTTTTCCTCCGATTGACCAATTATAACCAAATCTAATTACTTGTTCTTCTGTATGTAAACTTGTGGAATACGAAAAAAATATAATTTTTCGAATCGTGGTATTAAAGTTATGCGATCCGAAACTTTCATCACACACACACAGACATATACACATACATACATACAGACATCGTCGTAAAAATGGTAAAATCGTATTATATGGACCCTAAAACATGCTTATTCACTAAAAACTCATCATTGATTTTTTTTAACCAAAGCCAATACCTTCCTTACCTAATGGTGATGGAAGGTAAAAATATAAGTTATATCTTGAAAATTATTAAATTATCAAAAAATCTAGTTACGCCATTATATTCTATGTAAAAACCAGTACAAAATTTGCCCAAATTATTTTTCTCTATCATAATAAATAATATAATGAGATATTTTCTGAATTGGTAAAAAAAAAACAAGTTTTTGCCTGTAGCCTCAAAAACAAAGGAAGATCGAAAATTCCTGCGCAAACGGTTTTGCTCTATCGTTAATATACCTAAAAAATCTGTTGTGGCCAGCACAATACCTTCCGTCAATCCTTTGTATAATGTATAAATTCCATACATAATTTTTCTTGCAAAAGATTCTAAATTTCCAGTAAAATTATTTCATAAACAAATTATTCAAATTGCACTTGACACTGACATCTTCTTCTTCTTGAGCTTCTCCCATTCGTTAGGGGTCGCTATTTTTGAGTGTCGTTCTCATTCAGTTCCTTCTCTCTTCCGTAATGCAGTCCTTCCATTTTCAAACCAATGTAAACATCTCTCTTGTATCTTTCTAGAAACTTGTAACACTGGAGTTATTTCCTTACCTTATCTTTCCGTGTCTTCCCCAACATCCTCATTTCTGCCACATTAATTTACTTTTTGTTGATACTGACATCTGTCAATTTGAATTATATGAATATATTAATAGTTTCCATGTTTAGCATAGCTGGCTGAATTATAAAATTTAATTTCTTTAAAATTCTTTAACTCTGTATCTATTGAATATGAAGTATAAAATGTAATCAAATCGTATAGAGAATAATATATTCTTTAAGTTATAAAAACGTTAAATGGCAATAAATCAAATTTTACTGTTAAATCTTCAAATGAGGCTACTTCCGGTTTACCAATTATAACCAAAATCTAATCACTTGTTCTTCTGGATGTTAACTTGAGGAATACTTTTGTCACACACACACACACACACACACACACACACACACACACACACACACACACACACACACACACACATACATACAGACATCGTCGTAAAAATGGTAATCGTATTATAGGGACCCTAAAACATGCTTATTCAGTAAAAACTCATCATTGAATTTTTTGACCAAAGACAATACCTTCCTTACCTAAAGGTGACGGAAGATAAGAAACATCGAAAATGAAACACCTGTACAGTATTTTTGTATCAAATTGTACATTTTGGAGGAAAACATTCGTGTTACTATGAAACAAATAGCTAATTCAATTAAGATAACCTGGTATTTCCAGATTATTGTTATTTGTTTTAGTCAGGGAAAACAAGAAAATAAAACTGTTGATGTTCAGCTATTAAAAGAAAAATTTCAGGGCAAAATGATGGTAATAGCGCGTTGTAATGATAAAAAATGTAATGAAGGTTTGAAGAGCGATTGAAAGTTGGTGGAATCCGAAGATGGCGATCGGTACCGACGACCAAGCGCAATTTGGCGTCGAGGAAGCTATCCGCCCCGGCGCTTTATAATTCCGTGCTGTGTACGCGAACGCGATAATAAAACCGGTTAATAGCACAGTAGATTGTATTTGAGTAATGCAATTTTCTTGTATTCTGCTTTCAATACTAGCATGGACGAAGTTTTCAACTTTGACCCCTCACATACCTTTTTCATGGCTGGTAGCGATTTTTATTGCAGCGTTTTGTGCTCCCTTACGATTCCTTGTTACAGCCAGTTGTTTGTGTAAAGTTTGATTTATTTGTTGGTTCCGTTATATAATGTTCAGACTGCTGCGCGTGTCCCTATAAAATGTTGCACCTTTCAAACTAAATTGCGTCTACTTTTATACAAATTTTTATTGGTCACAACATTTGATATATGTGACACATGCACAAGTACGTACGGTATACTTTGGTTCACGAAAGATAACTATTCATGGTCACTTTTTGGAAGAAAGAATACACAGCACTTTATACAGTAGTAGCTTAGCAACATTTCATGTTAGAAAGAGAAAGATTATTTGACGTATGTCTATATAATTTATGTTGTGTGACAGATATACGTAAATGGTGACATTACTTTCTAATACATTACAAATAATAATGACGTAAGTCGTAGAGTTACAGATATCTAATTATCTACTGCACTGCCCTCTGTCCTAATAGTTACCTAGTGACGTTGACATTTAAATCAAATTATTATTCCATGGTTTTTGTCAAATCTTATGTTTTTGGATTTTGCAAATACATAAGTGAAGAGCATAAATCTTTGAGAAAGGCATTATTTTAAAAGAAACATAATTTTCAAATAAATTACACTTATTTTTACCTCTCGCTAAGAGAGGTATTGGAATCATGCTAAAAATCGCATATCCAGATTTTATTGAATAAGCACGTTTTAAGGTCCCTACAATCCGATTTTAACATTTTTACGATGATGTCTGTGTGTGTGTGTGTGTGTGTGTGTGTGTGTGGGATGTTGGAAGGACGATTACTTAAAAACTATAAGACTTTAAATTTTTTTAACTACGTATTTCCCAATCGGACATTCATGGGAAGATCTGAAAAGGTTTTGGTAACAATTGGACAACCCGAAGTAGAAGATTCTTGAAAAAAAAACTTCTAAATATTATTTTTTGAAATTTTTTTTTGATAATATTAAAGAAAAATAAATTCTCTTTCTGATACATTTAAATATTTTTATATATATTCTATAGATTTAGAGATAAAAGGAATATAATATATAAAATAATCTGTTGTAATTAATTTTACAATTGAAAGGATGCCATGAAAAATAGTTGAAAATTTAAATTATTTGTGACAGATAAATGTCAGTGTCAGAAATAATGAGTAATTAAAGAAAAATGTACTTGGAGAATCCCTTAATTCTTGATCTGTGACTATTATGGAGATGACAAGTCTAGGTTGTAGGACTTAAATTTGTTTCAAACATTATGGGACAATGTACACCAGCACTGTAGACTAGAGTAACTTTGAATTGCGAAAAAGCTATCCAATTCTTCTCAAGTAAGTTGTAAATATTGACAAAATTACACATCGATATAAGAATAATCGAAGTGCAATCTATCCGTCACTTTATTAAAGGGAATTAGCGTTATTTAGATATAACAAGTATGAAAAAATAAAATGTAAAAGAAGATATGTAAGAATGGATGCACAATCCAGATATATACATTTTAGACCGCCCAAAATTAATGTTTTTACTAGAAGATTATGAAGAGAAAGTAAACAAGGTTGTTCGAATTGAAAATTGCTGTTACCAGCCTAATATTTATATATGGTAAACTCTACTTTGTAATTTATTGTAACATAATTTATGGTAATATATCTTTATGTTGAGACATGCTATTATTGAATAATAAAGAAGTTTATACGTCATAGATTTATATGTATATATTATTTGTATTTATAAAAATATTCTTTGCTTTATGCATACAGCCAGGTAAAATATACGGCGAGAGGTTATGTGCTGGCCACATCAGATTTTTTTCAGTTAAAATGTATCCATAAATATTTCATGTTGCACGTCTATGTATACGAAATGCAGTGAAGTTATCTGCTAATAATATTATACCATACGGTTAATAAGTGACCTTGAATTGTCATCTTTCGTGAATCAAACTATAACAATATTCTACATATTGTGACGATTTTTAGCATGAATCAAATACCTCTCCTAGCGAGAGGTAAAAATGAGAACAAGTATCAGAATAATGATTGTCAAAATAAATACTAATAATTTGACGTATAAAACGGTACGCTGTTGTTCGTCTCTTGTTTCTAATTCCATGGCTAATACTATTAAATTGTAATTTTATTTCTGCACTTATGATTCGGATGTAGAATTTTTGCTTTACAACATCCATTTGAAACTTTTTGTCTAAAATAATTAGGGGAGCAATGCGCACGGAAAAACTGATTTCCCATGTTAAACGTCTATGTTTCACTCTCCGTGATACAGCCTGTATATAAATATATTTAATATTGTTTCCAATAACGGTTTTGTTACACTGATACTATTAAAGAATTTATCACCCAATAAACGCAGTGAAATATAGTTAATTGAATTTGTAGTGACACTTAAAAAGTAAAATTAAAATTTTGTTAGTAATATATTTCATACGGATATAAAACAATATCATTCGCGATAGTACAAAAGAAATTTTATAAGAGTTGCTGCGATAGTTCATTCTCATTTCCTCATATACTTCACTTCATCTCGATCTCGACTAGGGAGACTCGAGTTTCTCAATTTTTTCATAATTCAATCATTAAAATGTCTCTATACTCCGTTCAACGTGGGAGCATACCTGTTTCGCGAAGAAAACTTTAAAATTTGTGCGGGGGAAGTCATACCAGAGTTACGTACGTTATCACGTTAAACGATGTGTAATATAACTAAATTATATTTATTATTTTTATCATTCTATTATTATTCAGTTGAACAAAATTCTTTATTAATATTATTAATTTATACTAATAGTAATAATAATTGTAGATATAAAGTATCAGTAATTATTAAGCTAATAGTTTTACCTCTCGCTAAGAGAGGTATTGGAATCATGCTAAAAATCGCATATTCAGATTTTAGTGAATAAGCACGTTTTAATGTCCCTAGTATCCGATAATAACATTTTTACGATGATGGCTGTGTGTGTGTGTGTGTGTGTATGTTTATGTGTGTGTGTGAGGTTGTTGGAGGTACGATTTCTCAAATTCTATAAGACTAAAGACCTGTGTAACAACGGATTCCTCAATCCAACAGTAATGGAAAGAGTTGGACACCGGACGTTGTAGTATTTTAACAAAAATATTGTAAATATTATTTTTTGTATATTTATGTTATTACAAATATTAAGAAACAAAATTCTCTATCCGACACATTTAAAAAATTATTATACCTTCTATAGAGGAGTTAAAGATATAGATATATAATCCATAAAATAATCTGTTGTAGTAAATCTAACAGCCTAATCGCAGTCCAAACATCTCCATGGTAACTACTTGAGAAATTAAAATGTCTGCAATTGACAGATAAATGTCACTAATGTCAAAAATTCAGAAATAGTACTGAAGTCTTTTCTGGGAACGATATTTAATATTTCTTATTAAATTATTAATTATATATTTAAAATTATAGGTATATTACATAAACCCTTCAGAAATAATGCCAATCCCGTTAATGAATTGGAAAAACCTCGAACATTTAGAAGAAACGGAGAAAACTTGCTCATAGAATGAATTTAAAATTATAGAAAATACGTAAAAATAAAGATTAGGTGTAATTAGAATTTTTTGTGTGTACAATACTTATATATACTATAATGGAAAAGGCGACAGGTATTGTGATGGCCACAACAGATTTTTTTTCTTTGATTGATATGTATGATTTTATAGCAACAAAGTTCACTGCCACCGAAGAAAGTAAAACTTCATTGCTTAAAAATTTCTTTTGTGGTCTCTTCATTTCAATAGAATACCTGGCTAATATGTCAACACAAGAGTAAATTAATTGAAAGTTTTAACAATATTGAGATTTTTAGAATAGACTCGCGCCTCCATTTTTTAATAAATACTCAGCATATACAAAAAGGGAAATCAATAAGGCGA
Organism: Harpalus rufipes; assembly: GCA_951394225.1. NCBI lineage: Eukaryota > Metazoa > Arthropoda > Insecta > Coleoptera > Carabidae > Harpalus > Harpalus rufipes. The sequence continues at coordinate 6,948,504 of OX596274.1, forward strand.
AATATCGCTAGAGGACAGAATATTGCTGAAAAATTGCTACAGTGTTCAATGAAAAATTTCTCAATATCTCTCAATACTGATGTTGTATAGAAAAATATTTCACAAAGCATAACTTTTGTAATATATACTTGAATACTCCGGATTATCGATTAATGTACCTACATATTCTTATATATTTCATCATACCGTACTTCATTAATTTTTATAAAGTAGATAGTTATTTGTTTGTGATATAATACTTGTGCAAGGTTCAGTTATTTTGTATTCATTTTAAGCTTTTTAACGTAAAATATTTTATATTAAAAATTTATAGTAGCTAAAGAATTTGATTTGTTTTTAAAATGTTTTCATTATTAATTATTCCTTTTTATATAATTCGTTGATAATTTTTCCATTATTCTCTAAACAAAATTCATATCCGGGGAGTGCAATATTTCAAACCATCCCAATCATATTGCAACGTGCGCCCCTGACTTAAGAGTATACCAGTGCCGCTACTGGTAGAACATACCCGAGCGATGACGTAATCCCCGATAGCGGAAATACCCATACGACTAGACGAGTTAATTACACCCGGTGATTTGAATCTTTTGTATTCAGTGTCATTGTGGCGTCAGAAAGTTCGAGAAGAACATCGCGCTATATAAACCCGTCGCCAAAACCAGCAGGGATAGTCTGATATATAGAAGCAACGAGCAATTAACAGTGGGTGATATAAATAAACAGTTGTGAACATAAATAAATGTAGTTACATAAATAAACATAGTGATATAAATATTGTTCAAATACATAATCTTAGTGTTTAAACATTTAATAATATTCTTAGTCCTAAATTAGTGTTTATAATTATTTAATCATAGTGTTTGTTATTTTTATTATCTTTTTACCTTCTGTCACCTTTAGATAAGGAAGGTATTGCCTTTGGTCAAAAAATTCAATGATGAGTTTTTAGTGAATAAGCATGTTTTAGGGTCCCTATAATACGATTAATTCTGTTCGAAGGTTTTTAGTTTCATATATTTATATTTATGGTATTTCTTTAAGTTTTAAAAATAATTATGTATTTTATTTTAGTTACAGGATTATCTTGTATAAATAAAAACATTGTATTACGGTAGATATTATTTGTTTCCTACGTTGGATTTATTCAAGTAAATTACACTATTCCTATTGTTTTATTACTCCAGTGTAACTTTATTTTACAAATAGGTGTAAAATGGAAATATTTAAATAACGCGCTAAAATGGGGCTACACAATATGGTTGACGCTTCATTCCCTTCCGTCACTAGGCATCAAGGTCATTGCCTACAATTATACTTTACGCTCCCTCTATGTATATATATTTCTTAACTCTATGACTAAAGATTTTACACGATAATAATAGACAGTACTTTAACTAACTCACTCATTAACAATCATATTAAATTCGAAATTGTACAAAATTAAAGTTACTACAAAAGTCAGAAACCTTACTAAACTAAATCAACCGTAAAAAGTTCACGTAAAATCAAATGAGCCTACTTGATAGAAAACTATCCGAACTAATGATACCTATTCATCTTGTGGCCTCCTTCAACAAACTTGCATTTCTGTACCTTAACTTGCAACTTCTCTCAAACTACGTTTTCTTTTTTAAGAAAATACTTGAGTATTTAAAGAAGTTTATTGCAAGATACCGTGAATCGTAAACTTAAAAAAATTAAACAAGTTGCTACTGACGCACGCAATAACAACAAGTTTAAAATGTTCTTTTATAGGTGAACATAAAATGCATAAAAATTCGGATATTAAGTAAAAAGGTTGGATAGACTTCCTCGTGAAACAAAACCATTACCGTACAAATACTGCGGAATTTCCGCGTTTTAATTTTTATTTTAATTTCATCTCGACATAAATTCCAAAGTTCTAAGCTGGGAATTTTTCAAAGGAAAACTTAAAACACAACACAATACACCGGACGTTCACGAGTTCGCTGCTAAAAGTATAAAAATTTGAGTTTTTCTTTTTCACGGTGTTTGCGAAGCGCTCTTGCAGCCGCTCAGTACATAATTTCATCCCGGCTCGGGGTTGGAGCCGGCGAGGTGCCGTACATTTGCTATGTCAATAAACAATACTTCCATAAGTGAGGAAACCATTAGTAACCCGATCACCAGCTTGCGCGCGCCTCTTTCAAAAGAAAACAAAAACCCACTCCTCCACCATTTTCTCCGCGTTCCGCTCCTCCTGCTTTTAAAATGCCATTAGACCAATCAAATTTGATTTTTTTTTAATGGAAGATACAACCAGGATATATTTCTATCGGTAAGGGTTCAATTGCACACAAGGAGGATTTAAAATTGCACAGTTTTTGACTCTCGCTAAGAGAGGTATTGCATTCATGCTAAAAATCGCATATCCAGATTTTATTCAATAAGAACGTTTTAAGGTCCCTACAATCCGATTTTAATATTTTTACGATGATGTCTGTGTGTGTGTGTGTGTGGATGTATGTGTGTGTGTATGTAGGATGTTGGAAGGACGATTACTCAAAAACTATAAGACTTATTTTTGTTTAACTATGTATCTCCTAATCGGACATTTATGGGAAGATCTGAAAAGGTTTTGGTAACAATTGGACAACCGGAAGTAGAAGATTTTTAAAAAAAAATCTTCTAATTATTATTTTTTGAAATTATTTTTTTTGGTAATATTAAAAAAAATTAAATTCTCTATCTGATACATTAAAATATTTTATTATATATTCTATAGATTTAGAGATAAAAGATATATAATATATAAAATAATCTGTTGAAACAAATTTTACAGCCAAAAGAATGCCATGGAAAATAGTTGAAAATTTATATTGTTTGTAACTGACAGATAAATGTCAGTGTCAGATATCCGGAGACATTACTGATGACTTTTTCAGGGAAGTACATACATTATATTATTTCTTAATATATTAATAGTTAAATATTTAATATTGTAGGTATCCTTCAAATATACTGTTACTCCCGACAATGAATTGAAAACATCTCGAAAAATTAGAAGAGTAGGACAAAATTTCTTCATTGAATTTAAATTTAAAAAATCTAAATATATGGAGTAGATATAAGTAGAATTTTTGGTGTAGAATGTAGGTATACAAGAAATGTTAAATACATTAGGGCGCGAGCAGCCATGTGACTTTGTTCGCCTTGACAAGCAGATATGGGGGCCCATGTCAGAATGATAGCTAGTAATTATGTATATAGATGTCAAATATCGTAATTTCTCATTCTAAATTTAGTGATTTACCTATTACATGTGGTTTATTTTCCTCGGCAAGTATTTTCCACACTCCTGGTGACAAATTACCTACGTGAATTTAGAAAATCTTGTAATTTTTAATGAAAAATTCTGACATTTGACATCTATGTACATAATTACTAATTATCATTCTTAGCGAGAGGTAAAAAAATGCCGCACTATTGTGAAAATAGAATAAGGCATTCATTTACAAAAACGAAAGTATAAAATGTTTAGATTAGATTGAAAAATGGGAAATAACGATAAATTAAAATTAAATATAAAAGACGTTTTTTCTTTATATTAATCCTTATTAATTGAGTAGTAGTGTAAGTACAAAGTGTACATTTTATTATTTTTTGTTATGCTGGAGGATCCCACTGTGGCGACTGTAGAAAAAATCTTGTGTGTGTTTCGAGTGTAAATGGACATTGTCGATTTCGAGAGAATACCGCGCTCCTGCGTCGCGCGACAACCTCTCAATCGACGATGTCCTATTTTGCGCTCTTAATACACTCATACGAGTAAAATGTCAATCATAGAATGTTATGCATAAATATATTGATTGAATGCATCCGGCAAACATGATATATTAAACCGCAACATAGATTTTCGTTTATAATCACAACAATCATTTAATAATAAATGAATAGTCACATAGACAATAATAAATAACAAATTCTAAACACATAATAACAAAATAAGCGTTCAATTTTACAGTGAATTATTAAACAACGTATATCATATTCAGTCCAGTGCACGAATTGCTTTACAGGAAAGCCATTGATTAAATTTTATATTATACATAAAATTAGTGTACCATATTTCTCTCCTGAGTTTGTATTATGCATTGATATGTTCATAAATGAAAAATAATGCAATAATGAAATATACCGCGTTATACACACAGTATGTGTGACAGTGCGAAAGCGGCAGCCATTGCTATTACAAATATAAGCCACGTATCGTGCTCAGGACATTAATCACAAAACGTATTATTGATGCGTGCATCGCACTGTGCATTTGTACAGTATTGATTAAAATATCTAAATCAACGAATGAGTGAGTGGATAACAGCCAATTGAAAATTCCTTCTCATAACAATGCATTATTCTGTTACAATATTTTTAAAGATAAGACAAGTAATATAATGAAAGTTTCTATGTCAATTAAAAACTCTTTTAGCGGCCTAAATGAAAACAAAAAAATCTGATGTGGCCAGCACAATACCTTCCGTCAATCCTGTGTATTATGTATAAATTCCACAAATAAATTTTCTTGCAAAAGATTATAAATTTTCATTAAAATTATTTTATAAACAGACTATGTAAATTGCACTTGACACTAACATCTTCTTCTTCTTCAGCTTTCCCCATTCGTTAGGGGTCGCTATTTTTATTTTCTTCTTCCACTAATTTCTGTTTTACGCGTCGTTCTCATTCAGTTCCTTTTCCCTCAAATCTTCCGCAATGCAGTCCTTCCATCTAAGCTATTCATTCTTCATCCAATATATTCTTCATTTCTCCTCATGACAATTTCAAACCAATGTAAGCATCTCTCTTGTATTTTTCTAGAAACTTGTAACACTAGAGTTATTTCCTTACCTATCTTTCCGTGTCTTCCCCATCATCTACTTCAACATCTTCATCTCTGCCACATTAATTTACCTTTTATTGATAATGACATCTGTCTATTTTAATTATATGAATATATTAGTAGTTTCCATGTTTAGCATAGCTGGCTGAATTATTTAATTTCTTTAAAATTCTATAACTCTGTATCTATTGAATATGAAGTATAAAATGTAATCAAATCGTATAGAGAATAATATAGTGTGACGTGCGCCCCTGAGAGAAAAGTATGCATGCGCCGCTACTGATAGCATGTTCGCGAACAATGACGTAATCCCTTCGAAAGAACGTACCAGAGCGATAATGCAATCCCCGACGCGCTGAGACAGGTTAATTGCGCCGTGACCTCATTCCTTTGTATACGGGTCATTGTCGCTTCGAAGGTTTCTAGAAAGGTGTGCGCTGTATAAATGCCGGCCGAAGGAAGGCGGAGGGTCAGTCTCATATATACAAGCAACCAGATATGAACTCGGTGATATAAATAAACAGTTTAACAGTTGTTAACATAAATAAATGTAGTTATATAAATAAGTGTTGTGATATAAATATTGTTTAGATAAATAATCGTAGTGTTTAAGCATTTAATAATATTCTTAGTGTTTATAATTATTTAATCATAGTGTTAGTTGTTTTTATTATCTTTTAATATTTAATCCTTCATTAATTATCGTTTAATAAACGTATTCTTTAGTTAATAATATTTGTCTATGTTTTACACTTCACCCATATAAAAAAAAACGTTACAATATTCTTTAAGTTATAATAATGTAAAATGTCAATAAATCAAATTTAACTGTTAAATCTTCAAATGAGGCTACTTCCGGTTCACCAATTATAACCAAAATCTAATCTACGTGTTCAGTACTTGGGTCCAATTCAAATTTTCAAAATTGCAAAAAAGTAACTTTATAGTAAGTCATAATTGTTTTATTACTTATTATTATTGCGTATTATTGTATCTGTGAATTTGGTTTTATTCATAGATACCGGTAAAAGTAATAGTAAAAGTGACGTGTATATAGAGATCACTTTCATGCGAGAAATAATTTTGTGATTACATGGTAAAAATAGATATGTCGCTTTTTCAATCGGCTTATAAAAAATCAGATTATGTATTTCATTCATAATAGATCACAAACCACAAGTACATCGCCTATTAAATTATAGTAATCAGATCTTTTTCAGCACTTGTTTTTAAGGCGTGAGTTTTGTGCGATAGGTTAGGTTACAACTGCGCTCCAGTAATATGTCTATATCGATTTAAATGAATTTGGTATGACCCGACACTGATACTTCATATCGATATAGTTCATCTTTTTTTGCAATATTAATAAAAATTTATATCAAAACCGTGGAGGATTTTTTTTCATATTTCATATACGTACGCCCATTGTCTAAATTTCATAAAAATAGACAAAATAATAATAAATAAAAAAATATGATCTACTTAAATACACTTACTTATTGTTAATGATAAATTTTAACTAACTGGAAAATATTACACTATTGCAACAAAATGTTTATTTCAGCAAAAAGTATGTAAAAATTATTAGTTCTTTACAATACATATTTGTGAAATGATCTATAAATTTTAAAAATGTGTAGGTATGATTATCAATTTTGCAATAAAATTTTTAATGTGTAAAATAAATTTAATTCAAGGTTCTATTATTTATTTACACTTAGTAAAAAAACTATTGTTTTTATAATGTAATAATAGATATTTTTGGTATAAATACAGTTTCAAGAAGTAGTAACAACAATTTTAAAATGAATCTCCTATTTAGTGTATTATTAGGTCTCCTACAAATTAAACTTGGTAAGATTCAATTATAAATTCGTTTTCATTTATCCTTATTAACCCGTATATCTATAATAATTCTGCAGAGAAATATGGACATAATTATAAACAGAATTTTATTGACGGTCGCCCACAGAATTTTTCTTCAAATATCTGATATGGCCAGCATATACCCTTCCGTCAATTCTGTGTATTATATACAAATTCCATACATATTTTTTTTTTTTCAAAAGATTCTAAATTTCTAGTAAAATTATTGCATAAACAAACTACCTATGCAAATTGTACTGACATCTTCTTTAGTTTTTCCCATTCGTTAAGGGTCGCTATTTTTTATTTTCTTCTTCCACTCATTGCTGTTTTGCGTGTCGTTCTCATTCAGTTCCTTTTCTCTCAAGTCGTCAGCCATAAAATCCTTCCATATTATCTTTGGTCTTCCTCTGTTTCTTTCATTGACACTGACATCTGTTAATTTGAATTATCTGCATATATTTGCAATTTCCATGGTTAGCATAGCTGGCTGATTAATGAAATTTAATATATTTATAATTCTTAACTCCATACCTATTGAATATGAAGTATAATGCATCCAATCGTATAGAGAATAACATATTCTTTAAGTTATAATAACAATAAATGTCAATAAATGATATTTAACTGCTTTTTTTTCAAGAAAAACTGTTAAAACTTGTAAATGAGGGTACTTCCGGTGGACTAATTATAACCAAAATCTAATCAAGTCTGCATATGGATGTAAACTTGAGGAATACGAAAAAAATATAATTTTTAGAATCGTGGTACACACACATATATACACATCATGGAAAAAATATTAAATTCGTATTCTATGGACCCCAAAATGTGCTTATTGATTAGAAATTAAGCATTTTTGTTACAACGAAGTAATATTTCATCATTTTTATTGTATTAAAATATTTAGTTTAATGTATGCTACGTTATAATTATTGAAGTTTACTATTTCTTTGCAATTGTTGAATACCCCATTATGCCGCATAATTATCCAAAATGAATCATATAAAATTTAGTCCACTACTCAAGACAAAATCATAACAATAACAAAATGTTGAAGATCAACATTCTTGCCAGGAATATAACAATGTTATTGATTTACCATCTCCTTTTAAAATGTATTTGAATGTATTATAAATATTATAATAGATTGAAAGGAAATAATATGAAAATTCTTTTGATAGATGTCAGACATATTTAATCTTAATTCCCCGGTAGCGCGAAAAATATAATAAACAACACGGAATGTATACACATCTTAACATCCTCATAAGTTACATTTATTGTAGCATAAATATTTATTATGAAGGGCTGAATTCGATGATCGACTGGTAGTAGAATGGAAAATTGAAAAATAATCGGACACGCAGTCTGTGAAAAATTATTTATTTCCTGGCCTACGTTTCGACTGTAACTACGGCCTTCTTCAGGGTTAGAAATGGTCAATTATTGATGGTAACATGGGGAACCCCCATACGACCCATTGGAGATAACAAGGTGTAATTAAATATATTTGTATATATCAAGGGAAATTATTATTTACTGGAACGTAGAAAAAAAATCTGATGTGGCCAGCACAATACCTTCCGTCAATCCTGTGTATTATGTACAAATTCCATACATAAATTTTCTTGCCAGAAGATTATAAATTTCTAGTAATATTATTTCATGCAAATGGCACTTGACACTGACTTTTTCTTCTTCTTTAACTTTTCCCATTCGTTAAGAGTCGCTATTTTTTATTTGTTTCTTCCATTCATTTCTATTTTGCGGGTTATCCTCACATCAAAATTTTTTATTTAAAATTTCTTTTTTTGGTATTTTATGATTCCTTTTCTTGGCAACTGAATTCCACATCCCTGATAATAAATAAACCACATGAAATAAGAAAATCATAAACTTTGAATGAAAAATTATGGCATTTGTAAGTTATGGACGTAATTAATAGCTGTCATTTTGACACGGGTCCAAATATCTGCTTGCCAAAGTCAGCAAAGTCACGTCACTGCACGCGCCATACACATAATTTTTTTTTTGCAAAAGATCCTATATTTCCAGTTAAATTATTTCATAAACAAACTATGCGAATTGCACTTGACACTAACATATTCTTCTTCTGTAGTTTTTCCCATTCGTTAGGGGGTCGCTATTTTTTATTTTTTTCTTCCACTAATTTTTGTTTTGTATGTCGTCCTCATTCAGTTCCTTTTCTCTCCTTTCATATTATATTTGATCTTCCTATGTTTTTTCCACCTTCTGTTATAAGCTATTCATTCTTCCAATATACTCATCTCTCCTCATGACATGTTCAAACCAATGTAATCGTCTCTTTCTAGAAACGCCCAACACTAGAGTTATTTCCCTTATTCTTTCATCATTTACTTTTTATTGATATTGACATCTGTCAATTTGAATTACCTGAATATATTACCAGTTTCCATGGTTAAGTTAGCACAGCTGGCTGATATATGAAATTTTATAATTATTACAATCTTTATAATTCTTTAACTCTGTATCTGTTGAATATAAAATATAAAATGCAATCAAATCGTATAGAGAATAATATATTCTTTAAGTTATAATAAAATTTAACTGAGTTTTTCAAGAAAAACTGTTAAAATCTTCAAATGAGGGTACTTCCGGTTGACCAATTATAACCAAAATCTAAACAGGTCTGCATATGGTTGTAAGGAAGAGGAATACGCAAGAATTGTAATTTTTGGAATTCTAGTATTGGAGATATCGTGTCCGAAAAGGCGGGGACACACACACACATACACACACACACACACACACACACGCACACACGAACACACACACACATACAGACATCATCGTAAAAATAGTAAAATCGTATTGTAAAGACCCTAAAACGTGCTTATTCAATGAAAACTAACCACCGAATTTTTTGACCAAAGACAATACCTTCCTTACCTAGAGGTGACGGAAGGTAAAAAAGAGAAAAAACTTCACAACATTTTTAATAATTATTAACTTTAAAAAAAAATATTAAAATCGTGGAACTTAACAATGTAAGAATTATTTTTTTTAAATTTAATAATTATTAAAAATTTAAAATATTTAATTACACCTTGTTATTTCCGATAGGTCGTATGGGGGTTCCCCATGGTACCATCAATAATTGACCATTTCTAGCCCTGAAGAAGACTGTAGTTACAGTCGGAACGTAGACCAGGAAATAAATAATTTTGCACAGACTGCGTGTACGATTATTTTCCAATTTTCCGTAAATATTTATTATTTATTTATAGACAAAAAATATTTAAATTGTTCTAGGTTTGGGTGCATACTGTTCATACCTAATTGACGACATCCCCGATCCAAAACTTGTGCAATACTATATGTATAGTGAACCAGGTACAACTAATCCTATCCAGCTAAACTATGATCAACTCGATGGCATACCTCACAAGGAATATGTCGCCGTCTTCGCCCATGGTTGGACTGACAATGCCTCGCTGCCTTTCGTATTACAAGTTACAAGCCAAGGATCAGTATTTCCAAGCGTACAATAACAATAACGTAAATGTCATACTCGTCGACTGGTCCAACATAACCTCGACGTATAACTACGCAAACGTTCAAACCGACCTAAATCTATTCTATCTTCGCCCAGCTTACAGAACATGTAAATGTGGAGAATACTTAGCGAAGATACTCATAGAAATAAACACAAAATGGGGCATTCCCTTTTCTAAGATGACCCTAACGGGTCATTCCTTGGGAGCTCACTTGGTAGGTTGTGCGGGGCAGGCTATTGCCACGAAAACTGGAGAAAAAGTAGACCATATCATTGTAATGGACCCCGCTGGGCCATTGTTTCAAGGAATGCCTCGTGATTGCAGATTTAGCGAAGATGATGGAAACTATACGCAAGCTGTTATAACTAACGTCGGAGGGTTCGGATATATTGGACCTATAGCACATGTTAACTATTACCCTAATGGCGGAAGAAACCAACCAGGATGCTTAGTTTCGACGCTTCTGCGTAAGTACACTAATGGCTGATTGCACCAACATTTTAATTAGGAACTAAACATTTTTTTTTAAATCCACACTTATAGAATACATTTTTTCTACAAATATACTGAAAGTAGACTTTTTAGAATACCATTATAAAAGTGGTAGATCATTGTTACTTCTATCATTAGTGTTAAAAATGAATGAGTTACATTGATAATGACGAATGAAACAAAATCGACATTTTTTGCGCAAACAATTATTAGAAATACAAATTTAAATAAAAAAAAATGTTTCGAGAAAAAATAGTGTATCATATACGAGCCCAACCCCAAAATGTATTCGTACCCACTGAAAAAAATATATTAACAGCAAGAAGAAATAAATTTTTAGATTACAATAGTTAAGGCATTATTTGGGCATTTTTTACCTTCCGTCATCTATAGGTAAGGAAGGTATTGTCTTTGGTCAAAAAATTCGGTGGTGAGTTTTCATTGAATAAGCACGTTTTAGGGTCTTTACAATACGATTTTACTATTTTTACACGGACACACACACACACGCACACACGAACACACACACACACACATATAGACATCATCGTAAAAATAGTAAAATCGTATTGTAAAGACCCTAAAACGTGCTTATTCAATGAAAACTCACCACCGATTTTTTTGACCAAAGACAATACCTTCCTTACCTGGTGACGGAAGGTAAAAATATTTTTTAATGCTGTTAATAAATTTATTTCAGAGAGTACGAATATATTTGGGATTGGGCTCGTACGTCTTAAAAGTGATTTTATTTTATTCGACAATTTGGAACACGACGCGAAATAAAATATAATATCACTTTTAACACATGTCATAAATAACTACTCTCGTGGCAAAAAAAAACCGGACAACAAAAAAAGTTTATAACAAATAAAATATGGGTTTATTTGTTATTTTTATGTGAAGATTTGAACAACTGATCTGTAAAGTAAGATTAGAAAATAAAACAAATATAACAAACATTTTATTTATTAAGAAATAGAAAGAAACTAAATCTGTGCAAAATTATCTATCTTTAAAAATTCAATCATAACTATAATGACTCTTAGTGTGTAGTATATTGCACTCTTAGTACCTATAATACTGAATGTGAATAAATTTCTTACAATTCATTCGGAAAATACAACATGAACTGAAACTTCAGGTGAAGATGATCATATTATTCAAAACGCCACTATATCCTCGATTATTCCCAGAAGTACTGCTGGAAATGTAACTGGGCGTTATTATCAAATACGAAAATACATAAGATGACGAATATCAGGAACACTATGCATTAAAAACCCGTTTAAACATCGATTTATAGCAATATTTATACTACAAGGGTAGCGAGAGGTAAAAAGGTATTAGTTTTGTAAACGATTTCAGAAAAAATATTGTTTTTTGCATGCGGAAAATTTTATTCTGAAACTACATGCAAATTCTTAAACCAGCACAGTTGTGTTCGTTTCAGAATCAGTAATTAATTTCCTGCACTTATTAAACAAATGACTATTTCCTAATTTTGTTTGAAAATGTCAACTTTTTGTTTTCTATTTTGAATGTCAAGATAACATCAAGGTTAGATGTAGGATCCTTTAAAACAGACACCGTAAAATATGCTTATTTTATAATATCTCATAATTAAATTTTGATGTACACATTTTCTTACTTAAAATTAGATATTTATAGTCTTACAGGTCTATACTAATGATAAAAAAAAAAATTAAAAAAATGTCAGAATACACCATTGTATACCTAACTGGTAGCAATTGTCTATTAGTTTCGCAACACATCCAATAAGTACGTCTTTACAGGTTATGACGGTAGCATTTAGCATTTGTTTTGAGGTTAGAATTTTAATGATCTTGTAAATATTAAAACATAACTACAAAATACATTTTATTATCAAAAATTCAAAATATTTAAAAATATTAACCTTTTTGAGAGCTTGTGAATGTAACATCAGAATTTTCCGAAATTATTTGTTTTTAAAATGGTTTTTGTTAAGTATACAACATATATATATATATATATATATATATATATATATATATATATATATATATATATATATATATACAGGGTGTTAATAAAAAAACTTTACACACTTTAGCAGGTGATAGTAGAGATGAAAACAAGAAAAAAATTCGAATACACTTAGGTCCAATACTCATTGGTTTTTAGAAAATTTATGTATGGAATTTGTACATAATACACAGGATTGACGGAAGGTATTGTGCTGGCCACATCAGATTTAACAACTAAGGACTCTAGGTGCTTACGATCAAGTGCGTGAGTCTCTTCGACGACGACTGCAACTTTGTTTACAATTGATCGTAAACACCTAGAGTCCTTAGTTGTTAAATCTGATGTGGCCAGCACAATACCTTCCGTCAATCCTGTGTATTATGTACAAATTCCATACATAAATTTTCTAAAAACCAATGAGTATTGGACCTAAGTGTATTAGAATTTTTTTCTTGTTTTCATCTCTACTATCACCTGCTAAAGTGTGTAAAGTTTTTTTATTAACACCCTGTATATATATATATATATATATATATATATATATATATATATATATATATATATATATATATATATATATATATATATATATACGAGCCGGTAGTAGCATTTATGGCCTCGCTAATTCACGTGTCTTGCGCTAACGACTTTGATCCATGATGTACTAACAGGGCTATAAATGCTTCGCTACGGCCCTAATATCGCCTACAGCTATAATCGCTCCTACACTATGCGCACTTAACAAAATACCGCAACTGCGCATATTGCAATAGCAATTAAATCATTAATTAAACGTTCATTCATGGGTAACCGTACGGGACAAATACCTCAAACTGATGCATTTCAATGTGTTCTTTTTAGTTCCAGACATTTGTGACCACTATTATTCATGCCGCATAACTCCAGCCTCCTTCACAACATCTGGTAAAGGGTTTGACGCAAGGCAGTGTACAGATTATGTCTCATATGAAAGTGGTCTTTGTAAGAATAATGCTGTATCGCAAATAGGATTCTACTCAGATAGATCTGCTACAGGGGATTATTATCTCGATACCACCGCTAATCCCCCATACACGATGAACGGGACTCGTACTTCTGAAACCATTTTATCAGCAGCAGGATAATAAGTAATAACAATTATGTGAAAAAAAGGAAACAAAAAACACATTTACCTACAATTAAAATTATCAGGCAGAAGACTCATGTCATCAACTTTAAAAAAACCTTATAAAATGGAATATAACTTGTAAAAATTATTAGTTGTTATTTACTTTTAAAAAAAGAAGAAAAAGTGTTTGAAATTAAAGTAGAGTTAACAGTCTATATGTTCGAAATAAATTAAGAAAGTGTGAAATTAACTCTACGTTAATTTCAAAAACTGGACCGATAATTTCTGACATGTCCACAATGATGTTTAAATGTAGTGGTATACTCAAATCGGACATGCAGCCAATGCACATCATAATTTAGGGGAAAACCTGACTACATTAAAATCACTAATATGGAAAATTGAAATAAAATTTCAGTCATTTTTAATTGTTAAAAAGTGTATGGCCTTATAGAATTATTATTAAGATGTATAGTAGAGTTCATTATTTATCGTATACGATATGAATAATATATAAATAATGTATATCTATTTTATTTTATTCATTTACTTTTTGCTACACTTGGCAACACTGATAATTTGTATGTTTATACGTTCCTCCGCGGTTTATACTTTCAAAGGTTATTATTTGACAATTTGAATTGCATCGTGTTCAAAATATTTTTCTTCGCTGTGTCATTTTATTTCCATTCTTGTTTATTTTAAATCAGTCTTTTTTAAGACTACCACAGTTTTTATTAATTCGGTTCAGTTTTATTTGAACTTGTGTAATTTTCATTTTTGTTCGTTTTTATTATAAATTAGTCTTTTGCAAGACTACCACAGTTTTTATTTATACGGTTCAGTTTTATGTGAACTTGAGTCTTTTTCATTTTTGTCAACAAAATGTCAAACAGTTTAGTTGGAAAATATTATATGAATGGTACCATATTGAACTAAATCACCCCCCTTTGGTTAGACTTATTTTCTAAATAAATTCTTGATATTAGTAATTTTACTTTTTTCTTAATAATATTACGAACATTTACTGACAATTTAGTTAATATGTCTTATTTATTACAGTGTGAAACAAAATTATTTTCCGGAAATATCACGAAAGTTTGTAATACAATTGTATGCAACCTGTATAAATTTTTTCAATACGATTCTCAAACCTATGTAATCGTACCAGTTCATGACGTCACACATCTAGTTACTTTTATTAATTGGCTGGATGTCCGATTTGAGTATAATCCAACCCCACATCATACAACATGACACAAAACTCTATTCTTCATAGAGAGATACATTAGCGGCTAAAGTGGAAGATAATGTCAGCCATTGGATAGGTTGGCCATAGTTCAGTTGGTAGAGAGTTACTCCGGCAAAGTAATGGTCCATGATTCAAATCCATGTGGCTGACATTATCTTTTCACACTTTCTTAATTTATTTCGAAGAAAAAGTGTATTAGTAATAAATAAACGGATGTATTAAAAAAATTACATTTATTTCTAAGTCAATCCTTATTCCTTTTATGGAATGTAAAATTGTTTGACGCAACAATTAAGTTATAAGATTCTTTTGAAGATTGCTTATTTGTAGCGATGGTATCTTAACTGTCGAAAAAAGTTTGTGTTTTGTGATTTTCGTTCAATAACATATTTCTTCGAAACAGTGCCGGATTACCCAGGCAGAGTAGGCAATTGCCTATGGGCCCCGCGCCTTATAGGGGCCCGCGACAATAATGTTTTAATTTTGAAAGAAAAATGCAAGCAAGGTTTGCTGTTTCCCGAGGATAGAAAAAAAATTATATACTTAGAAATGCACTGCGTACTTAGTACTAACTGGAAGTTAAAACTAATGTTCCCATCGCTTCTAACCTTCAATTTAATTCTTAACTGGTTAATAAACTGTCATTTTAACTAGAAGTCTAGTCGTCCTGCTGCTAATGAAGCGCATGATAAAATTCTATTGGCTAACAGAGTAGAGTGGTATTTGAATAACAAAACTTCACACTGCTTTTACTGTGAAAGCAAATATTTTTGTGGCATCAAAATGGGTATTTAAAAAAAAATGTAAAACGCTAAATATTAAGTATAGAGAAATGTGTAACGATAAAATTGTTCTGTATTCCGAATACATAGTTATATTCAGGGCCACCGAGTGTGCGTGTGTAGGTTGGGCATCGCAAAAAGGCGTCTCGTTAAGGGGGCGTCAGATCGCCATAATAATTAATACTATCTTTTTTTTCTTATTAAAGTTTAGAATCAAATATGCAAACAAATTTTAATTACAACAATAAAATGTTTAATTACAATAATAGAAACGTGATTAGAATAATAATAAAAAACGTCTAAAGCAAAGTTCGATTTAAACTGAAAAATACAAGTTAGCATTATAAACCATTCACATATTTTATGAGCGTGAGTTTAGTGCGTTAGGTTATGTTATTGTTTTTATTGGAGAAAAAATAAAGTAGTTGACATCTGGTGAGAGATTTGTGAACGTAGCAAATGGGGAAAACATTATTTTTTATCAATTGTTGGTGTAGTGAAATAAAAAAAATGTTTCTTTGAATATAAATAATTATTTTGGCAGCTATCAGTCTGCAAAATGTCACTTTTACTGCTGAGGCCGAGGCAGCAAAAATGCATAGCAACAGTTCACAACAAACGCATAGCAACATAATGATGGCGATAACTTTCAAAATAGGTATTAAAAATAATCACTAAATTAATTTTAATTTTTAAATCGGCAAAAAAATTACAGCAGGATTCATGAAACAGGAGCCTCAGCTGTAAATCTTGTATTTTATGGCCTATGCACTCCAATAATTGATTTTTTTATGCGTTTTACACGCAGCAAATTTATTTTTGCCAATTGACATTGAAAGTACGATTTTTTTGACGACTAAAAGTCTGTAAAATGCCACTTTTATTGCCTAGGTAGTAAAAATATTGTTACTGCCTATTACATAGCAAATTCTCAGCAAACACATAGCAACTATTCGACAAACGCATAGAAATATAACTTTATATGCGATAATTTTAAAAATGGGTATTAAAAATCTGATGTGGCCAGCACAATACCTTCCGTCAAACCTGTGTATCATGTACAAATTCCATACATAAATTTTCTTGCAAAAGGTCCTATATTTTCAGTTAAATTATTTCATAAACAAACTATGCGAGTTGCACTTGACAATAACTGCTTCTTCTTCTTTAGTTTTTCCCATTCGTTAGGGGGTCGCTATTTTTTATTTTCTTCTTCAACTAATTTTTGCTTTGCGTGTCGTCCTCATTCAGTTCCTTTTCTCTCCTTTCATCTTATATTTGGTCTTCCTATGTTTCTTCCACGTTCTGTTATAAGCTATTCATTTTTCCAATATACTCATCTCTCCTCATGACATTTTCAAACCAATGTAATCGTCTCTCTTATATCTTTCTAGAAACGGCCAGCACTAGAGTTATTTCCCTTATTCTTTCATTCATTTACTTTTTATGGATACTGACATCTATCAATTTGAATTACCTGAATATATTAGCAGTTTCCATGGTTAACTTAGCATAGCTGGCTGATTTATGAAATTTATTATCTTTATAATTCTTTAACTATATATCTGTTGAATATGAAATATAAAATGCAATCAAATCGTATAGAGAATAATATATTCTTTAAGTTATAATAATATTTAACTGAGTTTTTCAAGAAAAACTGTTAAAATCTTCAAATGAGAATACTTCCGGTTGACCAATTATAACCAGAATCTAATCAAGTCTGCATATTGTTTTATGGAAGAGGAATACGCAAGAATTGTTATTTTAGAATTCTAGTATTCGAAATATCGCCGCCGAAACCGCGGTCACACACACAAACACACACACATACAAACATCATCGTAAAAATAGTAAAATCGTATTGTAAAGACCCTAAAACGTGCTTATTCAATGAAAACTCACCATCGAATTTTTTGATCAAAGAAAATACCGTCCTTACCTAGAGAGGTGATGGAAGGTAATAATCAGATTATGTATTTCAATCCTAATAGATCACAAACCACAAGTACATCGCCTATTAAATTATAGGAATCAGATCTTTTTCAGCATAAATGTTTTTAAGGCGTGAGTTTTGTGCGATAGGTTAGGTTACAACTGCGCTCCAGTAATTTGTCTATATCGATTTGAATGAATTTGGTATGACCGGACACTGATACTTCATATCGATATAGTTAATCTTTTTTGCAATATTAACAAAAATTTAAATCAAAACCGTGGAGGAATATTTTTCATATTTCATATACGTACGCCCATTGTCTAATTTTCATACAAATAGACAAAATAATAATAAATAATAAAATATGATCTACTTAAATACGTTTGCTTATTGTTTATGATAAATTTTAACTAACTGGAAAATATTACACTGTTGCAACAAAATGTTTATTTCAGCAAAAAGTATGTAAAAAGTAATAGTTCTATACAATACATATTTGTTATATTGTCTATAAATTTTAAAAATGTGTAGGTATGATTATCAATTTTGCAATAAAATTTGTAATGGGTAAAATAAATTTAATTCCAGGTTTTATTATTTTACACTTAAAAAAAAACTCTTGTTTTCATAATGTAATAATAGATATTTTTGGTATAAATACGGTTTCAAGAAGTAGTGACAGCAATTTTAAAAATGCATCTCCTATTTAGTGCATTATTAGGTCTCCTACAAATTAAACTTGGTAAGATTCAATTATAAATTCGTTTCCATTTATTGCTATTAGTTGTAGTACTCTAGTTTCGAAAAATATTTGCTGTCTGTTAACTTAACCCGTATGTCACGATCTATAATAATTCTGCAGAGAAATATAGATATAATTATAAACAGAATTTTATTGACAGTCACATACAGAATTTTTTTTTAAATATCTGATATGCCCAGCACATAACCTTCCGTTAATTTTGTGTATTATATACAAATTCCATACATAAATTTTCTTGTAAAATATTCTAAATTTCCAGTAAAATTATTTCATAAAATATGCAAATTGCACTGACATCTTCTTTAGTTTTTCCCATTCGTTAAGGGTCGCTATTTTTTAGATTCTGTTTCGTCGAAAGCCGTGCGGAATTATTCCAAACGGAGTACGGAATTATTCCACAAGGTTTGTTGGAATAATATTAATTGGGATCGCGAATCTGGGGACCCGGGTTCGATCCCGACCGACGCCAAAAATTACATCGCATTTTAATGGCACAAAATTGACTCACTCTCCACGCCAGCACTGAGTGCCCGTGAGGTGACGCCTAGTAAGCGCCCGCACGGTACAAATATTCCATCATTACCGATATCTGTGTATGAAAAGCAGATTGGCACACCCAGCAATGGGTAATATGCCGTGATGAAATATTTATTTATTTATTTTTATTTATTCCAACATAATTTTTAGTTGTGGAATGTGTAATTTCCAAAATAGTGTAAGGCCGCAATTTATAAATATTTAATCTTAATTCTCTGGTAGCGCGAAAAATATAATAAACAACACGGAATGTATACACATTTTAACATTCTCATAAGTTACAATTTCCTCGAATGTTGACGTATTTACATTTATTGTAGCATAAGTATTTATTATTTATTTATAGACAAAAAATAATGAAATTGTTCTAGGTTTGGGTGCATACTGTTCATACCTAATTGACGACATCCCCGATCCTAAACTTGTGCAATACTATATGTATATTGAACCAGGTACAACTACTCCTATCCAGCTAAACTATGGTCAACTCGATGGCATACCTCACAAGGATTCTGTCGCCGTAATCACCCATGGTTTCACTGACAAAGCCTCGAGTCCCTGGATATTACAAGCCAAGGATCAGTATTTCCAAGCGTTCAATAACAATAACGTAAATGTCATACTTGTCGACTGGTCCAACGTAACCTCGACGTTAAACTACACAAACGTTCTAACCGACCTAAATCTAGTCTATCCTCGCCCAGCTTACAGAACATGTAAATGTGGAGAATACTTAGCGAAGATACTCATAGAAATAAACACAAAATGGGGCATTCCCTTTTCTAAGATGACCCTAACGGGTCATTCCTTGGGAGCTCACTTGGTAGGTTGTGCGGGGCAGGCTATTGCCACGAAAACTGGAGAAAAAGTGGATTATATCATTGGAATGGACCCCGCTGGGCCATTGTTTCAAGGAATGATTCGTGATTGCAGATTTAGCGACGATGATGGAAACTATACGCAAGCTGTTATAACTAACGCTGGAGGGTTAGGATATATTGGGCCTATAGCACATGTTAACTATTACCCTAATGGCGGAAGAAACCAACCAGGATGCTTAGTTTCGGAGTATCTGCGTAAGTACACTACTGGCTGATTGCACCAACATTTTAATTAGGAACTAAACAATTTTTTTATTAAAATCCACACTTATAGAATACATTTTTCCTACAAATCTACTAAAGCCCGGTTGTTCCAAGTTCAGATAAAGTAGCAGTTTACTATCTATTAGATAAATGTATTCTACCGTCTTAACTAGAGAATAAGATTTTTGGGTTTCTCCATTATGTTTTATTCTCCAGGTAGCTAACTGGCAGATTGCTATCAGAAAGATTAAAATTGTGTTAGGGTAGAGTTATTTTTGAAAAGTTGGCAACTTGGCTGTAACAATTTTAATAGAAATTTGGTTACTTTTGCGCTTGTCTGTGTTTTGGTGCAGTTGTAAAGTGTTTTCCAATAAGAGGTGTTATTTTGAATAGCCCGCTATTTCGGTAGATGTCGCTTTTGAAGCTGTCATTTTTTGACATTTGACAAGTAGAAACTACGCCATTAATAAAAATGGAACGATACACGCTTCAACAACGCATTGAAATTATTAAAATTCACTATAAAAATGGTGAAAATTTGGCAGAGACGGTTCGTAAAACTCGACAATTTTTGGGTCGTCGTGAAGCACCTTGTCGGACCGCAATACAGAAATTGGTGGAAAAATTCGAGCTGTTGGGACAAGTTAGTGATGTGAAGAATAAAACCCGTGCACGTCGCTCAAGAACAGCCGAGAATATTGCTGCTGTAGCCGAAAGTGTTGAAGAAAACCCAGGTTTGTCCATTCCTCGTCGTTCTTTGGAATTAGGCATTCCACAAACGTCATTACACCGTATTTTGCATAAAGATTTGGGTCTTAAGGCTTATAAAGTCCAGTTAACACAAGAACTCAAGCCGGCCGATCATCAACAACGTCGTGTCTTTGCTGATTGGGTCGTTGAAATGCATGAAAATGATCCGGAATTCCATCGAAAAATCATCTTGAGTGATGAGGCCCATTTCCACCTCGGTGGCTTCGTCAACAAACAAAATTGTCGCATCTAGGGCTCAGAAAACCCAAGAGTTATTGTTGAAAAGCCTCTCTATCCTCAACGTGTGACTGTTTGGTGCGGTTTATGGTCCGGCGGAGTCATTGGACCTTACTTTTTCGAAAATGAGGCTGGAGCAACAGTTACGGTGAATGGATTGCGCTATCGAGAGATGATTAACGATTTTTTATGGCCGGAATTGGATGGTATTGATCTGGACAACGTTTACTTTCAACAAGACGGCGCTACGTGCCACACAAGCAACGAAACCATTGATCTTTTACGGGAAAAGTTTCCGGACCGTGTTATCTCTCGAAGAGGTGATCACAATTGGCCACCGAGATCTTGTGATTTAACACCTTGCGACTTCTTTCTTTGGGGCCACGTGAAAGAGAAGGTCTACGCCAACTGCCCAGCGTCGACTCAAGACCTCAAAGATGGAATTCGTGAGGCTATCGAGGACATAGGACAGCCACTTTGCGATTTGGTTATGGAAAATTTCATGAAAAGGATATTGTCCTGTCAGCGTGGTCGTGGTGGTCATTTGCCTGATGTTATTTTCCACTATTAACGGCATACCTTCCTCTTTATAATGAAATAAACATCCGATCATTTATATTAAAAAATGGCATTTTTCTTTGAATATCAAAATAACACCTCTTATTGGAAAACCCTTTAGATTAAATCACTGTTGAACGTTTAGAATAAATGATAAATATGACTTTCAAAAATGAGTTGTAAAAATTATGATAAAGAGCAGTTTATTTTACTACCGCGGAAATAACTAATTGAATTACATTAGTCGACAAATATAAAAATATAATTGTTAACAGTTTTCTCATGACGAAAAACTTCAGATTATAAAATGGTTTTTACTCTGAGAAAACTGATTTCCCATGTTATATATATATACAGTGTGGTCGAAAAATAGGGGACCAAATTTGGAAAATATATTAATCAAACCAAAACAAGAAAATAATCCTAATATATCCATGTCCGGAAACGAAACATTTCGGAATAAAACGCTCTTTTGTTTGAATTTTTAATTTTATTTTTGTTAATGTTTTTTACTCTCAAAATTACAATAGTTACGTTAATTCTTAAATAATAATTAAATTATTTTGACATTGTTTAGAAGCTTTTCTATTAATAATGAACAGTTATACAAACTCAGAATTAGCCGACATGTATTTAATGTACGGACGTGCGCATGGTAATTCGCAGCTAAATGTCTCTATGGAGAATTATTTCCCAATCAAAGGCAACCAGGCAGAAAAATGTTCGTGATTGGTGGATAGGCAGAGGTGGTCCAACTACTTGGCCTCCACGTTCACCAGACTTGAATCCGCTTGATTTTTACCTTCCGTCACCTCTAGGTAAGGAAGGTATTGTCTTTGGTCAAAAAATTCGGTGGTTAGTTTTCATTGAATAAGCACGTTTTAGGGTCTTTACAATACGATTTTACTATTTTTACGATGATGTCTGTATGTGTGTGTGTGTGTGTTCGTGTGTGCGTGTGTGTGTGTGTGTATGTGTGTGTGTATGTGTGTGTGTGTCCCCGCCTTTTCGGACACGATATCTCCAATACTAGAATTCCAAAAATTACAATTCTTGCGTATTCCTCTTCCTTACAACCATATGCAGACCAGGGGGCCAATTTTGTAACTAGAAAGCGATAGCGAATACAATTCATACTGAATAAGATTATCCCCACTACTTTTTGTCAGCCATGATGCCTTATTCCGACTGAATACCTATTCAGCTGGTCCGCACCTCATGAATACGGTATTCGCTTACGGTTAAGCATAATCGGCTCGTTTATTTTTCCTAATGTGTAGTTTGTTATTGATTGTATAATTATTTATTTTTTAGTGCCTTTTAATTATTGTTTTTTTATTATTATTTTCTTCTATTGGAAATTAATTAAAATACCTTATCTAAAAACATGTGTATAATGCACAAAGGAAATATAACCACAAAATAAGTATGATACAATTTCAAATAACGCTACTTTTCAAATGAACTAAAATTTTCCCAGCGCGGGAATTTTGAACAAATGTCAGACTAGTACTGAATATGTATAGTGTACACAATACAATAGAAATCAGTCATATGAATAGAAAATAAGATGGCGCTTATTCAGTGACATATTGCATTCGTATTCGCTGTCGCTTTCTAGTTATAAAATTGGCCCCCTGTTTAGATTTTGGTTATAATTGGTCAACCGGAAGTACCCTCATTTGAAGATTTTAATAGTTTTTCTTGGAAAACTCAGTTAAATGTTATTATAACATAAAGAATATATTATTATCTATACGATTTGATTGCATTTTATATTTGTTATTCAACAGATATAGAGTTAAAGAAGAATAAAGATAATAAATTTGATATAAATTTCATAATTCAGCCAGCTATGCTAACTTAACCATGGAAACTGCTAATATATTCAGGTAATTCAAATTGACAGATGTCAGTATCAATAAAATGTAAATCAATGAAAGAAAAAGGGAAGTAACTCTAGTGTTAGAAGTGTCTAGATATAAGAGAGACGATTACATTGGTTTGAACATGTTATGAGGAGAGATGAATATATTAATAGAAGGTGGAAGAAACATAGGAAGACCAAATATAAGATGAAAAGACTGTATTGCAGAAGACTTGAGAGAAAAGGAACTGATTGAGGACGACACGGAAAACAAAAATGAGTGGAAGAAGAAAATAAAAAATAGCGACCCCCTAACGAATGGGAAAACTAAAGAAGAAGATGTCAGTGTCTAGTGCAATTTGCATAGTTTGTTTATGAAATAACTTTACTGGAAACATAGGATCTTTTGCAAGAAAAAATATGTATGGGGCCGCGTGCAGTAACATGATTTTTCTGACTTTGGCAAGCAGATATGGGGACCTGTGTCAAAATGACAGCAATTAATTATGTCCATAACTGACAAGTGTTATAATTTTTCATTGAAAATTTCATAATTTTCTTATTTCATGTGGTTTGTTTGTTATCATGAGTATGGAATTCAGTTGCCGAGAAAGAGAATCACATAATACCAAAAATTTAGAATCTTTCGCAAGAAAATTTATGTATGGAATTTGTACATAATACACAGGATTGACGGAAGGTATTGTGCTGGCCACATCAGATTTTTATTTTTGGGGTCATTTAAAGAGCTTAGTTTATTCGACGCCCATTAATAACGTAGCGGATTTGCGGCAAAGAATCATAGACTATTGCAATAGTATAAGACAAAAACCAGGATTATTCGAACGTGTTTGACAATCCTTGAGAAGACGTCTAGAATGTTGCATGCAAGTTCAACTATTGTAATTTTGAGAGTAAAAAACATTACTAAAATGGTTCGTTTCCGGACATGGGTATATTAGGATTATTTTCTTGTTTTGGGGTTTGATTAATATATTTTCCAAATTTGGTCCCCTATTTTTCGAACAACTGTATATTATATATATATATATATATATATATATATATATATATATATATATATATATATATATATCAATATTTGTTCCTTTTAAGTTCCAGACATATGTAACCACTGTTACTCAAACCTCATAACCCCAGCCTCCTTCACAACATCTGGTAAAGGGTTTGACGCAAGAAACTGTACGGATTATGGCTCATATGAGGGTGGTCTTTGTGAGAACAATACTGTATCGCAAATGGGATTCTACTCAGACAGATCTGCAACAGGGGATTATTATCTCGATACCACCGCTAATCCCCCATACACGATGAACGGGACTCGTACTTCTGAAACCATTTCACCAGCAGTAGGAAAATAAGTAAAAATTACGTGTAAAAGGTGAACAAAAAGCTGTTTACCTATATTTTACACACATCGTTAATGTAAAAAATAAAATCATTGATAAATATATGCTTCTCTTTAATGTAATTTGTTTACCTTTTTTTTTAAATCAAATTAATTAATTAGCATTTCACTATATCACGCTTACTAGGTCCATAGACAGTTCGAAAACCTAATTGGTAAAATTAAATATACATTTAGTTTACAAAAAGAATTAACAATAGAATTGAAATTTATTATAGAGTTGTGGTTGAGTGAACTAAAAATTATAAACAACCAAATTAGAAAATAATTGAAGTGAAATATTCCCCATTATGATCTACGTGGAATGTAACGTCTGATAAATGTCCGCTATTATAAAATTATAATCAAATAGTATTTTATTTTGAAATTATTGTTTATACCTATAAGTTTAAATATTAATACAATAAGAAATGAAATAATGTACTGTCCATACGATGTAACTTGGCGAGCAAAAGAATGTAATTCAGTTCACTATTCCTAAGTTGCGTTTTGTCAAATATTTACTTTTACTTCGATGCCGCACAGCTTCAGAAGTGAAATAGTGATTTTACAATGTTTTATTGCCTTACACAAAGCAAATATTACC
The DNA here is from genome assembly GCA_951394225.1 of Harpalus rufipes. Taxonomy (NCBI): domain Eukaryota; kingdom Metazoa; phylum Arthropoda; class Insecta; order Coleoptera; family Carabidae; genus Harpalus; species Harpalus rufipes. The sequence goes on from OX596274.1 coordinate 6,974,171, forward strand.
CTAATACACTCAAACTCGGGGTTTCAGGTACTTTTCAACCCAAGAAGTTATATTCATACATAAGCGTTGGTGTTTTTTTTCAATAGCAATAGAAATTTTAGTTTCTTAACTCAATTAATTTAAAAAATAATTAATTATAATATGATTTATATAATAAATAATTTTTTTTGTAATATTCGTAATTTTATTGAACTTCATTCTTCTTCGGTACGGATATGGATTTTATAACTTCCCCATTACCGCAGTGATAATGTGAATTGCCCCAACTCGCCAAGTTACATCGTATGGACAGTATGTACATGTACTGCATTTATCTGTCAATTACAAACATTTTCATTTTTCAATTGGTTTCCATGACATTATTAGGACTGTAAGATTTGTTACAACATATTATTTTATTATCTCTAAATCTATAGAAGACATAATAAAATATTTAAATATATTAGATGGAGAATTTAATCTTCTTTAATATTTTCAAGGACAGAAATTTAAAATATATAATATTTAGTAGATTTTTTTAAGAATCTGCTACTTCCGGTTGTCCAATTATTACCAAAACCTTTTCAATTCTTCCCAGTAATGTCCGATTGAGAAATGCGTAGTTAAACAGATGTTAAATATTATAGTTTTTGAGAAATCATCTTTCCAAAACACACACACACACACAATTATATATATATATATATATATATATATATATATATATATATATATATATATATTTTATTTATTTATTTATTTATTTATTTATTGTAATTATTCAACAGGAACTAGTTCCCAATTACAGAATAATAACATAAAACAAGTAACTAATATACAGAGAGTATTTAGCAATAATACAAAAATATACCCAAATATAAATACCATTAAACAAAAATAAACATTAATAATATAGTGTAGAAAGATACGAATATAACTATAAATTCAAATAGAGGCAAAATTAAATGTAAATAATCCAATGCACAGGACAAAAATTTGAGAAAAAAAAAAAAATAAAATAAATGAATAAAGCAATCGAAATTACAAATTGCTAGGCAATAATTCAGCAAGTTTTCTCTTAAACATTAAAAAACTTTCAGAAAAATCTAAACTGTCGCCATAGATATTAAAACTATTGCAAATACTGTGGATTGGCGAATTGAGATGATAATTAGTTCTCGAAAAGTTTAAAAGAAAGGTAGCTGAAGTTCGAGTATTGCAAGGTCGCACAAAGAAATTTAATTGAGACAACAAATTCGGATCACTGATATTGTTGTTGATTAATTTGTATAAAAAATATAATTGTTGTTTGATGCGACGTGTCTCAAGCGATTCCAATCTGAACAGAGACAACAAACATTTATATTCGAGGTCGGGCCAGGCTCGGAATAAGCGATGATACCAGTGCTTACAAAACTTTTTCTGCACATTTTCTAAATTTAAAATTATATACTTAAGAAATGGATTCCAGACAACACAACAATACTCAAGTCTACTACGAACCAATGAAATATATAGGTTATATAAGCATTGTTTATTATTAAAACCATACGTTGTACGCAAAATGAAGCCAATTATTCTGTAAGCAGAAGATACAATTTGAGTAACGTGTGGTATATATATATATATATATATATATATATATATATATATATATATATATATATATATATATATATATACAAATAATTACTTATAGTTGTTGCTATTGAGTTAATAATGCAGTTTGAAACGTGTATCAGTTTTAACTAAGTACCTACAAAATGTTACACTGTTGCAACAAAATGTTTATTTCAACAAAAAGTATATGTACATATAAAAAGTATACAGGTAATTATTTTTTTACAATAAATATTTGTTAAATAAAGCATAATTTTTAAAAATATATACTGAATTGAAATGTTACAACAAAATTTGTAATGAATGAATAAAATAAATTTTATTCAAGGTTCAATCATTTTTAGTAAAAACACATTATTTTTTGTAATGTAATAATTGATATTTTTGGTATAAATATAGATTCAAGAAATAGTAACAACAATTCATTTCAAACAACTAGAGGTACCAACAGAATATTTTAAAATGTATCTACTATTTAGTGCATTATTTGTTCTCCTAGAAATCAAATTTGGTAAGATTCAAATATAAATTAATTTTCATTAATTCTTATTACTCTAGTTTCAAATTTTTTTTCTGTCTGTCAACCGTCAGCTTAATGAAAAATATGGCATCGATGTAGCATAACATGTAAAAATTATGTATGTGTCAATTTTTCGATGCGCTATTTTTGTTATAACTGACAGTTAAGATAACAGACAGATTACTCAGAGATAAAAACTTTGAATATATAATACATATAAGAACGGCAACGTAATGTATTTAGATTAAATATTTCGAGAGAAGGTGCCATCTATCCCTCCGTATACGAATTATTTCTGAGTTAGTTCAAAAAATACATAATAGGTGGATGTTGCACAGTGTTGCCACGTAGCTAAAACAACAAGATAAGATTTTAAAACGGTTTTTAAGTTTGCTACTGTAAAACAAGTATACATGTACATTGAAGATTCAAAATATATTATCTGGTTATTATGAAACAATATTTTTGAATTATTGAATACCTCTAACAAATACTATTTGGCAATGCTGTCAGCACGATTTATCGTAGTTCACTGCTTTGTGGTAGGAATCACTAGCTATCTATAATAATTTTGTGAATAAAAAGAGACAGATATAGTATCTTGCTAGGCAATATGCGTTGCCGTTCTTATATGTATTATATATTCAAAGATAGAAATAACAGGCCTTAGGGTTTGTATATCAAAACATAGTTAACTTTTTCGTTTACCAACTATTAGTTATTTTAACCAAAATTTTACGGAAGGCAAACTACAAACGGAGCTTTCCAAGCATAGACGTAACATTGACATTTGAAACAAATTGAGAAAATATAAAAATCATGCAGTATAAATGTTCACAATTTTAATCATATTTTAGTTACTGCAATTCCTTATTTCATAGATTTTATTAAAATTCATTGATGACAAAAATTAAATTCGGTAGAAAGTAATATTGCGTCATGTCTTATAATATTTTACAAAATATAAATGTCCTGCAATTTTTTTTCTTAAAATAACATGATTTTTACCTCCCGCTACCCTTGGTAAGGGAGGTACAGGGATTATGCTAAAAATCGCATATCGTGATTTTGATGGCTGTGTGTATGTATGTGTGTGTGTATGTGTATTTCTACCTTACTCTTATACGGAAAGATGCCATTTGCTTGTGGAGTAAAACAGATAACCGGAAATGGCACTTTACTGAAAGCTCAAAATAGTTTTTCTTCGAAAAATACCTTTAAATGTTATTTTTTCGATATTTATGTTATATAAAAATTAAAGATTATTAATTTTTCTACAGGTTTGCATTAATACTTTTTCTGGATAAATTTATAAAACTATCTATAATTTCAGTAATGTCTTCGGATTTCTGACACTGACATACATATCTGTCAGGTGCAAACATAAATTTTCAATTGGTTTCCACAGATTATTATATAACTTTCTCTCTAAATCTATAAAAGATATAATAAAATATTTATATTATCAGATAGAGAATTTATTCTTCTCTAATAAGCAAAAACAATTTTTTTAAAAAAATGTAGAAGAATTTTTTTAAGAATCTGCTACTTCCGGTTGTCCAATTATTACCAAAACCTTTTCAGCTCTTCCCAGATACATCCACGCACACACACACATACACATACACATACACACACCCACACACACACACACACACACACACACACACACACACACACACAGAAACATCATCTTAAAAATATTAAAATCGGATTGTAGGGGCCTTAAAACGTGCTTAATCAAAAAAATATGGATATGCGATTTCAATGTTGAAGAATAACTGGTACATTCGGGTATAAAAGTAATGATATTTTAAGATATAATACTAATTCTAAACTACAAATGTATTGTATATTGTTTCAGGATTTTCAACCCCTACAGGTTATATCCCTAGGGTGGTCTCACACACAACATCTATTTATTTTTTTTACAATTGCCACGAAGTTCCTTGCGTAGATGTCCTGTGTGTTGCCCACCCGAGCAAGCCCTTGTTACAACCACCAGCCGGTGCTAGATAGCTTAGTGATTGCCAAGTTAATTGTATCCCAACTTGGAAAGGTAACGGGAGTAGATACCGATCAAGATCAGTCGAGAAAAATTCGACCTGACCCGGATTCGAACCCACGACCTCTGAGTCCAGAGGCTAGCACTCTACCACTGTGCTATCCCGCCGTCTTCTAAACTACAAATGCAAAACAAATTAATATATTTCTTTCTTAAAATTACAAAAGTAGTATTATACTGTTTCAAGTTTTAATGCTTTTCACATAAAATACCAATTTCTTTCGAATGTCCGTCTAAAATTCCTGTAACCAAAGATCACCTCTTATTCGCTAATATCAAGCGGGTGTTAACTTAACTGATACTCCATCTGGATCGCTTTTACATGGTTGCCAAGTATAATACTACTTATTTATCGTCTCTTCAGATTATAATTTTCTAGAGGCAATAAAATTAAATCTGGATGGTAAATAATTTTCCAATTTTTACATAAAATTCATTAATTAGTTTTCTAACATACTGGTTTTTCGATTAAATGTCGGTATGGATATAATTTAAAATGTTGTGTTTATTTTGACATTTCCTATTCTTCACGGAGAATGACATTAAACTTCATTAAAATATTGTCTTCTCGGTTGTCGTCGGTGAGGATACCTCTCCCCATAAAGTTGAAGTGCTCTAACAGAATTTCTTTGACATTCTCCGAATATTAAAATCATATCAACCATTTCTTCATTTGTGTAATTCACTTGAGCCATAATTATTTAATTAGAATTATTACAAGAAATTGTCACTATCACAAATGTAGGTAAATTCTTTTCTTTTGTTATAAGATAATAAAATTGTTTTCATAGCTTGCTATGTTTTATTTTGTATGGAATTTTATTAATACATATTTTAAGAATAAATGGTTGCCATTTTGAAATGGTTAAAGTAAAACTATGATAATTTGGTATCATTGTGAAACTAATTTTATGTATATTCTGGAAAAAAATATAAAAATACCGATTCCCTATGCTAGTTATGAAGTTGTACCCATTTTCGCTAAAACCGGAAGTGATACAAAATTTCTGCTATGATCATCTTATGAGCCCCTTTGTCTAGGTTAACTTTGCTTATTAACATTTTTTTGTATCTCTCAAAATAAACGAAATATTTGTGGTGCCGGACTTACGCCAAACACCCTATATTATAAAGAATATTGAAATTGTTCTAGGTTCGGGTGCATACTGTCCATACCTAATTGACGACAGCCCCGATCCAACCTTAAGGGTGCGTTGAAAAAACAGCGCCGTGAGGTGATGCTGAGTTAATTAAGAACTAATTGTAAATGATAAAAGTATTCCACAGATGGCTCTGTGTTTGCAGGTTCAAATCTTAGCTAATATGAAATTAATACCACCCTGAGGCGGGACGGGGGACGCATGTCTAGCGCAAAATAGAGGATTGGATGGTTGGCAGAGTATTCGAAGCTGTCTCGATATTAGTATGCTGCTCGAATTTTCAATTTCATTGATTTTGACAATTTTTTATTATCATTATTAGTAGTTTTGTTATTGGTATTGTCTCTAATATTTACAAAGCTACTTGTTAGTTTTTGTCGTTTTTGTTGTTATTCTTTTTGTTTTCATATAAATCTTTTTTATTTAATAAAAAAATTGATAAACCAAGAGAAATAATGCAAAAAGTCTGTGAAGCTGACTTCTTCACTAGAGTGGAGATAGACTTGGTACAGTAAAAACTCCAAAACATATTTTTCTTTATAAATATTCTTAGAATAAATAATATATATTTTAAATTTTATATTTTGTAATTTTATTTTGGTCCTAGATATTGATTTATGTTAAATGAAATAGTTCAGTTTATTTTCTATCGTGAACCTTTTATTTTTAAGTATTTGTTTTCATTTGAAACGATTATTATTTATAGAAATTTGACTTGAATCATTAAATCATTTACAACCTGCTAAGGTTGGTATACTGTATTTGATTTATTTCTAAATAATAATTAATCGATTATATTACTCAGCCCTATTATGAATGTCATTAAAGTACTCAAAATGAGGTTTAAAAAATGGATAAACCAAGAGAAATACTGTAAAAAGTGTGTGAAGTTGACTTTTTTAATTAGAGTGGAGATAGACTTGGAACAAAAAAGCTGAAACATTAGTATTTCTTTATAATTATTCTTATAACTAATAATATATTGAAATTCTATTTTCTAAATATTGATTTATGTTAAATATTTCAGTTTATTTTCCATGATGATCCCTTTATTTTTAATAAATAATTGTTTTCATTTGAAACGATGATTATTTAAAAAAACATTTGATTTGAATCATGATTTAAATCAAATTGTTTAAATCATCTACCAGCTGCTAATCAGATGGGTATACTGTTTTTGATTTATTTCTAAATAATATAATTAATCCATTATATTACTCAACCCTATTATGAATGTCATTAAAGTACTCAAAATGAAGTTTATAAATGTCATTATGTATGATATGGCAATATACAGTGAAGATTGCCGAACGTACGGAATGAGTTTGTGGGTGAAGCAAATAGTAATAATAGTGGTGAGAAATTTCTACAAATTTCTTTCGACTAGTTTAAAATATTGATTTTAAGCTTACCAAAACTGAATATGTTATTCAAGTATTCCGCGGCTTAATATTGGGTTACATCGTGTTTATTAGCAATACCTGTTTTAATTCTATTAGGCATTGTATCCCTAAGCCCTGCACATTTTCCTGTGATCATTGTCATATATGTCTTGCAAGGTAGGTTTTACTGTACCCACTAGATTTATACGAAGTTGTTTTTCATTGTGCCAAAAGTAAAGGGTTGCGGTACAAGCTAAATCTAGACTAGAAGATGACCATTAAAATACCGGTCAAACTATTATCACCAGCAATTTGGTCCACAGTTTTTAAAGTTTTAAGTCTATATTTAAAGAAGCCGAAAGAATTTTGTAGAAATTTCTAACGATTTGTGTAGAGTTTATAATTTCTTTAAAATGTAAACTAGCCGAAATATTATGAGTTTGGGCTCGTATATCAATTGCACTTGACACTGATATCTGTCAATCAGAAATCAGATTTTTTTTAATGTAGTACATAGCTATTTTTTTATTTAACTCTAAATCCATTGAATATGATGCATAAAATCCAATCAAACCGTATAGAGAATAACATATTCTTAAATATTTATAATTACATTAAAAGTGAAAAATGATATTTAACAGCGTTTTTTCAAGAAAAACTGTTAAAATCTTCAAGTGAAGGTAATTCCAGTTGACATTTTCCATCCTAAATTTAAGAGGAATGCGAAAAAAATGTAATTTCTTTGAATTGTAGTATTGGAGTTTCGGAACCGAAAGAATAGTCACACACACAACATACACACAAACACAAATACATACAGACATCGTAAAAATGGTAAAATCGTATTCTAGGGACTTTAACACGTGCTTATTCATTGAAAACTCATCACCGATTTTTTTAACCAAAGACAATACTTTCCTCACCTAAAGGTGACGGAAGGTAAAAAATGACACACTTTATCAAAATACAAACTATCTGATTAGAAACTAAAAAAAATTCGTGACTAACGTAAAAATATAATAATAATCTGAAAATACACACAAACACCATAACATAAACCAAAATGTATTCAAAATTTAAAATGAGATAATTTCAATAACCAGTAGATATCGTTTTTCAATACCGTCTCATGTACACTTACATGTATATGCACAATGCACACATAAAAATTTTCTGTTGTGGTACATTGTTCCTTATAACCGAGAATTCGCTAAGAAATTGGTTGTTATATGGGAGTGTTCGCTATAAATAGGTTCGTTATATGCAAGCGCACAATAGGTATAAATAATATGTAAGATTTCTATTCTGGGAAATTATTTTTTTTCGTTATAAACAAGTATTCGCTAATTTGGGTGTACGTTATATCCCGAGTTCATCTATACGTATATTATAAGAATCGCAACATCAATCTTGTACCATCATGATCGATATTATGATCCATTTCACATAATAAATAAAAATAAAACTTATAATTTTTGGTATTGCAACAGCATGAAAAAGAATGTGATTTTGAAATTCAAAATGTAAACTATGTATTTGTTCTTATTTAAAGAAAATATAAATATCTCAAGAAATTTATATTTATCTACCAAATCACTCTATTCATTATATGAGTAATTACGCGCTATTTTTCATATTCTGTATTACCGATCACTTGAGTGTGATGCCATCTTACAGACAAAGCTTGCACTACGCGCAGTGACTAAACTGTAAAATTGTGCAAAATATTACGATTTCTCACTTTGGACAATATAAGAAAATTACAAGAATTGAGGGCAACACTTGGAATAAAATTAATTTATTTAGTTAGTATAAAATAATAGTTATCACCTAAAACTATTTATGTCATAAAGCGAAAGCAGATTAGAAAATTACGTTTTTTAAATTTTGTAATAAATTTTGAAACTTATTTAAAATAGTTTTAAATAATAGTCCAAAAAAAATCATGAATTTTGATGTATAATACATTATTCTTTGTTGTTTAAACAGGCTTAAAATTATCAAACTTTAAATACTCTGTTTGAAACGCACCCTTAATACAATACTATATGTATAGTGAACCAGGTACAACTACTTCTATCCAGCTAAACTATGATCAACTCGATGGCATACCTCACAAAGAATATGTGGCCGTCATCGCCCATGGTTTCACTGACGATGCCTGGAAGCCCTGGATGTTAGAAGCCAAGGATCAGTATTTCCAAGCGTACAATAACAATAACGTAAATGTCATACTCGTCGACTGGTCCAACATAACCTCAACGTATAACTACACAAACATTCAAACCGACCTAAATCTAGTCTATCCTCGCACAGCTTACAGAACATGTAAATGTGGAGAATACTTAGCGAAGATACTGACAGAAATAAACAAAAAATGGGGTATTCCTTTTTCTAAGATGACCCTAACGGGTCATTCCTTGGGAGCTCACTTGGTGGGTTGTGCGGGGCAAGCTATTGCCACGGAAATTGGAGAAAAAGTAGACCATATCATTGGAATGGATCCTGCTGGGCCAATGTTTGTAGGAATCAATCCTGATTGCAGACTTAGCGCAGATGATGGAACCTATACGCAAGCTGTTATAACTGACGCCGGAGGGTTCGGATATATTGGATCTATAACACAAGTTAACTATTATCCTAATGGAGGAAGAAACCAACCAGGATGCTTAGTTTCGGAGCTTTTGCGTAAGTACACCTTGGTACACTCAGCTTAATCTATTGGTAATTATTAGTTGTTATCAAACTATCCATATACAGACCGGACAGTATGTGCTATTTTTTGTTACCATAGTTTAATGGCCATCTACTAGTGTTTTTCCCGAATTACATCCGTATTTGATTGAATTACAGGTACATTCTAAAATATAAATTTAAAACTGAAAGTATAAAATAAAATTCAGAAGTTCAATTTTTCATGATCGCTAAATACCATGCACAGCTACTCGTAGCCAAATGTCAAAAATGTAGAATATATTTTATAATATTTCTTAGTTTTGTAGACAATTTCAGAAAAAAAAAATGTTTGCAATTGCGGAAAATGTGATACTGGAACTCTATTCAAATTCCAAAACGCAGTTAAATTCGTTTTACAATCACAAATTTCCTACACTTTAGAACTTTTGTGCAAGAAAAACTGATTTCTCATGTTAAAGGCCTAAGGCCAGGTTTTTAATTTACAGCCTTTATTATATTATATTATATTATATTATATATATATATATATATATATATATATATATATATATATATATATATATATATATATATATATATGTATATATACGAGGGTCATTCAATAAGTAAAGAGACAAATGGCTATAGCTCAAAAACGGTTTATTTCAATCTTTCAAAATTAAGGCTATTTTTCAACATAATCACCCCCCACAGTTATGCACTTGTCCCATCTTTCTTGCAGCTTCCTAATTCCCTTGGCGAAGAATTCTTTCGATTTACCCCGAAGCCACTTTTGCACCGCTTCCTTAACTTCCTCATTGCTAGCAAATCTTTTTCCACGTAGGGCGTCTTTGAGTGGTCCAAACAGGTAAAAATCAAATGGGGCGAGGTCGGGACTGTAGGCAGGATGAGGTAAGACCTCCCAACCCAATTCTTGAAGCTTATCACGGGTCAGCTGGACTGTATGAGGGCGGGCGTTATCGTGCTGAAGAATGACTCCTTTTGACAAGAGTCCACGGCGTTTGCTCCTGATAGCTGGTCTAACTTTGTGTTCTAGCATCTCAGAGTACTATTGGCTATTGATAGTTCGCTGATCTTTAAGGAAATCGCAATAGACTGGACCCTGTGTGTCTTCCACTGGACGTCCACATAGGGGTTCATCACCTACACTTGTTCGGCCACTTTTAAACCGAACAACCCACTTGTAAAAATTCGCACGGTTCATACAACTTTTACCGTACTGTATTAACATTCTAGAAAAAATTTCACTTGGTTTTACACCTTCTGCGACTAAAAATCTAATGACTGAACGCTGCTCTTCTAAGATGCAATCATCTAGTGGACTTGCCATGGTGAACTGAAAATTTTGAGGTTATGTTGACATAAAATTATGAAACAGCTGATCAGAGCATATCCCAAAGTTGCCAACTAACACCCCTGAAAAGATTGTACACATTCATTGAATAGTTTTAAAATTATAGAATTTGTCTCTTTACTTATTGAATGACCCTCGTATATATATATATATATATATATATATATATATATATATATATATATATATATATATATATATACTACGCTACGGGCCCAATGTCGTAAATAGCTATAATCGCTTCTACACTATGCGCACGTAACATTATATCACAACTGCGCGTATAGCAATTAAATAATTAATTGTTTATTCATGGATAAGTAGACGGGGCAAATACCACAAATTAACGCGTATCAATGTTTGTTCTTTTAAGTTCCAGACATATGTAACCACTGTTACTCATACCGAATAACCCCAGCCTCCTTCACAACATCTGGTAAAGGGTTTGACGCAAGACAGTGTACGGATTATGTCTCATATGAAAGTGGTCTTTGTAAGAACAATGCTGTATCGCAAATGGGATTCTACTCGGATAGATCTGCTACAGGAGATTATTATCTCGATACCACCGCTAATCCCCTATACACGATGAGCGGGGCTCGTACTTCTGGAACCATTTTACCAGCAGTAGGAAAATAAGTAATAACAATTATGTGAAAAAAGGGAAAAAAAACTGATTAGGATTACTTTTGAAAATAAGAAGAAAAAATATATTAGTAATAAAGAAACGTATGTATTAATGAATTTACATTTATTTCTAAGTCAATCCTTATTCCTTTTATGGAATATAAAATCATTTGATACATGATCATTCTCAGTAGTGCTAACGTATAGTATGAACATAAACTTCAATTATATCAAATAATTTTATATTCCGTAATATATATATATATATATATATATATATATATATATATATATATATATATATATATATATATATATATATATATACATACATACATAAAATCACGCGTGTCCCACTTAGTGGGTTCGCACAAACCCGATAACAATAAGAACAACATCAACAACATACAACAAATCCTTACTCTTAAACATATTAAAATGACCGATTTTCGGTAGCGAAATACCGCATCCGCATCACAATAATAGTTAGGAAATAATCATCCTTCGCCACACATTCCTATCTAAGCAGACTTCTTTCGCCTCGGCCACACTCATAATCCTTACTCTTAAACATATTAAAGTGACCTATTTTCGGTAGCGAAATACCGCATCCGGATCACAATAATAATTAGGAAATAATCATCCTTCGCCACACATTCCTATCTAAGCACATTCTTTCGCCTCGGCCACACTCATAATCCTTACTCTTAAACATATTAAAGTGACCGATTTTCGGTAGCGAAATACCGCATCCGGATCACAATAATAATTAGGAAATAATCATCTTTCGCCACACATTCCTATCTAAGCAGACTTCTTTCGTCTCGGTCACACTCATAATCCTTACTCTTAAACATATTAAAGTGACCGATTTTCTGTAGCGAAATACCGCATCCGGATCACAATAATAATTAGGAAATAATCATCCTTCGCCACACATTCCTATCTAAGCAGACTTCTTTCGCCTCGGCCACACTCATAATCCTTACTCTTAAACATATTAAAGTGACCGATTTTCGGTAGCGAAATACCGCATCCGGATCACAATAATAATTAGGAAATAATCATCCTTCGCCACACATTCCTATCTAAGCAGACTTCTTTCGCCTCGGCCACACTCATAATCCTTACTCTTAAACATATTAAAGTGACCGATTTTCGGTAGCGCAATACCGCATCCGGATCACAATAATAGTTAGGAAATAATCATCCTTCGCCACACATTCCTATCTAAGAAGACAGAGTTTTGGTTGAGTGAACTAAAAACACCCAAAACAACCAAATTAGAAAATTGAAGTTAAATATCATTCAATTGTGCGGAATGTGACGTGTGAAAAAAAAGTCCTTTACCTAGACTATAAAATTATCGTCAAATATTATTTTAATATTTACCGACATTAAGTTAAATTCCAATAGCTCAACACTTGACGAATCTGCTTAACATCCGCCAATCCACGCGCTGTGCGAACGGTTAGCTTACCATTCCTCTACCAGGTTTCAGTCGGTTTTGGCCGCGATATCTCCAACACTAGAATTCCAAAAATTATAATTCTTACATATTCCTCTTCCTTACATGCATATGCAGACTTGATTAGATTTTGGTTATAATTGGACGTTGAGATGTTTGTGGCGGAAGACACGGAAAGATTCAGTAAGCAATGAAAGAATAAGGAAATAACTCGAGTATTAAAAGTTTCTACAAAACAAGAGAGACGATTACATTGGTTTAAACATGCCATGAGAAGAGATGAAAAATATGTTTGAAGAAGAGGGAATGGCTCAGTAGAAGGTGGAAGAAACAGAGGAAGACCAAAGATAAGATGGAAGGACTGTATTGCGGAAGGCTTCAAAGAAAAAGCAACCGAATGAGGACGGCCCGCAAAACAGAAATGAATGGAAGAATAAAATAAAAAAATCTGATGTGGACACCACACGACTTCCTTGTACGATTATTAAACTATACATATTTTTTTAATAAATAAATTACAAAATATTTTGTTTAACTTCAATACAGTAAGATATATAGCGACCATAAAAGGAGTTTTTAAAGAGAGTTTCTAAAATCAAAATAAAATCATTTTATTCAAGAAAAACTGTTAACAACTTCAAGTAATGTACCACTTCCGGTTAGCCTATTTTAACCAAAATGTATTATGTTATTTCGATTGACATAAAAGTCTTGTATACCAAATTTGAAAAGTTTTGGATTATATTTTAAAACAGTTTTTCATTAAAATCTATTATAGGCTTCATGTAAAGTGCCACTTCTGGAAATTGTGTAAAAACCAGAAAGGGAGGTGCACAACTAGATGTTATAGGAGTCCTAAATACAAAATTTCAACTTTCTACGGCTTACCGTTTTTGAGTTATGCGAGATACGTACGTACGTACGTACGAACGTACGTACAGACGTCACGACGAAATTAGTCAAAATGGATTCAGGGATGATCAAAATGAATATTTCCGTCGACCGTTTATTAATAGGCTATCTTAATGTATAGAAAATCATTCATTAATGACCCCTATTAATGCATGATTTTTATTAATAAACGATTTATTGGGTGCGTTCACCACATGGAACACAGCATATATTGCTAATGCTAAGTTGTAACAAAAAGGTAGACAGAATTAAAAATCATGCTTTTGACACTTACTAGCTAGGTATATATTCACGTAGCATACCTTTAAAATGAATTTGAAAGAATAAAATTCCTCAAATAACATAAAAAAACGCTTGTGTCATGTAGGATTAAGTAAACTGAACGCACCCACTGAAAACAATTGATGACAAAACTTATTGATTTTCTGACGTAAAATTTGACGTTCGGTCAACCATTACTAACCTAAAAAAAATTTTGTATTATGTTATTTCGATTGACATAAAAGTCTTGTATACCAAATTTGAAAAGTTTTGGATTATATTTTAAAACAGTTTTTCATTAAAATCTATTATAGGCTTCATGTAAAGTGCCACTTCTGGAAATTGTGTAAAAACCAGAAAGGGAGGTGCACAACTAGATGTTATAGGAGTCCTAAATACAAAATTTCAACTTTCTACGGCTTACCGTTTTTGAGTTATGCGAGATACGTACGTACGTACGTACGAACGTACGTACAGACGTCACGACGAAATTAGTCAAAATGGATTCAGGGATGATCAAAATGAATATTTCCGTCGACCGTTTATTAATAGGCTATCTTAATGTATAGAAAATCATTCATTAATGACCCCTATTAATGCATGATTTTTATTAATAAACGATTTATTGGGTGCGTTCACCACATGGAACACAGCATATATTGCTAATGCTAAGTTGTAACAAAAAGGTAGACAGAATTAAAAATCATGCTTTTGACACTTACTAGCTAGGTATATATTCACGTAGCATACCTTTAAAATGAATTTGAAAGAATAAAATTCCTCAAATAACATAAAAAAACGCTTGTGTCATGTAGGATTAAGTAAACTGAACGCACCCACTGAAAACAATTGATGACAAAACTTATTGATTTTCTGACGTAAAATTTGACGTTCGGTCAACCATTACTAACCTAAAAAAAATTTTCATGGAGTAAAATTAGATTTTCCATTTAAGTAAGATACGGTCAACGAAAAAATATTGTAACTAACACGTGTGTTAATTGGCGATTCGCTACGCTCACGCGTTAAAATGTCTCGATCATTAATCGCCCTCATTAACACACTTGATAGTTAAATAACTATTTCCGCTGAAATCTGAAAACCGAAATTTTTCGCGATTACAATACTTCCTTTACTTACGTACAAGGAAGTAATAATAGCAACCCCTAACGAATGATAAAGCTAAAGAAGATATCCGTGTCAAGTGCCATTTGCATATTTTGTTTATGAAATAATTTTACTGGAAATTTAGAATCTTTTGCAAGAAAATTTATGTATAGAATTTGTAAATAATACACAGGATTGACGGAAGGTATTGTGCTGGCCACATCAGATTATTTTTTGTTGTTATGAACAGTGGGTTGTATATTAATTTAATTATATCCTGGGCAACAATAAAGAGAGATCATTAATAGTGTTGAATATAGTTGATAATGATAGATAGACTGAATAGCCCAGCGTTATTAATAACCGGTACATAAGAAACACCATAACGATAATTTGTAGCGTTAAGATAGTGAAACCTAATTATAACTCAATTTCATCGGCTCGCATGAGCTCATGTTGGCTGGAACAATGCAGACCTCGCCTCGCTGTTATCCCAGTCCAGGCAAAGCCAGTGTCTGGAGTCCCGAACCCGAGTGCTGCTGCCTCTGCTGGTCCCGAGTCGAGCAGTCCCAGGCTACACTGTAAATTATGTGGTCGGTTTCGGTGTGCTGGCGGGGCGGCGGAGGCTTTGAGGTTCGTGGTTGAGCGCTGGTTGCTGCTCTCGTTGCTCCTAACCCGATATGCAGATTGGAACAGGGACAGATCTAGCTATTCTGCCGATCTGGGCAAAATAATTATTGCCGATGTTTATATTTAATTATAAATTATTTAAAATATATATTTTTTTAGACTGAATGAAACTTTATTTTGGTATTAATAAAATCAATAGAAGCTGTTGGCACTAGGTGAAACATTTTTCAAAATCGGTTGTTTCACAAAACTAAAGAAAATTCTTTATTGTACAATTTCGGCTGTTACGCCATCGTCAGAACTACAAGAATATATTACAGCGGGTCCTTTTATATCTAGTTTAGCGGTGGAGATTTGGGTATTAAGGTTTCAAGAAATGGGGAATGTACCAAGTCTAACTGTTCATTCATTAAAGGGGTGTTATTGGAAATGGCTTTCTTAATTTCATAGGATTCCAGGAGAAGTAGTCTTGCTAAATTATTTTCGACATGTAAAATTGATGCATTTTCAAAATTACAAACATGATTGAACTCTTAACATGTGATTAGCGACATTGGAATTCAATAAGATTTTCAAAGCTTTTTTGTATATTCTTTAAATCGCATGTGAAAGTTCCTTCTAGTTTGCCCTACATAGATAAAAATACAGTTAATTTTAGTACCTTCAGTACTAGAATTTTTGACACTGACATTAGTGACATTTATGTCAATTACAGACATTTTAATTTCTCAAGTAGTTACTATGGAGATGTTTGAGCTGTGAGCAGGCTATGAAATTTACTACAACAGTATATTTTATAGAGAATATAATTCCTTAGTCACGTTACATGTTTTCCGCCAATCAATATTCAAAATCTCCCTAGATACATGTCTATCACGGCGATGATAAAAAACAAGGAAATTATCACCGTATTTATAGTCGTTACTAAGGGATTTGTTTTCTTTATTTATGACATTGACAGTTAATTTTGAGTATAAAAATAAATAATAACAATAATTCAAACTCCGAAATATTAAATAAAACTCGTAAGTACCATGTTTTAATACAATATGAATATGTATATCAAAAGTTAGGTTAGGTTAGATTGCAAAAATTTATTATATTCTCTCATTAAATATAAGCTCGTAATATGATTAATAATCGAAGATATTGCTTGTGAAACCGAAGCAGCACATTTCAACTCGTCCTTCGGACTCGTGAAATCTGCAGGTCGGTTTCACTCGAGAATATCATCGATGATAATCATATCACTTGTTATATTAAGTATGATTATATATCTATATCTTTAAATCTATAGAAGTTATAATAAAAAAATTAAATGTGTCGGATAGAGAATTTTGTTTTTTAATATTTGTAATAACATAAATATCTAAAAAATAATATTTAGAAGATTTTTGTTAAAATACTACTATTTCCGGTTGTCCAATTGTTACCAGAAACTATTAAACTCTTCCCATTATTGTTAGATTGAGGAATCCGTAGTTACACAGGTCTTTAATCTTATAGAATTTGAGAAATCGTACCTCCAACAAGGCTTCAATACATTGCTGTCATTTTGTAATTAAGGTAATGAACCAATCTATGTTTACTTATAAAATAAACTTTCTGTATTCCTTGCCTCATAGAAGACAAATAACAGTTATCGTTTGCATCTTTGTTAACGTTTTGTAGTTCAAAATGTCGCAAAATATGGAAAATACAGCTTTCTACTCCTAATAACATAATATAATACTTATTTGTTTTATAAAAAAATACATAATATTAAAATAAAAAAATCTGATGTGACCAACACAATACCTCCCGCCATTTACCTATGGGGTCTCGTTGCCGCGTGCCTGATGTCTGGTCGCGAATCTGGGGAATCCGATTCGATCCCGATCAACGCCAAATAATTCGAATTTTAAATGGCATAAAATTAACCCATGTAGTAAACGCCCGCACAATACAAATATGTCATCATCATTACTGAATGTGTGTATAAATCAGATTAGCACACCCAGCAATGGATAATATGCCGTGATAATATATTTATTTGTTTCTTTATTTAAATACATACTTGCATATTTACTAACCCTAAAATTATGTATTTGAAGTTACTTTCCATAAAACTATTGTTCTATTTGCAATTTTCCTTTTAAAACGTTACTATTATTAATTTGAAATGATTATTTTTTGACAGTGACATTTATGTCAGTTAAATACATTTGAGCTGAACTATGTAACCACGGAAATGTGTTTAAAGCATAAGCTCCGAGATATAATTTTTATATTACTTTATAAATTTATCCATAAAATATATAGAAAAAGTATTAAAGCAAATTTATAGAAAATGGAATAATCTTTAATTTTTATAATAACAAATTGCGAAAAAAATACATTTAAAGGTATTTTTTGAAGAAAAACTATCTTGAGCTTCAAGTAAACTGCCATTTCCGGTTATCCGATTGCCACCAACATCTAATGGCTTCTTTCCATATTAGAATAAGGTAGAAATACAAGGTTTCAAAATTTTCTGAATGATAGTATTTTAGTTAGAGCATAAGGAGGATCCACACACACACACACACACACACACACACACACACGCACACACACACACACATATATTATATATATATATATATATATACACATACACACACATACACACACATACACGCACACGTATACACACATACACACACACACACATACATACACACAGACATCATCGTGAAAATGTTAAAATTGGATTGTAGGGACCTTAAAACGTGGTCATTTACCAAAATCTCGATATGCGATTTTTAGCACGATCCCTATACCTCCCTTACTAAGGGTAGTGGGAGGTAAAAACAAAACAAAATAAAGGCGCCTTTCTCTGCGGGACTTTGAACATATTGATTAGACTACTAGACTATTATTTTACCAGCATCAATAGCAAAACTTTCCTCATTTTTCTATATAATCTACATTTTTTTGAGAATTCACTTTTAGTACCTATTTAACGAATGAAACACCATAAATATATAAAAAGACGGAACATCCAAAATTTATACGATTGGTGGATTATCTATTTTTATTTGCTTTTATTGATTTAAGTTCTCTATTTCTACCAATTTTACCAACCCCCAAATTTACTGCTCTGGGTAATTATCCTACTCGTGCCCTCCTAGATCAGGCCCTGTATGCAGATTGGAACAACCAGTCCAGCTGAGATATTATGTGGAAGAATCGAATTAATGGCACACAGGAACGTACATTGTGATGCTGTGTGCGAGAGAATTAATCAAAGGTTTTTTTAATTACCTACCATCATTTAAGCTCTGATATAACCTATATTTCCTTTTTTATACCAATACTTCACAAGGAACATAGAACGATAAAACGTAGAGATCGACCGTGCTACATAGAAGTGCATTGCATGTTGGTACATAGTTCGAATTTACATGTTTGTCTTGAATTGTGGTCTATTTTTAAACTAGAATAAGTAAATTTAGAAGTTAGATTTACAACATTAAAAAATCTGATGTGGCTAGCACAACACCTTCCGTCCGTGTATTATGTATAAATTCAATACATAAATTTTCTAGCAAAAGTAACTAAATTTCCAGTAAAATTATTTTATAAACAAACTATGCAAATTACACTTGACACTGACATCTTCTTCTTTAGCTTTTCCCATTCGTTAGGGGTCGCTATTTTTTATTTCCTTCTTCCACTCATTTTTGTTTTGTGTATCGTTCTCATTCAGTTCCCTTTTCTCTCAAGTCTTCCGCGATATAGTCCTTTCATCTTAAAATAAGAAAATATTGGCGTCGGTCGGAATCGAACCCGGTTCCCCGTATTCGCGTGAAGTGACGCCTGGTAAACGCCCGCACAGTAAAATATGTCATCATTATTACCAACATCTGTGTACAAAGCAGATTGGCTCACCCACCAATGGGTAATATGCCGTGATGATATATTATATATTTTTATTATTTTACCTATATTCCTACATATTTACTTATGCTGGAAACTGTATTAAGTTTCTTTCCACATAATTATTGTTCCATTTACTATTTTCTTTTTCATTATTTGAAATGCTTAATTTGTTGACAGTGACATATGTATACGTATATCTGTCACTTAAGCCGGATTTATAATGAAGTAACGCAAACCGCAACGTAGTTTATGTAAAGTACGAAGTAACGTAAGCGAATTAGGTGATTTATGTTAAAAAGTAGTTCCACTACTGCTAGGCAATCAGGTAATAGTATAAAAATTTCACTTATAATTCGATATCTTTCGTTTAACTTCGGCATCAAGTTTGAATATCGGTACTTCTGTCAAATCATAAACTGTTTGATAGGTTAATTGATGTTTGTTGGGTTTTGTGTTTATTTAGATGTAAAAAGAAAATCACGACGTGTTCAAACCAACCTCAAGCACCAAACAATCAAAACAAAATTAAATCTGCCAGATAGAGAATGGTCGATAATAAATATTTCTGCGCAACCGTACGCAACGTTCAAAATGCTGCCTTCTGATTGGCCAGCGGTATAAAATTTTAGTTAAGGCAAGGTAGAAAGTTGAATGTTGGGTAACTATTGCTTTACATATTTTACCTTACTTCTTACTTTACTTGAATATAAATCATTACTAGCTCTAGTACACGCTCAACTTTTTACGTTATCGATACTATTCACGTTACCTCTTACGTTACTTCATTATAAATCCGGCTTTACATGCATTTGAGATCTAAACTTAAAGCATAGGCTCCGGATTAAAATTATAGATACTTTTATAAATATATCCATAAAATATATACAAAAAGTATTAATGCAAACCTGTAGAATATTTAATAATCTTTAATTTTTATATAACATAAATCTCGTATTTTTCGAAGAAGAACTATTTTGAGCTTCCAGTACAGTGCCATTTCCGGGTATCTGATTTACTCCAAAATCTAATGGCATCTATCCATAAAAGAGTAAGGTAGAAATACAAGGTTTCAAAATTTTCTGAACGGTAGTATTTGAGTTAGAACGTAAAGAGAATCTACATATACACACACATACACACAGATATCATCGTGAAAATGTTAAAATTGGATTCTAGGGACCTTGAAACGTGGTCATTTACCAAAATCTCGATATGCGATTTTTAGCACGATCCCTATACCTCCCTTACCAAGGGTAGCGGGAGGGAAAAATAGTTTTGTTTATGTTAGGCATTAATCGCTTTTGTGTGCAACGACGGTCATAAATATGTGTAGTGTTGGTTGCATAGGTATCCTTATTGCCATCTTGATTACAATAGTGATTAATGACTGTCAAACGAATTATGACTCAGTTTAAATTTACATACGGATAACCGTGCACATTAAAGTTTAGAATAGTGTATGTTCTGACTGAATCTGAGTAACTTGGTTCAAATCTACCGGTCGCCTATGTGTGTAGTAAAAGAGAAAAACACCCCAACAATCTGAGTAGTTGTCCGTCTTAACGTACAGAATGTGTTCAACTATATTTTTTAAATTTGCAATAATGTTCTAATGAATATAATGCCTAATTTCATCTTCTGGAAAAGTACCAACTTCTTGTAAATGGTCAAAAAGACATATAAAGCGTAAGCTCCTGGATTAGAATTATAGATAGTTTTATAAATTTATTCAAAGAATATATAGAAAATTTAATAATCTTTAATTTTTACTTCTCGCTAAGAGAGGTATTGGATAACTATAAGACTTAATATTTGTTTAACTACGTATTTCCCAATCGGTCAATCGCGGGAAGATCTGAAAAGGTTTCGGTAACAATTGGACAACCGGAAGTAGCAGAATCTTGAAAAAAAATCTTCTAAATACTATTTTTTCAAAAATTTTTGTGGAAATATTAAAGAAAATTAAATTCTCAATCTGACACATTTAAATTTTTTAATATATCTCGTATAGGTTTGGAGATATAGTATATAATAATATAGAATACTCTGTTGTACAAAAATAATCTCGTTGCCTAAAAAACAGTTGAGATATTTAAATGTTTATAATTGACAAATAAATGCAAAATGTCAGTGTCAAACATCAGATTTTTCTGGGAGGTACGAGTACATTTAATATATATTATTGTATTATTAATTAAATATATATTTAAATTATCGGTGTTAATATTACATATATCTTTAAAATATACCGCTAATACTGCCAATGAATTTGAAGAATTTTGAACATATTAGAAGTATAGGACAAAATTCCTCATAGAACGTAAGAAGATACAATTTCAATTATTATGTGTACAAGAAATGTTAAGTTCGTTACTTAGAGGGCGTGTCAGAATGACGGCTAGTAGTTATTTACATAGATGTCACAGTTGTCATAATTTTTCATTCAAAGTTAAAAATATTCTGATGTTTATTTGTCATCAATAGTATGGAATATACTTGTCGAGGAAAATAATCCACATGGATTTGAAAAATCATGATGTTTTAAATGAAAAATTATGATACTTGACACCTATATGTACATTATTATTAGATTTCATTCTAACACAGGCCTCCATATCTGCTTGCCAAGGCCAACAAAGTCACATGACTGCTCGCGCCCTATGCAACATAAAATGAAAATGGCGAGAGGTATTGTGCTGGCCACAACAGATTTTTATATAACATCAAAGGGTATTTTTCGTAGAAAAACTATTTTGAGCTTCTAGTAAAGTGCCATTTCCGATTATCTGATTTAATCTAAAATCTAATGGCGTCTTTCTATATAAGAGAAATACAAGGTTTCAAAATTTTTTGAACGATAGTATTTGAGTTAGAGCGTAAAGAGAAACCACATACACACACACACACACACACACACACACACACACACACACACACAGAAACTACACACACACACACACACACACACACACACACACAGGCATCATCGTGGAAATGTTAAAATTGGATTCTATGGACCTTAAAACGTGGTCATTTACTAAAATCTCGATCTCTACCAGTCTTTAATAACCAATTAAAGAGTGTTGCGAACAAAAAAATACCTATAGCTGTTTTCAAATTAAAGACTAAAATATAAATCTCCTACAGGAAACGATATTGAGCATATTGTCGTACGAATTATGATTCGTACTACACTAGTTCGAATCTGTAATAAAGCAAGTACACAAGTACCAACCATATTAAAGTGAAGTCCATTGCATATTGTTACACTGTTCGAATTTACATACTAGATACAATATCATTCTCTGAATCGCTTTCAAAGGCTTCTATAGTTGCAATGGCTAAAACGGTAATCAAAGGTTCTTGTACGAATTTTAGTTGATGTAGAATGAGTATTCCGGTACTGAAAGCAAAACAATGGACATGAAATACCACAATATTTCTAATTACTGGCGCTGTGATTAGGTTTGTTACACTACATGTTAGTAGAGCTAGGGACTCGAGTTTTGATGGTTATATTCTACGTCCTGACGGCTAATGTGTCATTCGTCATAATGCATTAATCATACTCTGACGCTACAAGTTGTTTGTTGCAAAAGCACTCATAGTAGCACAGAGTTTATTTTATATTGTTTTTATTGTAAAACTGACCAAAGAACGTTGTTTAAACTCTATATTTATTTTGTGACAGTGGCTCATAGGAGTTGTGACCTGTTGAGTTTTTGCCTTACCGAGTTCGAATCCAGTCAAAATCATTAATTATTTCAATTATCAAACAGGTCCGTTCTCTCGTTGAACGATGTAGAGATATACGTTAAAACTGCACTTTTTCATTAAAAGAGGTTCATAAAATAGGTATTTTTCTACACAATAAAAGTGTGAAAAAGTGCACTTTTTTGATGCAAACGGGTGAAAAAATTAAACGCCATGACACTTTTCTTCACGCTTTTATTGCAAACGTAAAAAATATGTATGCAACTAGAGGAAATAGCTATTTGGGTATTAAGAGAGCAAAATAGGACATTGTCGATTGAGAGGTTGTTGATTCTCTCGAAATCGACAATGTACATTTGTGCTCGAAACACACACAAGATTTTTTCTACAGTCGCCACGCTGGGGTCCTCCACCATAACAAAAAATAATTAAATGTACACTTTGTACTTACACTACTACTCAATTAATAAGGATTAATATAAAGAAAAAATCTGATGTGGCCAGCACAATACCTTCCGTCAATCCTGTGTATTATGTACAAATTCCATACATAAATTTTCTTGCAAAAGATTCTAAATTTTTGGTATTATGTGATTTCCTTTCTCGGCAACTGAATTCCATACTCCTGATAACAAACAAACCACATGAAATAAGAAAATTATGAAACTTTGATTGAAAAATTATAACACTTGTCAGATATGGACATAATTAATTGCTGTCATTTTGACACGGGTCAAAGTCATGTTACTGCACGCGCCCCATACATAAATTTTCTTGCAAAAGATCCTATATTTCCAGTAAAGTTATTTCATTAACAAACTATGCAAATTGCACTTGACACTGACATCTTCTTCTTTAGTTTTTCCCATTCGTTAGGGGGTCGCTATTTTTTATTTTATTCTTCCACTCATTTTTGTTTTGCGTGTCGTCCTCATTCAGTTCCTTTTCTCTCAAGTCTTCTACTATACAGTCTTTTCATCTTATATTTGGTCTTCCTATGTTTCTTCCACCTTCTATTAATATATTCATCTCTCCTCATGACATGTTCAAACCAATATGTAATCGTCTCTCTTATATCTAGAAACTTCTAACACTAGAGTTACTTCCCTTATTCTTTCATTGATTTCATTTTATTGATACTGACATCTGTCAATTTGAATTACCTGAATATATTAGCAGTTTCCATGGTTAAGTTAGCATAGCTGGCTGAATTATGAAATTTATATAAAATTTATTATCGTTATTCTTCTTTAAATCTATATCTGTTGAATATCAAATATAAAATGCAATCAAATCGTATAGACAATAATATATTCTTTAAGTTATAATAACATTTAACTGATTTTTTCAAGAAAAACTGTTAAAATCTTCAAATGAGGGTACTTCTGGTTGACCAATTATAACCAAAATCTAAACAGGTCTGCATATGGTTGTAAGAAAGAGGAATACGCAAGAATTGTAATTTTTGGAATTCTAGTATTGGAGATATCGTGCACGAAACGGCGTCCACACACACACACACACACACACACATACATACACACACACACACACGCACACACGAACACACACACACACACACACACACACACATACAGACATCATCGTAAAAATAGTAAAATCGTATTGTAAAGACCCTAAAACGTGCTTATTCAATGAAAACTCACCACCGAATTTTTTGACCAAAGACAATACCTTCCTTACCTAGAGGTGACGGAAGGTAAAAACGTCTTTTATATTTAATTTTAATTTATCGTTATTTCCCATTCTTCTTGACCTATTGCTTCAATCTAATCTAAACATTTTATACTTTCGTTTTTATAAATGAATGCCCTATTTTATTTTCACAATAGTGCGGCATTTTTTTTTTGGTTAGGTAATATACCGACAGAGCAGTTATATGTCAGATTGATTTGTAAAGGTTGTAAACGTGTCACTACAGTGCCAATAGTTTCTTGACTAAACGTTTCCATTAAGAATGTAGACAAGTGACATTTCTCACCATTGTATAGTTAGAAATTTGGACAGCGAGCGTTTTTTCTACTTTGTCGCGCTAGACTGCAAAGTGACATTTTGCGTTGACAAAAGAGAGCGCAAATGGCTACTTTCTATGTAGACTGTAGAAAAAAGTATTTTATTTCACTATAGAATTTGACGCACTCGCTTCCTATTTGTGAAATAAGATTAATAATACACATATTATACTATATAATTACTGTTTTAATCATTTTTAAACTGAAGCAATATTTTAAACACAGAGTTGAAAGATTTTGTTCTACATAAATGATATAACATGATTGTATTTAAATTTTCACAATAATGGCCATACAACCTTTATGTTTAGCACGAATAGAAAGAAAATGGCAATTTTATTTATTTAAAAAGGTCTATAACGCTAAAATAGATTTCATTTTATCAAGTCTTGGGTATTATAATAAGATATGATAACCTTCTAAAATACTTCTTGTTTTTCCAAATTCCCAGAAAAGACGGGAAAGACAGGAGATTATTCATTCTAGTCTTCAATTTTCTTTTTGCCTTTCGTCTTGATCTCGATTGGAATCTCGAATTTCTCCAGTTTTTGATTTATGTGCTAAAGCTCAGACAGGAAAACTGGCACTACGATAAAAATAACTAATAAAATAATGAGCGTTCCATATACACAATATTTACTAAATCAGGATTATTTATTCAATATGAGTATGTATTGCCAGAATTTTGTAATGGTATTTGAATTTATGGTATGTATTATTAGAGTTGTTAATTATTTTCGCTTATCATATATGTAGATATCATCATATCATGGAAAGATGATATACTTATCGAGTTTTTGTTAAGTAAGTACATTAGAATGTCCTTAGAATCCGATTTTAACATTTTTCGATATTTTTTGTGGGTATGTACCAAGAATTTGAATTGAAATTGGGCGAGGTACAGTAAAAATTTTGAAAGATGTCCGATCAAGGGCACCTGTATCACGAACGAATTAACAAATAGGCATTCATTTATCTCTTTCTTTTGCAAAGGCTGTAAGAGTGTGTGATAAGGATGGATATAACACGCTTGTCTTTCAAAAATTCATATTGTTTCGACTAAGTTAGCACATTCCATTTATAAACGATGCTCGTTGTTGATAATACTTTCGCTGTAACGTAAGTTTATTTATTAATACAGATACATTACCTGGATTCATAGCCGTACGTATAACGTTATATTCTGTCAGAGTCACTGACACTGACATTGTGTCAGTATCTTATTTTTAACATATTTGGTTTTACATTTGCTTATAAACTTACTAGTTGACTTATTTTTGAATTTTGAATGCTTTTCCTGTAATATATATATTTTTATAATAATACAATAACAGTAGTATCTTACGTACCCTCATAAAAACTAAGCAAACGACACTACTGAATTTGTCATGATGGGCGGAGCAAAAATCTGAATTCATACAATTCGTAGACAACCTTGATCGGACATCTTTCAAAAATTTTACTGTAGGTAATGTGCTAGCTACATATATATCATTTGAATGAAATGATCACTTGTCCTTTGTGCGATGAAATTTTCAATGACAATGACAAACAAAATAATGGAAATATACGGGTAGTATCAAGTGAGAACCGTGTAAAATTAAACATGAACATAACCCATCCATAACCTTATCGCAGAACCTTTCATCAATGACCACGTATTTTTGTTTATTTTGCATTTATTTAAATGAAAGCGCATTATATTAAGATCAGATAATACAATAATTAAGGGTTATTCTAACTGCAGTATTTTCTCTATGTATAAATTTTTCGGCTGCTAGCTTCTTGTACTTTTCATATACGATACTATAGACGTTTTTGAGTTGTCAGTAAATTTTTATATCGCATCTAGTAAGTCTAGCATTTGTTTAAAGTGTCCTGGGGTAATATTTATCCCATCTTAAATTTGTACATGATACATAAATAATTATACGACGTCGATGTACTAGAATTAAAAGTTGTTCTTAGTTTATTTTATATTGCATAGTGTGCAAAACAGATATAGTCAAATTTTTTGACTCTGTCGGGTACAGTAATAAAACTATAAATGAACTATTAATATCGCAATTATGATAAAGCGGCATATCCTTTACTTTCTGCAGTATAATACTGTTTGGCATCGGCCCATATTTTTGAGCCGCTCTATTCATGCATTGAATCAAACGTCTACCAGGTATGTATAGGAAAATAATCTTACAGTCCTTTAACATAAATGAATAGAGCGGCTCAAAAATATGGGCCGATGCCAAACAGTATTATACTACAGAAAGTAAAGGATATGCCGCTTTATCATAATTGCGATATTTATAGTTCATTTATAGTTTTATTACTGTACCCGACAGAGTCAAAAAATTTGACTATATCTTTAGATATTGCAATCATAGTATGTAAAAACTGTTATGAATCTTCTGCAAGAAAATTTATGTTTGGCATTTGTACACAATACACAGAATTGGCGGAAAGTAATGTGCCGACCACATCAGATTTTTTCTACAAAAAATTTACTGCGAAAAAAAATAATTAAATGTTAAACATCACCGGAAGTTTTTTTTTTGTTACAATTAATATACGAGAATAATAACAATTTTTGAAATTGGTGTTGCCTTTGAAATCTTTATTTTAAATCTCACTGTTATTTCATGAGAAAAGTCGAATAAGTATATAAATAATTATTAGTCATAACTTTTATTTGTAAGAAAATCTGTAAAAGCGAATACGACTTTAACCTAATTATTACAATAACATTCATTAGAATGTAATAATTTTAAAAATAGAAATGAATATTAAACTGACTGAATAATGTGACAGGAAAAATGCAGGCCGGTAAGCGAGAAAATAGCAGATTGCAGAGTACAGGTTGCTCCGTTGCAGCTCAACTTGATGCGTGCTGAAAATGGAGTAAATATTTAATATCTAGTTGGGAAGTACTGTTTCTTGAGGGCGTCAGGCGCCAGGGCTTTAATTACCCCGGTTTATTTTTAGCGTGTGCGTGATCGCCACATTTGACTCACGAACTTCGCGTCCGTGTTACATAGCCTCACATCTTGATTCTTAGACATGATTTATTGCTAAACGGAACGAGTTTGTAATCTAGTTACCTGATTAAAAGAGCCAGTGTTCACTTGTTTAGTGAATTCGTGTTTCGCAAGTGAAACTCGGCACGCCGTACGGCTTTTCTGGCTGTAATAATTTATTGTAAATTGTAACAACTTAATGGCGACCTGCTAAAACAGAAAATGAATTGGTTTTCTGCTGGTCCCGTACCAAATAAATAATATCACGGGGAAATTTATTTTTTGTTGAGATTAGTGTGCGTTCGTTTCGCATACAAGTCAGCGACTCCAAATGAGAATTTACCTCCATGCTCTGTTTATTTTATTTATTACTGACATTTGAAATGTATGTATCTCGTTGTTTATTTGTATTCTATATTATTTCATTAAACTGGAGGTTTTTAAACACAGAATGCGGCAAGTGTCATATCAACATTTTGCTAATTAATAACTTTTGTTGTACATAAAAAAGATTTTTGTCTATAACATTTAAAATAAATCTGATGTGGCCAGCACAACACCTTTCCTCAATCCATTAGATTATGTATAAATTCCGTACATAAATTTTGTTGAAAAAGCTTCTAAATTTCTAGTAAAATTATTCCATAAACAATCTATGCAAATTGTACTTGACACTGACATCTTCTATTCTTATTTTAAGAAACATACTATTCTTTTTAGGAGTAGTTCAATTCAGTTCAGTTTAGTACGAGTTAAGATCAATTCATTTCTCCCATAAAAAAATCTGATGTGGCCAGCACAATACCTTCCGCCAATCCTGTGTATTATGTACAAATTCCATACATAAATTTTCTTGCAAAAGATTCTAAATTTTTGGTATTTTATGATTCCCTTTCTCGGCAACTGAATTCCATACTCCTGATAACAAACAAATCACATGAAATAAGAAAATCATGAAATTTTGAATGAAAAATTATAACACTTGTCAGTTATGGACATAATTAATTGCTGTCATTTTGATACGGGTACCCAAATCTGCTTGCCAAAGACAGCAAAGTCATGTCACTGCACGCGCCCTATACATAATTTTTTTGCAAGAGATCCTATATTTCCAGTAAAGTTATTTCATAAACAAACTATGCAAATTGCACTTGACACTGACATCTTCTTCTTCTTTAGTTTTTCCCATTCGTTAGGGGGTCGCTATTTTTTATTTTCTTCTTCCACTCATTTTTGTTTTGCGTGCCGTTCAGTTCCTTTTCTTTCAAGTCTTCTGCAATACAGTCTTTTCATCTTATATTTGGTCTTCCTATGTTTCTTCCACCTTCTATTAATTTATTCATCTCTCCTCATGACATGTTCAAACCAATGTAATCGTCTCTATTATATCTAAAAACTTCTAACACTCCCTTATTCTTTCATTGAATTACTTGCATTTTATTGATAGTGACATCTGTCAATTTGAATTACCTGAATATATTAGCAGTTTCCATGGTTATGTTAGCATAGCTGGCTGAGTTATGAAATTTATACGAAATTTTTATCTTTATTATTCTTTAACTCTATATCTGTTGAATATGAAATATAAAATGCAATCAAATCGTATAGAGAATAATATATTCTTTAAGTTATAATAACATTTAACTGAGTTTTTCAAGAAAAACTGTTAAAATCTTCAAATGAGGGTACTTCCGGTTGACCAATTATAACCAAAATCTAAACATGTCTGCATATGGTTGTAAGGAAGAGGAATACGCAAGAATAGTAATTTTTGGAATTCTAGTATTGGAGATATCGTTGATGAAAACGCGGTCACATACACACACACACACACACACACACGCACATAGGAACACACACACACTCATACAGACATCATCGTAAAAATAGTAAAATCGTATTGTAAAGACCCTAAAACGTGCTTATTCAATGAAAACTCACCACCGATTTTTTTGACCAAAGACAATACCTTCCTTACCTATAGGTGAAGGAAGGTAAAAAACGCCCATAGAATACTCTGCAAAAGAAATTCTGTATGGAATTTGTACAAAATACGAAGAATTGACGAAAGGTATTGTGCTAGTTATGGTTCCCCAATTTATATAGATGTGACGTCACGAATATGTTTTTATATCAAACTGTTTTCTTCGTGGACCTTAATGTTCTTGAAATATATGCTATTTCTAAATTTTATTTATAAAAAAATAAATTAATATTATAACACTGTACAAATCTACATTCTTTATAATTGTAAGTGTATTTATATTATTAAGTATAATGTAAGACAATATGACTGGACTGATAGCCATGCCTCCGCTATTTGAATTTCTCTACTTCCATTAGTAGTAAGCTCCTCCTCCTAACTCGGCATTCGATAGAGTTACGAGCTGCTAGAACAAAAACGCCCTTATTTCCTAAGTATTTCAATTATATCATTTTATTTCTTTATTAATATTCATTCTTAAGCATATACTTCATTAATTTTTACTAATTTTTCTTAATTTAATTGAGCTGTAATCTCCTATTGAGAGCCTAAACTAAGTTCAGTTCTTTTTACTTTGCAAAATTTCGTTTTACATTTCTTGCAATATTGCTTCATTGCAACTGTTATTCTTATCGTAGGTTGCGGAACTATTACCAGTCTATTCAAATAATTCTTTCCTTCAGAAATTTTCAGCCAAAATTTTGTATCATCTTACAATTGTTCTAGCCAGTAACAATAACTGATTGACATATTTGGTTTTCAAAAAATTGATGTCCAATATGATTTGGGAGTGAATACCACATCAAACAATGATATTTTCTGGATGTAATGATGATGATTGAACATGTTTGAATGATGGTACAGAGAGTTTCCCTTGTCCATAAATTATTATTTTGTTTACTAACATGACCACAGAACATTTACAATATTTTCATACGTAACAAGCGATATGATTATCATTGATAATATTCTTGAGTGAAACCAAGTTGCAGATTTTACGAGTGAAATGTGCTGCTTCGGTTTCACGAGCAATATCTTCGATTATTAATCATATCACGAGCTTATATTTAATAAGAGAATATAATGAATTTTGTGTGTGCTGCTAACCTAACTTTTGATATACATATTCATATTGTATTAAAATATAGTACTTACGAGTTTTATTTAATAGTTCGTAGTTTGATTTATTGTTATTACTTATTGTTATACTCAAAATTGACTGTCAATGTCGTAAATAAATAAAAACTCCCTTAGTAACGACTATAAATACGGTGATAATTTATTTGTTTTTTATCATCGCTGTAACAGACATGTAACTAGGGAGAATCTGAATGTTGATTGGCGGAAAATATGTCACGTGACTAATGAATTATATTCTTGTCGAAATGCAATTTATTTTCACACAATGTCAGTTAGTTTTCATGGGATATATTTCTCTATAATAAAATTTAAAGAGCTGCTTTATACTAACCTAAAAATCAACAAAACAAAATGGAGTCAATACAAAATGAGGACATGACACTTGATCCGCCTTGTATCATTATTTTCCTATTATTTTCATAAATGAAATATATTTATTTTAAATTGTGCGCTATAACCTATCTTGCATTCTCATTTACTGCCGCGCATTAAATATGCAGTTCACTTTAAAATGCATATTTTGAAACGCTTTAGTAATTACGAATGAAATGCAAATAAACAATATTAACGAATAATTTCACTTAAATTAATTATGACATTTTATAATTAATATTGAAATACACTCAAATTAACTGTTGGAAACTCCAACATGCTTTTATAAATATATGTAGTCCCGGACTTCAAATTAATGAAAATGAACTACATATTACATTAATAACTTAATGTGTATTTTGATACATTATACTCCATAAATAATCAAAATACATATAACTAACTATCGGATTAAAATTTGATCATAATTTTGTTATATTCCAGAAAATTAAATAATTACGATTGTCAATCATCATGGTAAAATAATTGACGAAATTGCAATAAAGTAATAGATAAAATTTGGGGAACTAAGCGAATGTTTTTTATCAATACCTTTTACATTAATCATTTTGGTATTTCTCTGAGAAAGAAGAAAAAACTTATATCGTATTATTTGATATTTGAGAGTGTTTAGAGAATTTATGGGAATAATTTTCTATGTTTTTCGTGTAATATAATAAATAATAAAATCGTAAAAAGTTTTATGGATCATAAACAACAAATTTATTGTTATTAAAAATGATACATGTATATCAGTTTTAATTATTTAATAGTACATTAAAACACAAGTATCATAAGGCAATCTGTTAACGTACGAGTCCAAGTTTGGAAAACGAGCCGCCAGGCGAGTTTTACAAAGGACGAGTGCGTCAACAGGCCTTATGATACGTGTTTTTTATACTATTTTTTCTATTGAGGTATTTTTACGATTAAATTTATTGAAATTGCGACGTCAAATTATGACTAGGTATTTTTTTGTTAGTTATGTTTATGTTGGTAACGCTTCTCGCTAACAATTGAAATTTCATATTTTGTCAACTATTGATTAATTAGTGTATTGCAAGGTGTATCGTATTTATGATTCAAGGTCTGATTCTGGTTGTGAAATTAATATTATATTTTTTTCTAGTCCTATCACCTAAAGAAAGTATAAAAATCCATAATTAAAAGTAATATGTTGAAATATTATCAACAACTTACCATTTTGAGGTTACCTGTCATCTGTCAGTTATGAAAGCATGACTACCAACTCGAGAACATGAAAGGCGCCAAAAATAGTACGCTTATAGATCTTCTAAACGTCGTGTTTGCAGTACAAAACAGTGCGTTTATAGAAACATAAGAACACCGAAATAGAAAAAATTATTTTGTCATAAAATATTTAATGTTTTACTCAAATTTTATCGTTAAACCAAAACTCTCTGTGAAAAAACCTAATCCTCTATAATCTACATATAAACGTGACTCTTTTAAGACACTTAATATGCTCAATTTTTTTTGGATTATTCATTATGTGTAGTATATACTTCCGAAGTTTGAAACATTCCTGACTCACCTGTATGTAGAAAAAAAAAATCTTTTGTTGCCAGCACAATACCTCTCGCCATTTTTATTTTATGTTGTATAGGGCGCGAGCAATTATGTGACTTTGTTAGCCTTGGCAAGCAGATATGGGGGCCCGTGTCAAAATGACAGCTAGTAATAATGTACAAATGTACATAGGTGTCAAGTATCATAAGTTTTCATTCAAAACATTATGATTTTCCAAATCAATGTGGATTATTTTCCTCGAGAAGTATATTCCATACTATTGATGACATATAAACAACATGATATTAGAATATTTTAAAAAATTTAATAAAAAATTATGACATATGACATTTGCGACATCTATGTAAATAACTACTAGCTGTCAGTCTGGTACGGACCCACAAATCTGCTTGCCTAGGCCAACAAAGTCACATGTCTGCTCACGCCCTATAAGTAACAAATTTAACATTTCTTGTACACACAAATAATTGAAATTGTATATCTTCTTTCGTTCTATGAGTAATTTTGTCCTACTCTTCTAATATGTTCAAAATTCTTCAAATTCATTGACGGTATTAGCGGTATGTCTTAAGTATATATATAATATTAACATACCTATAATTTAAATACATATTTAATTAATAATACAATAATATATATTAAATGTACTCGTACCTCCCAGAAATATCTGATTTTTGACACTGACATTTTGCATTTATCTGTCAATTACAAACATTTAAATATCTCAACTGTTTTTTGAGCAACGACATTTATTACAACAGTTTATTCTATATTATTATATACTATACCTCCAAACCTATACGAGATATAATAAAACAATTAAATGTGTCAGATAGAGAATTTAATTTTCTTTAATATTACCAAGAAAAATTAAAAAAAATATATTTAGAAGATTTTTTTTAAGAATCTGCTACTTCCGGTTGTCCAATTGTTACCAAAACCTTTTCAGCTCTTTCCATGAATGTCCGATTGGGAAATACGTGGTTAAACAAATATAAAGTGTTATTGTTTTTGAGTAATCGTCCTTCCAAGATCCCACACACATATACACACACACACACAGGCATCATCGTAAAGATGTTAAAATCGGATAGTAGGGACCTTAAAATGTGCTTATCTGGATATGCGATTTTTTGCATGAATCCAATACCTCTCTTAGCGAGAGGTAAAAAGTCGAAGTCTTGAACGTATTGCATTTGCTATTTTTATTATTTTTAGAAGATTTGTTTCTTATAAAGAAAGACATCAAGTGAATAATGGAATATAGAGTACACGAAATGTAAATACAAATAAGATATTCAGGCATATTGACGTAAAAGCTTCTCAAGCTTGTTGTTCCCGCTTAAAATCGATGAATCCAAACTGGGAAGCTGGCGACCGGGCGCAAATGGCATAGCTTTCATTTTAATTACGATAAAGTGTCGAAGAGCGTTTAAAATTTTTCGTATAAATCGATCAGCTCAAGTAGGAGAAACTTAAAGTTTTAATGAAGCTTATTTTAATGGCGGAAGCGACGTGGAGAAGTCACGAAGTGAAGGCGAGGAGCAGCGAAGACGGATAACGAGAACAAAAAACTTGCAAACAACTTCTATGCATGGATTACCGTTCCCAAAGGAAATACTTTAACAATATTACTATATACGTTTTGTAGTGCGCTTAAACAATAGCGATATACGAACACACACTTCTTGCAACTTCTGTGTCCTTTGTCTTGAGCACAATATGCTTTTTTCTCTATGTTCATTTATAAATTTCTGCCTTTATACGGTTAGAATATATTTCAGGTAAAGTTTATAAGAAAAGCACTTTCTGCTTTACGACTTTGCGAGAGCTTTAATTAAACAGTTTGTTTTCCGGAATAGAGGAATCAAGCTTTACAATTTACGGACTGAAAGCCTATTATTAAAAACCATTTTGAAAGTAATAAATCCATTTACTTTAATAATAATTTAACATAGTTATAAATACTGCCCTCCGCCATACTTATAGATTAGAAAATGGGTCATTTATAAACTACACCTTTTCAACTTCAATTTTAGAAAAAGTAAGTTGAATATTAGAAGGAATATGTAAATTCTAATTTAGAAAAGTAATATCCATTCCAAAAATTATAATTTTTTCGTATTCCGCAAGTTTACACCCAGAAGAAGAGGTAATTAGATTTTGGCTATAATTAGTCAACCGGAAGTAGCCTCATTTGAAGATTTTAACAGTTTTTATTGAAAAAACGCAATTAAATATCATGTATTGACAATTAACGTTATTAAAACTTAAAGAATATATCATTCTCTATACAATTTCATTGAATTTTATACTTCATATTCAATAGATATAGAGTTAAAGAATTATAAAGATATTAAATTTCATAAATTAGCCAGCTATGCTAACCATGGAAACTGTTACTATATTCAGATAATTCAAATTGACAGATGTTAGTATAGGGTGTCGTGGCCGTGTGCCTGAGTGTCTGGTCGCGAATCTGGGGACCCGGGTTCGATCCCGACCGACGCCAAAAATTACATCGCAAATTAAAGGCACAAAATTGATCCCTGTGGGGCAGTCTCCACGCCAGCAATGAGTGCCCGTGAGGTGACGCCTGGTAAGCGCCAATACGGTACAAATATTATATCATTAC
This sequence comes from Harpalus rufipes, assembly GCA_951394225.1. Taxonomy (NCBI): domain Eukaryota; kingdom Metazoa; phylum Arthropoda; class Insecta; order Coleoptera; family Carabidae; genus Harpalus; species Harpalus rufipes. Next base: position 7,010,299 of record OX596274.1, read on the forward strand.
CGATATCTGTGTACGAAGCAGATTGGCACACCCAGGAATGGGTAATATGCCGTGATGAAATATTTATTTTATTTTTTATTTAGGTTCCTTTAGACATTCTGGGATTAACATATCTAATGTACAAAATACAACAATAAATATTAATATTCAATAAAATTTTAAATTAAACGTTTACATGTTTTTGAATAACACTTAAGATTTTCTAGAACTACACATAGTTTTCAATATAAAGGAACCTATTACTTAAGTTTGAATATGCAAACTTTGTATAACATAAAATTCTTGGTAATTTGAAATTACAATTAATTAGTAATTCCATGCGCACATTGGACGCAACCAGTAATGTACTGAATTAGTTGCTTCAATTAAACACTATTGTAAAATTTCACAGCGGCTAAATGAAAATAAACATTCCATTGTGTATATAATCTTTCAACGCATTTTTTATCCATCGATTCATTTCATACCCGCATGGAACGAATTTTTTATGTTCGGTCAACACGGGTTTCCTGAAAATACATACACAAAATATTTCATGTAGGTATTTTATTTTGATGATTCACCCATGTAAATAGAAGATATCAAACAGAGTTTTTTTTTAATAATTCAGTGTGATGAAGATTAGTAAATATGGTTTACCTTGAGCTGAATAATTTATTTGATCAATAACTAATAATAAATGTACCTACATAATGTAATGTTTGGTTGCATGAAGCAGAATAATTTTATTGTCTTATATGAATCGCCTAGTTTCAAAACCCGACAAATCCACTTAGGTCAAATTTTGGGAAATCGCAAAAAAACTGTTTCGCTATGTTACAAATGAATAATTATATAAAAACTTCAATACACATACGGAGAGTTTTTACCTCCCGTCACCTTTAGGTAAGGAACGTATTGTCTTTGGTCAAAAAATTCAACGATGACTTTTTAGTGAATAAGCATGTTTAGGGTCCCTATAATACGATTTTACCATTTTACGACGATGTCTGTATGTATGTATGTATGTATGTATGTATGTATCGAGGTATGTATGTATGTATGTATGTATGTGTGTGTGTGTGTGTGTGTGTATTGTATGTGTGTGTGTGGGTGTGTGTGTGTGTGTGTGTGTGTGTGTGTGTGTGTGTGTGACAAAAGTTTCGGATCGCATGACTTCAATACCACGATTCCAAAAATTATATTTTTTTCGTATTCCTCAAGTTTACATCCAGAAGAACAACTGATTACATTTTGGTTATAATTGGTGAACCGGAGGTACCCTCATTTGAAGAGTTAACAGTTAAATTTGGTTTATTAACATTTAACGTTATTATAACTTAAAGAATATATTATTCTCTATACGATTTGATTGCATTTTATACTTCATATTCCATAGATATAGAGTTAAAGAATTTTAAAGATATTAAATTTTATAAATCAGCCAGCTATGTTAAACATGAAAATACTAATAGATTCATATAATTCAGATTGATAGATGTCAGTATAAATAAAAAGTAAATTAATGTGGCAGAGATGAGGAAGTTGAAGTAGATGTTGGGGAAGACACGGAAAGATAGGTAAGGAAATAACTTTAGTGTTACAAGTTTCTAGAAAGATACAAGCGAGATGATTACATTGGTTTGAAAATGTCATGAGGAGAAATGAAGAATATATTGGATGAAGAATGAATAGCTTAGTAATAGAAGGTTGAAGAAACAGAGGAAGACAAAGATAAGATGAAAGGACTGTATTGCGGAAGACTTGAGAGAAAAAGAACTGAATGAGAACGACACGTAAAACAGAAATGAGTAGAAGAAAATAAAAAAGTCACCCCTAACGAATGGGGAAGCTAAAGAAGAAGAAGATTTTAGTGTCAAGTACAATTCGCATAGCTTGTTTATGAAATAATTTTACTGGAAATTTAGAATCTTTTGCAAGAAAATTTATGTATGGAATTTACACATAACTCACAAGATTGACGGAAGGTATTGTGCTGGCCACAACATTTTTTTTTATTAGTAAGCAGTTTCATTACCATAGTTACAAATGACGGCAATGTATTGAAGCGTTTATTTTATGAGTAAACTTAGGTAATAATTGTCAGACTCGTCAAACTGTCACATTTCAATTTAATTTTTTATACAATTGAAGAAAGCAGATTACAAGATGGTATAATTCAAATAATAAAGTTTCAGATGTATTTCCTGCTACAGTTCATAAACGACCCAGACCCTGCCCAGCAACAATTCCAAAAATCAATAACAATTATATCTTACTCCAAATGATTTGTTTCTTTGGGGAGACTTAAAAAATGGATACAATCGTGACAGAATAAATATTGAACAATTAAAATACAGAATTACTACAGCTTCACAAAATATTACTCCCCAGCGAATGCTATTAATTCTTCTTATAATCGTTTGGATATTGCTTAGAAGTCAATGGTGTCAATTTTGAGTATTTGATAAGTTAAAATTAAAATTATTCACTAGTTTAATGTAGTTCTTAATAATTGTATAAACATAAATAAATAATTTCTCATTTCTTTAATTCATAATTTAATATTTATTTTGGTCTATGTTAATTATCCCCATGTTTATTTATAAAATGAACGCTTTAATACATTGTTGTCAATAACTTTATATTGTAACTATACTAATGATATATATACCCTATGTTTACTAATAAAATAAAGTCCCGGTATAATGTTGATGATAATGAACGAAAAACTACTTTGTTTAATACGAAAAACTAATTAATAATGTCAAAATTTAAATTTAAAAAATCGAATTTTGATTTTATACTTTTGATATTTCGGGTTCATTGAACTTACTTCCCAAACTTCTTTTATTTTGGATTTATAAGAAAACATTAGGGGTTTTCAAATTATTAGATCGGGAATCTCATCAATTATTTTCTACATATTGATACTGCATACATAATCCTCTGTTATAGTAGCGTCCTGTGAAGGATCATTGTATTTTTTTTATGTTTTTTCTATAGAATATTATCATCTTTAAATTTGTCGTTGTTAACCTCTAAATCACCGGATTTTTTAGATGTATTATGTTCGCCCTTACAATCTGAATGTTTAGTTATTATAAATTATTTAAATTATTTGGAAATTTGATAGTTTATAAAATCCAATGACTACTATTTCCTTATTAAATTATTGCAAAGAAATATTTTGGATTTGCTGGCATTTCCAACCGATTATGGATTTGTCTGGTTTTCTTGAGCATTCGTATTTGCCTAGGTTACTCATATTCGTGCAAATACGAACGGTATTCTTTCATTTCACTACTCTTGAATAGTTCTAATCTACTATTTATATATTTAGATGTACTACTTTCTTGAAGTTTTACATTCTTCATAAATATTTTATAGATTTTATATTATTTGCATAATACTCGTATAAGCACTGATTTTGTTGTAAATACATATTTTTTTTAAGTTTTTGGATATTTATACGTTTATAAATATAATATAAAAATATTAAAATTTACCAATTAACACCTATAACTAACAATACACTAAAACAGAATAATTAATAACAAATATATTTACTTACAATATCTGCAAATTCATCAATTTCAAGTTGTTATTCACTTTTTTTAATTGTTACTACTACTAACAATGAACGTTACAATATTATTTACACTTAACACACACTAAAAACACTAATAATAAGAATAGAAATAGTTAAAAACACTTATACACATAGCAAGTGTTGTTTGCATAGACAGAGCTACCGATAAACTAAAACTGAACACGATTCAATGCAATAAACGAACAGACCTGTTAGAACTAAAAATGCCATTCTCACTTTATTTTCATCAGTTTATATCGATGAATATGACGTTAGTGTACAGTAAAATTTTTGAAAGATGTCCGATCAAGGGCACCTGTATCACGAACGAATTAACAAATAGGCATACATTTATCTCTTTCTTTTGCAAAGGCTGTAAGACTGTGTGATAAGGATGGATATAACACGCTTGTCTTTCAAAATTTCATATTGTTTCGACTAAGTTAGGACATTCCATTTATAAACGATGCTCGTTGTTGATAATACTTTCGCTGTAACGTAAGTTTATTTATTAATTCAGATACATTACCTGGATTCATAGCCGTACGTATAACGTTATATTCTGTCACTGACACTGACATTGTGTCAGTATCTTATTTTTAACATATTTGGTTTTACATTTGCTTATAAAATTACTAGTTGACTTATTTTTGAATTTTGAATATTTTTCCTGTAATATATATTTTTATAATAATAAAATAAAATAAATAAATAAATAAATAAATATTTCATCACGGCAAATTACCCATTGCTGGGTGTGCCAATCTGCTTCATACACAGATATCGGTAATGATGGAATATTTGTACCGTGCGGGCGCTTACCAGGCGTCACCTCACGGGCACTCATTGATGGCGTGGAGAGTGCGCCACAGGGGTCAATTTTGTGCCATTAAAATGCGATGTAATTTTTGGTGTCGGTCGGGATCGAACCCGGGTCCCCTAGATTCGCGACCAGACACTCAGGCACACGGCCACGAGACCCCATTAATAAAATAACAGTAGTATTTTACGTACCCTCATAAAAACTAAGCAAACGACACTACTGAATTTGTCATGATGGGCGGAGCAAAAATCTGAATTCATACAATTCGTAGACAACCTTGATCGGACATCTTTCAAAAATTTTACTGTACCTACATACACACACACTTACAGACAACATAGTAAAAACAGTAAATTCATACTGTAAGGACTCTAAAATTATAAGGCAGGATTCTTAGCTTTCATATTTCTGGCCAATAAAATTAAATCGATGTGCGTTACGGCATAAAATATTTAATTCGTTATAACTTTATGATGAATTTTTTTAAAAATTATTTAACTTTATTACTTATTAATCAGTAAGTATTTTACGAATTTTACATAAAGCTTTTTTATTTCGATTATGGTTTATGGCCCCATTGAGGCACTTTCTATACGAATCATACAACTACACATACATACATATAATTATAATTTTTATTTCATTTTGTTAAACTCTTGATGTTATACCTCAATTATAAAACATATAAATAAATATAAACACAAATTAATTATCTTATCGATTTCGGTTTTATTCAAAAAACCATCGTCAAAGTAATAAGAATAAATTATAAAGTAATAAATATTTTTATTTATATTTATTACTTTATAATTTATTCTTATTACTCTGACGATGGTTTTTTGAATAAAACGATAAGATAAGATAATTAATTTGTGTTTTTATTTATTTATATATTTTATAATTGAGGTGTAACATCTAGAGTTTAACAAAAAAAAAAAATTATAAATATAAAATGTACCTCCAAGGGAATAGAACAACGTATGAAATAATACAAGAAGTTACATACATATAAGCTTGTGAATCCGGATTTTTTTTTTTTTTATCAAATCAAAGAAGGTATTTACTGCTAAGAATGGACCGAACAAAATCTAATTTAGTTTGGTTCTAAAGTATAAGCTACAAATAAATCACATATTTTCTTTATTTATTTGAAAGATATTAATGTGTTTCACACACCATAATGATATGTTTTTGTAATGCTACGAGTACAACAACAACTTGTACCTAATGAAAAACACAAACACAAATTAAAGAACTTATCACTCATTGCTGTCTCAGATTCATTAAATCTAAATCCGAATCGGCCAAAATCAATTTATTAGAAGTTCTTTCATCACTACTTTCATTAAACAAGTCGCCCAAACATGTAACTGTTTTTTACCAATGACAAAGAATTATTTCATACACTCATATAGCATATCATCTTTATTTTATTCATAAATAGTAAATGTCGTTTTAGTTAATTCTTAATTTATGTTTATTAAATACATCATCAAATTACTTTTTGTACCGAGGAACCTATTTTGGGAAACACTACTGTCGTCTATTTTTGGTCGAATATCGATCGAAATAAATGTTTAAACCATAAAAAATATTGCATAAAGAATCTATGTACAAGTTTAGATTTTATTCTGTTAGGAATTAATAACTTCAGTACTTTTAGACGAGGTATAGATTAGTTTAGACTAGACGAAATACTCGTAGATTAAAATATTTTCAATTTTAGGCTATAGTAACTGGCTTGCAAAAAATCACAGTTACAAATCAATTAGCAAAGTTTTTATCTTTTTACTTTCTGCCACCTATAGGTAAGAAAAGGTATTGTCTTTGGTCAAAAAATTCGATGGTGTTTTTAATGAATAAGCACGTTTTAGAGTCCTTACAGTATGAATTTACTGTTTTTACAATGATGTCTGTAAGTGTGTGTGTATGTATGTACAGAAAAATTTTGAAAGATGTCCGATCAAGGTCGTCTGCGAATTGTATTTATTCAGATTTTTGCTCCGCCCATTCTGACAAATTCAGTAGTGTCGTTTGCTTAGTTTTTATGAGGGTACATAAAATACTACTGTCAAGTTAGTGTTACCAGAACCTATTCAACTCTTCCCATTACTGTTAGATTGAGGAATCCGTAGTCAAACAGGTCTTTAGTGTTATAGAATTTGAGAAATCGTGTCTCCAACAACCTCACACACACACAGACATCATTGTAAAAATGTTAAAATCGGATTCTATGGACCTTAAATCGTGCTTATTCAATAAAATCTGGATATACGATTTTTAGCATGAATCCAATACCTCTCTTAGCGAGAGGTAAAAAATTAAATGGGCTAGACCAGTGTTTCCCAACGTGGGGCCCACGCCCCACAGGGGAGCAATTTGATTGTTAAGGGGGGCAATTCGAAAATGAACTCGACTCCGGATCATTTAAATGCAATGCTAGATTTCGGTGCCAAATTTAACGAAAAAAACAAATTCTTAAATAATTGCGGTAAATAATTATTAGGTATAATTTCGCCTGACGAGACCAAAATATCAACTGGGTGTTTGGCGTCGTCAAGTAAACTTCCCTGCGGCAAATTGATTTTCCAACATAGATGATGCAGCCAATGTTAGTGGATTTGTCTGATATATCAAATAAGCAGTATAAAGAAGAACTCGCAGAATTGCAAAATGATGAGTCAGTTAAAACTTTATTTAATATAAAAGGAGCGATGGCATGGTTTTGTGAGGAAACAGAAATCAAATACCCAAATTCAACCAAATGTGCAAGAAAACTATTGCTACCGTTTCCATCTTCATATTTAGCTGAATGTGGATTTAGTGCTGTAAATGATTTACTGGTAAAAAAAAAAGAAATCAGCTGGATATAACATAACATGGAGACTTGAGACTGAAGCTAACCAAATTGGAACCTAATATAAAATCTCTGTGCAGTAAGCAACAAGCGCAAGGTTCTCACTAAATTAAAATAATTAATTAATATAGAAAAATCTTTATTAAAATTATTTGGAATTTGAATTTCAGTTTTTCATTATATGCTTTGAAAATTTACTTACTGTGTTTCGTTAACAATTTGCTAGTGATTTCTTCCTAAAACATATCATTTAAGTTTCTTAAGTGAACAATTCAATTTTTTAATATTAAAAATTATATATGTTACATAGGGGGGCATAAGAATTTTAGAAAGGCTAAGGTGGGGCATGGCACAAAAAAAGGTTGGTAAACACTGGGCTAGACTCAGTGGCGTCGGGTCTACGCGCGCTACAATATTATATTTTTTGGCTGAAAAATTTCTTGACTGGAAAGGTGATTGGGAAGAAGAAATTACTGGATATCAATCAATTATTATTTATTTACTTCTCTAATATAAAGTATTTCAACTATTTATACACCGTAATCCTAGTAATTTATTACTAGGATTTACAAGGTAATCGTTTGGTTAAGTCTGATAAATTCCCAAACAATTAACTGCGATATTGCGAATTACTAAAATCTATGTTAAAGGGAACATAATAATAAATAAAAGGGTAGTTAAATGTAAAACAACTACATTATAGATATTTTTGTTTGTTAATACAGCACAAGTATAGTAAACATTAAACAATAATGTTCGTAGGAAGTGTTTGCTGCTCGAAACAAATGAAACAGTATGGGGTCAACCAGATGTCCACATGTGTACACACACACGTTGGGGAAGGGTGTGAGGAGACAGGAAGCACAACCAATTGATGTTAAAATAACCTCGGGTGACTCATCAATTAAATGGAGTAATTTAGATGTTTCTTTCTCTGCAGACCAGCTATTTGTATTGTACGTTGTGCTTGTTTTTCCAGATATCAACTCAAAATTTTTCAACAATTTTTCAATCAATGATTAATTAGCGGTTGGGAAAAAATGTAATTTTTAACGTCAAATGAGGTCAGCGTGGAATTAAAAAAAATTGGCATGAACGAGGAATTTCTGTTTTGAGCCCCAACAATAATCCATACACGTAATTGGTTTTTGTTTTCAACAACAATCCTCCATGTTAATAATCCAAATGTACATAACATGAAAATTAGTTCTCATTATTTATAACGAAGAAGGATATGTAAAAAATTAATGGATCCTCTGGGAATTGAGCCCACGATAATCATATCTAGTACATTGAATACAGCGCGACAACACCTATGGAGTTGAAATGGCACCACAAACATTTCAATTACATTAAGAATTGTTTTCCAATAGTTAATTTCTGTATTATTGTTACCCAAAAAGAATTCATTATTTAAATATTTTTTATACTTGTGTAGTGTTACAAATAAATGTATTTTCGTCTTCATGATTCCATCGTTAAATATGATAAATTATTAGGAACGGTTTTTACCTTCCGTCATATAGGTAAGGAAGATATTGTCTTTGGTCAGAAAATTCGAAGGTGAGTTTTTAATAATTAAGCACGTTTTAGAGTGCCAGTACGAATTTACTGTTTTTGCGATGATGTCTGTATGTGTGTGTGTGTGTGAAAAACTCCTGTTATTTTTTTTTCCTTTTATCTTATTATAAATATTATATATATATATATATATATATATATATATATATATATATATATATATATATATATATATATATATATATATATATATATATACAGGGTCATGATCATAGCAGAAATTTTGTATCACTTCCGGTTTTAGCGGAAATGGGTACAACTTTAAAACTAGCATGGGGTATTTTTATATTTTTTTTCAGAATGTACATGAAATTTGCTTCACAATGATACCAAATTATCATAGTTTTACTTTCACCATTTCAAAATGGCAACCATCTATTCTCAAAATATGTATTAATAAAATTCCATACAAAATAAGACATACCAAGCTATGAAAACAATTTTATTTCTGCTATGATCTTCTTATGAGCCACTTTGTCTAGTTTAACTTTGCTTATTAACATTTTTTGTATCTCTCAAAATAAACGAAATATTCGTGGTGCTGGACTTACGCCAAACACCCTGTATATATATATATATATATATATATATATATATATATATATATATATATATATATATATATATACGATATAATTATATTCTTTTATTCATATTCAATGAAAGAGAGAGATAAAGAATTGAAAAGAAATATCTTGCAACCTATGCTGCTAAAAACTGCACTATGGAAACAGAATATTCAAATATTACTAATTGACATGTCAGTGTGAAATAAAATTTACATATATATATATATATATATATATATATATATATATATATATACATATATGTTTTTAATTTCTACTTCTTATTTTAAAAAACATATTGTTCTTTTTTGGAGTAATTCAGTTCAGTTTAGAACGAGATAAGATCAGTTCATTTCTTCCCTAAAAAAATCGCAAAAAAAAATCTGTGTGGAATTTGTACAAAATACGTAGAATTGACGGAAGGTAATGTGCTGGCCACATCAGATTTTTTCTGTACAAATAAGTTCCCTACTAATCGATATTTACAGCTGAAGATGGTATAAAAATATCAGAAGGTTCAAAATGCTACATTTTATTAAGAATTTATTAGTTTCTTAGTAAAAATCGCTGAACGTCTTCAAAATCTATAAGAATGTATTTAGTTGTCATGCATAAAAATTGTTACTCCATATACTCACATAGAACTGATCTATCAGACAATAAACTTTATGAGCTAAAAGTAACGGATGTAAAAATTTAATGTAGCCAGTCAGATTGTCTCTCGGAAGTTGAATTTTTATTTTATAAAAATTTCGTTCGGTACGTAATATAATTTGGGAAGACATAAAGGTTTTTCACTGTTGCATTAAAAAAATAACAGACTTTTATATTAACATTATGACGCAAATAGTATTTTTCTTAAAATTTGGACGGTGTGTTAAACAGGATTATTTTAAACTTCCTTTCATACAGTGGCTGCTCTTGGAACATTTTGATTGTAGAGCCACTCAGCATAAAATATCTACTACCCCCCCCCCCAACCCGCCTTCTTTCTTAAAAAAAGAAAGATTAATTTATCATCCTAGTCCAAGGTTATTTTGAGGTGTAAAGTAAAGGTTCATAATTTTAAACAATTTTGTTTAAAGATATTGACACATAAATAATGTTATAGTAAAATAGTCTAATGTGGCACAATACCTTCCGTCAATCCTATGTATTATGTATAAATTTCATACTTAAATTTTATTGCAAAAGATTCTAAATTTCCAGTAAAATTATTTCATAAATAAACTATGCAAATTGCACTTGACACTGACATCTTCTTCTCTAGCTTTTCCCATTCGTTAGGGATCGCTATTTTTTATTATCATCTTCCACTCATTTCTATCTTATTCATCTCTCCTCGTGACATGTTCAAACCAATGTAATCGCCTGTCTTGTATCTTTCTAGAAAGTTCTATTTATTTCCCTTATTCTTTCATTCCTTCCCGTATCTTTCCGTGTCTTCCCCAACATCTATGTCAACATTCCCATCTCTGCCACATTCATTTACTTTTCATTAATACTGACATTTGTCAATTTGAATTATCCGAATATAGTAGCGCAGTTTCATTGGTTAGCATTGCTGGCTGATTTATGAAATTTAATATTTATATAATTCTTTAACTATATATCTACTGAATATGAAGTATAAAATGAAATCAAATCGTATAGAGAATAATATATCCTTTAAGGTATAATAAACTTAAATATCAATAAATGATATTTAACTGCGTTTTTTTCAAGAAAAACTGTTTAAATCTTCAAATGAGGGTACTTCCGGTTGACCAATTGTTACCAAAATGTAATCACTTCTTCTTCTAGATGTAGACTTGAGGAATGCAAAGAAATTATAATTTTTGGAATCGTGGTATTAAAGTTATGTGATCCGAAACATTCGTCACACACACACACATACACACACACACACACACACACACACACACACACATACGAGTACATACATATAGACATCATCGTAAAAATGGCAAAATCATATTATATGGACCCTAAAACATGCTTATTATTCACTAAAAACTCATCGTTAAATTTTTTGACAAAAGACAATAGCTTGCTTACCTAAAGGTGGCGGAAGGTAAAAAATAATCACTTCAAATAATAGTAACGTTTTAAAAAGAAAATTGTAAATAGAACAATAGTTATATGGAAATGAACTTAATATAGTTTCCAGCATTAGTAAATATGTAGGTATGTATTTAAATTAATAATATAATAATTAATAATAAATTAACAAAATTAATAAGGGTATTGTGTTGTCCACATCAGATTTTTTTATGAAATCCTTATCTCTGATAGAAAGCGTTATGGAACCAATGTTTACTTGGATTTTTTCTAGTTTTTATATCTACAATTCATACTCCGAAACCTTGTCCTTCTTTACAAGTCGATATAAATTAATATTTTTTTTAAAGAATAAAAATAACCCCTCTGTAGTATTCTACACGGGAAATTTGAGTGATATTTAGTAAATACATAAATATAAATACAGTAGAAAAAAATCTGTTGAGGCCAGCACAATACCTCTCGCCATTTTCATTTTATGTAGCATAGGGCGCGAGCAGTTATGTGACTGTTGGTCTTGGCAAGCAGATGTGGGGGCCCGTGTCAGAATGAATTTAATTCGAAACATTATGATTTTCCAAATCCATGTGGATTATTTTCCTCGACAAGTATATTCCATACTAATGGATGACAAAAAAACATCAAAACATTTTGAAATTTTGAATGAAAAATTATGACATATGACAATTATGACATCTATGTAAAAACTACTAGCCGTCATTCTGACACGGATCCTCATCTGCTTCCCAAGGCCAACAAAGTCACATGTCTGCTCACGTCCTATACGTAACGAATTTAACATTTCTTGTATACACACAAATAATTGAAATTGTTTCTCTTCTTTCGTTCTATGAGAAATTTTATCCTACTATTCTATTATGTTCAAAATTCTTCAAATTCATTGACGGTATTAGCGGTATTACTTAAGGATATATGTAATATTATCATATCTGTAATTTAGATATATAATTAATTAATAATACAATAATATATATTAAATGTACTCTTACCTCCCAGAAAAATCTGACAATGACATTTTGCATTTGCATGTCAATTACAAAAAATTAAATATCGCAACTGTTTTTCGGGCAACGAGATTTATTACAACAGATTATTCTATATTATTATATACTATATCTCCAAACCTATACGAGATATAATAAAAAAAATTAAGTGTGTCAGATTGAGAATTTAACTATCTTTAATATTTGTAGAAACAAAAAAATAATATTTAGAATTTTTTTTGTAGAAACTACCACTTCCGGTTCTCCAATTGTTACCAGAACCTATTCAACTCTTCCCATTACTGTTAGATTGAGGAATCCGTAGTCAAACAGGTCTTTAGTCTTATAGAATTTGAGAAATCGTGTCTCCAACAACCTCACACACACACACATCCACACACATACACACACACACACACACACACAAACACACACACACACACACACACAGACATCATTGTAAAAATGTTAAAGTCGGATTCTATGGACCTTAAATCGTGCTTATTCAATAAAATCTGGATATGCGATTTTTAGCATGAATCCAATACCTCTCTTAGCGAGAGGTAAAAATATTAATTACATAAAACAGTGAAAAATTATATCAGTATATGAAGTAAAGTGTAATAAAACGTAATGATATATTTATGTTTATTTATAAATGGTTGAATATGAGTAAATGAAATGTAAGTAATCAATACTCAAAAACAAGTCAATAATGTATGTATGTCAAATCATATATTAGGTCTATTAGTACATCATTTCCCGCTTTTTTTGACAGAGCGTAATTTACTGACAAACGAAACGAAACACTAAATCATTCATCAGAATTTTTTAATACATAAATACATAAACAAGTGAATACAAATTTTGAATTTCAACATTACTGTGGTAAATATTTTTTCAATTAATTGTTTCAATATACGTTTGTATCGGTTGCAAAAATTCTATTGAAACCTAATGAAAAAATACCATTGCACGGATTCGGCATTCGGAAACTAATGATTACATCCCGACAAGGGTGATTGGACTTCACCCCTTTCGGGTACTGTAATCCGATTAAACTTTTTGTGGCTTAATTAGTATCAGAATCTTATTATCCTAACAAGTTATCTGTAATAACGTTCACAGCGCGATTCGAATATAACTATCACGGTTCGGGAACCCTTGTCCCTGGACTGCAGATAATTAGAATCGGTGTAGGGCGGTCGCTGATATATAAGCCAATAGGGGTGACATTCCCCCTATAGCGATAGACTGGAGATATTGTGAGCAAATCTTATAAGATCTGCTAATCAACTTTTTACCTCTCGCTAAGAGAGGTATTGCATTCATGCTAAAAATCGCATATCCAGATTTTATTGAATAAGCACGTTTTAAGGTCCCTACAATCCGATTTTAACATTTTTACGATGATGTCTGTGTGTGTGTGTGTGTGTGTGTGTGTGTGTGTGTGTGTGTGTGGATGTGTGTGTGTGGGATGTTGGAAGGACGGTTACTCAAAAACTATAAGACTTAAAATTTGTTTAACAACGTATTTCCCAATCGGACATTCATGGGAAGATCTGAAAAGGTTTTGGTAATAATTGGACAACCGGAAGTAGAAGATTCTTGAAAAAAAATCTTCTAAATATTATTTTTTGAAAATTTTTCGTGGTAATATTAAAGAAAATTAAATTCTCTATCTGATACATTTAAATATTTTATTATATATTCCATAGATTTAGAGATAAAAGAAGTATAATATATAAAATAATCTGTTGTAATAAATTTGACAGCCGAAAGAATGCCATGAAAAATAGTTGATAATTTAAATTATTTGTAACTGACAGATAAATGTCAGTGTCAGAAATAATGAGTAATGAAAGAAAAATGTACTTGGAGAATCCCTTAGTTCTTGATCTGTGACTATTATGGAGATGACAAGTCTAGGTTGAAGGACTTAAATTTGTTTCAAACATTATGGGACAATGTACACCAGTACTATAGACTAGAGTAACTTTGAATTGCGAAAAAGCTATCAAATTCTTCTCAAGTAAGTTGTAAATATTGACAAAATTACACATCGATATAAGAATAATCGGAGTGCAATCTATCCGTCACTTTATTAAAGGGAATTAGTGTTATTTAGATATAACATGTATGAAAAAATAAAATGTAAAAGAAGATATGTAAGAATAGATGCACAATCCATATATACATTTTAGACCGCCCAAAATTAATGTTTTTACTAGAAGAATATGAAGAGAAAGTAAACAACGTTGTTCGAATTGAAAATTGCAGTTACCAGCCTAATATTTATATATGGTAAACTCTACTTTGTAATTTATTGTAACATAATTTATGGTAAAATATCTTCATGTTGAGACATGCTATTATTGAATAATAAAGAAGTTTATACGTCATAGATTTATATGAATATATTATTTGTATTTATAAAAATATTCTTTGCTTTATGCATACAGCCAGGTAAAATATACGGCGAGAGGTTATGTGCTGGCCACATCAGATTTTTTTATAACGCGTGGCGGAATTTAATATGAGACCGGTTGTTCCGATGACCCAGGTTCGAATTCGACATGACTTTTTTGTTCAAAAAGCACGACAGTTAATTATGTGGGCCTTTTCTAATTTAATTGAAGGGTCCAAAAGAACCATGTAACTCCAATTTTTTTTTCGATTGTGAGATTATTTTTGAAAAGTACGATGCTGTGGTATTGAGATGAGATGTTTAAAACCTTTGATTTTTTATACTTTCTGATTCAGTGGAGATATAAGAATTCAGTTGCTATCAGCGGCTTCAAAAAAAGTTAAATTCAGTAGGAATGGATATTGTGGATTACAAAATTGTGTCGTGTGATAGTTTTGAACGATAAGTATTTAAATCATTACAAATATAAAAAACAGTACCTTCCGTCAATTCTGCGTATTATGTATAAATTCCATACATAAATTTTCTTGCAAAAGATTCTAAATTTCCAGTAAAATTATTTCATAAACCAACTATGCAAATTGCACTTGACTCTAACACCTTCTTCTTTAGCTTTCTTTATTCGATAAGAGTCGCAATTTTTTATTTTCTTCTTCCACTCATTTCTGTCTTATGTGTCGTTCTCATTCAGCTCCTTTTCTCTCAAGTATTCCGCAATACAGTCCTTCCATCTTATCTTTGTCTTCCTCTGTTTCTTCAACCTTCTATTACTATGCTATTCATTCTTCATCCAATATATTCTTCTCATCATCTCGTTTGTATCTTTTTAGAAACTTGTAACACTAGAGTTATTTCCTCACCTATCTTTCCGTGTCTTCCCTAACATCTACTTCAACATCCTCAATTCTGCCACATTAATTTACTTTTTATTTATACTGACATCTGTCAATTTGAATTATATGAAAATATTGGTAGTTTCCATGTTTAGCATAGCTGGCTGATTTATAAAATTTAATTTGTTTCATTTTTTTAACTCTATATCTGTTGAATATGAAGTATTAAATGTAATCAAATCGTATAGAGAATAATATATTCTTTAAGTTATAATAACGATAAATGTCAATAAATCAAAATTAACTGCTACATCTTCAAATGAGGCTACTTCCGGATCACCAATTATAACCAAAATCTAATCAGTTGTTCTTCTGGATGTAAACTTGAGACATACGAAAATATTATAATTTTTGGAATCGTGGTATTGAAGTTATGCGATCCGAAACTTTCGTCACATACATACACACACACACACACACACACACACACACACACACACACACACACACACATACAAATGGTAAAACCCTATTATAGGGACCCTAAAACATGCTTATTCACTAAAAACTCATCAATGAATTTTTTAACCAAGGACAATACCTTCCTTACCTAAAGGTGACGGAAGGTAAAAACGTAGTCAGAATAAAATAAACAAAACTAATAATTGAAGTGACAGGTCACAGCCAACTAAAATAATCGTATATTAAAAAACAAGTTCACAAGAAATCTTGACTTGTCCTGGGACATAAAATATATTTCAAGACAAGATCAAGGCAAGACAAAGATTATTAATATTAGTGTAATAAAATACGTACTTGTGTAATACTATAATTTAATGAAAAATTACATAACAATTTTATTGAAAAAAAAACGTGCCCAATAAAAATTCAAATGAAAATCTAATCATACAAATTTAAACTGATAAACGTGTTGTGAACGCAAACATTTCAAAACTGAATAGTATAATTCTATATAATGTGCATTGTCGAATATCCAAACCAACCTGCTAATTATTGTTTCAGTATCCTGTGTTTCAAATTTTCCACTTTGCGTTTGTTAGAATCAAATGAAATCATTTCCTAGACTATTTCATAATTTATTAACATTTAATGAAAATAATTATGTTGTAGGACATTTCCGAAAATAAAATAAATATCATTGTACAAATAATTTAACTACAAAACAAATTTTAATTTGTCATAAATCGATTCCTCGGTAAAAGTAAACAGGTAAACAAATTTCCGCTAAATAAATCTATAATT
This sequence comes from Harpalus rufipes, assembly GCA_951394225.1. Classification (NCBI taxonomy): domain Eukaryota; kingdom Metazoa; phylum Arthropoda; class Insecta; order Coleoptera; family Carabidae; genus Harpalus; species Harpalus rufipes. The sequence continues at coordinate 7,027,289 of OX596274.1, forward strand.
AATTACTCAATGACAAAAAAATTCCTACAATTTATGACCAAGAATAATTCTGACTGCGTATTGAAAAAAAATCCACTACTTTAAAACAGACCTTTGGAGAACAAATGCTTATATAAATTTTATTTTCCTTTACGACAAGTTGCATCAATGAGAATTAAATTAAACAAACCGAAATTTTGACAGCAAGAGCTCAATAACTTATTTCACAAATTGTATCTGCAAATTTTTTGGTTGAGGCGCATTGGGGAGACTACCTAGTTATCATTTGCCATTTAGAAAATGATGATGACATATTTGTACCGAGCGTTTACCAAGCGTCACCTCATGAGCAATAATTGCTGGTGTGAAGAGTCGATTTTGTGCTATTTAAAATTCGAAATATTTGGCGTCTGTCGGGATCGAACCCGATTTCCCAGATTCGCGGCCAGACTCTCAGGCACGTGGCCACTAAGCCCCATGCAATATAATAAAATCATATGCTGTCATTGATTGCCGTATAAATTTATGGACAATTCCCGATAATCTATTAACTAACATAATGTGTGGGTGTGAACATTGAAAAGAGTGAACATGTTATACATATATTTTTCAAACAATATCCTAGTAGCACCTACGGTTAATTGCAATGTACTTTGGGACAAATGGGGTCATATAAAAAAAAAAGTTTTTTTTTATAAAATCGTGAAATCCGTCTCATTTAATAAATATAGTAATATAAAATAACATGAAATATGCGACTTTTCAATCATAAATTTGCTAATAAACTTTTGCGGTTGTAAATTTCATGACGTCACGGCTTGTTACTCACACAAAGACATTCCTCTCACACACACACACAACGGTCCACGTGATATCCGTTTGCTGCTGCAAACAAGCTAACCTAAAATTGTGACAGGTGACAGCAGAGTTAAGAGTAAAGGTATGTAAATAAAACATTTATTATAATAAATACCAAAAGTTGTATGAAATATGTTTTTCGTTAACAATATGTTGTGCTGTCACAAAATGAAACACAACTGGTAGAGAGCTGCTGCCGCATCCGACAAGCCGTGACGTAAGCCGTGACGTCAGCGTCCAAATATTTGAAATTAAAGACAACTTTTAAAAAATCATATCTCTGATTCTAAAGACTTGTAAGGTGTAAAACATACACCTACATATTTAATTTGACCTATTCTTTCTAGAAAAAAATAAATTAGAAAATGTGAAATGACCCCATTGTGCCGTTAAACGCGAAAAAGTTAAAGTAGCAACCAACTATTATTTTCATCAGAAAAACATATTTTATCCACAGGTAGAAATATTATTTCCAGAAATTGATAAAACTCCTGAATAAAATGTAAGATGATATTTATGAATGACATTTGACATTTATATTTCATTTTTACCTCCCGCTACCCTTGGTAAGGGAGGTATAGGGATCGTGGGAAAATGACCACGTTTTAAGGTCCCTACAATCCAAATTAAACGTTTTCACGATGATGTCTGTGTGTATATATATGTGTGTGTGTGTGTGTGTGTGTGTGTGTGTGTGTGTATGTGTGTGTGTGTGTGTGTGTGTGTGTGTATGTGGATACGCTCTAATTACAATACTATAGTTCAGTAAATTTTGAAACCTTGTATTTCTACCTTACTCTTATATAGAAAGATGCCATTAGATTTTGGAGTAAATCTGAAAACCTAAAATGGCACTTTACTGGAAGCTCAAAATAGGTTTTCTTCGAAAAATACCTTTAATTGTTATTTTGTGATTTATGTTATATAAAAACTAAAGATTATTAAATTTTCTACAGGTTTGCATTAATACTTTTTCTATATATTTTATGGATAAATTTATAAAACTATCTATAATTTTAATCCCGGAGCCTACGTTTTAAACTCAACTCATACACATGGTTACACAATTCAGAACTCAAATGTTTGTAACTGACAGATATATGTCAATGTCAACGAACTAATCATTTCAAATAATAATATTAACGTTTTATAAAGAAAATAGTAAGTGGAACAATAATTATATGGAAAGGAACTTAATACAGTTTCCAGCATAAGTAAATATGTAAAAATATAGGTAAGTTAATAAAAACATATATCATCACGGCATATTACCCATTGATGGGTGAGCCAATCTGCTTTGTACGCAGATGTCAGTAATAATGATGACATATTTGTTTCGTGCGTTTACTAGGCGTCACTTCACGCGAATCTTTTAATATTTTAGAATTTTAAATGGCACAAAATTGACCCCTGTAGTGCACTCTCCACGCCAGCAATGAATATAGGTAAGTATATAAATAAATAAAATATATCATCACGACATATTACCCATTGCTGGGCAGATATCGATACCGACGATGACATATTTGTACTATGCGGGCGTTTACCAGGTGTCACCTCGTGAGCACTTATTGCTGGCGTGGAGAGTGCACCACAGGCGTCATTTATGTGCCATTTAAAATTCGAAATAGTTTGCGTCGGTCGGGATCGAACTCGGTATTTACATGAATAAAAATTAAATTAAACGGGAGGTATTGTGTTTATAGGTGAGCTACTAATAGAGTTTCACGGCTTGACTTGATATTCAAGTTACTTGACTTGACTGGACTTGAAATCAAGTCAATCTCAAGTCAAGTAATAGTAGCCGAAAATCAAGTCAAGTCAAGTAGTTACAATTTCAAGTACTTGACAAATCAAGTAATTTTTCAATTACTTGAAAAAATCAAGTAATTATGTTTTTAATTATCAGAAAAAGTTCTTCAAGACAACATTCCATTTTCATATAGTTCCTTATGTTTTATAACAAATATCAATAATATACCTTGAAATATAAACTTTTATTCATAAAAATAAATCATACATTCAAATTTAAAAATTAAAAAAGGGGCAAGTCGAATTTTAACTAGACCACCCCCTAAAGTGGTTCCAAATGAATAAAAACAAATTATACTGACAAAGATTCCGTTTAATTTTAATATTTGACCGTGCCTAAATGAAATTGATTTTTTCCATCTAAATAACATGGCATATTTTGGAACTTTATTTTTCTCCGAGATATTAAGAGGTTTAAAAAATCCATTCATTAATGGAATATATACTAGAATGAGTCGTGAATATGTGGACAAAATCTGAAGTCCCAATTATTATTCTTATTTCGAATGGAGTATAGCTTTTTGGGCTTTTGTGCGATAGTTTAACCATCTACAGTTAATTTAATAATAATGATTAGGACTTCAAATTTTGTTGACATATTCTCGGGTCATTCTAGTATATATTCCAATATTTCGTGAATTTTTTAAACCTCTGCACAGATTTTAACTTGCGGTAGTGAATCAGCACAGTATATGGCACAACACGCCGTACCACACACAGAGAGGTTATGATTCTACTGATTCGCGCGTTTTCGTACATAATCGGTTCGTTATCAAGTAGCTTGAATGTGCTTGAAATTACTTGATCAAGTTAAGTAGTATCGATAGAAAATCAAGTCAAGTCAAGTAATGAATTTTTGAAAAGCTTGATTTTCAAGTCAAGTAATTTACAAAAATATCAAGCTACTTGATGAAACCCTAGCTACTAATATGTATTTACACAAGTGATTAAATCGATTTTTTCCTATGTTCATTATTAAAATGTTGCTTTGGTAACTAGATTTCAGTAGATAAAGTAGGTGTTGACAAAAAAAAAACATCATCACTTCTTGTTTCCTTCTCGTGGGCGTAGCAGTTAATTTAAACTTGAGCCACATAAACAGTTCCATGAACTTGTTATATTCATGTTGTCCATAAATAAGTTAATTAAAGCTTCTTGGAGATACCTATAAAGATATGCATTGTTATTGAAGGAAAACAAAGATTAAAACTTAATTACAATGATATTCGTGCTTTGGAGAGAGTTTAAACCGACGTTAGTGGGCGTCAGTAAACACTTGTCTTGTGCAGGGTCCATCGCAATGCGAGCGCTGAGCGCTTTGGAGCTGGTGAACTTGAGTTATGTGCGCCGAGCACGCGAAACACGCTTTACGTCCTACCGCTGGCGTCGTGATGCTGCGCAGGCGCAGGAAACCGCGTCGACGGGAAATAATAACCAGGTGCAACAAGAACTAATTCGGAATTAATTTTAATTTAAATGAAGTGCTTAAATTGATCGCGATAACCTCGTTTGCTGTTCCGTGACGGAGCTGTCGAAATGATTTTATAGGAGATTGAGCTTGTTTGTTGAGGGCTTGGAGAAACAGGAATAAGTAATTTATCTTGAAATTATAATGTGGTCAATGTAATCATTTTAATGGTAAGTAAATAAATAAATGAATAAATTTATCATTACGGTATATTTACCCATTGCTGGATGTGCCAGTCTGCTTTGTACGCATATATCGGTAATGATAATTCGTACCGTGCGGGCGTTTTCCAGGCGTCACCACACGGGCACTAATTGTTGGCGTGAAGAGTGCACAAACGCAGTCAGTTTTGAGACATTTAAAATACGAAATAATTTTGGCGTCGGTCCCTACATTCGCGATTCAAGCACACGGCCACGAGATCCCTTTAATGATCCCGAATTTTTACCTTCCGTCACCTTTAAGTAAGGAAGGTATTGTCCTTGGTAATTTTTTTTACTATGTCTGTAGATGTATGTGTGTTCGTCTGTGTGTGTGTGTGTGTGTGTGTGTGTGTGTGTATGTGTGTGTGTTTGTGTGTGTGAGAGAGAGATAGAGTATGCGACGATCATTTCGGTTCGCATAACTCCAATATCATGGTTTCAAATATTTTACTGAATAAACACATTTTAAGGTCCCTAGAATCCGATAATAACATTTTTATGGTGATGTCTTTATGTGTGTGTATGTGTGTGTGTGGATGTGTGTGTGTTTGAGGTTGTTGGAGGTACGATTTCTCAAATTCTATAAGCCTAAAGACCTGTGTAACTACGGATTCCTCAATCTACAGTAATGGGAAGAGTTGAATAGACTCTGGTAACAATTGGACAACCGGGAGTAGTAGTATTTTAACAAAAATCTTCTAAATATTATTTTTTGAAAATTTATGTTATTACAAATATTAAAAAATAAAATTCTCTATCCGACACATTTAATTTTTTTATTATATCTTCTATAGATTTAAAGATATAGATATATAATCTATAAAATAATCTGTTGTAGTAAACCTCACAGCCTGCTAACGGCCCAAGCATCTCCATGATAACTACTTAAGAAATTAAAATGTATGTAATTGACATATATAAATGTCATTAATGTCAGTGTCAAAAATTCAGAGATAGCACTGAAGGCTTTTATATATATATATATATATATATATATATATATATATATATATAATATAATAATATATATTATTAATTAAATATTTAAAATGATAGGTATAATACATGAACCCTTCTGAAATAATGAATTAGAAAAATCTCGAACATTTAGAAGAAATGGAGAAAACTTGCTCATAGAATTCCTTGAGTTTAGATCCATATACAGATATGATTATATTTTGTTTATAAATTGTCCACCGAAAGTACCCTTCTTTTCAACTTTTAACAGTTTTTCTTGAAAAAAGCAGTTAAATATCATTTATTGACATCTAAATGTTATTATATTTTAAAGAATATATTATTCTTAATACGATGCGATCACACTTTATACTTCATATTCAATAGATATAGAGTTCAAGAATTATAAAGATATTAAATTTCATAAATCAGGGTATGCTAACAATGAAAACTGCTAATATATTCAGATAATTCAAATTGACAGATGTCGGTATCAATGTAAAGAAAATTAATATGGCAGTAATGCCGATTGAGAAATACGTAGTTAAACAAATATTAAGTATTATAGTTTTTGAGAAATCCTCCTTCCAACATCCACACAAACATACATCTTCACACACACACCCACACACATAGACACCATCGTAAAAATATTAAAATCGGATTAGCGAGAGGTTAAAAAACAAAAATGTATGTTCTATTCATCAACTAGCTAGTATAATTTTCAATGAATTACTAATTTTTAATGGACATACCTTTATAACGGACATTTTTTTAGTCCCGTGGGTGTCCGTTACAGAGAAGTTTCACTGTATTGGTATATAAAAAACAAGCTCACTATTAACATTAAAAAAATATATATTTGATTTATTTTATCATTATTTTAGTAATCGTTTATTATACCTTCTCTCTGGTAATATCTATTGTGGTTATAAATAAAAATGAAATTCTACATGTGGCCAATGACAAAATTTCTTGGATACTCGACCCAGAAGAACTTCAAGGTTGGACACCTTCCTATAAATAATGCAAAAAAAAATCAATTATTGTTTCAATATCTAATAATCTTATTAACAATAGTCGACTATTTAAATATTAATCAAACTAAATATTGCATGATTATTGATTTCATATAAACATGTCTTTAAGAAAAGAATACCTGTAAGCAGAGACAAAAAATCTGTTGTGGCCAGCACAATACCTCTCGCCACTTCCTTTTTTGGTTACATAAGTATAGGGCGCGAACAGTCATGTTACATTGTTGGCCTTGACAAGCAGATGTGGGGGCCCGTTTCAGAATGATAATTAGTCATTACGTTTCATTTAGAATTTCAAGATTTTCTTAATACACGTAGTTAATTTGTCACCAGGAGTGTGGAATTTACTTGTCGAGGAAAATAAACCATATGGAATTGGAAAATCACTAAATTTAGAATGAGAAATTATGATATTTACATCTATATACATAATTACTAGCTATCATTCTGACATGAGTCTCCATATCTGCTTGTCAAGGCGCCCTATTGTATTTAACATTTCTTGTATACCTACATTCTACAACAAAAATTATACTTACATATATATATTCCTTATATTTAGATTGTTTAATTTTAAATTTATTTTATGAAGAAATTTTGTCCTCTTCTATTTTTTCGAAATGTTTCCAATTCATTGTCAGGATTGACAGTATTTTTGAAGGATATATGTAATAGACCTATAATTTTAAATATTTAACTATTAATACATTAAGAAATAATATAATGTATGTACTTCCCAAAAAAACTCTTTAGTAATATCTACGAATTTCTGACACTGACATTTATCTGTCAGTTACAAACAATTTAAACTATTTTCCATGGCATTCTTTCGGCTGTAAAATTTATTACAACAGATTATTTTATATATTATATTTCTTTTATCTCTAAATCTATAGAATAAATAATAAAATATTTAAATGTATCAGATAGAGAATTTAATTTTCTTTAATATTATCACGAAAAATTTTCAAAAAATAATATTTGGAAGATTTTTTTTCAAGAATCTTCTACTTCCGGTTTTCCAATTGTTACCAAAACCTTTTCAGATCATCCCATGAATGTCCGATTGGAAAATACGTAGTTAAACAATTTTTAAGTCTTATAGTTTTTGAGTAATCGTCCTTCCAACATCCTACATACATACACACACACATACATCCACACACACACACACACACACACACACACACACACACACACACACACACACACACACAGACATCATCGTAAAAATGTTAAAATCGGATTGTAGGGACCTTAAAACGTGCTTATTCAATAAAATCTGGATATGCGATTTTTAGCATGAATGCAATACCTCTCTTAGCGAGAGGTAAAAACGAAAAATATTTCGTTCAGTTCTTATTCAAACGAAACCGAAAAATTTCGTTTTCGTTCTTAATGTTCCCACCTAAATCTTTTCGTTTTCGTTTTCGTTCACAGTAGTTAAATACCGGTTAATACCAGTTATAACTATTAATGAGTAACAATTGATGAAAATATAGAAATATAAGTTTTTTTTTTATTAAACATGAAAATAAAACATACATATAAAGGAACGATAATACATATATAAAAATAAGAAGAAAAGCTTGTGCTATGGCCTGAATTTTTTACAATAACGAATAAAACATTAATTACATTTTATTTCACCTAACTAATAGTACGTTTTCAAGCAAATCTTCCTTTATGTTAGTTCTCTCATATATGAACTTAACATAACTAATAAGATGAATACCGACAGTGTGTGCAAATGAAAATTATCGTAGTCAGTGTTCAATAGATGAAACTACGAGTATACCGTTTAACCTAATACGTAACAGGGTTAGCTACGGGAGAGTTACTTTGAAAGTCTGCTTGTTTGCAACTCAAATATCTGAAAATTCAATAATATTTGCGTGTAAAATATTTGCTGTAAATAAAATTAAATAAAATAACGGTTAAAACCGATAACCGATATTAATTATTTTGTTTTCAATCATGAACGAAAAAAATATATTGCGTTTTCGTTTCCGTTTTCGTTCTTATAAAAATTTCGGTTTATTTCGTTTTCGTTCTCTTTTCGTTTTTAGTCCCTGTCTATAAGTACCTAATATGGGTTAATACTCTATAGTCTATATGAATTACAATAAAGTAGGTTAGCAGGTTATAAACAGCTTCAGAAAAAGCTCGCAGATGATAATGGATTCAGAACCACTAGAAAATGTTATATTTTGATTAATAGTTGTTGAATTTAATTCGATTTAATGAACTCCACGTTAGTATGCAAGCATATTATCATTAAAGCCCTACAAGCCATACAAGAATTAATAACACAGAATCATTGTTCATTCTCTGAAAGACACAAAAAGTTACTTTTCAAGCACATTTTTCAATTTCAAATCCACAATGACCTGAGCGCGATAGTATATTATTTAAAATATCGCTGTACTAAAGTTGGTAACTGATTGCATTAAGTGATACCGGTTGTAGATCAAAATCGCCCAAACTCAATTATTTACAAATTATTTCTCACGTGCAAATAACCCCTGAGGTATATTATACAGAAAATATTATAAATAAAATATTCATTTAGCAAGATTGGTACAATAATCATTGTACAGTAAAATTTTTTAAAGATGTCCGATCAAGGTTGTCTACGAATTGTATGAATTCAGATTTTTGCTCCGCCCATCATGACAAATTCAGTAGTGTCGTTTGCTCAGTTTTTATAAGGGTACATAAGATACTACTGTTATTTTATTATTATAAAAATATATATTATAGGAAAAGCATTCAAAATTCAAAAATAAGTCAACTAGTAAGTTTATACGCAAATGTAAAACCAAATATGTTAAAAATAAGATACTGACACAATGCCAGTGTCAGTGACTCTGACAGAAACGTTATACGTACGGCTATGAATCCAGGTAATGTATCTGAATTAATAAATAAACTTACGTTACAGCGAAAGTATTATCAACAACGAGCATCGTTTATAAATGGAATGTCCTAACTTAGTCGAAACAATATGAATTTTTGAAAGACAAGCGTGTTATATCCATCCTTATCACACACTCTTACAGCCTTTGCAAAAGAAAGAGATAAATGTGTGCCTATTTGTTAATTCGTTCGTGATACAGGTGCCCTTGATCGGACATCTTTCAAAAATTTTACTACTTTTACTACTTATTAAAATGAACTGGGTCAGGTATTAAAAACAGTTGCATATTTTTTGTCAAATTACGAAAATATAAGTAAGGCTTGATTTACACTAGTACAATGACGGTACAATAACGGTACAATGACGGTAGGGTACTTCTTGCTCCAATGTATTTTATTGGACCCATTTACATCTTCGTTCTCGGTACGATGACAGTACGCTGACGGTACGATGACGGCACATTGATATTCAGTGATTTACTTTAGCGGTACGACCACGCTACAGTATAGTTTTGTTTCTATTGAAAAAATCGAGGAAAAAATATTGTAACATAGTGACTGCGTGAAATACGGCAAAAATTGAAGGGGTTATTCCCTGAACCATTCTAAGATGATTTTGTTTTTTTGATGATTTTTGAAAAGCTACAGGGCGAAAAAAAATCGACAAAACCAATTTTGATGTTTTTCAAATTATTAATCCAGTAGGCAAGGTATGTGTCAAATTTATTGAGACTGATTGACGTTTGGCTGTTTGTAACATACTGAGATCGCTGGATTGATCGAGGTGGACCTCACTTATGGCCTGCTCGATCCCCGGACTTAAACCCCATGCATTTTTTCCTATGGGGCCATCTAAAGTCATTAGTTTATTCTACTCCATTGACAGTTTTGGACGATTTAAGACATCGTATAATTGTTGGGTGTAACTCCATAAGAAACGACCCTGGTGTTTTTGAAAGAGAAGAAGATTGGATTCTTGTATCGTAGCTGGAGGTACTCATTTTCAACAGTTCTTGTAGATTAACAAATTTTACATGTAATTTTTGGTATTAAAAAAACGGCTTTTCAAAAATCATCAAAGGACAAAATATTGTTAGAATAGTCCAGGGAATTACCCCTTGAATTTTTACTGTATGTTTAATAAACACCCTGTATATGAATAATCATCATATTATAATCATTATTCGAATATCCGAATTATTTTCAATATCAAACATTTTAGATATTTAAATATTAAAAATATTTGGATAGGTAGTCGAACTATTTTCAAATTAAAACTATTTGAATTTTGTGTACGTTCCATTCTCGTCTAATAAGATAATCAACAAGTAGTTTTTTTTTTAAATTTAACTGTTTTTCTATTAGCGAACTACAAATATTCTTTGATCTCACCACCTCTCTCAGAAAATATCTGCTTTCCAGTTATAGAAAAAAGCTATTAATATAAGGCAAGGCTTTAATTTTTGCAGGAAAAGGTTGGCTTTGGAAGCAAGGGTCAGGATTCGTGTGTGGGCTGTGCCATCGTGATTAAGTTAATGGGCTCGCCAGTGCCGTTTTTTGTCTGCAGAAGATGAATATTTAATAGCGTCGGTTAATATCGGTTGATGAACGATATCGCTGCGCGGCCACCAAATCATTTGATTATCGTCGCCGATAGCATCACTCACATTGCGTTCTTTGTGTTACGCCTGCCTTTTCATCCTACTCTTTCAGTTTAATGATTTTCAAATATTGATTCCACTCCAATTAGTTTATTGACTGGGAATCATGATTTCTCATATTTTAACAAAAATACTTAAAAAATTCAAATACATTTTCTTATCTTAGTTCGTTACGAATAAGAAAAAAAATCACTTACTCTAATTCCTAAAGAAGTTAAACTTATATTTCTCTTTTGCAGGTTAGTAGTTTTCAAACTCTGAGGAAGATCAGAAGTTATAATGAATTTTGAAGAAGTTATTCGTTTGTATAAAATTGTAAGTTTTTGCAAAAGCTTTAGATATTTTCTTTAATATACGAGAACGTATCGTATGTTGTTGTTAAAATTATGCTATTTACCAAAAAGTTAATGTAAGAATCAATAACAATACATTTATTTATAATGAAAATATGGAAAATAAAAATTTCTTGTCTTATTCACACTACAATTTATTTATTTACATTATATAAAATGATAGGCTTATGCGTGTTGGAATAGTCTCTATGTGTAAGCTGTCTGCAAAAGTTTCTTTGAGTTGACGACATTTTATGGTAATGTTAGCTACAAAATTAGAAATTTGCTGGATAAACACAACATTGACATTCTTTTCAATTCTGTAACAAATATATAACATGAACTTTGTCAAAAAAATGACGAAACAGCGTTGGTAGAGAATTCCGGCGTTTACAGACTTAACTGTGGTAATTGTAATTGTAATTATGTCGGTAAAACAGGTGTAGAAAGTTTTCTACACGTTACAAAGAACACAATTACTCAATGTTTTCCGAATATTTTATCGACACCGGTCATAGTTTCGATATATATATATATATATATATATATATATATATATATATATATATATATATATATATATATATATATATATATATATATATATATATATAAACTTGTAAATAATCTAATTGATGATGCTCATTCGCTAGCTGACTTAAATTTTAGCGTACCTTAAACTTTCGGCGCAAGTTAACCTTCACATACAGCACCCCTAGAACTAATTACGAACTTCGATCTCCAATTAGACAGTTGTGTGCTACATTCAATACTCTGTCCATCTACAATAACGATCTTGATATTTTCAATGATGCTCAGTCCGTGTTTGGAAAGAAAATTATGAACTATTTCTTGTCCGATCTTTCGCACTTGAATTAAGTTATTCTTAATATTGTCATTTTTCATATTATCTTGTAAATACATTAAGTTATTCTTAATATTGTCACTTTTAATTTTGTTTTACATTGTATTATTCTTGTTTTCGTAAATAATCCTCTGTAATTGGGAACTTTTGTTCCTATTGAGTGATTAATGATAAATAAATAAATAAATAAATAAATAAAGGTTTTGAAATTATACATATCAAACATAATGGTGGAGTTATTAGACTTGGAAATTAAAAAGGCATATTTAATTTTGAATAAATAAATATATCCTGATGACAAAATATTATTTTATTGATGGAAGACTCCAGTTCAGAGTCCATTATTTATAATCGAAAGTGCATGAGTTCTAAATAATCTAATAAATCAGACATTTTTTATTGCGCAATGTCATTCTTACGTCAAGAATATTATAACTTCATTAATATTTATACTCATATTTCCTTGTTAGGGTCAATCCGGGAGAGTTGATCCACATTTGAAAAAAATTATTTGTTTTACAATAAAATTTAAAAATTTACATAAATAGTTAACATTGTTATACAGCTTCAAATATGTATAAAAGAAAAAACGTAAATAATACTCTTAAGCACAAAAAATGAAAAACAAAAACGTTATATTTTTCTGCCAACGAAAATCTTCCGGGTGAAATAGCTTCACTTGGCGGGTGACATGACTTAAAAAAATAAATTATTTTCACATATTAATTAATTACGTATAGGTTTTCTTTTCGTAGTAATTACTTTCTCACACAGAAAATTTCGTGCAATTTTCATGAATCCATTTTTCACAAAAATCGCATTGAATCTAATATTCCGTTTACTTATTGCACTGAAATCTGTATCACAACTCACATTCGTTGTCGTTCATTTTCATTTCAGAATAATCGTTTTCACAAATGTTCATTAAAATTTATGACTATCATAAATCATATTGCTCAATATTTTTATTTCGTTTGTTTTTCATTTTAATTGTTTTCTTCTTTTCACATATACTATTTTTCGCTTCTGACGTCGGTTTTAAGTTCCCTCCATCCACTGTCCTCTATTTGACCATCCAATACGTTTATAATTGGTCAATATAGTGGGTCATCTGTACCTTGATTTTTTGGGCTAACTATCCCAAATAGTCGGGTTAAACTGTTACATTGAACCTCATTCTGCTTGAGAAGTTATATGAATTGCAAAAATATACTACTTTGTATGATGAAAATAGGGTTTCACAGCTTGACTTTATATTCAAGTTACTTGACTTGACTTGAAATCAAGCTAAGCTCACGTCAAGTAATAGTAGCTGAAAGTCAAGTTAAGTCAAATAGTTACAATATCGAGTACTTGAAAAATCAAGTAGTTATTTTTCAATTACTTGAAAAAATCAAGTAGTTCTTCAAGAATACATTTCACTTTCATATAGTTCCTTATGTTTTATAACAATATCAATAATATACCTTGAAATATAGACTTTTATTCATAAAAATAAATCATACATTCAAATTTAAAAATTAAAAAAAGATTTAAAAGTATAATATATGAATTAACATAAACTATTTTAAAATGGACCAAGTCGAATTTTAACCGGGGCGCCACCTAAAGTGGTTCCAAATAAATAAATAAAAATTTACTGGCAATGATTCCGCTTAATTATAATATTTGACCGTGCCTAAATGCTCTTGATTTTTTCCCATTTTGGCACATTTTGGAACTTTATTATTCTCCGAGATATTAAGAGGTTTAAAAAATCCATTCATTATTGGAATATATACTAGAACCATCTACAGTTATCTTAATAATAATGATTAGGACTTCAAATTTTGTCGACATATTCTCGGATCATTCTAGTATACATTCCACTATTGGGTGAATTATTTAAACCTCTGCACAAGTACTTGCAGTAGTGTATCGGCATAGCATATATAACATATTCGTTACGATTCTACTGATTCGCGCGTTTTCGTACATAATCGGTTCGTAATCAAGTAGCTTGATTTTGCTTGAAATAGCTTGATCAAGTCAAGTAGTAACGATAGAAAATCAAGTCAAGTAATGAATTTTTGAAAAGCTTGATTTTCAAGTCAATTCAAGTAATTTACAAAAACATCAAGCTACTTGACTTGATGAAACCCTAGATGAAAAATTCAGAAAGATTACATGCAAACAGGATATTTACATTAAATTATATCGTTCTACAAATGTATATGAATTGCAATAAATACAATCAATTTTATTAACCTTTCAGAGAAAATACAAATTCATAACTGGAAAACAAAATGCTACAACATGAACAATGTAATAGAATTAAAATAAAATTTCCCTTCATCACCGCCACATTTTTCATTATTCTGTGAAAATCAAGGTTGGGAAATTCATCGATATTTGAATGTAAGTGTCGTGCGAAGACACAATCAATCATACTAAAATACATAAATCATACAAAAGGTTACTAATCGCGGCCCACCATGTAATCAAATTATTGTTAATCAATCAGATCTCCATTTTGCTCTGCTTCTGTCTCTTTACCGGCTGAAAATTAAGATAGAATGTATGCACGTGCGGTCCTATAATTTTATTTTACTCATTTATCAGAAAAAAATATTACTTTGTCAATTTGATTCATGCGTGCTTTTAATTTATTGACTTGTTTCACATTAAAAAGTTTTATGTTTTATAATAAAATGGTTTCTTTGGAGAAACGAATAGGCCTATTCTATAAATTCGCTTAACGAATCGTTATTAAGAAATTCGTTATATCTACTTAACAAAAATCGTTATCCTCGATACTCGTAAAATAATAACCTTAGGAGCAAGTTAACAACTTTATTTCCTAAAATCAAATTAGAATTTTAAATGAATTGTTACCAAAACCATTCAAGCTCTTCCCATTAATGTCCAGTTGGGAAATATGTAGTTAAACAAATGTTAAGGCTTATAGTTTTTGAGTAATCGTGCTTCCACCGTCCCACACATATACAAACATACACACACACATATACAGTAAAAATTTTGAAAGATGTCCGATCAAGGTCGTCTACGAATTGTATGAATTCAGATTTTTGCTCCGCCCATTCTGACAAATTCAGTAGTGTCGTTTGGTTAGTTTTTATGAGGGTACATAAGATACTACTGTTATTTTCTTATTACAAAAATATATGTTACAATAAAAGTATTCAAAATTCAAAGATAAATCAACTGATAAGTTTATAAGCAAATGTAAAACCAAATATGTGAAAAATAAGATACTGACACAATGGCAGTGTCAGTGACTCTGACAGAAAATAACGTTATTTGTTTATGAAATAATTTTACTGGAAATTTAGAATCTTTTCCAAGAAAAATTATGTATGGAATTTATACATTATACACAGGATTGACGGAAGGTATTGTGCTGGCCACAACATATTTTTAATCATGATTTACGGTGCAATTATGTTTTTCGTTAATTTTTATGTATTGTTACAATTTGTAAATAACTAACAAATTTGTATCTACAAAAATACATTTATACAGGGTGTTAATAAAAAAACTTTACACACTTTAGCAGGTCATAGTAGAGATGAAAACAAGAAAAAAATTCTAATACACTTAGGTCCAATACTCATTGGTTTTTAGAAAATTTATGTATGGAATTTGTACATAATACACAGGATTGACGGAAGGTACATCAGATTTAACAACTAAGGACTCTAGGTGTTTACGATCAATTGTAAACAAAGTTGCAGCCGTCGTCCAAGAGACTCACGCACTTGATCGTAAACACCTACAGCCGTATTCATAGTGCCCGAATGCTAGTTTAAACTAGGATTATCTTTGTACCTGTGTAGACCGACAATTTTCCCTATTCATAGTAGCGGTTTAACGGTAGTTCCAGTTTAAACCAGGTCCAGTATTTAAACCTGACATCACCCTAGTTTTACACTGGTCTAAGATAGTGAAACATCAGTACAAACGCGTGTGGTTATATAATTTGAATATCATTTTATGTATGTATACAATTGTAAGTACATATTTACATTATATATTTGTATTACACTTAGTTTTGTTAAAAATAAAACAATTTTGAACAAGACAATTAAATATAACCTACTTAATTACAACTTATTTTACAGATATTGGGGTAAAAGTAAATTGATTAATTTATTTAAAGAAATACAAGTGTAATGGATGATATACAAGATATGTTGGATAACATTAATGATGTTCAAGATGTAGTTGAACATCAAAGAAAACAAAAAAAATATTTTCCACAAATCAACCCCTTCGAAAAATATGATGACACACAGTTTAGAATAATCTATAGGTAATTCTCATATACATAAATAAAATAATATGTACATAATTCTGTTTTAGATTCAAGAAAGAAACAAATAAAAATTTAATTGAAGAAGTCAGGCCTTCAATACACATACGGGATGATAATAAAGGAAGGCAAGTTTCTGCGGAAATTCAAGTTTTAAGTACCATAAGATACTTGGCGAAAGGGAATTACCAGAGTGAGACTGGTAATTATAAGAAACAGTATACAGATGCATTTTTTTATATAATAAAAATTATATTACAGCTGATTTACATAACGTCTCTCAAGCGACTATGTCTCGGATTGCTGGAAGAGTAACAAGAGCTATAGCTTCTTTAATAGAACGATACCTCAATTTTCCACAGAACGACAGATAATTATCTGTAATGAAAGAAGAATTTTATATTTGTCAAATGCCAAATATTGTGGGCGCAATTGATTTCTGAAAATTTTATTTATAATAAATATTACATATACTTATATTGCAATAATACATACCAGTATATTATTTTAAAATGTTTTTGTTGTTAAAATGTCTAAACTTAAGACAAAGTTGTCAATTGCTTTCAGTAAACGTCAAAATATTGAGAACTACGCGTGCGCAAACCAAGATCAGCTAGATTCGTCGACTAGAATGGAGCTTAAACCAGGATTACTTGAAGCTGGTTTAAACCAAGTTGAAATATTACTATGAATAGGCTAAATTAAACCTCGTCTAAACCAGAACTAGAAAAATACAGTTTAAACCTGGTTTTTCTAATGTACTATGAATACGGCTGCTAGAGTCCTTAGTTGTTAAATCTGATGTGGCCAGCACAATACCTTCCGTCAATCCTGTGTATTATGTACAAATTCCATACATAAATTTTCTAAAAACCAATGAGTATTGGACCTAAGTGTATATATATATATATATATATATATATATATATATATATATATATATATATATATATATATATCGTCACATACACACACAGCCAGCTATGCTAACCATGGAAACTGCTAATATATTCAGATAATTCAAATTGACAGATTTCAGTATCAATGAAAAGAAAATGAATGTGGATGTTGAGATAGATATTGGGAAAGATAGGGTAAGGAATTAAATGATAAGGGAAATGGTTCGAGTGAAAGGAGTTTCTAGATAGATACAAGAGAGACGATTACATTGGTTTGAACATGTCATGAGAAGAGACAAAAATATATTGGAACAAGAATGACTAGCTTAGTATTAGAATGTAGAAAAAACAGAGGTAGACCAAAGATAAGACGGAAGGACTGTATTGCGGAAGACTTGAGAGAAAAGGAACTGAATGAGGACGACATGCAAAACAGAAATCAGTGGAAGAATTTTTTTTTCTTGAAATATGTCCCGCTCTGATAAAATAAAAATGTGTCAACCTTTACCTTATGTTACTAGTAAATCTCGTTTCGTCTTTGTATTAAATCTTAAAAATGAATTTTTGTACAAGCAGTTTTAGAAAGTAATTCAAAAAATCCCAAAGTCGTTATAAAATTTGTTTATATACTAAAGAATATGTAAAACGTCAAAGTAAAAAAATAAAGTGGTACATTCGTGCAAGAACACGAAGCACACAAAATACATATATCAAGATCCATATTTCGCAAAACGGAAAAAGAAACATATTATTCCTTAATTTTCCGTCTCCTCAGATTTCTGCAGGCAATTTGCTGACGCTGAGGGCAAAGTGTGTTCTCGTTTGAAATTCGCCACTTTATATTCGGTACGCACTGCTCATATTTTATTAAAATTTTATACAAATATACGTCTGCGAATATGGTTTATTACCCTTCGCGAGGGATACGCTAAACACGTTTAAAAGGCGTGGGTTGAGAAGACAAATATTTGCAAAGGCGAATTACACGAACGGCGTGATGTGCGGCTACAGCACACATTCAGCCGTATTCATAGTAAAGGATAAAAACTAGGTTTAAACCAGGTCTAAAAATGGTTATTCATAGTCAAATTTACACCGAATTAAACCTGGTCTAAGTAAATCGAACTTAAACCAGTCTATCTAGTCGGCCATGGCCTTCCAATGTACTGCTCATGCGTAGTGAATACAATTTTGAATTTTGTGATGACAGCTGATGTTCACTGCGCTGATTTCTTACAACTAAAACTGCATTGATCTTTTTATTAGCTTTTAACTACGAAATTAATATTTGTATGTTGATTGAGGTAACACATATTCATGGTTTTAGTACATCAGGATTTGCAAGGAAAGATGGACTTGTTGTAAATATAGACGAACATAATTTGTTTCCCGAAATTAACGCCCCTACTACTTCCAAAAAAAATATATTAATATTAGAACCAGTAGATACAAATTAAATATTCAATAATTCATCAATATCCAGGCAAACATCCCTTTCCCAAAATTTACTTGGACGAGATAATATGAAATTAATGTCTAAAAGAAAGAATATCACTACTAATCGAACTATGGCAATGTATGAAAGAGAATTGCATAATAAAAATAAATATTTAAACTTATGTAAATGTAAAATGATGAAAAAGAAAAATAAATTAAATTAAATAAAAAACTTAAATGTTATGATAAAAAACATAACTGGATTGCAGTCAAATTTTATTTATTTATCTCAATCGACCGGTTTCGTACGCCACATGCGACTTCATCAAATGCGTTTTTAAAAATTGTTCAAAAATTGAATACATTCCATAATAATACTTAGCAATAACAACATACATGGATTTCAACCAAATTATATTTGTTAATTAACTCTTTTTATATATTACAGTTTTATTTTACTAACCTATAATTTTTCTATTCGATATTAATAAATATCTCAGATTGTTATGATTTAAATAAACCCGGTTCTTTTTCCGATATTCCACTACGTTTTTAACGAGGTTTTTAATATCTTCTACATCATTACCATGATCAAAAATTTCTTAAAGATCCTAAAAGGCAATAATATGAGCTACAAATTCATGGCATAGTAATATTGTAAACATTAATATAAAATTATTTATAACATACTACTTACCAAAAAAATTATATTAAATAACAATAATTTACATTAAACAAAATTCTGTTTTCATACTATTGTCAACTGACTTAATCCAACAATAAACTAGGTTGCGAGGAGGTCTAAATTTTAGTCTAGGTTTAAACCCGTACTAGCGCTAAACTGTCTCTTTGAATAACTGTTTGTGCCGGTCTAAGTTAGACTTGAGTTAGACCTGGTTTAAACTCGAACAGCGACACTATGAATACGGCTGATATCTGCGTTTCTCACCTCACCAAACGGAACAGAACAGAACAAAGCCGCGCCGTGCCTTCGCCCTCAGTTAATGCGAATTAAATTGCAAAAACATTGCTCTGTATTACAAATGCCCTGCGAGCTGTACATTGTGCATGTACTGATGCAAATCTACTCCAACTTTCCTGCAACTTTCTCGAGAAAACTTTCCGCCATCGCAGCCAAGTAATTGTTTTACGAAACAAAACGACAATCCCCTCAAGTTTAGCCACATTTAATGCATAGATATGCAACTCACCGATCATCGTAGACGAATCCCGCGTCCAGGGTGTTGTAGTAGAGCAGGAAGGCCAACAAGCAGCATCCCAAGCTGACGTAGTCCATGCTGTTGATTTCGTTGTAACTGTTACAAGTTTAGGTCATCACTCGCACTCCCGCGAAGAATAAGAACCGATACTCAGTGACGTATCTCAGTGTTGGGATGCTGCAAATGGAGCAGCAGTATGGGAGAGTTTCGCGCTCATGAAGGGAACGACACTAGGACGCGACACTTGTTGACGTAGACCGATTGTGAGCGGAACTGGCGCTCGCGGCGCGAACAGCGCTCTTATATCCGCGTCGCGACGGACGCGCGCCGCCGCAACGTCGGTCGATGGGGCGGAGTGCGCACGAGCGACGCCGCCTGAAGAGGCGCCCACCTTCCAAACTTGCAAGTGCATCCTGCAACTGCCAAGTGGGGACACCCTTTCCGCAGAAAGGGTATGATATGCCGACTTCCCCTCGACAACCATTACCTACATTTCAAAAATTATGTTAATATCATGGCACATACACTATTTTTAAAAATCTGATGTGGACACCACACGACTTCCTTGTACGATTATTAAACTATACATATTTTTTTAATAAATAAATTACAAAATATTAATTTTAACTTTAAAACAGTAAGGGCCAGTTGCATAAAACGTTGTTAGCTGATCATGTATTTAACTACACATTGTAACCATGGATACGTATCAAAAATACATTGGAAAAGAAGCCTTGTCAAAGTTAACAACGTGATTAAAGTTAACAATGCTTTATGCAACTGGGCAAATGATATATAGCGACCATAATCTAACCCGGTTCTTTTTAAAGAGAGTTTTGATTACAACAAAGAAATATTTGATTACAACAATGAATATGACTAATTTCACAATAAAAATATAATATTTGTTATTATACGAATCATAAAATTGCACGTATTTAACGTAATTTGACATGAACATTTTTTTTTATTTTTTATCCTAATCCATAGTAAGCTTTATTACAAAAACAAAAAAGTATATAATTTTTAAATGTACATATCTCGCTTATACAAAGGGTTAATCTAATAATACTTGATGTGCTAGACGCAGAAATTAATTCTCTAAAACTTTTATTAGAAGCATTTATTTCTAAAATCAAAATAAAATCATTTTATTCAAGAAAAACTGTTAACAACTTCAAGTAATGTACCACTTCCGGTTAGCCTATTTTAACCAAAATCTATTATGTTATTTCGATTGACATAAAAGTCTTGTATACCAAATTTGAAAAGTTTTGGATTATATTTAAAAACAGTTTTTCATTAAAATCTATTATAGGCTTCATGTAAAGTGCCACTTCTGAAAATTGTGTAATAACCAGAAAGGGAGGTGCACAACTAGATGTTATATGAGTCCTAAATACAAAATTTCAACTTTCCACGGCTTACCGTTTTTGAGTTATGCGAGATACGTACGTACGTACGTACAGACATCATGACGAAATTAGTCAAAATGGATTCAGAGATGATCAAAATGGATATTTCCGCTGAAATCTGAAAACCGAAATTTTTCGCGATTACAATTCTTTCTTTACGTAAGTACAAGGAAGTAAAAATAGGAAAAATTAAGAAAATACGTCCCATAAAATTGTTTTAGAATCAAAGCTGTTGCGTGTTTATTCCCTATAAAGAAGGTTTTGTCTTTCGTCAAAAAAAAAAAAAAATCGGTGGTGAATGCTTCTACTACTAAATTATTCATTCTTCTAATATATTCTTCTCTCTCCTCATGACTTGTACAAACCAATATCATCGTCTCTCTTGTATCTTTCTAAGAAACTTATACCACTTGTGCCATTTCCCTTATCATTTAATTCCTTACCCTATTTTTCCGTGCCTTCCCCAACATCTGTCTCAAGATGCTCATATCTGCCACATTCATTTTCCTTTCATTAACACTGACATCTGTCAATTTGAATTATCTGAATTTATTAGCAGTTTCCATGGTTAGCATAGCTGGCTGGTTTATGAAATTCAATCCATTTATAATTCTTTAACTCTATATCTATTGAATATGAAGTATAAAATGCAATTCTATCGTATAGAGAATAATATATTCTTTCAATTATAATACAATAATATATATTAAATGTACTCGTACCTCCCAGAAAAATCTTCCAGTAATGTTAGTAAAAATGCTAATTTTTGATACTAACATTTTTCCATTTATCTGTCAATTACAAACATTTAAATATCTCAACGAGATTTATTACAACAGATTATTCTATATTATTATATACTATATCTCCACTTCCGGTTGTCCAATTGTTACCAGAATCTATTTAACTCTTCCCATTACTGTTAGATTGAGGAATGCGTAGTTACAGAGATCTTTAATCTTATAGAATTTGAGAAATC
The DNA here is from genome assembly GCA_951394225.1 of Harpalus rufipes. Taxonomy (NCBI): domain Eukaryota; kingdom Metazoa; phylum Arthropoda; class Insecta; order Coleoptera; family Carabidae; genus Harpalus; species Harpalus rufipes. The sequence continues at coordinate 7,049,642 of OX596274.1, forward strand.
GTGTCTCCAACAACCTAACTCACCCTTACTGCACTGTCCAATCGTAAATTATAATCTTTTATTACTTTCTCTACATTGTTTACGTATAAATTTATTGTCTACGCATTGTCGACACGTAGACGTAGACATTTAAACTAGGGTTTCGTCTAGTCAAGTAGTTTGATATTTTTGTAAATTACTTGACTTGACTTGAAAATCAAGCTTTTCAAAAATTCATTACTTGACTTGACTTGATTTTCTATCGTTACTACTTGACTTGATCAAGCAATTTCAAGCAAATTCAAGCTACTTGATAACGAACCGATTATGTACGAAAACGCACGAATCAGTAGAATCGTAATCTAGCTGTGTACGGTACCGCCGTGGCGCGCCATATGCTGTGCTGATTCACTACTGCAAGTTAAAATTTCTGCAGGTTTAAAAAATTCACTCAATATTGAAATATATATTAGAATGACCCGAGAATATGTCGACAAGATTTGAAGTCCGAATCATTATTATTAAGATAACTGTAGATGGTTAAACTATCGCACAAAAGCCCAAAAAGCTACACTCCATTCGAATTAAGAATAATAATTGGGAATTTTGTCCTCATATTCTCGGGCCATTCTAGTATATATTTCAATAATGAATAGATTTTTGAAACCTCTTAATATCTCGGAGAAAAATAAAGTTCCGAAATGTGCCAAAACCGAATGTTATTTAAATAGGGAAAAATCAAGTGCATTTAGACAGGGTCAAATATTAAAATTAAGCGGAATCATTGCCAGTACAATTTTTATTTATATATTTGGAAAAATTCAGTGATGAGTTTTTACTGAATAAGCATGTTTTAGGGTCCCTATAATACGATTTTACCATTTTTACGATGATGTCTGTATGTATGTGTGTCTGTGTGTCTGTGTGTCCGTGTGTCTGTGTGTCTGTGTGTCTGTGTGTGTGTAACAAAACTTCCGGATTCCATAACTTCAATACCACGATTCCAAAAATTATAATTTTTTCGTATTCCTCAAGTTTACATCCAGAAGAACAAGTGATTAGATTTTGGTTATAGTTGCTGAACCGGAAGTTGCCACATTTGAAGATTTAATAGTTAAATTTGATTTATTGACATTTAATATTATTATAACTTAAAGAATATATTATTCTCTATACGATTTGATTATATTTTATACTTCATATTTAATAGATACAGAGTTAAAGAATTTTAAAGAAATTAAATTTTATAATTCAGCCAGCTATGGTAAACATGGAAACTGCTAATATATTCATATAATTCAAATTGACAGATGTCAGTATGAGTAAAAAGTAAATTAATGTGGCAGAGATGAGGATGTTGAAGTAGATGTTGGGAAACACACGGAAAGATACGGTAAAGAGGAAGATGTCAGTGTCAAGTGCAATTTGAATAGTTTGTTTATGAAATAATTTTACTGGAAATTTAGAATCTTTTCCAAGAAAAATTATGTATGGAATTTATACATTATACACAGGATTGACGGAAGATATTGTGCTGGCCACAACAGATTTTTTATTTTTAAATTTGAATGTATGATTTATTTTTATGAATAAAAGTTTATGTTTTAAGGTATACTCGTATTATTGATATTGTTATAAAACATAAGGAAGTATATGAAAATGAAATGTAATCTTGAAGAACTTCTTGATTTTTCTGGTAATTAAAATAACTACTTGATTTTTTCAAGTAATTGAAAAATAACTACTTGACTTTTCAAGTACTTGACATTTTAACTACTTGACTTGACTTGAATTTCGGCTACTATTACTTGACTTGAGCTTGACTTGATTTCAAGTCAAGTAAAGTCAAGTAACTTGAATATCAAGTCAAGCCGTGAAACTCTAATTTAAAATCGAAGCGTAGACTCCCATCTCTGATCTTTATATGATTCGAAATGTCTGAGCTTCAGTGAAGATTGTAAAATTAATGTAAGCCTTGAGTATATCATACATCAAAAGTTATTTTTCATTATCGGAAACTAAATCAGATATGTAATATTTATTAAGGTTAATGTAACAAATACATTTTTTTCACTCCAATCATAATATGTAACAAAAATAACAGTACATAAATTAAGTTATCATGAAGTTTACATGAAGAAAGCAATATAGCGGTAGAAATTCACGTCGATCATTACATATAAATTGAAGAAAAATAATTTTGGAGTTGAATTACATTATGAATAATGATAAACACGCCTTACTCATATTGCGCACGCGATTATGTCAGTGCCTTTACAAACATATCAACATTCAATGAAATTTTTACATTCTCGTACATGCACAAAAGCAATAAAACTCCTTAAAGAAACAGTTATTATATAAATATGACGTTAAACAATAGCTACAAATATAACACAAAGGAAAGACAAGAAGAGCGGAGGTAAATATAAATAATCACAATGAACTAGTCTCAGAAATAGCCTAATTATTTAATCAAAAAGTCTGAATAGTATAATCTGCCTGAATAATCACTTTAGTTTGTCAGAATTAAGTACCAGCTCAAAAAGCAAATTAGAAAATTCAGATCCGCAAGTCACTTGTTAGCGAGCTTGTTAGTTTGTGATATTTACGTGAAACTTGTAAACAGATATAGGAACACTTAACCGTTGTCGTAGTATTTTCCATGTACAAAGGCGATTTAAAATATCTGCCTAGACATATGCAGCAAAAGAAAAAAAGTAAAGTTACTGTAATATTTGTATACTTGCAATTAATCTCGGCAAAGATTTAAGTACAAAAAAATCTGTTGTGGCCAGCACAATACCTCTCGCCGTTTTCATTTTATCTTGCATAGGGCACGAGCAGTTATGTGACTTTGTTGGCCTTAGCAAGCAGATATGGGGGCCCGTGTCAGAACGACAGCTAGTAATATACATAGGTGTCAAGAATCATAAGTTTTCATTCGAAACATTATGATTTTCCAAATCCATGTGGATTATTTTCCTCGACAAGTATATTCCATACTAATGGATAACAAATAAACAGAATATTATGAAATTTTGAATGAAAAATTATGACATATGACAATTGTGACATCTATATAAATAACTACTAGCCGTCATTCTGACATAGATCCTCATATCTGCTTGCCAAGGCCAACAAAGTCACATGGCTGATCGCGCCCTATAAGTAACAAATTTAACATTTCTTGTACACACAAATAATTGAAATTGTTTCTCTTCTTTCGTTCTATGAGACATTTTATCCTACTATTCTAATATGTTCAAAATTCTTCAAATTCATTGACGGTATTACCGGTATTTCTTAAGGATATATGTAATATTGACATACCTGTTATTTAAATACATATTTAATTAATAATATAATAATATATATTAAATGTACTCATACCTCCCAGAAAAATCTGACACTGACATTTTGCATTTATTTGTCAATTACAAAAATTTAAATATCGCAACTGTTTTTCGGGAGAGATTTGTTACAACAGATTATTTTATAATATTATAACTATATCTCCAAACCTATACGAGATATAATAAAACCTATTCAACTCTTCCCATTACTGTTAGATTGAGTAATCCATAGTCAAACAGGTCTTTAAGCTGGATTCAGAGATTGCGTAGTAAACATTATGCTATGTTATAGCACAGAAAAACATAGAAAATAAACATACGGAAAACATTTAAAAATAAAGCACAGCTTTTTACCTCTCGCTAAGAGACGTATTGGATTCATGCTAAAAATCACATATCCAGATTTTATTTTATCCACGTTTTAAGGACCCTACAATACGATTTTAACATTTTTACGATGATGTCTGTGTGTGTGTGTGTTTCATAAAATAATTTCACATATATAACGTGTAAATTATATTTGACATTGACATCTGTCAATTATAGGAATATTAAATTATTGGAACTGTTTCCGTGGTCACGCAGCAAAGATTACAAGATTTAAAAATAAAGTATTTTTTTATAAATTTTTATTTCTAAATAGGTAATAAAATATTCTTTAATATTTATAATAACATTATGAAAATATCACATGTAACTGGGTAACAAAAAACAGTTAAAAGTTTCAAATTAAGGTACTTCCGGTTGCTCAATTGCAACAATATCTAATCAAGTCTTCATTTCGATGTAAGAATAAAGAGTACGAAGAAATTGTAATATTAGAATTGTGATATTGAGTTATCGCGGCCGAAACGATTGTCATACACACACACGCACACATACACGCACACTTACACACACACACCCACACACACACACACAGACACACGCACATACACACACACATGCACATACAGACGTCAACGTAAAAATATTAAATTGGTATTCTACAGACTCCAAAACATGCTTGTTCATTATTTTCATTCACCATCGAATTTTTTGACCAAAAACAATGCCTTCTATACCTAAAGGTGGCGGAAGGTAAAAAATTACAATTAGGTACCTATCGTTATTGTTTCGTTCAAACTACTGTTTGAACAGGAAAACATAAAATTATGACAGAAATTAACTCGAAAATAACAAAATGTTTAAACTTAATACATTCCGGCATTAAAAACCATCTTTTTACCTTCCGTCACCTTTAGGTAAGGAAGGTATTGTCTTTGGTCAAAAAATTCAATGATGAGTTTTTACTGAATAAGCACGTTTTAGGGTCCATATAATACGATTTTACCATTTTTACGATGATGTCTGTATGTATGTGTGTCTGTGTGTCTGTGTGTCTGTGTGTCCGTGTGTCTGTGTGTGTGTGTGTGTGTGACAAAATTTGCGGATTCCATAACTTCAATACCACGATTCCAAAAATTATAATTTTTTCGTATTCCTCAAGTTTACATCCAGAAGAACAACTGATTAGATTTTGGTTATAATTGGTCAACCGGAAGTTGTCTCATTTGAAGATTTAACAGTTAAATTTGATTTATTAACATTTAACGTTATTATAACTTAAAGAATATATTATTCTCTATACGATTTGATTACAATTTATACTTCATATTCAATAGATACAGAGTTAAAGAATTTTAAAGAAATTAAATTTTATAATTCAGCCAGCTATGCCAAACTTGGGAACTAGTAATATATTCATATAATTCAAATTGACAGATGTCAGTATCAATAAAAAGTAAATTAATGTGGCAGATATGAGGATGTTGAAGTAGATATTGGGGAATACACGGAAAGATACGGTAAGAAAATAACTCTAGTGTTACAAGTTTTTAGAAAGATACAAGAAAGACGATTACATTGGTTTGAACATGTCATGAGGAGAAATGAAGAATTATATTGGAACAAGAATGAATAGTTTAGTAATAGGACGTTAAAGAAACAGAGGAAGACCAAAGATAAGAAGGAAGGACTGTATTGCGGAAGACTTGAGATAAAATGAACTGAATGGGAACGACACGCAAAAATAGCGACCCTTAACGAATGGGGAAAACTAAAGAAGAAGAAGATGTCAGTGTCAAGTGCAATTTGCATAGTTTGTTTATGAAATAATTTTACTGGAAATTTAGAATCTTTTGGAAGAAAAATTATGTATGGAATTTATACATTATACATATTGACGGAAGGTATTGTGCTGGCCACAACAGATTTTTTAAAAATATATTTAACCCAAATATACAAATAAAATTTTCTTAGTATTATTGAAACTCATATATCTAAAGAATAACTAACCTTAAAATGAACAGCATGATGACTATTATGACACGTAAAATGTACGAATATGTCATATTTTAAACAAAATTATGCATTCATCGTTAGGCAACACTTCTTATGCATACACAATTTTACATAAAACTGGATTAAATATTCGAATAATAACATAACTAGGCCAAACTATCACCTTGTTTGAGATGACAACGAATACTGCGATATAATATTTGCTCGAAAGCGCGTACGAACGTAGGATAGCAATCACATTTAGCCTACAGCGTATATCGTGGAGTCGGAAGCGAGGGAAACTTGATTCTGCCTGCAGTATATTAATAAAAATAAATATTTACATTAATGAACTACAATCGCCAAGAAATAATTCACCGACACATAAAAAAATATTAAATACAATATCCAAGATAAAAATTATAAATAATAACTACCGTATGTCATATGTATATTCGTACAATAAATAGTATTGCTCATGTTTTAAATATCATATTTTTACTTCCTTGTACGTAAGTAAAGGAAGTATTGTAATCGCGAAAAATTTGGGTTTTCAGATTTCAGCGGAAATATCCATTTTGATAATCCCTGAATCCATTTTGACTAATATCGTCGTGACGTCTGTACGTACGTATCTCGCATAACTCAAAAACGGTAAGCCGTAGAAAATTGAATTTTTTTATTTAGGACTGCTATAACATCTAGTTGTGCACCTCCCTTTCTGGTTATTACACAATTTCCAGAAGTGGCACTTTACATGAAGCCTGTAATAGATTTTAATGAAAAACTGTTTTAAAATATAATCCAAAACTTTTCAAATTTAGTATACAAGACTTTTATGTCAATCGAAATAACATAATAGATTTTGGTTAAAATAGGCTAACCGGTAGTGGTACATTACTTGAAGTTGTCAACAGTTTTTCTTGAATAAAATTTTATTTTGATTTTAGAAATAAATGCTTCAAATAAAAGTTTTAGAGAATTAATTTCTGCGTCTAGCACATCAAGTATTATTAAATTAGCCCTCTGTATAAGCGAAATATGTAAATTTAAAAATTATATACTTTTTTTTTTTGTAATAAAGCTTGCTATGGATTAGGACAAAAAATAAAAAAAATGTTCATGTCAAATTACGTTAAATACATGCAATTTTATGATTCGTATAATAACAAATATTATATTTTTATTGTGAAATTAGTCATATTCATTGTTGTAATCAAATATTTCTTTGTTGTAATCAAAACTCTCTTTAAAAAGAACCGAGTTAGATTATGGTCGCTATATATCTTACTGTTTTGAAGTTAAAATTAATATTTTGTAATTTATTTATTAAAAAAATATGTATAGTTTAATAATCGTACAAGGAAGTCATGTGGTGTCCACATCAGATTTTTTTATTATGTATTTACATGACAAGAAAGTTTCATTTCATAACATTTCATATACGTGTTTGTTGCTCATAATAATAATTTTACAGATAAAATATTTGATAAACCTTATTCATTATAATATTTTTGTTATTGTTTATAAAATGAAACATTGTATTTTAATTTTTACAAATTCCTCTATTTAAAATAATTTAATTACCATAATTTAATCGTACTCACTTGAATATGGCAATGCCTTTATATTTATTCTAACTTATGATTTGAAAACTTATTAAACCTCTAAATTTAACAGTTACTGCTTTTGACCTCCCGCTACCCTTAGTAAGGAAGGTATAGGGATCGTGCTAAATATCGCATACCGAGATTTTGGTAAATGACCACGTTTTAAGGTCCCTATAATCCAATATTAACATTTTCACGATGATGTCTGCGGGTGTGTATGTGTGTGTGGGTGGATATTCTGGGCATTCTAACTCAAATACCATCATTCAGAAATTTTTGAAATCACGTATTTCTACCTTATTCTAATTGGTGTCAATCGGATAACCGAAAATGGCAGTTTACTTGAAGCTTAAAATTTTCTACAGGTTTGCATTAATACTTTTTCTATATATTTTATGAATAAATTTATAAATAAAGTACTATAAAATTATATCTCGAAACTTATGCTATAAACATAACTTCATGGTTACACATTTCAGCTCAAATGTTTGTAACTGACAGATAAATGTTACTGTTGAAAAAATAATCATTTTAAATTAATAACAGTAACGTTTTAAAAAGAAAATTGAATATAGAACAATAGTTACATGGAAAGGAACTTAATATACATAATTTCTAAATATGCAGGTATGTATTTAAATTAATAAAAATTAAATGGCGGGAGGTATTGTGTTGCTCACAACAGATTTTTTAATGGAAAATTCATTTTTGAAATAAAATATGTACAAAGTTAATTTTGAAAATGACATTTTTAACTTGCAATCAACATTAGAACAAACAAAAATTTAAAATGTTTTATTTTAAATATAAAAGCTTATTTAACTTACCATAATATATAATTGCGTTTTTTCAAGAAAAACTGTTAGAATCTTCAAATGAAGGTACTTCCGGTCAACCAATTATAACCAAAATCTAATTACTTCTTCTTCTGGATGTAAGCTTGAGGAATACGAAAAAATATATAATTTTTGGAATCGTCATATTGAAGTTATGCGATTCGAAACTTTCGTCACACACACACATACACACACACACACACACACAGACACACACACACACACACACACACACACACATACATATATACATATAGAAATAATCGTAAAAATGGTAAAATCGTATTATATGGACCCTAAAACGTGCTTATTCGTTAAAAACTCATCATTTATTTTTTTGACCGAAGACACCTTCCTTACCTAAATATGACGGAAGGTAATAAAACCTCATTGAAACAAGTGGAATTTCAGTTGTAAGTTTACAGAGCAAAGCATAAATAATTATTTCTCGATGTTACAGAAAAATAATTATTTTTTCATTTGTTACCAAGGAAACCTAATAACTTCGCTTCCATTTAACGCCTGACTAAGTCCCATCATATAGCAAATACCATACATAAAGTAAATGTAAACAAAACGTATATAGCGTGTGTCAGGCATATGGGGTAGGTCAGTAAGTTGAGGGCAGAGGGCTTACTATAATGTAAAACTAAACGAGCGCGAAGCCCTGGACAAACAGGGAGTTTGGGGGATAGCTGCAGCCCCTCATAGAGTGGCACTAGGGTTGTTAGCGATGATACGGTGACGCATAGGGGTAGCACACGACCCTTAATTGCAACGCCAAAGGTAACAGGGGACCATGGATATAGGGATGATAATTTGTTGCTTGATATAATTGGCATGAATGAAATATTAGAAATATTTGAAATACGATAGTCGTATTTTGGATTATTTATGAGCATACCGCGCTCTGATGTATAATCAATTATTGCTCTACTAATAATAAAATATGTTAGCATTTAATAACTATACGAATGAAATATTCAATTTTCAGTTGCAATTTTTTTACTAGAACTGTCATTAGTAGAAAGATTTATGTAACATATAATATAAAGTCCGTTCCCACGAGATGACACGCACGTCAGGAATGGAAAATTGATATTTGACATATATGTACATAATTACTAGCTGTCATTCTAGCTCGGGTTCCTATATTTGCTTATCAAGTCCAATAAAGTCACATGTCTCTCGAATGACATTCTACATCTTTTTTCTACTTTTCTGTCGACCGTTTATTAATAGGCTATCTTAATGTATAGAAAATCATTCATTAATGACCCCTATTAATGCATGATTTTTTTTATTAATAAACGATTTATTGAGTGCGTTCACCACATGGAACACAGCATGTATTGCTAACGCTAAGTTGTAGCAAAAAGGTAGACAGAATTAAAAGTCATGCTTTTGACACTTACTAGCTAGGTATATTCACGTAGCATACCTTTAAAATGAATTTGAAAGAATAAAATTCCTCAAATAACATAAAAATCCGCTTGTGTTGTCTACCATTAAGTAAACTGAACGCACCCACTGAAAACAATAATTGATGACAAAACTTATTGATTTTCTGACGTAAAATTTGACGTTCGGTCAACCATTACTAACCTAAAAAAAATTGTCATGGAATAAAATAGATTTTCCATTTAAGTAAGATGCGGTCAACGAAAAAATATTGTAACTAACACGTGTTAATTGGCGATTAATGATCTCAACAATTAACGAGTGAGCGTAGCGAAAAAATGTCTCGATCATTAATCGCCCTCATTAACACACTTGATAGTTAAATAACTATTAATCGACATTATGAGCTAGTTTACACCCATCGTTTAGGTCATGTTTTAAACTGCGTGTAAACGCCTTAATGACCTAAAGTGTACGATAAAAACCCTGTAGGTGGCGGTTGATCCGTATTGTGACTTTGTTGACATTACATTTTGTAGGTTGTGTAAGTTAAATTAATAGGGACTTATGATTTTGACGTAATCGGCGGCGGATCGGCAGCGGACCTCCCTTTACACAATTTAGAAAGGGACAAGAAATTTTTAGAAAGAGCGAGGTGATATACCATGGCCGAGTCGATCAAATACTTTCCCTATTCAGCACCACCCCGTTGATCACATAGTTTGTTATTTAGTCAGCAAAGTTTGGTTAAGTTATTATGTGTAGTGATTGTTATTAATGAAACATTGCGAAAACGAATCTTTCTGATTCTCACGGAGGGAAAACAAATTCGATTTCATCGTTTCAATTTGGAAAAACATGAACTGAATCCATGTAAACACTGTTGAGAGAGACGGAAAAAAATAATGAAATTTCTTTTAGTGTATATCCACGTTTTAATCTTATTAAAGTCATACATAATTTGTCTCTGGATGTTAAATTATTAAATTTAGTTTTCTTTGGCGTTTTTTGGAAATATCTGTATTTTAACTTTGGCATAACTGTGGGATTTAACAAATAATATAGAACATTAAAATGTTCTACTGATAAGCCGGTGAAATATATAAATTTTACAGCATCATTGCTTAATAAATTATAATTTAGTTTCCAATTATTGACAAATTTAGTTTCATTTCTCGATGTCTCTACAGCACCAAATAACTTTCTTACATAATAATTGTTGACTGTTTCAGTACTACTTTCCTTATTAATCTTTATTTCTGTTTGTGTGGAGTTGTTCTGCTTATTATCAATCTTTATGTGTTTTTATTATTATAAACTTGTATCTCTTTATTAGTAGACAGCTTTATTAAAGTTGCTTGAGTTGCTGTACTTGTTTTTCCAAAATAAGTTTGATTATGTTTATCCACTTTACAAACATAGGTTTGCGTCATTTTATTGTTATTTTGTACATAATTAAACTTCCTTTTTATCACAGGTTCATGTAAATACATTACTAATTCATATTCAATTTATATTAATCATATTATTTCAACTTCCGTGTTCAGTCTCAGACATGTTCATGTTTCTTTTCAAACAATGGTTGTTGTGATCACATGGGATCAAATATTGATCACGTGATAAACGTCAAAACTAGAGCCTAAATCTTGCTCACTACATAACTAATTATTAAATACTTTTTTACACACTAGATGGCGACCAAAATATTTGAATTGTATAAGTCCCCATTGAATTATTACGGAAAGAAAACTCTTGTTCCGAAGCTTAACATACCAATAAAAACAAATTAAAGATTGAATGATATTTGAACCTGAAATACTTTTATTCACCTGGCATATGAAACTGCAGTTTAAAAAAATTAAGTGCGATTGTATTTCAACAGATGGCATTGGCTCGATGACTATATTACACCTATATTAGACCTAAATTTATCATAGGTCCCCATGGTGTAAACGATTTGTAGAAGACCTATTATAGGACAAGGTATAGGCCAGGTCGCATGAATAGAATTGTGTAAACTAGCTCTATATCTCTTAAATGTATCTAGTTACCGAGATGGCAATGTAGGGCACGTACATATTATTCATAATACACATATTTTTCAAAAATATGATTGTTATCATATAGAATTAAAATAATTTATCAAATAAATCCATAAAATTGGTGAGCAAACTAATAAATTGTGTCACAAAATAAAATATGATGTAATTTCAAACACGTAATTCAAAACAATGTAGATGCAATTTATGATAGAGTTTATACTGTTGTACACTTTGTAGTGTATTTTGTTGAATATATTTTATACGAGATCTGCTTTTGTAAATTAATTATGTTTGAAGATTGGTAATTGACGATAATTATATATATATATATATATATATATATATATATATATATATATAAATATTATTTTGAATAGGTACAACACAGAATACTAGTACCCCTAGAAATTTATAAATTTTATATTTATGAACAATCAGACATTGTATTACCTACAAAAAAATTAATTTATTTCTTATTTTAAAGACGGACTCTAATAAATGTTTATTTTAATAATTTATCTATATAAAATGACACTCCAATAACAGTTGAGAGGGGTAGGATTGTAGGGTAACTTAACTACCCGCATATATATACACACACTCACACACACACTAACTGTATGAGATATTAAGATCAGCAGAGAATGGGAGCTGTCATCCTCAGCAACTCATTTACATACACAAGGGTAGAGGGAGTTGAAATTTATCTCCTGAAATCATCTGACATTCGGTGCTACAAAACTAACTACATGTAAATATTATTAACCTTTACGTCTTATATTCGGTGACAAGAAAAAAAAATCTGTTGTGGCCAGCACAATACCTTCCGTCAATCCTGTGTATTATGTAGTAAAATTATTTCATAAACAAACTATTCAAATTGCACTTGACACTGACATCTTCTTCCTCTTTTGCTTTTCCCATTCGTTAGGGGTCGCTATTTTTGCGTGTCGTTCTCATTCGGTTCTTTTTCTCTCAAGTCTTCCGCAATACAGTCCTTTTATCTTATCGTTGGTCTTCCTCTGTTTCTTTAACGTCCTATTACTAAACTATTCATTCTTGTTCCAATATAATTCTTCATTTCTCCTCATGACATGTTCAAACCAATGTAATCGTCTTTCTTGTATCTTTCTAAAAACTTGTAACACTAGAGTTATTTTTTTACCGTATCTTTCCGTGTATTCCCCAATATCTACTTCAACATCCTCATATCTGCCACATTAATTTACTTTTTATTGATACTGACATCTGTCAATTTGATTTATATGAATATATTACTAGTTTCCAAGTTTGGCATATCTGGCTGAATTATAAAATTTAATATGTAAGTATAAATTGTAATCAAATCGTATAGAGAATAATATATTCTTTAAGTTATAATAACGTTAAATGTCAATAAATCAAATTTAACTGTTAAATCTTCAAATGAGACTACTTCTGGTTGACCAATTATAACCAAAATCTAATCAGTTATTCTTCTGGATGTAAACTTGAGGAATACGAAAAAATTATAATTTTTGTAATCGTGGTATTGAAGTTATGGAATCCGGAACTTTTGTCACACACACACACACAGACACACAGACTCACAGACACACAGACACACATACATACAGACATCATCGCAAAAATGGTAAAATCGTATTATAGAGACCCTAAAACATGCTTATTCAGTAAAAACTCATCATTGAATTTTTTGACCAAAAACAATACCTTCCTTACCTAAAGGTGACGGAAGACGGAAGGTAAAAAGTTAATAATGAAGGATACAGTATATTGCTATTCACCGTTTTCTAATTTGTTTCCATTTCTGAAATAAGATTCAAGAAGTACAGCTTTGATTTCTTTAGATAAAATTTTTGACAATATCTCGAGTCAGATTGACATTTAATTAAATATTTTTAAATTAAAATACGTTCCTTTGTACATAGCCTGCTCCGAGTTAGTTTTTTTAACACGCTGTATTTAAGGCCCGGTATTTCAATCTACTGGTGTCAAGTAAATTTAATATCAGTTAAGTAAATATTATATATAATCTCGTTGCAAAAAATAAATATCTAATATATAATATAGTATTTAATCCCTAATTATTAATTCCCGGATTTCAAAACCCGAGGTTAATTTTTTGTTTATAATCTAGTTCTTATTTATCAAAATCTCAATACATGATTTTTAGCATGACCTTATTCTTTCCTATGATAGCGGTAGGTACAAATATTCATGTACAGTAAATTGTATTAAAGATGTCCGATCAAGGTTATATGTATCATGAACGAATTAACAAATTGGCATACATTTATCTATTTCCTTTGCAAAGGCTATAAGTGTGTACGATAAGTATGGATATAACACACTTGTCTTTCAAAAAATCATATTGCTTAGACTAAGTTAAGACATTCTACTTTAAAACGATGCTCGTTATTTATAATAATTTCGCTGTAACATAAGTTCATTCATTAATTCAGGTACATTACATTGATTCATAGCCGTACAAATGTCGTTATTTCCTATCATTGTCACTGCACTGACATTGTGTCAGTATCTTATTTTTCACATATTTGGTTTTACATTTGCTAATAAACTTACCAGTTGACTTATTTTTGAATTTTGAATGCTTTTATTGTAACATATTTTTATAATAATAAAATAACAGTAGTATCTTATGTACCCTCAGCAAACGACACTACTGAATTTGTCAGAATGGGCGGAGCAAATATCTGAATTCATACAATTCGTAGATAACCTTGATCGGAAAATTTTCTAAAATTTTACTGTATTAGTTTTTGGGAATACATGTTTTTGTTTATTCATAACATTCCTACTACATACCCTATAAATTTGTAATACGTATGCATTAACACCCTCTGTATTTTAATTGTAAGCTAAAATGTGACATGTGTAAAGTCGGTCAACGAGACAGACGACACCGCTAATGTTATTTGTAGGTACGTCACCACTGAAGGATTAAATGATAGTTACAGCGATGCTTTTATTTTTTACAATTTTGACGTTAAAATCTAAACCATCAAATATATTTATCAGTTCAACAGATAAGTCGTTGAATGCCAATTTTAGATACAACTGACAAGAAGATAACTGTCATACTTTGACATTTTAATATTAATTTTATTAAATATCTTTCTGAACAATATTATAAAGTAAAACAAAGCTTTCAGTGAAAAGTTCTGTGTTAATTATTTAAAATTCAATGTTTCAGCATATTTAATTTTTACCTCTCGCTAAGAGAGGTAATGGATTCATGCTAAAAATCGCATATTCAGATTTTATTGAATAAGCACGTTTTAAGGTCCATACAATCCGATTTTAACATTTTTACGATGATGTCTGTGTGTGTGTGTGTGTGTGTGGATGTGTGTGTGTGTGTATGTGTGTGTGTGTGTGTGTGTGTGTGTGTGTGTGTGTGTGTGTGTGGGATGTTGGAAGGACGGTTACTCAAAAACTATAAGACTTTAAATTTGTTTAACTACGTATTTCCCAATCGGACATTCATGGGAAGATTTGAAAAGGTTTTGGTAACAATTGGACAACCGGAAGTAGAAGATTCTTGAAAAAAATCTTCTAAATAATATTTTTTGAAGTTTTTTCTTGGTAATATTAAAGAAAATTTAATTCTCTATCTGATACATTTAAATATTTTATTATATATTCTATAGATTTAGAGATAAAAGAAATATAATATGTAAAATAATCTGTTATAATAAATTTTACAGCCGAAAGAATGGCCATGGAAAATAGTTGAAAATTGAAATTGTTTGTAACTGACAGATAAATGTCAGTGTCAGAAATCCGGAGACATTACTGAAGACTTTTTCTGGGAAGTACATACATTATATTATTTCTTAAAGTATTAATAGCTAAATATTTAATATTATAGGTATATTACATATATCCTTCAAAAATACTGACAATCCTGACAATGAATTGGAAACATTTCGAAAAATTAGAAGAGGACAAAATTTCTTTATAAAATGAATTTAAAATTAAACAATCTAAATATAAGGAATAGATATATGCGTAAGTAGAATTTTTGGTGTAGAGTGTAGGTATACAAGAAATGTTAAATATAATAGAGCGCGAGCAGTCATGTGATTTTGTTGGCAAGCAGATATGGGGGCCCATGTCAGAATGATAGCTAGTAATTATGTATATAGATGTCAAATATCATATTTTCTCATTCTAAATTTAGTGATTTTCCAATTCCATGTGGAGCAGAATTAAATGTTAAATAACTAAGGCATACGACAAGTAAATTTTAAACTCCTGGTGATAAATTAACTACGTAAATTTAGAAAATCTTGAAATTTTTAATGTAAAATTCTGACATTTGACATCTATGTACATAATTACTAATTATCATTCTGAAACGGGCCCACACATCTGCTTGTCAAGCCCAAAAATGTAACATTACTGTTCGCGCACTATACTTATGTAACCAAAAAAAGGAAGTGGCGAGAGGTATTGTGCTGGCCACAACAGATTTTTAAATAAAAGTTCTATGTTTAAAATATTTGTTTTTATAGAAACTTTATGGCGAAATCATTTGAAAGATAATAGCTGTCTACTAAACATTAGTTATTTGTAGCTAAATGCTGTAAGAACATTAAGTACTTATTTGCAAAGAATATGTACATTATCTCTACCAAACATTAGAAACAATTTTAATTGCAAATGTATTTAACGTACCCAAATAACACATCGAATAAACGGTTTCTTACAATTTGGTGAAAAGTTTGAGATGATAAATATTAGAGATGTACTGACTATAGATTAGTCTGTTAAGCCAAGTATTCGACCACTTTTCGGCGGTTAGTAGGCGAATAATCGTTAAAAAGACCGATAAATCGACTTAGGATTTAATAAGCTATGATAAAGCAAAGAAATAATATATTAGTAAAATAATTACTAAAAATATTTATTTAATAATGCTGGAAATTAGTCTGTCCGGCCGACATATCAGCTTCTAAAATGGCCATATAGTCGGTACATCACTAGTTAAGCTTGATAATTAATAATTACCGATTCCCATGAAATGAGATTTCATAATGCATAACACGTACAAAATATTTTTAAGTAATATGAGGAGAGAAATTGAACCAATTTATAAATGAAGCAAATAATTTCATATAAAGGGACCGGCGACATTACGTCGTACTAACCGGATGACGCACAAAACGGCCAGATTATTTAATCCTTATTGTTTTATTTTATATTTATGTTTCTTTGATTCTGATTAAATAATATGCGTGTATAATGAACGATTGTTAGACATAAAACAAACATTTAAATGAAATATGTTTTAGTTTTAATTAAACACTGTATAGCTATAGCGAACAAACAACTTAGAACTACATACATAGGTAATAATGTAGTAGTAACAGAAAATGCAAACAATACATTATATTTACTGGTGTAGAAAGTCTGTGATTTTGGTTTGCTTTTTTACCTCCCGCTACCCTTGGTAGGGGAGATATAGGGATCGGGCTAAAAATCGCATGTCGAGAATTTGGTAAATGACCACGTTTTAAGGTCCCTAGAATCCATTTTTAACATTTTCACAATGATGTCTGTGTGTTATATATATATATATATATATATATATATATATATATATATATATATATATATATATATGTGTGTGTGTGTGTGTGTGTGTGTGTGTGTGTGTGAATCCTCTTTACGCTCTAACTCAAGTACTATCATTCAGAAAGTTTGAAACCATGTATTTCTACCTTATTCTAATATGGAAAGAAGCCATTAGATTTTGGTGGCAATCGGATAACCGGAAATGACAGTTTACTTGTACCTAAAGATAGTTTTTCTTCAAAAAATACCTTTAAATGTATTTTTCGCAATTTATTATAAAAATTAAAGATTATTCCATTTTCTACAAGTTTGTTTCAATACTTTTTCTATATATCTCGGAACTTACGCTTTAAACACATCTCCGTGGTTACATAGTTCAGCTCAAATGTATGTAACTGACAGATAAATGTCACCGTCAGAAAAATAATCGTTTTAAATTAATAATACTAACGTTTTAAAAGGAAAATTGTAAATAGTTTTATGGGAAGGAACTTAAAATACATAATTTCTAGCATTAGTAAATATGCATGTATGTATTTAAAAAAAGAAACAAATGAATATATTATTACGGCATATTATCCATTGCTGGGTGTGCTAATCTGATTTATACACACATTTCGCTAATGATGATGTCATACTTGTATTGTTCGGGAGTTTACCACAAGGGTTAATTTTATGCCATTTAAAATTCGAATGATTTGGCGTTGATCGGGATTGACTCGGATTCCCCAGATTCGCGACCAGACATCAGGCACGCGGCAACGAGACCCCATAGGTAATTGCCAGGAGGTATTGTGTTGGTCACATCAGATTTTTTGCTTTTTGTTTGATAGTAAGAACCACGCACGACATACTACTACATACTACTTTTTAAAATGTCATTATCGTAATTTGTATGCACAAATACATTAAGCACTTCTGCAGCGTCGCTCTAACCGAACGATTTTTAGTAAATTAGGTCGCTGAAGGCGGTTGGTCGCTTTAACCGGAGTCGTACTAAACGAATACACTTTCACGGTCATTTTTATGAAACCCAAACTTGTGTTTGTGTCTCCGTAGTCACGTCCCTGGTCCACCAGCATAAGCTTCGTCCGGCTACACCCCCCTCGTGTTACAATACATTTTCTTGTAATTAAACCTCGTTCTAAATTGCAAACCTCTTTTAGCGAACAAATGCTATTGCCATACGTAATATAACAAGTGATATGATTATCATCGATGATATTCTCGAGTGAAACCGAGCTGCAGATTTCACGAGTCCGAAGGACGAGTTGAAATGTGCTGCTTCGGTTTCACGAGCAATATCTTCGATTATTAATTATATCACGAGCTTATATTTAATGAGCGAATATAATGAATTTTTGCAATCTAACCTAACATATATATACATATTCATATTGTATTAAAACATGGTACTTACGAGTTTTATTTAATATTTCGGAGTTTGAATTATTGTTATTATTTATTTTTATACTCAAAATTAACTGTCAATGTCATAAATAAATACAAACAAATCCCTTAATAACGACTATAAATACGGTGATAATTTCATTGTTTTTATCATCGCTGTGATAGACATATAACTAGGGAGATTCTGAATGTTGATTGGCGGAAAATATGTCACATGACTAAGGAATTATATTCTCACTTGTATTCATAGCTAGGGATAGGTACAATTTTCAACCAGTATGTATATAATAAATATTATAAAATATACAATTGTCCATGTCAATATTTTGTAGAGCGATCATTAAATTATATTGACATTTTATTATTATGATGTGAAAATAATTGATCAATTTAGTATAATATACGTAAAACGTACCATAGATAGACAATCATCATATATGAAAAGCAATTATATGAATAATATAATGTGCTATATTTCGTACTAATTAAATGCTTAATGATAATAGCAAAATATACATATTTATGTTAGTTTTATAGGTATATATATTTTAAATATCAATAATAATTAGTTCATATTTCTAAATATATGCGGTTGCACAAATATTCATATCATCTGTTTATAAACTAGGGCGTGTAAATGCGAAAGTTAGATTTACTCATTATACTGCGAGTAAATGCAAAAGTTAGATTTACTCATTATACTCGTACTGTAGGATAAACGATAAAAGCCCGTTGACTTGATTATAATATAACAACGGGCACCTACAATAGCAGCATTAACTTTAAACAAATTTAGTGTTAATAAAGTAAAATTCATTAGTCCATGTCTAAATATTAATAGAAAATATAAAATATGCTTTAATTAAAATAATTTTGCTAACACTTTTAATTAAATTCCAGATATTGTTATTGCAGCGCATAATTGAGAGTCCTTGAAATCTGTGATGTTTTTTCCACTCCAAATTTTAGAAAAAGTAAATTCAATTTCAGAAAAAGTAATATCAATTTCAGAAATAGTATACTCATTTGCGGAATTAATACACTTAATTTCAGAAAATTTAATTTAAATTGTAAGCGCTATTATTTTGCAAAAAATGTATTTCAGGATAGCTAATAAAACACGTAAAACATTACATTTGCATATAATTTTTATACAAAAATATTGAATTAAGTTTCCTGAAATTAAATTATCCTTTTCTGAATTTGAATTCACTTATTCTAATATTGAATTTATTTTTTCTGACATTTATATTATTACCTTCCGTCACCTTTAGGTTAGGAAGGTATTATCTTTAGTCAAAAAAATCAATCATGAGTTTTTAGTGAATAAGCATGTTTTAGGGCCCCTATAATACGATTTTACCATTTTTACGATGATGTCTGTTTGTATGTATGTGTGTGTGTCTGTAGTTTAGTTTACATCCAGAAGAACAAGTGATTAGATTTTGTTTATAATTGGTCAACCGGAAGTAACTTTGTTTGAAGATTTGAACAGTGATAATGGAAACTGCTAATCCCAGATCATCGGGTCTCATATGAATTATTACTAAATATATTCAATTGTCAATCATTAGCAGTTAGACGTTCAATTTATGCGATTTGTACAAGTTTATAAATTTGTCAATTATGTTATTGATAATCCAAATTGTCTCAACTGTTTAAATTTCCATTTTCCTTCTTTCCGTACTCGACTATCAAATACATTTTATCTTCCCTCCGCCCCGACGAACCTGCTTTCACAGTTACCAATTGTTCGCATAAGTATATTATTCAATAAAATAGATAATAAAGTTGACTTGTTCTCTACATCACTTAATCAATTCTATAAAATTATGATTAAGTTTAGAATTGATTTAGGTTTGTAAATCTTCTCTGTATTTTGTATTATGCAATATGTAATGTTTTTAATTCATTATAAATTATTGTTTTTCCTACCCTGTTATTGGTATTATACTATTGGGTAGTGTATATTAAAATAAAATAAAATATATTCAAATAATTCAAAATTACAGATGTCAGTATCAATAAAAATTAAAAGAATGTGGCACAGATGAGGATGTTGAAGTAGATGTTGGGGAAGACACGAAAAGATAAAGTAAGGAAATAACTCTATTGTTACAAGTTTCTAGAAAGATACAAGAGGGACGATTACATTGGTTTGAAAATGTCATGAGGAGAAATGAAGAATATATTGGAATAAGAATGAATAGCTTTGTAATAGAAGGTTGAAGAAACAGAGGAAGACCAAAAATAAGATGGAGGGACTGTATTGCGGAAGACTTGGAAAAAGAACTGAATGAGATCGACATGGAAAACAGAAATGAGTGGAAGAATAAAATAAAAAGTAGCGACCTCTAACGAATAAGAAAGCTAAAGAAGAACAAAACAATGTCAGTGTCAAGTGCAATAGTGTGCATAGTTTGTTTATGAAATAATTTGAGTGGAAATTTTGAATCTTTTGCAAGAAAATTTATGTATGGGATTTATACATAATACACAGGATTGACGGAAGGTATTGGGCTGGCCACATCAGATTTTTTTCATTTTCAACAAATTTTAATTTCTAATAAAATTTAATGTACTGAAGTTCCTTTATTATTCCTTTTACTTTTAGCTAATAAATATAGACCGTACAAGACATTTCTTTCAAAAATAAATCATATATTATATTTTTAGATTAATAATTTCATAATTTACATTTATAGATTTTTTACTGATATTTCGGTATAAATTAAACTGTGGGTACAAAAAAATTCATTTAAACAAAATCGTCGTTCTTTTAGTTTCCGAGATCTCAATGGTGGAAGCTAGGATACATTCTGCTCTGTATACAAATACTCACCCAACAGGAAACAATAACAAAATGATAGTTAAGCTGCGCTTGGCATCTAACTAACATGAAAATGTTGACACCAACTCTTGTTTACTATCATTAACTAGAAATGTTAATTTAGCAATTTCCTTGGTAATTAATAATTTGTAAATAAGCACGCATGTTGGCACGTTAATGCGTCAGCTGATTTCCCGTTCAAGCCTAAAGCGAGGGAGTTAATTTTCCACGGGCAACGCAGAATTAGGGGTATCGATTTCATTTCCAGAAGACGGTCAAGTTTATGAAATAATGTGCGCGAACCCAAATGGAATCTGACAAGTTCAAAGTTACAGCGGCGAGAGAAACTTACTTCCTATATATTATTAAGTTACCATACTTCCTTTTATCAGATAATGTAAGTATAAAAATAGTCCTGTTACTTCAAAGTTTTTGTATGTAGGTTGCACCCTTTATAATAAAAAATCTATTGTGGCCATCACAATACCTCTCGCCCTTTCAATTGTGGTATGTATAACATTTCTTGTACACACAAAAAAATTTAATTACATCTAATCTTTATATTCACGTATTTTCTATAATTTTAAATTCATTCTATGAGCAAGTTTTCTCCATTTCTTTTAAATGTTCGAGGTTTTTCCAATTCATTAACGGGCTTAGCGGAATTTCTGAAGGGTTCATATACATACGTATAATTTTAAATATATAATTAATAATACAATAAGAAATATTAAATATCGTTCCCAGAAAAAGCCTGCAATACTATCTCTGATTTTTTGACACTGACATTAGTGACATTTATCTGTCAATTACACACATTTAAATTTCTCAAGTAGTTACCATGGAGATGTTTGGGTTTTCAGCAGGCTGTGAGATTTATTACAACAGATTATTTTATAGATTATATTTCTATATCTTTAAATCTATAGAAGATATAATAAAATAAATTAATGTGTCGGATAGAGAATTTTATTTTTTAATATTTGTAATAACATACATTTTCAAAAAATAATATTTAGAATTTTTTTGTTAAAATACTACTACTTCCGGTTATCCAATTGTTACCAGAATTTATTAAACTCTTTCCATTATTGATAGATTGAGGAATCCGTAGTTACATAGGTCTTTAGTATTATAGAAAAATCGTATCTCCAACAACCCGACACACACACACATACACACACAGACATCATCGTAAAAAAGTTATAATCGGATTCTAGGGACATTAAAACGTGCTTATTCACTAAAATCTGCGATTTTTAGCATAAAGCCAATACCTCTCTTAGCGAGAGCTAAAAATATGATGTGACCAGCACATTACCTTCCGTCAATCCTGTGTATGTACAAATTCCATACATAAATTTTCTTGCAAAAGATCTTATATTTTCAGTAAAATTATTTCATAATAATATTGTATTATTTTTGTTGGAACGAAAAATTATGGGACTTGACTTTTGTAACATGAGGGGGGGGGGGGGGAGACGCTCTAATGATGGTGGCCTTATACTTCTTTTCCAACAATGACCACTTTTTCTAACTGGTGGGCGCTGAATGTTCGACCACCGCTTGATTATGACACAGACAATTATTAGGATTTACTAATTAACTTTATTTATTTACATGATTAATATTTACACTTACACTAAACTTAACTAAGCACATAAAAACATAAACTAAATTGTTACATTGTGCTAACCTTGCGTACTAGCGTCTAGTACGCGCTCAAACTAAAACTCAAATTACATCTCTTCACACTGAAATTCTAAGACAGACTATATGTCTAGTCAACATGAGTATCTAAAACCGACTATCTAAAACAAAGCGTTACTTTCGTGCGAGGCTCTGAGGGGATGAAGAGGGTTTCATATGGCATCCATATCAAAACATCAGCACTGCACGTAGGCGTGCATTAACTTCTATACTTAATTGTCAACAAATAACTGTCTAATATCTTTGACAGCTAGTCTAAACAGTCAGTTAATAAAAGATGATAACTATTTCTAAACAGAATTTTGGCTAACAAAGATAACAAGTTGAAACATTATTTCTGAAACTATAATTTAGGAAAGATTATAAAAAGTTACTTATTTGTTATTGCTCGCCTTGTTACACTTTTGTCATATATTTGCCCGTAGATTATTGTTTAAATGAGAAATTTAGTTAATAGCATTATATTTAAATCCAGTACACTTTATTAATACATAAAATAAAAATCTGTTGTGGCCAGCACAATACCTCTCGCCATTTTCATTTAATGTTGCACAGGGCGCGAGCAGTTATGTAACTTTGGTGGCCTTGGCAAGCAGATATGGGGGCCCCTGTCAGAATGAGAGCTAGTAATATACATAGGTATCATAAGTTTTCATCCGAAACATTATGTCTTTCCAAATCCATGTGGATTATTTTCCTCGACAATGGATGACAAATAAACATCAGAATATTTTGAAATTTTGAATGAAAAATTATGACATATGACAATTGTGACATCTATGTAAATAACTACTAGCCGTCATTCTGACACGGATCCTCATATCTGCTTGCTAAGGCTAACAAAGTCACATGACTGCTCGCGCACTATACGTAACGATTTTAACATTTCTTGTATACACACAAATAATTGAAATTGTTTCTTTTCTTTCGTTCTATGAGAAATTTTATCCTACTATTCTAATATGTTCAAAATTATTCAAATTCATTGACGGTATTAGCAGTATTTCTTAAGGATATATGTAATATTAACATACCTGTAATTTAAATAAATATTAAATTAATAATACAATAATATATATTAAATGTACTCATACCTCCCAGAAAAATCTGACACTGACATTTTACATTTATCTGTCAATTACAAAAATTTGAATATCGCAACTGTTTTTCGGGCAACGAGATTTATTACAACAGATTATTCTATATTATTATATACTATATCTCCAAACCTGTACGAGATATAATAAAAAAATTAAATGTGTCAGATTGAGAATTTAATTATCTTTAATATTTGTAGTAACAAATTTTGAAAAATATTTAGAATTTTCTTTTTTAGAAACTACCACTTCCGGTTGTCCAATTGTTACCAGAACCTATTCAACTCTTCCCATTACTGTTAGATTGAGGAATCCGTAGTTATACAGGTCTTTAGTCTTATAGAATTTGAGAAATCGTGTCTCCAACAACCTCACACACACACACACACACACACACACACACACACACACACACACACACACACAGACATCATTGTAAAAATGTTAAAATCGTATTCTATGGACCTTAAATCGTGCTTATTCAATAAAATCTGGATATGCGATTTTTAGCATGAATCCAATACCTCTCTTAGCGAGAGGTAAAAAAAAATGCAACCAAATATAGTCTTAACTATTGTAACCTAAAAAAATAAATTTTTAATGTTGTTAATATGTTTATTTCAGAGGGTACGAATACATTTGGGGTAGCTGAATAAATAAATATTAGACAGGAAAGAGGTTAAAGGTTTAATATTCACTTATTCACGTATTATTATTATTATTATTATCATTATTATTATTATTATTCAAACATTGTTAAGGTAGCAAAGTTCACTTATGAGGTCGGTAGTAGAAATATAATCATGTATAAAAGTTTATAGCCCTATAAAAAAATTCACATGAAAATTTTATAAAATTGCTTCATTGTTATTCTGTTCATAAGCTTTTAACCTTGACCAAAAAGTTAACTGAAAATTAATTGAAATTCAATTTATTATTTTATATTAAAATTCATACAATAAATAATTGAAATTGAGAAGTACAAAATATTTGAAATCAATTCCGCTGAAGATATAAATCATAAAATACAATGTAGTAATTTTAATTGAATTTTGCAATATATCTGTACAACTTTGTCATATCGTGATACGTATCATTGAGAAATTTATGACTTCGTTCAAATGGGGACCACGATATCCTTTAATAATTAAAAACGAGACAAGAACCGATATTCCGCAGCAATATATAACTGAAATTCTGATGATACTGCATGGTTATCTTTCGTTGTTATGTGAAACTAATTTTACCGCAAAGCGATCTCAAAATTTGTAATATCGCTAAGCTCGTGTTATTGCTAAAGCTCGGTGAAAGAATACATAAGTAGGAGGAACATACAACTTTTCCAATATCATTTAGCCAATATTTCATCCATTTTAATCTCCCATATTCGGTAGTTAAAAGAGTTATTGTAGTCGTGCTGAAGTGGCACAATGAAATATTAATTAGCATAGTTTAGAATCTTAAATGTTTAATGTTGAGTATTATTATTAGTACTAATTGTATTCTTATTCAAGCTTATGGTAGGCATGACAAGTGTAACCAAAGTAACTGCAATTTTGCTTACAGTTATTGTAAAATAATAAAGGCATGCTTGAACTCCGGCCCGGGATGACAGCGAGAATTTCCAGGTGGACCGATCAAATCAAAATTAAAACCGTTTAAATTATAAATTAAAGGATAATGATAAATACGAGTATTACACATACATCAAAAAATATGACTTGGATATTAAAATATATTGTGATGTGAATTAGGTCTTAACAATTACTCGAAAGTTCAGTCAAAATAGCTCTAGTGTTAAAAGTTTGTAGAAAGAAACAAAAGAGACGATTACATTGATTTGAACATGTCATGAGGAGAGATGAAAAATATATTGGGGAAAGAATAAATAGCTTAATAATAGAACGTTGAAGAAACAGAGACATACCAAAGATGGAAGGACTGTATTACGGAAGACTTGATAGAAAACGAACTGAATGAGAACGACAAAAGAAGATATCAGTGTCAATTGCAATTTGCATAGTTTCTTTATGAAATAATTTTACTGGTAATTTAAAATGTTTTGCAAGGAAATTTATGTATGGGATTTATACATAATACACAGGATTGACGGAAGGTATTGTGCTGGCCACATTAGATTTTCTTTATTGTAATCAAATATTTAAAAATAACATGGTAGTATACAAATACGAGTAAATACATATGCCCGCGTAAGAATAAAATCACTCTACTACAATAACAATGGGGTATATGATCATAATAGAATTTCAATATGTCAAAATATATTAATTCAAATTAACAAATGTCAATATCAATGAAAAGAAAATGAATGTGACAGAGATAAGGATATTGAGATAGATGTTGGGGAAGTTACGGAAAGATAGGGCAAGGAATGAAAGGATAAGGGAAATATCTCGAGTGATACAAGTTTCTAGAAAGATACGAATCGAACCTGGTTCCCCAGATTCGCGTGAAGTGACGCCTGTTAGACGCCCGCACGGTGCAAACATATCATCATTATTACCGACATCTGTGTACAAAGCAGATTGGTTCACTCAGTAATGGGTAATATTCCGTGATATAATATATATATATATATATATATATATATATATATATATATATATATATATATATTATATTTTTATTATTTTACCTAGATTCCTACATATTTACTTATGCTGGAAGCTTTACTAAGTTCCTTTCCATATAATTATTGCTCCATTTACTATTTTCTTTTTAAAACGTTACTATTATCAAGAGAGGTGAAAATAATGGAGATTCAGTCCTTTGTTAGAAGATTATTTATTGAAACATAAACAATACCGACGTTTCGGTCTCAATTAGATCACCATCAGGGTTCTGGAAAATATAACGGGGTACATATATCATGCCATGGTCTACAAATTTTAAGAACTGGTTACATACATGTTTACTGTTATTATTTGAAATGATTAGTTTGTTGACAATGACATATATCTGTCAATTACATACATTTGAGATCTGTAGTGACAGTACGCACTTTAGAATTCTATCAAATGATGCATTTGTTTTCGCTTTTCGCCGCAACGCGAAAATTTGGTAGCATGCGTATCTCAAAATATTCACCTGCAAGCGTACGACTCGAGGCGAAAGTATTAAACTAACGTCTCAATTTAATTCAAAGACAATTTATACATAATTTATAAATTTATTATATACAATTGTCATAATATTTTCTATGTTAATAGTATAAAACCCGAAAATTCCCGAAACGAAAAGCTAATATAGAATTCTAAAGTGCATGCTACCAAGTTTCGTAAAAGTAAAATCGCATTCGCCTGTTTTCTATGGTAGAATTCTAAAGTGCGTGCTGCCACTACTGAAATGTGTAGCCATGGAGTTGTGTTTAAAGCGTAGGCTCCGGGATTAAAATTATAAATAATTTTAGAAATTTATCCATAAATTATATACAAAAATTATTAACGCAAATCTGTAGAAAAAAAAAATTAATCTCGAAAGAATAACATTTAGTATTTTTCGAAGAAAAACTATTTTGAGCTTCCGGTAAAGTGCCATTTCCGGTTTTCTGATTTATTCCAAAATCTAATGCATCTTTCCATATAAGAGTAAAGTAGAAATACAAGGTTTCTGAGTGATAGTGTGTATTTGAGTTAAAACGTAAAGAGGGTCCACACACACACACACACACACACACACACACACACACACACACACACACAGACAGACACACACACACATACACACACACATATATATATATATATAAATATATACATACATACACATACACATAGTTATCGTGAAAATGATGTTAAAATTGGATTCTAGGGACCTTAAAACGTGGTCATTTACCAAAATCTCGATATGCGATCCCTATACCTCCCTTACCAAGGGTAGCGGGATGTAAAAACTATTACCTTTTTTTTAATTTAACTTCTAATTATAATATCAGTGACCCTTGTAAAAACTAAAAACACCTATTAAATTATAGTTTTCATAAGAAAATAGTTCTCTATAAATTCGTTTTTGAAATTCTCGATGATTACATTTTTGTTATTTCAAACAGTTCACCCTGTAATCTCGTATATTCAATTATGTCTGCTCGAGCTCCTTCCCTGTTGCATAAAATTTTAGGTTATCATTTCTATATATAAAAGAGGAATTCACTTGGAAGATCAGTGGATCAGTGGTGGAAATGAGGAGTTGGGAAAGTAATAGGTATAACTGTAGCAGCTGTGAGCCACGCAGGAGCAAAAGCAGTGAAAGTTTGTCACCTCACGTAGCGACCCAACTTGCTACTACCACTGAACTGACTACGGCTCGTGACATCCAGCGAAAACCTTATTTGTTCTTTCTGTTTGACCTCTACTAATACACTCAAAATAACTCTTTTCATTTTACGGAATTGCAAACTTACTTAATAACACACGACTCAAGCAATATTGCTTCTACTTTTTTCATTAAACCGTCATATTGATTTTTACCTTCCGTCACCTTTGTGATTCAATTAGTTTTTAGTGAATAAGTACGTTTTAGGGTCCATATAATACGATTTTACCATTTTTACGATGATGTCTGTGTGTGTGTGTATGTGTGTGTGTGTGTGTGTGTGTGTGTGTGTGTGTGTGTGTGTGTGACGAAAGTTTCGGATCGCATAACTTCAATACGTTGTATATATAAATGATATTTAACTTCGTTTTTTCAAGAAAAACTGTTAAAATCTTCAAATGAGGGTACTTCTGGTTGACCATTTATAACCAAAATCTAATCACTTGTTCTTCTGGATGTAAAATTGAGAAATATGAAAAAATACACGCTAAAATTAAAAGTTGCCAGGCTTGATTATACTCTATACTTCCATTACCTTCTTGTTATATTTTTGAAAGCATAATTGAAACTCACGGTCCACAATACCAATTTTGATATCACGACTATAATACTCAAAGCGCTAGGAAAGTTTAAAACATTTTAAATCCAGAGTTAAAAAACTCCTCTGCATGTATTGTTTTTCCTCTGTTGAGAAATATTTAAATACCTCATTCCATGAATATGTATATCAGATTTTTAAATACATTTCCAGTTTTTTATACTTTGATAAATGGTAACTTAAAGATTTATTAATTTTTACTTTTAAATGTTTTGATATCACATTTACATTATTGTGTATTTAATTTCTTGACATCATAATTGTACTGTACATAAAATTATCAATAAAAATCTGTTGTGGCCAGCGCAATACCTTCCGTCAATCCTGTGTGTTATGCATAAATTCCATGCATAAATTTTCTTGCAGAAGATTTTAAATTTCCAGTAAAATTATTTCATAAACAAACTATGCAAATTGCACTTGACACTAACATCTTCTTCTTCTTTAGCCTTCCCCATTCGTTAGGGGTCGCGATTTTTTATTTTCTTCTTCCACTCATTTCTGTTTTACGTGTCGTTTTCATTGAGCTCCTTTTCTCTCAAGTCTTCCGCAATACAGTCCTTCCATCTTATCTTTGGTCTTCCTCTTTTTCTTGAACCTTCTATTACTAAGCTATTCATTCTTCATCCAATATTCATTTCTAATCATGACATTTTCAAACCAATGTAATCATCTTGTTATTTCCTTACCTATCTTCCCGTGTCTTTCCCAACATCTTCTTCAACATCCTCATCTCTACCACATTAATTTACTTTATTTATATACTGACATCTGTCAATTTGAATTATATGAATATATTAGTTTCCATGTTTAGCATAGCTTGCTGATTTATAAAATTTAATTTCTTTAAAATTCTTTAACTCTATATCTATTGAATATGAAGTATAAAATACAATCAAATCGTATAGAGAATAATATATTCTTTAAGTTATAATAACGTTAAATGTCAATAAATCAAATTTAACTGTTAAATCTTCAAATGAGGGTACTTTCGGTTCACCAATTATAACCAAAATCTAATCAGTTGTTCTTCTGGATGTAAACTTGAGGAATACGAAAAAATTATAATTTTTGGAATCGTGGTGTTGAAGTTATGTCACACACACATGGACACACACACACACACACGCACACATACATACATACAGACATCATAGTAAAAATGGTAAAATCGTATTAGGGACCCTGAAACATGCTTATTCACTAAAAACTCATCATTGAATTTTTTGACCAAAGACAATACCTTCCTTACCTAAAGGTGACGGAAGGTAAAAATATTATTGAGAATATAATTCCTTAGTCACGTGACATGTTTTCTGCCAATCAATATTCAGAATCTCCCTAGCTACAAGTTTATCACAGCGATGATAAAAAACAAAGAAATAAACACAGTATTTATAGTCGTTACGAAGGGATTTGTTTTTTTTTATTTATGACATTGACAGTTAATTTTGAGTATAAAAATAAATAATAATATAATAATAAATAATAATAATCCAAACTCCGAAATATCAAATAAAAATCGTAAGTACCATGTTTTAATACAATATGAATATGTATATCAAAAGTTAGGTTAGGTTAGATTGCAAAAATTCATTATATTCTCTCATTAAATATAAGCTCGTGACATGATTAATAATCGAAGATATTGCTCGTGAAACCGAAGCAGCACATTTCAACTCGTCCTTCGGACTCGTGAAATCTGCAGCTCGGTTTCACTAGAGAATATCATCGATGAAAATCATATCACTTGTTATATTACGTATGAATATAAATAATTATTAATAGATATTGTTAAATGCAACTAGGTTAATTTATTTCCTATGTCAAACATTCATCACTATGTGGTTTGATAGATAGGTATAATTATTTATGTATTAATTACAATTTGAAACTTGAATTTCATATGCATCGGCATTTATTTTACGGATATATTTCACCCAGCGTCTACATTGCTTACATTGTCTAAATAATCTGCATTGTCTACGCAATGTCGATCAATGGATTTCAAACTATGAATATTAATTAACATTATAATACCATAATTGACAAACGAAATGGGCTGTAGTCAAAAACTGGGAAAACTTATTTTTGCATAATATGTAAGACTACAAATTATAAACGTTACAGTAAAAATCTGATTTTATTGGTAAATTTAAGAATTTAATTCTGGATATCACATCTCCTTAAATAACGCCCAAAATTCAAATTTGTGATATCTTAAATTAATTTTGGTTATCAAGAACTCAGTTCTCGATATCACATATAATAATAATAATAATAATAATAATATAATAATGTATTTATTTGTTATAAGGTCATTTGACCTATACAAATTATCACAATTTACCTACATATCAAGAATTCAATTAAGGATATCAACAATTGAATTATGGATATCAAAAATGGAATTAAAGGTACCCAAAATTGAATTCTGGACAGGTAAAATTTACTTTTTGATGTCAAAAATTCAGTACCATTTTAAGATGTCTAAAATTTAATTTTTAAAATAAATATTTCATCACGGCATATTACCCATTGCTGGGTGTGC
The DNA here is from genome assembly GCA_951394225.1 of Harpalus rufipes. Lineage (NCBI taxonomy): Eukaryota > Metazoa > Arthropoda > Insecta > Coleoptera > Carabidae > Harpalus > Harpalus rufipes. The sequence continues at coordinate 7,081,320 of OX596274.1, forward strand.
CACTCTGCTTCATACACAGATGTCGGTAATGATGGAATATTTGAACCGTGCGGGCGCTTACCAGGCGACACCTCACGGGCACTCATTATAAATATATATTTGATATTCTTTATTAAATTCTGGATTATTCTAAATTATTCAAGTATATCTGAAATTAATTTTAGACGTCCTTAATTATTTAAAGATAATTCAATTTTTGATGTCTTTTAATAATTAAGGATATCTGAAATTAAATTTTTGGTGTTTTTGTTGCTATTTGTGTATTAAGAGCGCAAAATAGGACATTGTCGATTGAGAGGTGGATCCCTCGATATCGTCCATTTGCGCTCGAAACATACACAAGATTTTTCCTACAGTCGCTACCATAACAAAAAATAATAGGATGTACACTTTGTACTTACATTACTACTCAATTAATATGGATTAATATAAAGGAAAAACGTCTTTTATATTTAATTTTAATTTATCGTTATTTCCCATTCTTCTTGAGCTATTGCTTCAATCTAATCTGTTTAGATAAAATGTTTATTTTATACAGTAAAATTTTTGAAAGATGTCCGATCAAGGTTGTCTACGAATTGTTTGAATTCAGATTTTTGCTCCGCCCATCATGACAAATTCAGTAGTGTCGTTTGCTTAGTTTTTATGAGGGTACATAAGATACTACTGTTATTTTATTATTAATAAAATATATATTACAGGAAAAACATTCAAAATTTAAAAATAAGTCAACTAGTAAGTTTATAAGCAAATGTAAAACCAAATATGTTAAAAATAAGATACTGACACAATGTCAGTGTCAGTGACACTATAACGTTATACGTACGGCTATGAATCCAGGTAATGTATCTGTATTAATAAATAAACTTACGTTACAGCGAAAGTATTATCAACAACGAGCATCGTTTATAAATGGAATGTCCTAACTTTATATGAATTTTTGAAAGGGTGTTATATCCATCCTTATCACACACTCTTACAGCCTTTGCAAAAGAAAGAGATAAATGTATGCCTATTTGTTAATTCGTTCGTGATACAGGTGCCCTTGATCGGACATCTTTCAAAAATTTTACTGTACTTTCGTTTTTGGAAATAAATGCCCTATTTTATTTTCACAATAGTGCGGCATTTTTTTTTTTTTTGTTATGTAATATACCGACAGAGCAATTATATGTCAAATTGATTTGTAAAGGTGGTAAATGTGTCACTACAGTGCCATTAGTTCCTGACTAAACGTTTCCATTAAGAATGTAGACAAATGACATTTCTCAACATTGTATAGTTAGAAATTTGGACAGCGAGCGTTTTTACTACTTTGTCGCGCTAGAGCGGCAAAGTGACATTTTGCGTTGACAAAATCTCTCTCGCTTTTTATGTAGACTGTAGAAAAAATATTTTTTTGCATGATCAGGTTTTTTTTAAAGTTTACCGATAGGGTTTCCAAGGCAGTAAGTTTTGTTTACAAATTACTGATCAGTAAGTAATGTGATACTGATCATTAAGTGATGTAACTGACCGGTAAGTGATGTGACTACCTACCGATGTGGAGGCGGTGAAAATTACATAAATAGAAATCTGTTGTGGCCAGCACAATACCTCTCGCCATTTTCATTTTATGTAGTATAGGGCGAGGGCAGTTATGTGACTTTGTTGGTCTTGGCAAGCAGATGTGAGGGCAGAATGAGAGCTAGAGCTAGTAATATACATAGGTGTCAAGTATCATAAGTTTTAATTCGAAATATTATGATTTTCCAAATCCATGTGGATTATTTTCCTCGACAAGTATATTCCATACTAATGGATGACAAATAAACATCAGAACATTTTGAAATTTTGAATGAAAAATTATGACATATGACAATTGTGACATCTATGTAAAAACTACTAGCCGTCATTCTGACACGAATCCTCATCTGCTTGCCAAGGCCAATAAAGTCACATGTCTGCTCGCGCCCTATAAGTACACACAAATAATTGAAATTATTTCTCTTCTTTCGTTCTATAAGAAATTTTATCCTGCTATTCTATTATGTTCAAAATTCTTCAAATTCATTGACGGTATTAACGGTATTTCTTAAGGATATATGTAATATTAACATCTGTAATTTAAATATATAATTAATTAATAATACAATAATATATATATTAAATGTATTCTTACCTTCCAGAAAATTCTGACACTGACATTTTGCATTTACATTTGTAGTAACAAATTTTCAAAAAATAATATTTAGAATTTTTTTTTTTAGAAACTACCACTTCCGGTTGTCCAATTGTTACCAGAACCTCTTCAACTCTTCCTTACTGTTAGATTGAGGAATCCGTAGTCAAACAGGTCTTTAGTCTTATAGAATTTGAGAAATCGTGTCTCCAACAACCTCACACACACACACACATCCACACACACACACACACACACACACACACACACACACACACACACACACAGACATCATTGTAAAAATGTTAAAATCGGATTCTATGGACCTTAAATCGTTCTTATTCAATAAAATCTGGGTATGCGATTTTTAGCATGAATCCAATACCTCTCTTAGCGAGAGGTAAAAAATAAATGTACAATTTTTAAAGCTTTAACGATAACAAAACAACGATCACAGCTTACTTAAAAATGACAACTAATTTTCTGAAAATGTTAAATTAATTTTTAAATGATTCTAAACTTTAATTTGTTATTATTGGGACGATCGTGCAAAAAATATAATAAGCATTGCGGGCATTAAGTGCTTCTTACCGGTATCGGATCATCAACCGGTAAGGTGCACTTACTGCCCTTAATACTTAAATAACTATAAGATGTCTTTAAATGTAGAATAAAAGTAAAACGGCGTTCCATACGTTATACCTACATTCTACATTAAATACTGGATCATACAGTGTAATTTTAACGTAAAGTAGATTAGAGAAAAATAAAACATAATTAATGTTTTGTTTAAAATAACCGTTAATAAAGGAAAAATATTCAAAGGTAACTACGTATGAAACAAAGTAAATTCAATTCATAATTCGTGCATACAAAACATCAAGAGAATAGAGTTCTATAAACACTGTTCTAGTAGTTCATTTGTGCTCTTTGAACATGGAATAAAAATCCAGTATTGTATCATTAGACAACAAAGACTTTATATCCAACGAAAAGAGTTTTATTGCAGATAATGATAAAGCGATAGCCGAGACTAGAGCAGGAGCTGTAGACGAAGCATGAGGCGGATAGCGGGATGCGAGATTCGCGCTTCGCTCGGATTTGCAGCTGTCGAAACAGTCAGCAGCCGATGGGTTCCCAGGCTTCACTTGCAGAATATCCCACGAGAGGAATTACTAGTTGTGTTTGATTTGCCTACTGAGTTATCGGATCTGTATCATCTTCATGTTTATTTATATATAAGTTAGACCAATCGAGTTGTGGATTTTGCTTTGGCGGGCAAACATTTTTGCCCGCGGGCCACACTGATGTTTGCTATATGACTAGAGGGCTGTACCACGGTAAAAATATTATTTCGTTTAATAATAATAGTTGCAATTGTTTTAGTTAATTGTTTTATTTCAAGCCATAGTCATGGCTCACTATTATTTTTTTCGACTAGGTGTATTTATTTATTTATTTATTTATTTATTTAGTAAGTAACCCATCCATCCCACAGGATCAAGATCCCAATTACGGGGTGGATGCAAAATATACACAAATATACATACAATAATCAATGTTTCAACACAAACAAAAATACATAATGTAGATTAAACATAGAGAAAAAAAATCTGATGTGGCCAGCACATAACCTCTCGCCGTATATTTTACCTGGCTGTATGCATAAAGCAAAGAATATTTTTATAAATACAAATAATATATTCATATAAATCTATGACGTATAAACCATAAATTATGTTACAATAAATTACAAAGTAGAGTTTACCATATATAAATATTAGGCTGGTAACTGCAATTTTCAATTCGAACAACGTTGTTTACTTTCTCTTCATATTCTTCTAGTAAAAACATTAATTTTGGGCGGTCTAAAATGTATATATGGATTGTGCATCTATTCTTACATATCTTCTTTTACATTTTATTTTTTCATACATGTTATATCTAAATAACACTAATTCCCTTTAATAAAGTGACGGATAGATTGCACTCCGATTATTCTTATATCGATGTGTAATTTTGTCAATATTTACAACTTACTTGAGAAGAATTTGATAGCTTTTTCGCAATTCAAAGTTACTCTAGTCTATAGTACTGGTGTACATTGTCCCATAATGTTTGAAACAAATTTAAGTCCTTCAACCTAGACTTGTCATCTCCATAATAGTCACAGATCAAGAACTAAGGGATTCTCCAAGTACATTTTTCTTTCATTACTCATTATTTCTGACACTGACATTTATCTGTCAGTTACAAATAATTTAAATTATCAACTATTTTTCATGGCATTCTTTCGGCTGTCAAATTTATTACAACAGATTATTTTATATATTATACTTCTTTTATCTCTAAATCTATGGAATATATAATAAAATATTTAAATGTATCAGATAGAGAATTTAATTGTCTTTAATATTACCACGAAAAATTTTCAAAAAATAATATTTAGAAGATTTTTTTTTCAAGAATCTTCTACTTCCGGTTGTCCAATTATTACCAAAACCTTTTCAGATCTTCCCATGAATGTCCGATTGGGAAATACGTTGTTAAACAAATTTTAAGTCTTATAGTTTTTGAGTAACCGTCCTTCCAACATCCCACACACACACACACACACACACACATCCACACACACACACACACACACACACACACACACACAGACATCATCGTAAAAATGTTAAAATCGGATTGTAGGGACCTTAAAACGTGCTTATTCAATAAAATCTGGATATGCGATTTTTAGCATGAATGCAATACCTCTCTTAGCGAGAGGTAAAAAATAATGAAATAATGCTATAAGAACATATTTATCAATGCTTGCTTGAAGCAAGTTAAATGAAAACTATCTATTTCAACAGATAAACTATTAAAAATGTAACATAAATGTCTGATGGGCGATCTAGCTTCATAATTAGTACGTACAAATACACATCTAAATGTATTCTTATTTCTTGATGGTAATCGTGGAACGGAAAATGGAATACTACCTAAAGAAATGGAATCGTCTACAAAATTATTCACTAGCTTATATAAATAGATAGAAGATTGCATTATTCTTCTATTTTCTAACGAAATAAGATTGAAAGTCAGTAGCAAATTATTGTATGATGTTTCATGAGTCGGGTAAATCCCGTAAATTTCAAAATAACAGTACTTTACAAATTTGTATTGCAACTTTTCGATAATATTGCTTTGAAAATTATATATAAGATTCCATATCTGTAAGCAGTATTCCAGTTTTGAGCGGACAAAGGAGAAATACAAAGTTTTTAATGTTTTTAGCTTACAAAAAGAACGACAATTGCGAATTATGAAACCTAGTGCTTTGTAAGCCGATTTTAAGTGTAATTTATATGTGGAGTGAAAGAAAGTTTAACATCAAAAATGATTCCTAGATCTTTAAACTCGACTCGATCTAGCAAATGGTGATCCATTTTATAAGTGTAAGATATAAAAGAGTTTGTATTAAAAAGTGCCCGCCATTTTACTTTTTAATAATGTAACATATGGATTATTTTACATGATTGTAAAGCAAATTTGATGTACTTTTCAAATTTGTAAAAAAAACATAGTATGTTATATTTAAAATTTCAAAGTTGATATTAATTACTAATAAACCGGAAGTGGTATCATGAATGTACATCCGTCATCAAGTAGCTTACATGTTGCTGTATAAATCATGTTATATGAAAGAAATGACTAACTTAATAAATAAGCGGGATATTTGCTGGGACCACTAAAATATAACATCCTGTGTGTGTGTGTGTGTGTGTGTGTGTGTGTGTGTGTGTGTGGGGATGATTTTTTCGTCCATGATAACTCATCAAACTTCTAAAACTTTGAGTAATATTGGACAACCGGAAGAGATACCTTACTCGAAGTCCTTAACAGTTTTTAATAAACTGTATTAAAATATAATCCAAAACTTTTTAATTTTAGTATTTAAGACTTTTATATCAAGGGGAACAACATATTTGATTTTAGCTAAAATTGATAAACCGGAAGTAATACTTTACTTAAAGATCTGAACAGATTTTCGTAAAAAATATTATTATGAACTTTTCAAATTTGGTATTAAAGACTTTAGTATTAATGAAAACACAGATTTTTTCTAAAATTGATACACTGAAAGTGGTACATTACTAGAAGCTCTAAACAGATTTTCTTGAAAAAATGTATTAAAACATGTTCTAAAACTTCCCAAATTTGTTTTTTAAAACTCACATATAATTTGAAACAACATATTAGATTTGAAGTACATATGATAAACCGGAAGTGGTACTTAATTTGGAGCTCTTAACAGATTTTTGAGGAAGAACATAAAATAGAATCCAAAATTTCGTAATACCTACTTTTCTATTTATTGGAACAACAAATTAGATTTTGTTTACCAACGATCAACCGGAAGTGATACTTTACTTAATTCTCAGATTTTTTGAAAGTTGGTACTGCATCTTTGCAAGATTTTTAGGTTGAAATAATATTGTTTCCGAAGTGAATATATAGCAATGTATGCGTGTATAGATATTTAAATTTCCAACGTAACAAATTGCCACCAGCAAAGTGGACATGTTGATTCTACTTGATAACTAATTGAGTGGCGACATTGAGCAAGTAGGGTAAAGCTCAAGTATAGCACTATACACCACAATTAGTTGTAGTCTGCTGAATTAGCTAACTGGGGCTCTAATTAACTGGGTTTATATTGAAACTATGTACGAATTTTATTTGTAAAGGATGTCTAACGTAAGCTAACTTTCTTATTACGGTTGAAAGTTGGGCGAAATTATACGACAAATTTTACGGTGAAAAATGCAAAACAACTGAACTTCAAATACACGAATTATTCAACAGAATAACATTTTTACCTCTCGCTAAGAGAGGTATTGGATTCATGCTAAAAATCGCTTATCCAGATTTTAATGATTAAGCATGTTTTAAAGTCCCTACAATCCGATTTTAACATTTTTACGATGATGTCTGTGTGTGTGTGTATGTGTGTATATTTGTGTAGGAAGTTGGTAGGACGATTACGCAAAAACTATAAGACATAATGTTTGTTTAACTACGTATTTCCCAATCGGACAGTCATGTGAAGAGCTGAAAAGGTTTTGGTAACAATTGGACAACCGTAAGTAGCAGATTCTTCAAACAAAATCTTCTAAATATTATTTTCTGAAAAATTTTCTTGGTAATATTAAAGAAAATTTTATTCTCAATCTGACACAATTAATTTTTTTATTATATTTCGTATAGGTTTGGGGATATAGTATATAATAATATAGAATAATCTGTTGTAATAAATCTCGTTGTCTAAAAAACAGTTGAGATACTCAAATGTTTGTAATTGACAGATAAATGCAAAATGTCAGTGTCAAAATGGAATATACTTGCCGAGGAAAGTAATCTACATAGATTTGAAAAATCATAATACTTTGAATAAAAACTTATGATACTTGACACCTATGTACATTATTACTAGCTGTCATTTTGAAACGGGCCTCCATATCTGCTTGCGACTAACAAAGTCCCATACCTTTCGCACCCTATGCAACATAAAATGAAAATGGCGAGAGGTATTGTGCTGGCCACAACAGTTTTTTTATTTATATTTGTCTTTAACTTTACGTTGTAAATATATTTTTCGTACTCACTACCTAGAAACTAATGTTTCCCGCAGCCAACTCACAATCCGAAAGGCCATATTCCCGTTATTGTTGTTTTACTTTCGCGCACTAGTGTTTCAATGGAAACTGTTTTGATTGAGTAGCTTAAAAGGGTTATTATATTTTTAATTTTTTTACACATTACAACAAACTTAATATAAGAACAAGATAATTGAGGAAAATTAGTTGAATGAATAAAAATTATCTAAATTAAATTAGAAATTTCATTGCTAATTTTGACATTTTAATACTACTAGCGCTATCTATTAGCAATTAAAAGAATGAAACGAGAAAAAATATAGTTTATAAATTTTTCGAAATTTGACGATTTTCAAGCATTAAAAACCAATAAGAATAAATAATTTATTAATAAATAATCAATTTGCCCCTACCATCAGTGCAATCTGTTTGAGAACAATCTGTCATCTGTCCAATATCAAAATAGTACATAACCTTAAATTTAAATTATCAGATATTACACTTACACTGACAATTAAACTATCAGTAAAATAGAGGCATGTGCCGGACATTGTTCTTTATTTAATTATTTGAAAAGTTGGTAAGTACAACATACAATATGTGTTAGAACTTCTGCTTAATTTAGTTTATATGTTATTTACATACTGAATTACAGGTGAATTAACACATTTGCCATTATGATAAGTTAAAAAAGCGTTTATTCGTTATCTCCAGCCTTAAATTTCGGGAGGCATACAAGAAATATCAGACATTTTGACAACTTTTAAATCTGAAAAAATATGCAAACAATTATGTTTCCGAAATCAACAATTTACTTAACAACCGTTGCTATGAAATTGCTGCTGTGCTATTTACTTGTATATTTGCGAATTTTGTACAATTATCTTGACATTTATACTCTATTAATAATGATTTTGTTCGTTACAAAAAGTATTGTACAAACTTCTTGCGGGAAGACGTCATCCACGCATTCGCGCGAATGAAGCCCTCGCTCGCAAGCTCGCTCGTGCCTCAAATAAGCGCTCATGCGGGATGAATGTCTTCCCGCACTTAGTATGTAAATAACTATTGTTAGGTTTTTTGAAATTATTTCTAACTCAAAAAGCGTTTGAAGATAATAACCGCACAGATAAAGTACTCAAGTCATAACCTCTCGGATTTACTGAGATATAAGTTTTTATTATTACTAATAAATAAAATTATTGAATTTTGATCAGCTTGTGAGGTAATTAGTAAAAAAAACCAGTTTTTACGATACCCTAACGAAAAATCTTTTTAACAACCTGTGTAAGGCATATTGTGACTATTATGGAATTGTTATCTTTCCCAGAATTTAACTTTTTCAATTTTCCTATACAATTTAAAACGTATACTCGCATTCATGTGCACAATACCCGTACTATGAATAGATTGTCATACATATTATGATAATAAATTTTATTTCCAGGAAATTCAGGTGCATATATACGTTACAACAATAGATTTAATCAATACTTAACAAGGTGGATTTTAACAACAAAATTTGAATACACTCCCCCTAGTTAAAAAATCTGATGTGACCAACATAATGACCTCTCGCCATTTCCGTTTTATGTTACATAAATAAATATATCATCATGGTATATTACCCATTGCTGGGTGTCCGAATATGCTTTGTACGTAGATATCGGTAAATGATGAAATATTTGTACCGTGTGTGCGCTTACCAGGCGTCACCTCACGAGCACTCATTGCTGTCGTGGAAAGTGCACCACATGGGTCAATTTTGTGCTATTAAAATTCGAAGTAATTTTTGGCGTCGACCGGGATCGAACCCAGGTCATAATTAACGAATTTAACATTTCTTGTACATACAAATAATTCTAATCTATTCTTTCGTTCTATGAGGAATTTTCTCTTACTCTTCTAATATATTCAAAATTCTTTATATTCACTGATGGTATTAGCGGTATTTTTTTAAGTGTAATATTGATATACCTATAATTTTAAATATTTAATTAATAATACAATAAGAAATTTTAAATGTACTTACATCCCAGAAAAAGCTTTCTGTAATGTTAATAAAACTGTTGATTCTTAACACTGACATTTTGCATTTATCTGTCAATTAAACATTTAAATATCTCAATTGGTTTCCATGGAGTTGTTTGGGCAGTGAGATTTATTATAACAGATTATTCTATATTATTATATAATATATCTCTAAATCTATAGAAGATATAATATATTTTTACCGTCACCTTTAGGTAAGGAAGGTATTGTCTTTGGTAAAAAAATTCAATGATGAGTTTTTAGTGAATACGCATGTTTTAGGGTCCCTATAATACGATTTTACCATTTTTACGATAATGTCTGTACGTATGTATGTGTGTCTCTGTGTGTGTGTGACAAAAGTTTCGGATCGCATAACTTCAATACCACGATTCCAAAAATTATAATCTTTTCGTATTCCTCAAGTTTACATCAAGAAGAACAAGTGATTAGTTGGTTATAATTGGTGAACCGGAAGTAGCCTTCAATTGTTACCAAAACCTATTAAACTCTCCCCATTAATGTTAGATTGAGGTATCCGTAGTAAAACAGATCTTTAGTTGTATAGAATTTGAGTCGTACCTCCAACATCATAACACACACACACACACACACACACACACACACACACACACACACACACACACACAAACAAACAAATACATAGGCATCATCGTAAAAATATTAAAATCATATTCTATGGACCTTAAAACGTGCTTATTCAATAAAATGTGGCTATGCGATTTTTAGCATGAATCCAATACCTCTCTTAGCGAGAGGTAAAAATAAAACATAGATATTTGGATATTAAATTATGGAAGAGCACTATAGACCTCATCAATTTTTTTAGTTTCATATTATCCTGCGGTTTAAATGCATTTAGTCGGAAGAGTGCATTAAACCACAAATTAAATTTCAATGTATTACACAAATACAAAACAATAATACAAGCTACTTCAATCAAGTTAATTCCAGTCTGATTTACAAACAAAATGTGCATCTATTATTAGTTAAAAAATTAAATGCAGCCGTAAAAATACATGTTACAAAAACTATCATATCATATAAACTCATGAACTTATAAAAGTACAACTTCCAGTTAGTAGATGATCATTAATAATCCAGTTGTACAATATAAGCCATTGTCATTTAATAAGTAATATCTTATTACTTATTAAATGACATTGTCCATTTGTCACATGGGCCACCTGAAGATCAACTCGTAACTCTACCGTTTTGAATTTGTTGTTCCTTTTGACTAGGGTAACAACATTGATCCAGAAATGCGCTGATGTCTCGTTTTATTGCTGTAAATTCCAACACCTCAAAATTTCTCAAGTGAAATAATAGTACATTAAAGAACGGATGTCATAATAGATATTTTATTTTATTAGAAGGAAGTTTGGGGCAATGAATTGGAAACATCTCGACAAATTAGAAGAGTAGGACAAAATTTCTTCATAGAATAAATTTAAAATTAAAACATAATATAAAGAATAGATGTAAGTAGAATTTTTGGTGTAGAGTGTAGGTGGCCTACTAGGAGCTATCTAGTCATTGATGATGATGTAAATATTAAATTCTATGACCTCAGGCGAGAATATTAAAGGTCCATTCGTAAGCCAATAACATTAATACTCAAAAGGCCATAAAAGCTAATTATACTCGTGGTGAATACAAAATTATGTGTATGACCAATTATTGTACAAATATAGCACAAGAAATGTCATTTTGACAAAGTTTTTTTATTTTATTGTCAAAATGGTAAGTGGATGGTAGTTGTTTTAAATTAAAAAATCTGATGTGGACACCACACGACTTCCTTGTACGATTATTAAACTATACATATTTTTTTAATAAATAAATTACAAAATATTAATTTTAACTTCAAAACAGTAAGATATATAGCGACCACAAAGGGAGTTTTTAAAGAGAGTTTTGATTACAACAAAGAAATATTTGATTACAACAATGAATATGACTAATTTCACAATAAAAATATATTTGTTATTGTACGAATTATAAAATTGCACGTATTTAACGTAATTTGACATGAACATTTTTTTATGTTTTTGTCCTAATCTATAGCAAGCTTTATTACAAAAACAAAAAAGTATATAATTTTTAAATTTACATATCTCGCTTATACAAAGGGCTAATTTAATAATTCTTTATTCTTTATTTGAAGCATTTATTTCTAAAATCAAAATAAAATCATTTTATTCAAGAAAAACTGTTAACAACTTCAACTAATGTACCACTTCCGGTTAGCCTATTTTAACCAAAATCTATTATGTTATTTCGATTGACATAGAAGTCTTGTATACCAAATTTGAAAAGTTTTGGATTATATTTTAAAACAGTTTTTCATTAAAATCTATTATAGGCTTCATGTATAGTGCCACTTCTGGAAATTGTGTAATAACCAGAAAGGGAGGTGCACAACTAGATGTTATAGGAGTCCTAAATACAAAATTTCAACTTTCTACGGCTTACCGTTTTTGAGTTATGCGAGATACGAACGTACGAACGTATGTACGTACAGATGTCACGACGAAATTAGTCAAAATGGATTCAGGGATGATCAAAATGGATATTTCCGCTGAAATCTGAAAACCGAATTTTTTCGCGATTACAATACTTCCTTTACTTACGTACATGGAAGTAAAAAGAAGAATAAACAAGATTAAAACACTACTTGTAACTTTATTGTCTCCAAGTATGTTTTTTTTATTTAACTTTATAGAACTAACCTAGTCTCGAAACACATGATGACTAGCCTTTCGTATGTTGTACGATTCTAAATTAAAAGTGTTGTTATTTTCAAAAAATTAGAAATTTAGCAAAAACAAATACATTATTTCAGTATAAACTTTATTGAATTTCTTTAACAAATAATACAATACTTTTTACCTCTCGCTGAGAGAGATATTGGTTTCATACTAAAAATCGCGTATCTAGATTTTAGCGAATGAGAACGAATTAAGGTTCTTAGTGCCTGATTTTAACATTTTTACGATGATGATGTGTGTGTGTGTGTGGATGTATGCCGTCCTTCCAACCTCCCCAATGCACATACACACACACATACTCACACACGTACATTCACACACACACACACACATATACATGATCATCGTAAAAATATTATAATCTGATTGTAGGGACCTTAAAACGTGCTTAATCATTAAAATCTGGATATGCGATCTTTATCATGAATGCAATACCTCTCTTAGCGAGAGGTAAAAATAATAACCATGGCAGCAAATTAAGTTTTTTATTTCCTAAAATCAAGTTATAATTTTAATTGAAATACATAAAATAATTCAATACCACTAAAAAAAATTTAAGGTTAGATTGCTTCTGGCTGAAGTTAGCTGTCGGTCAGTCAGCTGTCACACTTTCTTCGTCTTCTTCTTCTGGGCTATGCTAGAGAAAATTCTACCATCTGTATACAAATTGGGAAGCTTGCGCTGGGCGTTACGAATATAAACCTATTAAATTATTTTAATATTACCTTGAAACAATTGATTACTTTACTGAATTGTTTTCTGATGTATGCACGCTTTTTATTTTATTACCTTGATACTTTTGACGACATCTTCATCCTTTTTACCTTCCGTCACCTTTAGGTAAGGAAGGTATTGTCTTTGGTCAAAAAAATCAATGATGAATTTTAGTGAATAAGCATGTTTTAGGGTCCCTATAATACGATTTTACTATTTTTACTATGATGTCAGCAGGGCCGCGCCAAGCGTTTCGGGCGCCCTCGGCAAGTGATTCTTATGCGCCCCGCCATAACCCCCCCCCCTCACCCATGTAATTTTAAATACTAAAGTAAACATTATTATTTTGTAGAGAAGCTGTAAATATTGTATAAATTTTACACGGATTTTATTACTAAGAAATAAACACTGGACATTTTAAGAAACATTTTTTATGGAGTAGGTACATATTTTAAAGAGCACTGACAATTACAAAAAATGTAGATACAATAAAATATACATTCCAAATATAATAAAAATTCGCACATAAAAAGGTAAAAAATGTATTAATCACTAAGAGTAACTTTGCGCGCCTTATTTCTAGCAAATTGGCTTATTAACTCTTGGATATCTAAGGTATTTAATAAATCTGATACAATAGAAATGATAGCCAAATTTTGAAGACGTTCTTGAGACATTGACGATCTTAGATAGTTTTTAATAATTTTTAGTTTTGAGAAAGATCATTCGGCAGTAGCTACGGAAACAGGTATAGTTAACAAAATACGCGGTGCTGTAGTAGTGTTTGGAAATACTTGAATTAATTGTTTTTACTAATATAATTTAATGTTTCGTTTGGAAATGTAATCTCTGGGCCAAAATTTTGTAAAAACTGTAATTCATGCAATAATTCGTGACCGTTTATATCACGTTCATTTTTTTCTTTGTCTGTTGAAATATTTTCAAGTTCGCTACATAATTTCAACTGCTTTCTGAGTACTGAGAAAATTTTGAAATACCATACAAAAAATTAAAATTATTTGAATAAGTTGATAATAATTTAAACCTTTCTTGTACGGATTGTGTGGTCGCATCTAATACACAATTAAAGCAGTTAACTTTAAATTTTAGTTCTTCTGTCGCAATTGTTTCGTCGACATGTTCATAACTGAACTGTTTTTTTTATTTTTCTTAGTCTTAAAGAACCACTATTTTACAACTTTGCTTCAACATCTAACAGAGAAGCGACTTCCTTAACAACGACTAGTAAATCAAAGAAACCTCTATTTGATCTACAGTTTTTTTCAAATTCGCGCATGCTTCTGAAATATTGAAATTTTTACATTGTAACATTTTGCTTGTAATATTTACTTTACTTAAAACATTGTACCACAAAAGCAATGCGTAAATAAACCCAAATTGTTTAATTTTTTCCCCTAAAGCAGTAGCTAATTTTTTTAAATAAAAAATTGAATGGAATACTGAAAAATTGTAATGTTTACTTTAAAATGTACTTTTACGTATATTGAGTAACTAATGTAATCCTAAAAATCAGTATTAAACGCTGTTTATTTTATCTATTTATACAGAGTATTTTAAAAGGTACGAGTTTTGTTTAATCGGCATATTTTTAAGCGGAAGTTATAATTTATAAATTATTATTCCTATGGTCCTGTCATTCTTGATTTATTTGATACATTATAATAAACAAATAACAGGTAACCGAAATAAAATGTTATTTTATAGCAAAATTATGGGGGGAAAGCAATTTGCGAGAAAGTAGTCGCTGCACTTTACATCGAACATTTTTTTTATATTCAAAAAAGTAAAAAAAAAAATAATACTTAAAGGCCGTACGGCGCCCCTGGCAACGTTGCGCCGTTGGGCCCTGCCCGACCTCGCCCTTATGGGCGGCGCGGCCCTGGATGTCAGTATGTATGTAAGTGTGTGTGTGTGTGTGTGTCTGGGTATGTGTGACATAACTTCAATACCACTATTTCAAAAATTATAATTTTTTCGTATTTCTCAAGTTTACATCCAGAAGAACAAGTGATTAGATTTTGGTTATAATTGGTGAACCGGAAGTACACTCATTTGAAGATTTAACAGTTAAATTTGATTTATTGACATTTAACGTTATTATAACTTAAAGAATATATTATTCTCTATACGATTTGATTACATTTCATACTTCATATTCAATAGATACAGAGTTAAAGAATTTTAAAGAAATTAAATTTTATAATTCAGCCATAGCTATGCTAAACATGGAAACTGCTAATATATTCATATAATTCAAATTGACAGATGTAAGTATGAATAAAAAGTAAATTAATGTGGCAGAGATGAGGATGTGGAAGTAGATGTTGGGGAAAACAAGGAAAGATACGGTAAGAAAATAACTCTAGTGTTACAAGTTTCTAGAAAGATACAAGCGAGATGATTACTTTGGTTTGAAAATGTCATGAGGAGAAATGAAGAATTATATTTGAACAAGAATGAGTAATTTAGTAATAGGAGGTTGAAGAAACAGAGGAAGACCAAAAATAAGATGGAAGGACTGTATTGCGGATGACTTGAGAGAAAAAGAACTGAATGAGAACGACACGCAAAACTAGGGACCCCTAACGAATGGGAAAAGCTAAAGAGGAAGAAGATGTCAGTGTCAAGTGCAATTTGAATAGTTTGTTTATGAAATAATTTTACTGGAAATTTAGAATCTTTTGCAAGAAGAATTATGTATGAAATTTATACATTATACACAGGATTGACGGAAGGTATTGTGTTGGCCAAAACAAATTTTTCATATGGTCGCAGAAAAGTTTGTTTGAAACTTATGAACATTTTGTATTATTTGAAATTTTGGATTTACAAAAAAGAGCAATTTTCTGCACTTGTTACCTAATTACTATTACAACTCTATGATCTGTATCTTCTTGTATATTTTATTCATTTAATACAATTCAAAATTAATACAACAGAAGTTGCAAGTTTGTAAAGTGAAACTTTAAACCTTGAAGTGAAGCATATAATGTAATCAATCACACCGGGTCGAACATAAACATTACTCATTTCTAAGAAATATTGATTTATATGTTTATTATATCATTATAGACACAATTCCCTTTCTTGATTTAAGCGGACAATGACCACCCATTTTATTTTTACTGTCTCCAGAATGAGTAGGTGAAGATTTATAGCGACGCAAAACCCGTACGTTTCTCAATCTCATCTGTTGAAATCTGTTTAGAGGCATCTTTAGTGGTCCACTTAGCACCTTCCAATTTCACTGAATCGGCATCAATCGCGTCACGGTCGGTCCGTGCGGCGCAAGGGAGGCAAAAGCGATCTGTGCTCAACCCGCCATTTTCACGATCGGGGTTTCGACACGCTTCACACTTTTACATTCCACGCGTTAGCATGACGCCCTGTCAAAGAGATGTCAATGTCAAATTTCTATTTTCTACATACAAGGAAGAAGAATAATTGGCATATTGTCGTATATGAAATGCAATAGGTTCGTTTATACTGTTGTCTGAAATAAAGCGCCCTGCATGAGAATGTCAGGAACTATAAGTTATAAGATGTCGGATAACTTAAAGTTGAAACATTAGAAGACGATTTTAAAGATGTGTCGTTATTTAAACTAGTGTTTCTCAAACTTTGTCTCATATCGATAAAATATCGGATAATTTTACGTGGACCGGTAATGCGGTAATTATACACTACTATGAATTAAGTTTAATTATTTTTAACAGTAATATTTTACCACATTAATAAGTATGTCAGTATATCTACCATACTACAGAATGTCCCAAAAGTTTTTTTTCAAAATAATTTTTACCTTCATGCGGAGTTGAAACTAGTCGGGTTTGAATAAAGATTGACTGAAATCCAGAAATATCGTCATCCTTCATAATTCAAAGTATGTTATCATAAAAAATCTGATGTGGACACCACACGACTTCCTTGTACGATTATTAAACTATATTTTTTTAATAAATAAATTACAAATTATTTTTTTTAACTTCAATACAGTAAGATATATAGCGACCATAAAGGAAGTTTTTAAAGAGAGTTTTGATTACAACAAAGAAATATTTGATTACAACAATGAATATGACTAATTTCACAATAAAAATACAATATTTGTTATTGTACGAATCATAAAATTGCACGTATTTAACATAATTTGACATGAACATTTTTTTTTATGTTTTTGTCTTAATCCATAGCAAGCTTTATTACAAAAACAAAAAAGTATATAATTTTTAAATTTACATATCTCGCTTATACAAAGGGCTAATTTAATAATACTTGATGTGATAGACGCAGAAATTAATTCTCTAAAACTTTTAGTTGAAGCATTTATTTCTAAAATGAAAATAAAATCATTTTATTCAAGAAAAACTGTTAACAACTTCAAGTAATGTACCACTTCCGGTTAGCCTATTTTAACCAAAATGTATTATGTAATTTCGATTGACATAAAAGTCTTGTATACCAAATTTGAAAAGTTTTGGATTATATTTTAAAACAGTTTTTCATTAAAATCTATTATAGGCTTCATGTAAAGTGCCACTTCTGGAAATTGTGTAATAACCAGAAAGGGAGGTGCACAACTAGATGTTATAGGAGTCCTAAATACAAAATTTCAACTTTCTACGGCTTACCGTTTTTGAGTTATGCGAGATACGTACGTACGGACGTACGTACAGACGTCACGACGAAATTAGTCAAAATGGATTCAGGGATGATCAAAATGGATATTTCCGCTGAAATCTGGAAAATTAAATTTTTCGCGATTACAATACTTCCTTTACTTACGTACAAGGAAGTAAAAAGTATTTCTGCTTTGTTCATGAGTTTTGCGTTTAAATTTGAAATTAAACTAATCAATATATTTTATACAGATCTCTTCATTTATTCTATTTATTTTGTTATTTATTCCTCTAGTCAAAGAAAAAAAAATATGGGGTGCCATACACCCCACCGCACTAATTCGCAAAAATGGTCTTCTACTGTAATTGTTTAGTTATTCCGTTTTTACAATCTCAAATATTTCTCCACATATATTCTGACCAAAGTAAATTTTTCTAGGTTTCCTATACCTAAAATGTAATCATCGAAAATTCTCATTATTATTATTATGTTAATATTGGTTTAATAACTGTTTCTTTTAATGGGGTCATATTATAAATTATACCTAAATAAAAATTAAAGAAAAAAATTAAATAGAAATTAGTGATTTATGATGAACGATATTTCAAATATCCCAGGATAAATAAAAATTTGTTTAATGTTTCTCGATTATTCTAAATATTGAATTCGTAAAAAAGTGATATCCATTATAGTGATATCATTTGTCAGAACAGCAAACATATAAATCACGTATAAAATGTGAATATTTTAAAGGAAAATTGTTAAATTTATAAACAAAGGCGTAAAAAATACTCCTTACAATTAAATATAGTAGGGGAAAGTACACTTTAAATATTTTTTTATAGAAAAAGCTTATTCCTAAATATTTGTAATTGGAACTAGAAAATAGATATTGAAATGGATAACAATATTTTATAAATAAAAATAATTGGTTTTAACAATGACAAAAATTGATTACAACAATCAAAATATGGATTTAATAAAAATGCATAATTCTTTCTTTTGATCTTAATAAAACATGATAATAACACAATGAATATGTGTATGTTTTGTATTTTTACTGTATTTATAAAGGAAAAGTATGTGGTATAGTTTAAAATCTTGCTTTACGGTTACTACTTCCATTGAAATTACTATCGAGATAGAAACTTATTTGTAATTATTTAACTAATTCGATGACATTATCTCATAATATCTTTAATATAACTCCAACCATCAAAAATTGTTCCATTCCACAGGCAGACATGCTAACCACTCAGCTACAATGACAGTTGTAAACATTTTTATATTACACAATAAAATATTGAAATAAATATTTTCCGTCGACCGTTTATTAATAGGCTATCTTAATGTATAGAAAATCATTCATTAATGCTCCCTATTAATGCATGATTTTTATTAATAAACGATTTATTGGGTGCGTTCACCACATGGAACACAGCATATATTGCTAACGCTAAGTTGTAGCAAAAAGGTAGACAGAATTAAAAATCATGCTTTTGACACTTACTAGCTAGGTATATATTCACGTAGCATACCTTTAAAATGAATTTGAAAGAATAAAATTCCTCAAATAACATAAAAAAACCGCTTGTGTCGTCTAGAATTAAGTAAACTGAACGCACCCGCTGAAAACAATTGATGAAAAAACTTATTTATTTTCTGACGAAAAATTTAACGTTCGGTCAACCATTACTAACCTAAAAAAAATTGTCATGGAATAAAATTAGATTTTCCATTTAAGTAAGATACGGCCAACGAAAAAATATTGTAACTAACACGTGTGTTAATTGGCGATTAATGATCTCAACAATTGCCTCGATCATTAATCGCCCTCATTAACACACTTGATAGTTAAATAACTATTAATGACAGTTATTTATAATTTTCTTTGATGTAATGAAAATAAAATAATTAGTATTAAATAACATACAGGAGGTAATGTACTATTATCATATTAAATAGCATGGATTAATTTTCTACCGGACACTTTTTATTTAGAAAAAACTGTTTTCCCATGTTAAACGCCTATGTCAAGGTTTCCTTGGGACACACGGTATACGTATTCAGTAGGATATAAGGGGGATGCAGATTATGTTGTAATTCATACTTTTTACATCAATTTATATTTTGAGGTTACACGTGAGGCAAATTGACAGGGGCAAAATGTCGAATTCGTCACCATGTGGGACCAACGCAAATCTATGTATGTACTTATGTACGTATATATTTGAAATAATTAATAATGTAAATTATGATATATTCTTCATAGGAGTATTCATATAACTTTACATATAGAATATTAATATCTAGGTTGGAAACTTCTGCGAATAACAAAGTTCTTTATATGCAATATTGCAATTTCCCATTATTGTGTAAAACGATGAAATAAACAAGCAAACGACGAACAAATTTTTACCTCTCGCTAAGAGAGGTATTGGATTCATGCTAAAAATCGCATATCCAGATTTTATTGAATAAGCACGTTTTAAGGTCCCTACAATCCGATTTTAACATTTTTACGATGATGTCTGTGTGTGTGTGTGTGTGTGTGTGTGTGTGTATGTGGATGTGTGTGTGTGGGATGTTGGAAGGACGGTTACTAAAAACTATAAGACTTAAAATTTGTTTAACAACGTATTTCCCAATCGGACATTCATGGGAAGATCTGAAAAGGTTTTGGTAACAATTGGACAACCGGAAGTAGAAGATTCTTGAAAAAAAATCTTCTAAATATTATTTTTTGAAAATTTTTCTTGATAATATTAAAGAAAAATAAATTCTCTTTCTGATACATTTAAATATTTTTATACATATTTTATAGATTTAGAGATAAAAGGAATATAATATATAAAATAATGTTGTAATTAATTTTACAACCGAAAGGATGCCATGAAAAATAGTTGCAAATTAAAATTATTTGTAACTGACAGATAAATGTCAGTGTCAAAAATAATGAGTAATGAAAGAAAAATGTATTTGGAGAATCCCTTAATTCTTGATCTGTGACTATTATGGAGATGACAAGTTTAGGTTGAAGGACTTAAATTTGTATCAAACATTATGGGACAATGTACACCAGTACTGTAGACTAGAGTAACTTTGAATTGCGAAAAAGCTATCAAATTCTTCTCAAGTAAGTTGTAAATATTGACAAAATTACACATCGATATAAGAATAATCGGAGTGCAATCTATCCGTCACTTTATTAAAGGGAATTAAGGTTATTTAGATATAACAAGTATGAAAAAATAAAATGTAAAAGAAGATATATAAGAATAGATGCATATATACATTTTAGACCGCCCAAAATTAATGTTTCTACTAGAAGAATACGAAGAGAAAGTAAACAAAGTTGTTCGAATTGAAAATTGCTGTTACCAGCCTAATATTTATATATGGTAAACTCTACTTTGTAATTTATTGAAACATAATTTATGGTAAATATCTTTATGTTGAGACATGCTATTATTGAATAATAAAGAAGTTTATACGTCATAGATTTATATGAATATATTATTTGTATTTATAAAAATAATCTTTGCTTTATGCATACAGCCAGGTGAAATATACGGCGAGAGGTTATGTGCTGGCCACATCAGATTTTTTATATAAAATAAGCTTTATGAAGTTCCGTACTCATTTAATGATATTGTTTAGTAGAATGAAGAGGTAATGATTAAAAATTCATACATCAAGTCTGCACGAACGTAGTTTGATATTATGAGTATGAGTAATGCGATTTGTTTGACAAATAGGTCTATCGATAATCTTCCTGGATGTGTTTTATATTTCATGCTATGCTTTTTGTTTGCCAAAACATGTTTTATGCATTATATGTTTTCACTCAAGTTTTACATTCATTCATATATCAACTTATACGGAGTGTTTATTTGGTCCACTATTGCTATCTCAAGCACAATATGAGCTGTGAGGTCAGTGAAATTAGCAAACAATTTGAGCGTAAAATTATTATTTTTTCAACCAGTGGTTTTCTATCTGTGGGGACCGACTTAGTTTAGTTAAGTTTAAGAGGCCTATTCTGTAAAATCGAATCGTTATCATAAAGAAATCGCTATATCTACTTAACGATAATCGTTATCTTTGTATCCGTATTATGTAACACATTTTGAAAAATAAGAACCTTGGGCTCAAGTTTAGATTTCCTAAAATCAAATTATAATTTTAAATGAAATATCTAAAATAATTCAATATAACTAGATTAGTTCTGGTGGAAGTATGCTGTCAACCTATCAGCTATCAGACCCTTTATTTTTCTTGTTGTAGGTTATGCTAGAGCAACTACTACCATAGCTTGCGCTAGGAGCTACGAATAAAAACTTATTAAATTATTTTAATATTACCTTGCAGAAAATTGTAATATGACTGGTTTTTGAGATCACTATTCAACATAATAGCAATTTTATTTTGACTTGAATAAAAATACTGACTTATTGACAAAACGTTTATGTAACGAATGCTTTTTCCAGTCGTTAAAAAATAACGATATCGTTATCCTTTTTACCTCTCGCTAAGAGAGGTATTGCATTCATGCTAAAAATCGCATATCCAGATTTTATTGAATAAGCACGTTTCAAGGTCCCTACAATCCGATTTTAACATTTTTACGATGATGTCTGTGTGTGTGTGTGTGTGTGTGTGGATGTATGTGTGTGTGTGTGTGTGTGTATGTATGTAGGATGTTGGAAGGACGATTACTCAAAAACTATAAGACTTAAAAATTGTTTAACTACGTATTTTCCAATCGGACATTCATGGGAAGATCTGAAAAGGTTTTGGTAACAACTGGAAAACCGGAAGTACAAGATTCTTGAAAAAAAATCTTCCAAATATTATTTTTTGAAATTTTTTCGTGATAATATTAAAGAAAATTAAATTCTCTATCTGATACATTTAAATATTTTATTATATATTCTATAGATTTAGAGATAAAAGAAATATAATATATAAAATAATCTGTTGTAATAAATTTTACAGCCGAAAGAATGCCATGGAAAATAGTTGATAATTTAAATTGTTTGTAACTGACAGATAAAT
This sequence comes from Harpalus rufipes, assembly GCA_951394225.1. Taxonomy (NCBI): domain Eukaryota; kingdom Metazoa; phylum Arthropoda; class Insecta; order Coleoptera; family Carabidae; genus Harpalus; species Harpalus rufipes. The sequence goes on from OX596274.1 coordinate 7,104,365, forward strand.
GTCAGTGTCAGAAATTCGTAGATATTACTAAAGAGTTTTTCTGGGAAGTGCATACATTATATTATTTCTTAATGTATTAATAGTTAAATATTTAAAATTATAGGTCTATTACATATATCCTTCAAAAATACTGTCAATCCTGACAATGAATTGGAAACATTTCGAAAAAATAGAAGAGGACAAAATTTCTTCATAAAATAAATTTAAAATTAAACAATCTAAATATAAGGAATAGATATATGTAAGTAGAATTTTTGTTGTAGAATGTAGGTATACAAGAAATGTTAAATACAATAGGGCTCCTTGACAAGCAGATATGGGGACTCATGTCAGAATGATAGCTAGTAATTATGTATATAGATGTAAATATCATAATTTCTCATTCTAAATTTAGTGATTTTCGAATTCCATATGGTTTATTTTCCTCGACAAGTAAATTCCACACTCCTGGTGACAAATTAACTACGTGTATTTAGAAAATCTTGAAATTCTAAATGAAACATAATGACTAATTATCATTCTGAAACGGGCCCCCACATCTGCTTGTCAAGGCCAAGAATGTAACATGACTGTTCGCGCCCTATACTTATGTAACCAAAAAAGGAAGTGGCGAGAGGTATTGTGCTGGCCACAACAGATTTTTTTCGTTATGTAGAATTAAATTATTGTTTATAGAATACCATAACGATTATCGTTATGATAACGATTTAACAATGCAAAATGTCATAACGGTCGTTTACAGAATAAGCTTATTAAACGATTTTCGTTATTACCATGACGATATAACGTTTTAACGATTCGTTATGTCATAACGATCTTACAGAATAGCCCTATTAATCCATTTCATAGTGAAACTGGTTTCGAATATAAATGATCCGATTTTGGGCAAGTTGCATTATTATTTCCTGATATGCTATGAAACGACAAAGTCGTTAAATGTTCTCCTTATACGTTTTGCAATATATTTTATTTTACAATATGTCTGCTACTCCTCTTTTTCCTTTTCTCCACTGAAATTTATACTATGTAAGCAGACAACACTACAAAAACAAGCATAACTACCTTGAATGTGCTTGTATCTTAAGAAATGTGAAATATTTATAAACAGATAAAAAAAAACCTAAAGAATCGAGCAGGAATAATAAGAATGTTTTGGTAAGAAACGGCAGCAGAAGGCGTAGATTTACGGCAGCACATTTCCTGCGGCCACGGGCCGTTTGGCAAACAAGACCGTTTGATAGGCGACGAGTTTGTCCGGAAAGTTCTGCAGGGCTGCGTGTTGTGACACCACATGTGTCCTCTGTCACCACTTGGGGAGGACCCACACGTCACCCAACTCACATGAATTGACAATGGAACATGTTATTATACAAAATTATTATAGACAATCGAAGAATTTAATGACACATATTACCGAAATGGCTTGAGTGATTTATGTATCATCCGTGTCAGAATGAATAGCTAGTAATTATGTACATAGATGTCAAATATTTCAAGTTAAATTATTTTATAAACAAGCTAAGCGAATTACACTTGACACTAACATCTTCTTTAGTTTTTCCCATTCGTTAGGGGATCGCTATTTTTTATTTTCTTCTTCCATTAATTTTTGTTTTGCGTGTCGTCCTCATTCAGTTCCTTTTCTCTTCTTTCATCTTATATTTGGTCTTTCTATGTTTCTTCCACCTTCTGTTATAAGCTATTCATTCTTCCAATATACTCATCTCTCCTCATGACATGTTCAAACCAATGTAATCGTCTCTCTTATATCTTTCTAGAAACGTTCAACACTAGAGTTATTTCCCTTATTCTTTCATTCATTTACTTTTTATTGATACTGACATCTGTCAATTTGAATTACCTGAATATATTAGCAGTTTCCATGGTTAAATTAGCATAGCTGGCTGATTTATGAAATTTATTATCTTTATAGTTCTTTAGCTCTATATCTGTTGAATATGAAATATAAAATACAATCAAAACGTATAGAGAATAATATATTCTTTAAGTTATAATAAAATTTAACTGAGTTTTTCAAGAAAACTGTGATAATCTTCAAATGAGGGTACTTTCGGTTGACCAATTATAACCAAAATCTAATCAAGTCTGCATATGGTTGTAAGGAAGAGGAATACGTAAGAATTGTAATTTTTGGAATTCTAGTATTGGAGATATCGTGTCCGCGGTCACATACACACATAAACACACACGCATACACACACGCACACACACATACACACACACATACAAACATCATCGTAAAAATAGTAAAATCGTATTGAACAGACCTTGAAACGTGCTTATTCAATGAAAACTCACCACCGAATTTTTTGAGCAAAGACAATACCTTCCTTACCTAGAGGTGACGGAAGGTAAAAAGTATTTAATTGGAAGTTATTACCGTTGATTTTACGCTATTGCAAACTCTGTTTGCGTTTTGATCAATCAAAAGTTAGTAATCATTTTCTCATATATATCTATGATCTATTTTTAAAACGAAATATAGGTGTGCTTCAGGAATAATAAATATATTTACGATGTAAATGGAAGCCTTTAAAAAAAGTTAGAGTAGTATGAATAATAAACAGTTCTTGGTAAATGCATGTCACTTAATTCTAGTGTTCTTTTCATATCCGTTATTTAGACATTACTCGTTACTCACACTTTGAAATATCTAGTATATGCATGTCTTATCAACGCTTACATCTAGAAACAACTCTATTTCATTTCAAAGTAAACAAAAACATAATTAAGACATAAAATTTTACTACTACTATAATTTCTTGCAGCTATAACCCGTCATAAAACCATCAAGATTAACGTTGTTAAGTAGCTGGCAATAATCTTCGACATGTAGTACGTGTGGGCCTTTGGGCTAGTGCGTCCCTGAGCACTCGTTCATCAGGCAGAGCCGGCTCGAGGGGTAGGAAACAGGAGAAATATGAGTCCTTCATCAACCGGAGAAGAACACTAGGCAATAAATCCGACAAGAGGAGGACATAAGAGTGCGGGTTCGCCTTCGGCGGAATAAAGTGTTGAATGGTTAAATGAGTCCCTTGAGGACTCGGGCCCCGAGCTTAGTGACGTCACGCCCTAACACACGATAGTCAGGGTGGGGATTGTGCACGTAGGGAACACTATCTCGATTTTTTAATATAGGGGGTTTTGCATTCACTGGATTTAAGTTTAAGAGAACTTGAGTTTTGAATAGAGATATTTTAACAATTCTCCTGACTTTAACTATTGTCTGCACCTTTTTAATAATATTCGACTAGTGTTTTGCTGTTAATAATAATAATCACTTTTATTTCAAGAGACACTGATAATACAATGTATAGGAATAAGTCAAAGAGTACAGAAAATTATTTACAATAATCATAAAATTCGTTCAAGTTGTAAAAACAATTTAGAACAAGAAAACGTTTTAAATTATTTTTAAGGTGATTGAGGCAGTTCACAGATTTAATTTCTTGTGGTAATAAATTATAAATGTGCAACCCAAGAGAATGAGGGGCCATTTGCCCTATTTTAGTTTTACCAAAGGGTACTCGAAAGTTGTCTTTCGTTCTTGTATTTATCGAATGAAAGTCACTTTGTATTGAAAATTTTGATTTATTTTTATGGACGAAACAGCATAGTTCTAGTATGAAAATGCCGGTAAGAGGAAGAATGCCAAAATTCTTAAACAAATTTCTGCAACTCTGAGTTCTACTAGAACCAGCTATACATCTTACTATTCTCTTTTGCACTAAGAACACATCATGAGCTTCTGCAGATGTTCCCCAGAATGTTGTAGATTACTTACCTTTCAACAGATGATTATTGTCCAATTGTCACATAAAAATTTTGTCCCATAAACATTGTTTAAATATGTTCAATAATATTTCTGTAACAATTATTTTCTTGTATATACTTGCAAAATTAATACGGGATATATATATATATATATATATATATATATATATATATATATATATATATATATATATGTGTTATATTTTAATGGACTCAGCAAATATCTTGCTTATTTATTAAGTTAGTAATTTCTTTCATATAACATGATTTATACAGCAACATGTAAGCTACTTGATGACGGATGTACATTCATGATACCACTTTACAATAATATAAAATGATCAAATTTAATAATTAAAATATAATTTTTGGAATCGTGATATTGAAGTTATGCGATCCGGAACTTTCGTCACACACACATACACACACAGAGAGAGAGAGACACACAGACACAGACACACACACACTCACACACACACACACATACATACATCATCGTAAAAATGGTAAAATCGTATTATATCGACCCTAAATCATGCTTATTCACTAAAAACTCATCATTGAATGTTTTGACCAAAGACAATACCTTCCTTACCTAAAGGTGCCGGAAGGTAAAAATTAGGTAAAGTTTATTCTACTTGTATATGGAATTATAAAACATTATGGTGAAATGCATTTTCAATTTGTTTTGGCGAGGATGTATAATTTGAATCAGACTGGGTACATTTTTGATAGTAGAGATTCGTAAAGCGATGCTTTTAAATTAAATAACAATACAATTCGCGTATGTTAATATTGAACCACACACAACTGTTTAATTCAACGATATTTAAATGCTATTTGTTTGTATTTACAATACATATGTAAAACCATACAAAGTACAATTGAAACTAAATCCTAATTCAAATGTACGTTATTGGTCCATGATATTAAATATGAATATTCCGTAACTAGTGATTTTTGTTCAAAATTAGTTAATAACCAATAATAGCTATTTGTGTATTAAGAGCGCAAAATAGGACATTGTCGATTGAGAAGTAACAATAACAAAAAGTAATAAAATGTACTTACACTACTACCCAAATAATAAGGATTAATATAAAGAAAAAACGTCTTTTATATTTAATTTCAATTTATCGTTATTTCCCATTCTTCTTGACCTATTTTATTTCACAATAGTACGGCATTTTCTTTTTGTTATGTAATATACCGACAGAGAAGTTATATGTCATATTGATTTGTAAAGGTGGTAAATGTACCACTACAGTGCAATTAGTTCCAGACTAAACGTTTCCATTAAGAATGTAGACAAGTGACATTTCTCAACATTGTATAGTAAGAAATTTGGACACCGAGCGTTTTTTCTACTTCGTCGCGCTAGAGCGGCAAAGTGACATTTTACGTTGACAAAAGAGAGCGCAAATGGCTACTTTCTATGTAGATTGTAGAAAAATAGCTATTTGTGTATTAAGAGCGCAAAATAGGACATTGTCGATTGAGAGGTTGTTGCCGCGCGACGCAGGAGAGCGGCATTCTCTCGAAATCGACAATGTCTATTTGCGCTCGAAACACACACAAGATTTTTTCTACAGTCGCTACCATAATAAAAAATAAGAAATTGTACACTTTGTACTTACACTACTACTCAATTAATAAGGATTAATATAAATAAAAACGTCTATTATATTTAATTTATCGTTATTTCCCATTCTTCTTGACCTATTGCTTCAATCTAATCTAAACATTTTATACTTTCGTTTTTGTAAATGAATGCCCTATTTTATTTTCACAATAATGCGGCATTTTTTTTGGTTACCGACAGACCAGTTATATGTCAGATTGATTTGTAAAGGTGGTAAATGTGTCACTACAGTGGCCATTAGTTCCAGACTAAACGTTTCCATTAAGAATGTAGACAAGTGACATTTTTCAACATTGTATAGTTAGAAATTTGGACAGCGAGCGTTTTTTCAACTTTGTCGCGCTAGAGCGGCAAAGTGACATTTTGCGTTGACAAAAGAGAGCGCAAATGGCTACTTTCTATGTAGACTGGAGAAAAATAAATTTAAAAGCGCGATGTAATAATTTAAGAAAATTTGAACACATGGTTTATTAATCAGTGTTGGTATTACAAAAATCTTAGTTAGTACAATTCTTTTTTAACGAAAGTTCAGTCAAACAGCATTTATTCTTACTATACCAACGTTTCGGTGCACCCTTGCACCTTCTTCAGGGTAGTACGATCTTACAAATTGTTACAATTCATGTACACAAAATACATTCGTACAAAACATTCGAATTTTTTTTTCTGGGAAGTATATACATTATGTTATTTCTTATTGTATTAATAGTTAAATTTTATGTATATTATATACTACTCTTCAAAAATACTGTCAAACCCGGCAATAAATTGGAAACATTTCGAAAAATTAAAAGACGACAAATTTCTTCGTAGAATGAATTTAAAATTAAAAAATATAAAGTATAGATGTAACTAGAATTTATGGTGTAGAGTCTAGGTATACAAGAAATCTTAAATACAATAGGGAGCGAGCAGTCATGTGACTTTGTTGGCCTTGACAAGCAGATATGGGGACCCGTGTCAGAATGATGGCTAGTAATTATGTACATAGATGTCAAATATAATTTTTCATTCTAAGTTCAGTGCTTTTCCAATTCCATGTGGTTTATTTTCCTAGACAAGTAAATTCCACACTCCTGGTGACAAATTAACTACGTGAATTTAGAAACTCTTGAAATCCTTTATGAAAAATTCTGACATTTGACATCTATGTACATAACTACTAATTGTCATTCTGACACGTGTCCACATATCTACTTGTCAAGGCCAACTAACACATGACTGCTCACGCCCTATACTTATGTAACCAAAAACGAAAGTGGCGAGAAGTATTGTGCTGGCCACAACAGATTTAAAAAAAAAGATATAAATATAGTTTTTATATTTTATTTGAAATATGCAGGTATATATTTTTATTTATTTTCTACCGGTTTGATAAGTTTTACTTCTACTTGTTTCATACTAGAAAGAGAATCGTACTTACAATTTATATTATTTATGGTTGCAAAACTTCTTGACTGACAAGGTGATTGGGAAGAAGAAATTTTTGGATATCAGTCAATTATAATTTATTCCCGCCTCTACCGGTTTCGACACTACAAAAATCCAGTAATTTCTTCTTCCCAAATATATTATTTATTTTCAGATATGCATAATTTATATGTAAATAAAATTAGATAATAGCAAGAATATGTACAAAATGGTTGAACAGTTCTGCATTATAAAATTATCTTTGTGCTTCCATCTATAATAAGCTTTGCTCAAATTCCACTATGCTCATAAGATACTCTAATATTCATTACGTTGAAGTTATATCTTCGAAATAATATACAGTTGTGTCTTGCACGTATCTCAATAGTAGTAAGTTATAGAATTGTGTACATATGAATCAATATGAAGTGTTATCGACCCGGTGAGTGGTGTAGGTATTCTAATAAAGCAATCCATACGTACAGAACAGTAGCCAAGTGTAGTAACTGACTGCGTAGCACAGAACAGCATCAACACCATTATCTCGTCTTTCACGGCTGGCTGGGCTGGCCAACAATGCAAAGCCTCTCCGGTGGCGCTGTTTAAAGTCAACGGGGCTGGGGCCGCTTTGTGCCGCAGGCTTCAGCCTTCATCCGCGCCGTAATCACGTCGTGAGCCGAGTGGCGAGTTAAATATGGCGCCCATTGTTCTCTGCCCAAGAAGTGCGTACTACGCCACTAACTTAGCGAAACTCCGGAACTATTCATGTTATGCGATATGCACAACCAGTTGAGAGGCTATTGAAATTTTACAGCAACCTCATTGTGAAATTGTTTGCTAATTTAATTCTACTTCTAAACTACAGAATGTTAATCACAACAAAAACACATGTTGATCATACGAAGCGCAGTAAATTACAATAATGTGGAATATATTCGCAAAATAATAATCTACTAACAAGACAATTATTAGCTTTTATTCGTGTTTTGGTTGGTTTTGTATTGAATGTACTTGCTTCAAGTATAAAGTGACATACAGTTGATCTAATTTAACAACTAATGACAATTGTCTGTATTAAACAATGTTTAAATAATTAACTATTAACATTAATATAATTCACATAATTTTCCTTCCCTAGAAATACAGAATAGACACTTTGCTCTATATTCATTGTGGTCTAAGAAAATATTGAGACTTACCAAAATATAAAATTATAAAATATCAAGATTTTGGTAAATGACCACGGTTTAAGGTCCCTACAATCCATTTTTAACATTTTCACGATGATCTCTGTGTGTATGTATGTATGTATGTGTATGTATGTGCGTGTGTGTGTGTGTGTATCCTCTTTACGCGCGAACTCAAATACTATCGTTCAGAAAAATTTGAAATCTTGTATTTGTACCTTATTATAATATGGAAAGAAGCCATTAGATTTTGGTGTCAATCGGATAGCCGGAAATGGCAATTTACTTGAAGCTCAAAATAGTTTTTCTTCAAAAAATACCTTTAATTGTTATTTTTTCGCAATTTGTTATTATAAAAATTAAAGATTATTCCATTTTCCACAGGTTTGCAATTAATACTTTTTCTATATATTTTATGGATAAATTTATAAAATAATATAAAAATTATATCTCGGAACTTATGCTATAAACACAACTCCCTGGTTACACAGTTCAACTCAAATGTATGTAATTGACAGATAAATGTCACTGCCGAAAAAATAATGATTTCAAATTAATAACAGTAACGTTTTAAAAAGAAAATTGTAAATATAACAAGAGTTACATGGAAAGGAACTTAATATACATAATTTCAAATTAATAATAATGTTTTAAAAGGAAAATTGTGTATAGAACAATAGTTAAATGGAAAGGAACTTAACATACGTAATTTCTAGTATTAGTAAATATGCAGGTATATATTTAAATAAGAAAATAAATATATTATCACAGCATTTTATCCATTGCTGGATGTGCTAATACACAGATTGTACACAGATTTCGGTAATGATGACATATTTGTATCGTGTGGGCGTTTACCATGCGTCACCTCACGGGTACTCATTTTCGGCGTGGAGAGTGCATCACAGGGGTTAGTTATATGCCATTTAAAATTTGAAATATTTGATAGTAGGAATTGAATCCGGTTCCCCAGATTCTCCACCAGACACTCAGGCACGCGGCCATGAGACCCTATAGGTATATGTATTTAAATTAATAAAAAATTAAATGGCGGGATGTTTTGTGTTGGCCACATCAGATTTTTAGCATGTATTTTTCATCTGAGAGGTTTTATAATATTTTTTTTTATATCTAAGATTCGTCTTTGTTCGCGGAGCCCTTATGGGCCTTCTATGGAATAGTGACAAGGCGAGCAATAACAAATAAATAACTTTTTATAATCTCTTCTAAATTATAGTTTCAGGATCAATATTTCAAGTTTGTTATCTTTGTTAGTCAAAATTCTGTTTAGAAATAATTATCATTTTTTCCCAAAGCGATTTGTTTAGAATGAATGTCATCGAATTAGACAGTTATTTGTTGAAAATTTTGACATGGATGCCATATGATATTCTCTTCAACCCCGCAGAGATAATCTTCTCACGGAGGTAACGCTGTTTTAGATAGTCGGTCTTAGATACTCATGTCGATGAGACATGTAGTCTGTGTTTCAGTTTCTGGCGCGGGCTAAACGCCTGCCTGCTGAGTTACAATGTAACTATTTAGTTCATTTGATGTTTAGTTTAGTAATCAATTATAATAAGTTTAATAGTTAATAATTGATTATTGTTAGTGTAAATATGTGTAAATAAAGAAGTTAATTTAAACACCAAATAAAGTCTGTGTCCATAATATAAGTGTGTTCAAGTGTTCATCGGCCATCAAAGTGTAAGTGCAATTGTGTCTATGTTTGATCCGCATTAATCAAGTGGTGATCGACCATCCAAGCGACCACCAGTTAGTGAAAGTTGTCATCGTAGTAGTTATTTTTCATTACTTGAAAAAATCAAGTAGTTATTATTTTAATTACCAGAAAAATCAAAAAGTTCTTCGAGCCTACATTCCATTTTCAAATACTTCCTTATGTTTTATATCAATAAAAATATCAATAATATACCTTGAAATATAGACTTATATTCATAAAAATAAAACATACATTCAAATTTAAAAATTAAAAAATCTGTTGTGGCCAGCACAATACCTCTCGCCACTTCCTTTTTTTGGTTACATAAGTATAGGGCGCGAACGGTAATGTTACATTTTTGGGCTTGACAAGCAAATGTGTGGGCCCGTTTCAGAATGATAATTAGTAATTATGTACATAGATGTCAAATGTTAGAATTTTTCATTAAAAATTTCAAGATTTTCTAAATTTACGTAGTTAATTTATCACCAGGAGTTTAAAGTTTACTTGTATGCCTTAGATATTTAACATTTAATTCTGCTCCACATGGAATTGGAAAATCACTAAATTTAGAATGAGAAATTATGATATTTGACATCTATATACATAATTACTAGCTATCATTCTGACATGGGCCCCCATATCTGCTTGTCAAGGCCAACAAAATCATATGACTGCTCGCTCCCTATTGTATTTAACATTTCTTGTATACCTACACTCTACACCAAAAATTCTACTTACGCATATACATATCTATTCCATATATATTTAGATTGTTTAATTTTAAATTCATTTTTGATGAAGAAATTTTGTCCTCTTCTAATTTTTCGAAATGTTTCCAATTCTATTAATACATTAAGAAATAATATAATGTATGTACTTCCCAGAAAAAGTCTTCAGTAATGTCTTCGGATTTCTGACACTGACATTATCTGTCAGTTACAAACAAATTAAATTTTCAACTATTTTCCATGGCCATTCTTTCGGCTGTAAAATTTATTATAACAGATTATTTTACATACTATATTTCTTCTATCTCTAAATCTATAGAATATATTGTAAAATATTTAAATGTATCAGAAAGAGAATTTATTTTTCTTTAATATTATCAAGAAAAAAATTCAAAAAATATTATTTAAAAGATTTTTTTTCAAGAATCTTCTACTTCCGGTTGTCCAATTGTTACCAAAACCTTTTCAGATCTTCCCATGAATGTCCGATTGGGAAATACGTAGTTAAAAAAATTTTAAGTCTTATAGTTTTTGAGTAATCGTCCTTCCAACATCCCACACACACACACACATACACACACACACATCCACACACACACACACACACACACACACACACACACAGACATCATCGTAAAAATGATAAAATCGGATTGTAGGGACCTTAAAACGTGCTTATTCAATAAAATCTGGATATGCGATTTTTAGCATGAATGCAATACCTCTCTTAGCGAGAGGTAAAAAAAAAGATTTAAAAGTATAATATATGGACTAACAAACTATTTGTAGTATATGTATGTATTATGGTGGACCTTAAAAGGGGACAAGTCGAATTTTAACCGGACCGCCTCCTAAAGTGGTTCCAAATAAATAAAAAAAATTATACTGGCAATGATTCCGCTTAATTTTAATATTTGACCGTGCTAAATGCACTTGATTTTTCCCCATTTAAATAACATTCGGTTGTAGCACATTTTGGAACTTTATTTTTCTCCGAGATATTAAGAGGTTTAAAAAATCCGTTCATTATTGGAATATATACTAGAATGACCCGAAAATATATGGACAAAATCTGAAGTCCCAATTATTATTCTTAATTCGAATGGAGTATAGCTTTTTGGGCTTTTGTGCGATAGTTTAACCATCTACAGTTATCAATAATGATTAGGACTTCAAATTTTGTCGACATATTCTCGGGCCATTCTAGTATATATTCCAATATAGAGTGAATTTTGTAAACCTCTGCAGAATTTTTAACTTGCAGTAGTGAATCAGCACAGCATATGGCGTGCCAGGCCGTACCACAAACAGCTAGATTACGATTCTACTGGTTCGCGCGTTTTTGTACATAATCGGTTCGTTATCAAGTAGCTTGAATTTGCTTGAAATTGCTTGATCAAGTCAAGTAGTAACGATAGAAAATCAAGTCAAGTCAAGTAATGAATTTTTGAAAAGCTTGATTTTCAAGTCGTCAAGTAATTTACAAAAACATCAAGCTACTTGACTTGATGAAACCGTAACCACCGTCATCAGAGCTTCTGTAATCCACCCCTCGTGTTACAGAATCCTTTAGCTACTGCGGAACACACTTTGGGAACCGTTGATACAGAGTAATCTCTAAGCTAGGAGATGGCTACATATCTGGTATGTACTTATTTAATGAAGATTCTGTTTAGAAAAATAGTAAATGGGAGTATATTGTATTGTAGCTGGCAATTTCTTTCAGAGCACTTGACTTGAGCTTGGAACCCCAGTTCGGTTCAGAGCGCTATTGGGCGATAATAAAATACCTACGTCAGTGAAGAGAGTATTGTAGTGGCATGGTTTTCAATATCCCGGTGTAATATGCGGCAGCCGACCGCCGATATACGCTACAGCTATGACACGCCACAGCCGCCACGCCGTCGCCGCCACAGCGCTGAAATCAAATAGGAATCTCTTGAATGGTTCAGCGCTGCTCGCTGCACGGCCAGCTTTCAGACAGATTGCGGTGAATATGTGAACAATGCCTGTATTTTTCAATATATACGGCTAGGGATCGTGTGGCGTGGCATAGTGCACAATCGGCTTAAGTTTCGTCCGAGTGGGATTTGATACAACTACGACACCACACAAAATTTTTAATTACAAATAAACAGAAAGTCGAATAAATGAAAATTGAATATTTTTCTCTAACCCCTCTATAGAATTCATAGCGAGTCTATGACGTAGGTCTTATTCCTTTTAGTTACCAAAATATAAGTAGTCAAAATATTATAAGTAACAATTAATTTTCACATTTTATTACACAAGGTACTTTTGAAAAACAAAACGTTTATAGGTCTATACCTTACATTTTTACCTTCCGTCACCTTTAGGTAAGGAAGGTATTGTCTTTGGTCAAAAAATTCAATGATAAGTTTTTACTGAATAAGCACGTTTTAGGGTCCCTATAATACAATTTTACCATTTTTACGATGATGTCTGTATGTATGTGTGTGTGTGTGTGTGTGTGTGTGTGTGTGTGTGTGTGTGTGTGTGTGTGTGTGTATGTGTGTGTGTGTGTGTCTGTGTGTGTGTGTGTTTATGTGACAAAAGTTCCGGATCCCATAACTTCAATACCACGATTCCAAAAATTATAATTTTTTCGTATTCTTCAAGTTTACATCCAGAAGAACAACTGATTAGATTTTGGTTATAATTGGTGAACCGAAAGTAGCCTTATTTGAAGATTTAACAGTTAAATTTGATTTATTGACATTTAACGTTATTATAACTTAAAGAATATATTATTCTCTATACGATTTGATTACATTTTATACTTCATATTCAATAGATACAGAGTTAAAGAATTTTAAAGAAATTAAATTTTATAATTCAGCCAGAACATAACTCTAGTGTTACAAGTTTCTAGAAAGATACAAGAAAGACGATTACATTGGTTTGAACATGGCATAAGGAGAAATGAAGAATTATATTTGAACAAAAATGAGTAGTTTAGTAATAGGAAGTTGAAGAAACAGAGGAAGACCAAAGATAAGATGGAAGGACTGTATTGCGGAAGACTTGAGAGAAAAAGAACTGAATGAGAACGACAAGCAAAAACAGGGACCCCTAACGAATGGGAAAAGCTAAAGAGAAAGATGTCAGTGTCAAGTGCAATTTGAAAGAAATATTATGTATGGAATTTATACATTATACAAAGGATTGATGGAAGGTATTGTGCTGGCCACAACAGATTTTTTAAATTGGCATTGTTGCACCTAATCCAAAACTATCTAATAAGAGCAGCAGAGATGAGCACTTTAATAGGTAAAACAAGCATGGACAGTGTTAGAAACCGTAAAGTATGAGACAAATGTACTAAGAGAAATAAAGAATGGGACGAAAACATGAAGAAATTATGAATCAAACATTATGCTGGACGAGCATCTAGGTGTAGAGAAACAACATGCAATTGTCATATATACCAATTGTTTTACAACATATCACAACTTTGAAGCAGGGGGGTGAATCTACATTCAGAAACGTGATAACAAGTTTTCAATCTAGTAGCGTTTGGAAATACTTCCTGACCCTTTCATAGATGGCTTTAGTAGTACAGATTTTACAGGAATTCTCAAACTTTAATGTTAAAATACTATAAAAGGTAACATATGTTTGAGAACTGCTGTAAATTTCTCACAATTCTCTATTGCATCGTACGAAATTCTTTGACATTTAAAACTGTTATTTGTGAATTTGTATCTTTATTGCAATATAGTACTTCATCATTCAATATATTTTCGGTAAGTATATTAGTTTTCATACTAGGAGTATTATACGGGGATGATATAAAATATAACAATAAATTAATAATATTTCAGAAAAAAAACTCCTGCATAGTGAAGACACATTCTTGCAGAAGTTGACAGTGCCCAATAGAAGAAAAGGTTTATGTAAGTGGACCAGGAGTGGTGCTCTTAAATATTTACACCGTAGAAGATCAGCAAAATATTACATTATTAGGCGAAAGGACGTGAAGCTTCATAAGATTCATCAAAGAATGTTGAAATAGTATGGTGTTAGTTTTAAGAAAACAGGAGTACAGAAGAGGGTAGATTTGTTAAAAGTGGACGAACATCGATAACGAGGTCAATGAAGCAGTGCATTTCTGGCAGACATTTAAAGTAATATCCCTGTTTTGAAATAAAATTAGGTCTTGTAATAATAATAATTCAAACTTTTGGTTCCCATGAGTAGGTATGTGCTTAAATTTTAATAGTTGTTGCCGTGTAGTTTGAGATTTGTAGTTATTTATTTATAACATATTAAATACTGTAATTATTTTTTATAGTTAACATATATTTCACATTTCTTGATGTCTTTAATAAATTATCTATTTTCGATAGATTTTTTATTAATTACATTATTATGAAATAAAATTTAAAGTTTCGAATAATTCAAAATCAATTAATATTTCCCGCCTCTTTCTCGGCTGTCAAATTTAGTTCTCTGACCTTTTCATAGACGGCACTAAAACTTGTTATCACGGTTTATACAGGAGATACCCAATCTTCTACTATATATTTTCCTTAATCTATGCTTTGATTATTTATTATTAAAACATTGATACTTGTTTCGCAATAAAGTTAAAATATCAATAATCATACTTCAGTTTTATTAAGTAATTAATATGGTAGTCTCATAAATAATTCCGCTTTAGGCCCCTAAAATTATTAATCCGGCCCTGACTAAACATTAACGGGAATATAATCTTGATAATTATGTTGATTCTATGATAAAAATATATTTTCGAAATTCACAAAAAAAGTGTAGTTTATTTGAAATGAATATTTTTACCTCTCATTAAGAGAGGTATTGGATTCATACTAAAAATCACGTATAAAGATTTTAGTGAACAAGCACGTTTTAAGGTCCCTAGAATCCGATTATAACATTTTTACAATGATGTCCGTGTGTGTGTATGTGTATGTGCATGTGTATGTATGTGTGTGTGTGTGTGTGTGTGTGTGTGTGTGTGTAGACTTAAGACATATTTAACTACGGATTTCTCAGTCTAACATTAATGGGATGAGCTGATAAGGCTTTGGTATCAATTGGACAACCGGAAGTGGTAGTTCCTACAAAGTTTTCTTAATAATATTTTTTGAAAATTTATGTTATTAAATGGTAATTAAATTCTCAATCAGACACATTTGAAATTTTTATTATATCTCCTATAGATTTAGAGATATAATGTATAATATATAGAATAATATGTTGTAATAAATTTCGCTGCTCAAACAACTCCATGGAAACCAGTTGAGATATTTAGCATTACGAACAAGTACAAATCTTATATTCAACTGATGTATATGAAGTATATTTTAAGCAATGAAAATAGATTCATAAATTATGCCGCTATAATAATTCTAGCCCTGAAAAAAATTGTTGTACAGTCAAAACGTCAGCCAGGAAATAAATAATTTATAAGACTGTGTGCCCGATTATTTTCTATTCTTCCAATTTAATAAAAATTCAAAAAATGGATAGAGAAAAAATATATGTTTCTGTTACATCGTTATAAGTTGACGAAAAGTTTAAAATGCATGATATAAATAAAGTAGAAGCAAAAAATAAGAATAAGAAAAGTTTTTCTAATATAATAAATCTTGGTTTTGATCTAATGAAAGCACTCTTTCCGTTTCCAGTCAGAGCTTCGTTTGCAAATATTAGCTCTAGAATTACCATAGTTGTCCAATTAATTATAGTTGATCTAAGAAACTATAGCTGCTTCATGGAGCCTTTTGCGACTTCACTTTAATATAGTTTGTACGTAGTTTGCAGGGAACTATTTGTATAATATAAAAAATATTCTATTTAAATTTGATAATAAATTAACTTACTATGTAGGTTAGGTTAGCAAGAAAAATATAGGATAAAATATTAAAACACGCAATAACTAAAAACAGACTAGCTAGTGAATATTTTTCCATATTTATGGTAAATTAATATATTTTTGACAATTAAAATGTAAATTCGTTCAGTTATTATCTAATTTAGATAATTACCTCTCGCTAAGAGAGGTATTGCATTCATGCTAAAAATCGCATATCCAGATTTTATTGAATAAGCACGTTTTAAGTTCCCTACAATCCGATTTTAACAATTTTACGATGATATCTGTGTGTGTGTGTGTGTGTGTGTGTGTGTGTGTGGATGTGTGTGTGTGTGTGTGTGTGTGTGTGTGTGTGTGGGATGTTGGAAGGACGGTTACTCAAAAACTATAAGACTTAAAATTTGTTTAACAACGTATTTCCCAATCGGACATTCATGGGAAGAGCTGAAAAGGTTTTGGTAACAATTGGACAACCGGAAGTAGAAGATTCTTGAAAAAAAATCTTCTAAATATTATTTTTTGAAAATTTTTCTTGATAATATTAAAGAAAAATAAATTCTCTTTCTGATACATTTAAATATTTTTATACATATTTTATAGATTTAGAGATAAAAGGAATATAATATATAAAATAATGTTGTAATTAATTTCACAACCGAAAGGATGTCATGAAAAATAGTTGCAAATTTAAATTATTTGTAACTGACAGATAAATGTCAGTGTCAGAAATAATGAGTAATGAAAGAAAAATGTATTTGGAGAATCCCTTAATTCTTGATCTGTGACTATTATGGAGATGACAAGTCTAGGTTGAAGGACTTAAATTTGTTTCAAACATTATGGGAAAATGTACACCAGTATTGTAGACTAGAGTAACTTTGAATTGCGAAAAAGCTATCAAATTCTTCTCAAGTAAGTTGTAAATATTGACAAAATTACACATCGATATAAGAATAATCGGAGTGCAATCTATCCGTCACTTTATTTAAGGGAATTAAGGTTATTTAGATATAACAAGTATGAAAAAATAAAATGTAAAAGAAGATATATAAGAATAGATGCACAATCCAGATATATACATTTTAGACCGCCCAAAATTAATGTTTTTACTAGAAGAATATGAAGAGAAAGTAAACAAGGTTGTTCGAATTGAAAATTGCTGTTACCAGCCTAATATTTATATATGGTAAACTCTACTTTGTAATTTATTGTAACATAATTTATGGTAAAATATCTTTATGTTGAGACATGCTATTATTGAATAATAAAGAAGTTTATACGTCATAGATTTATATGAATATATTATTTGTATTTATAAAAATAATCTTTGCTTTATGCATACAGCCAGGTAAAATATACGGCGAGAGGTTATGTGCTGGCCACATAAGATTTTTTTTACCTTGCGTCACCTAAGGTAAGAAAGGTATTGTCTTTGGTCAAAAAATTGATGGTAAGTTATTAATGAACAAGCACGTTTTAAGGTCCATAGGAATTGTAATTTAACTATTTTTACGATAATGTCTGTATATACAGGGTGTATAACTGGAAGTGAAACATAGGCGTTTAACATACAAAATCAGTTTTTCCGTGCGCATTGTTCCAATAATTATTTTAGACAAAAAAATTTAAATGGATGTTGTAAAGCAAAAATTTCTACATACGAATCAATAAAAAAAAATCATTTTGGCTACTTCATAACTCCAGAAATAAAATTTGAAAATTCACGGAATTGCAATTAAAATACAATCATAAAACAATTCAAAATTTTAACAAAAAAAATCTGTTGTGGCCAGCACAATACCTTCCGTCAATCCTGTGTATAATGTATAAATTACATACATAATTTTCTTGCAAAAGATTCCAAATTTCCAGTAAAATTATTTCATAAACAAACTATTCAAATTGCACTTGACACTGACATCTTCTTCTTCTTTAGCTTTTCCCATTCGTTATGGGTCGCTATTTTTGCGTGTCGTTATCATTCAGTTCCTTTTCTCTCAAGTCTTTCGCAATACAGTCCTTCTATCTTATCTTTGGTCTTCCTCTGTTTCTTCAACATCCTATTACTAAACTATTCATTCTTGTCCCAATATAATTCTTCATTTCTCCTCATCTTTTTTGTATCTTTCTAGAAACTTGTAATACTAGAGTTATTTTCTTACCGTATCTTTCCGTGTTTTCCCCAACATCTACTTCAACATCCTCATCTCTGCCACATTAATTTACTTTTTATTGATACTGACATCTGTCAATTTGAAATATATGAATATATTAATAGTTTCCATGTTTAACATAGCTGGCTGAATTATAAAATTTAATTTCATTAAAATTCTTTAACTCTGTATCTATTGAATATGAAGTATAAAATGTAATCAAATCGTATAGAGAATAATATATGCTTTAAGTTATAATAACGTTAAATGTCAATAAATCAAATTTAACTGTTAAATCTTCAAATGAGGGTACTTCCGGTTCACCAATTATAACCAAAACTTGTAAACTTGCGGAATACGCAAAAATTATAATTTTTGGAATCGTCGTATTGAAGTTATGGGATCCGGAACTTTTGTCACACACACACACAGACACACTCACACATACATACATACAGACATCATCGTAAAAATGGTAAAATCGTATTATAGGGACCCTAAAACATGCTTATTCACTAAAAACTCATCATTGAATTTTTTGACTAAAGACAATACCTTCCTTACCTAAAGGTGACGGAAGGTAAAGTGAATAAAAGTATGAATGATTGTATAAATTAAAACAGTTTAAATATTGATTTACAAAACGCTTTAAAATGTGTAAAATTTTGGGACGAAACACAACGAACGCGCGGAGTAACTGGCCGCAGGGCTTGTTGCAGTCTCACAAGGACACCGCTATTTCATCCCATTGTTGCGAACGTCTTTTGTTACTGTTCGCAACGATGCTGATGCCTTTTGCTCGAATGTTTTTAGATGGATTTGAAAAATGCGCTCCGATATGCCAGAGAATGTGAAACATCTTACAGACGAGAAAAATGAAAAATTCATCAAAATGGCGGTGAGTTCGATGCCTTTTAAAGAAGAATTTTGTAGTGAAAGTCATAGAGTACGGCTGTGTTTCTTCCCTTATTGTATGGCCTGTGCGAAATAAACTTCTTAAGAGGTTTCCAACTTATTAATATTCTATTTATAAAGTTTTCCTGCTTTATTTGGAGTAACGCTTTCACCATACTTTACACATATATCATTAATTATTATAATATAAACATTGGATGAAGATTTATTTTCAGTGAAAACATATAAATACTTACACTGCTAGCTCATATATTTTGGTAAACATGCAAATTTGTTACTATGCTATATATAGGTTATATTATGTACTTTGGTTCACGAAAGATGACTATTCACGGTCACTTGTTCGAAGACAGAATACACAGCACCTTATACAGTAGTAGCTTAGCAGCATTTCATGTTAGAAACACATTACAAATAATAATGACGTATGTCGTAGAATTACAGATATCTAATTATCTACTGCACTGCCCTCTGTCCTAATAGTTACCGAGTAAATAAATAAATATTTCATCACGGCATATTACCCATTGCTGGGTGTGCCAATCTGCTTTGTATACAGATATCGGTATTGATGGAATATTTGTACCGTGTGGGCGCTTACCAGGCGTCACCTCACGGGCACTCATAGCTGGCGTGGAGAGTGCACCACAGGGACATTATGTATTTTAAGTTATTTTCCATAAAACTATTGTTCTATTTACAATTTTCCTTTTAAAACGTTACTATTATTAATTTGAAATGATTATTTTTTGACAGTGACATTTGTCTGTCAGTTATATACATTTGAGCTGAATTATGTAACCACGAAGATGTGTTTAAAGCATAAGCTCCGAGATATAATTTTTATATTACTTTATAAATTTATCCATAAAATATATAGAAAAAAGCATTGTAGAAAATGGAAAAGTCTTTAATTTTTATAATAACAAATTGCGAAAAAATTACATTTAAAGGTATTTTTTGAAGAAAAACTATCTTGAGCTTCGAGTAAACTGTCATATCCGGTTATTCGATTGCCACCAAAATCTAATGGGTTCTTTCCATATTATATACAGGGTGGAAACGAACTTTATGTCATAAATTTAAGGGTGAGTAGTATGACATGTGTAGAATACGAAACTGAAAGATTTTTTTTAAAATTCGAAAAACGAAAATTCGACTTTTCTTAAGGAAACTTTTTTTTACTGCTGTTTTAATTCATATTTCATTAAAAATATGGTTAACAAAAATACATTCAAAATTAGTTGTATAAGATATTATTCTTAATAATTAAATTAAATAGCATTTTTAACGAAAATAATTGTGTAATAGATAAAATAATGCAAATGCGTTGCCAGTGGTCCAGTGGTACCAAAAATGTTGGTTTCATGAAAACTACCCTTATATATGCGAATTTTTAAAAAAATCTTTCTGTTTCGTAATCTACACATGTCATACTACTCACCCTTAAATTTATGACATTAAGTTCGTTTCCACCCTGTATATATATATATATATATATATATATATATATATATATATATATATATATATATAGGGTGTATCAAGATAATGGAACAGTGCCATTTATTCGTGAATATGAAAAGTTACATTGATCCATAAGTTGAGTACCACTGGCTCTAAAATAATAATAGTTATGCGAAAATGTGTCCCCCTATATGCTTTACAAAATATCTTAATCACTTTTTTGTGTAACTTTTCATATTCACGAATAAATGGCACTGTTCCATTATCTTGATACACCCTGTATATATATATATATATATATATATATATATATATATATATATATATATATATATATATATATATATATAATAAGGTAGAAATACATGGTTTCAAAACTTTCTGAATGATAGTATTTGAGTTAGACCGTAAAGAGAATCCACACACACACACAGACATTATCGTGAAAATGTTAAAAATGGATTCTAGGGACCTTAAAACGTGGTCATTTACCAAAATCTCGATATGTGATTTTTAGCACGATCCCTATACCTCCCTTACAAGGGTAGCGGGGGGTTAAAAGTATATACTCGTTTTAAGTCTTTGTATGTTCGCGAACCGCTCAATATTAATTTTCCCCACATTCATTTCGATACAATGTGTCGAACATGTTTCATTAAAACCTCCTTTATGGAAGAAATATGGTTCACTTTAAGTATCAATACCCCTAAAAGCCGATTTGATGCGAAGAAAAGTGGCTCATCTGTATACTTTTTCGCGGCGTAGTTTGATTTATTTCTCGCAAAATCCAGTTTCCCTATCTAGATCGTGTAACTGTTGTACATACAAATGCAGCTGATTCTTCGGTAATGTGTATTCATAGCGAGGCGGGCGGTTGTTGAACGCCATAAAGGCGCGTTTTCAATATCCCCGAGACGGGGACGACGGCGAAGGAAGAACTCCGCTCGCGGATGGATGAGCCGTCATCAATCACTTTAACTTAGATAAGATTATGATTTGACTCAGGTCAAACGTGTGAAAAGGCTCTATAGCAGTTTTTGTTGTGCGTTTCTTGTAAAGGACTTTGAAATGAGTTTTGTTGTTATGATAATGAATAGCGTGCTTCAAGGATTGCTTATTTCTTTTCACGTTATTTTCAGAATATTAGTGAAGCACTTGCGCTACCCGACACAAATCACTCTTTACTAAAAAGCTCTATGCATCTTATGCTAATACTTCGTCATAAATAATATACGCCTATAGCTTGTCACTTCAACGATTAAATTTTTTTGGTTACTGATAATACCGTATTAATTTATTTAATCATAACTCATAATAAAATTTAGACATATTTCGCTTGAATTACAACCAAATGCGCAATATTTTAAGTTCTTGAATGTTTTTACCTTCCGTCACCTCTAGGTAAGGAAGGTATTGTCTTTGGTAAAAAAATTCGGTGATGAGTTTTGAATAAGCACGTTTTAGGGTCTTTACAATACGATTTTACTATTTGTACGATGATGTCTGTATGTGTGTATGTGTTTTCGTGTGTACGTGTGTGTGTGTATGTGTGTATGTGTGTGTGTGTGTGTATGTGACCGCGGTATTCCTCTTCCTTACAACCATATGCAGACTTGATTAGAATTTGGTTATTATTGGTCAACCGGAAGTACCCTCATTTGAAGATTTTAACAGTTTTTCTTGAAAAACTCAGTTAAATTTTATTATAACTTAAAGAATACATTATTCTCTATTCAATTTGATTTTATATTTCATATTTGTTTATTTGAAACCACTCAACAGGACAAAGTCCCAATTACTGAGGGTTAGAAAAAATTACAAGTTACAAGTTACAAGTTACAAGTTACAAGTTAAATACAAAGTGAGAAATTCAATTAGACAAAAAGTAGTAAGTTAATAAGTTTTTGAATATTTGTAACGAATTTGAAAATAGATCAATGGAATTATGTGGCGAATGAATTGCATTATAATAAAAACATAGGCGACGGATCGGTGATTTTAGTTCATAATTACATTTAACCATTGTGTACTTGAATAAAGTTCGATGCCTAGAGTTTATTCTAGGTACATAGAAATTAACACGAGCTAGTAAGTTGATGTCATCAACAATATTATTGACAAGCTTATAAAGAAAGATGGCCGACTGTGCTTTATGGCGGTTTTCCAGAGATGTAATTCCAAATTCAGCTAATGCATCAATATAAGAATAATTATACATAATTGTAGGGAATCCATTGGTTTTACGCCAGCAAAATTTAACAATTTTTTTTTGAATAATCTCGATGGCGTGAACATGATTTTGATATATTGGATACCAAATTAGGTTACAATATTCTAATTTACAGCGAACAAAAGAATTAAACAAGGAGTTGAGAGTGGATAGTTTGTGAAAATGTTTGGAACAGCGAATAATAAATCCAAGGGCTTTATATGAACTTTTGACGGTAATATGAATGTGATGTGAAAATGTTAATCTTATATCAAACCACACTCCCAGATCCTTATATAATTTTACTCTTTCGAGTATTAAATTATCCATTGAATAATTAGATAGCAAGTAATTCTTTTTCATTGTGTATGACATCACTTTACACTTATTTATATTGAAGAACAATTTAAATTTAGTAGACCAAGCTATAATATTTTCTATGTCACGCTGTAACTGGAAACTGTCTTCTGCACAATTTATGGTTTTAAAGATTTTCATGTCGTCAGCATATAATAAACAGTTAGAATATTCTAAACAATCAAGAAGATCATTAATGAATAAGTTGAACAGCAAAGGCCCAAGATTCGACCCTTGAGGGATACCAGAGGTGGGGATATAATAATTTGAGGTAAAATTGTTAAGACGGACAAATTGTTTGCGGTTGCTGAGATAAGACGAGATAAAAGAAGCTAAGTGAGGTGAGAAATTAAAGTTATATTGTAGTTTCTGTATCAGTGCAGAGTGATTAACCGTATCAAATGCCTTTGCGAAGTCAGTGTAAATGACGTCAACCTGAATATTATTACGTAGTGAATCCAGAACAGTATCAGTGAAATTTGCAAGATTAGTTACAGTAGACCTTCCTTTCATAAAGCCATGTTGAGATTTCGAAATTTTGTCTTGAACAGAGTTGTAAATTCTATTAAAAATAATTTTCTCAAAGACCTTCGAAATACTTGACAGGATGGCAATAGGACGATAGTTGGTAATATCGCTAGGATCTCCAGATTTGAAAATAGGGCATATGGATGTATTTTTAAGGACAGTAGGAAAATGATTGGTGGACAATGCGAGGTTAAAAAGAATATGCAAAGGTGTGACAAATATATCTCTGCAACCTTTTATGACATAAGCGGGAATATTATCAGGGCCAGGGTTGCGAGAAGGTTTTAATTGGTTAATAGAGGATAAGATTTCAGATTCAGAGATACATTTAATAGATAGTAGATCAAGAGAGTTATGATTACAAGGAACAGCAAATGATGATGAATCAGTAGAGTCTGAGACGTAAACAGAGGAAAAATAATCTGCAAAGGTTTGAACAATAGATGAGGTAGATGATAAAGTTAAGTCACCGAGGTGCATATCACCAGGAATACGGGTTGATCGCTTTTTGGTGTTGAGAAAATTCCAAATCTGTCGTGGCTCATTATGAATTTTGGATTCAACTGATTCTAAATAATGTTTGTATGAAGTTTTAACTTTTGATTTAATTTTGTTACGCAAGGTTTTATATGTGTGATGATATGAAATTATGTTGGTCCGTTTATATAAGTCACGATATCTTTCTTTCTCTTTAATATCAGAGATTATTTCTTTTGTAAACCAAGGAGGAAATTTACTTTTTCTCCGCTTGGTTTGTGGAACACACTTATCAAATATTTCATATATAATACCATAAAACTTGTCGAAAGCGTCGTCAACATTTGAAAATGTTTCTAAAATATTCCAGTTTACTTCTGAAAAAAGTTTGTAAAGTAAATCAAAATTAGCCAAACGAAAATTATGGAAACTTAGTGATGTATTAAAAGATGAACTGGGAGTACTGACAGAAGAGGAGTCAATAGTAGAAGAAATAGAAAGAGCAGGGTGGTGTAAATCTTCACTAACAAGAGGACAGGAATCATGGGAGACAGTACAGGGTTGGTTAGATAATACAACATCAAGAATTCTATTTTTAAAGTTGTGGATGGTGTTATATTGAGTGGCGTTAAATAGCTGACAGAAATTTTCAAAAGAGAAAATAATATTGCTAGATGTTGCATTTGAGTAATATTCTGACAAATTTGTTATATTTAAATCAGCCAAAATGATGAAATCCTCATGGAAGATGAAAGGAATTGATTCGAGACAATCATATATAAATTTATGCTGTTCTATGGATATAGGTGGAGGTGAATAGAAAACCACAATATATATGAATTTGATAGCAGATAACTGAACACGTACACAAACTACATCCGCATTTGAAGACTCGTGCATATTTATATTAACAGGGCTAGAGTTAAATTTGTTATGGACAGCGCAAAAAACTCCACCACCTCGCTGTTTGCCAACCTTTGTAAGATCGCGATCACATCTATAGATTGAATAAGAATCATTCATTAATTCAGAATTAAATACAGAGTCAGTAAGCCAAGTTTCAGTTATAGCAATGATATCATAGTTTGAAATAGAGCAATTATTATAGAAATCATCCAACTTAGTGTTCAATCCGCGCACATTTTGATAATATAAATGCATTAAGAATTAAATTACACAAACCGAAAAGAAAATCACTTACCAAAAAATTACCTTAGTAATATATTTTACAAAAAACAAATGGTTAGTATAAAATTAAATATGAATACGATACAAGCTTGCTACTATATAGAAATTTAAATATCTTAATAAAGTAAACACAGCTGTAGTTGAGACAAACTCAGCTGAGAGTTAACAATAAATCAGGTATGTACTGGTAACTCCGACCAGAGATATACAAAAATACAAAAGTATAAAGAAAGTCAATACATTCAATTCATATTTTTACATTGATCAATGCTTAAAACTTTTATGACCTCATTATTATTAGGAGATTTAACAAATAGATTGCCATCGTGTGTCCAAACATTTTTGAAACCGAATTTAGTAGATGCAAATTTATAGAGTTCATATCTTGAATGTGTGAGGTCTTCTTTGATTGATATTTTAGTTCCTTTTAAAAGTTTACGCGATTTTATAACAAGTTCACGTGTTTTATAGGACATAAATTTAACAATAATGGGGCGTGCCTTCTTAGATGGTTTACCGACTCTGTGGCAGCGGTCGATTAAGTTAGGATGGATGTCGATGGTTAGTTTTGATTTAATTAAATCACAGACCTTAGCCTCAGTATTCTCTGTACTTTCTTCGGGAACTCCAAAAATTCGAACGCAGTTCCTCCTCGAATACTGTTCCAAATTGTCGACTTTGTCACGAAGTACGTCATTTTCCAGCTGAAGACTTTGAATTATTTCTGCCTGGTGTACTCAACAGATATAGAGTTAAAGGATTACAAAGATAATAAATTTTATAAATCAGCCAGCTATGCTAACTTAACCATGGAAACTGCTAATATATTCAGGTAATTCAAATTGACAGATGTCAGTATCAATAAAAAGTATAAGGGAATAAAGGGAAATAACTCTAGTTTTGGGCGTTTCTAGAAAGATTTAAGAGAGACGATTACATTGGTTTGAACATGTCATGAGGAGAGATGAATATATTGGAAGAATGAATAGCTTATAACAGAAAGTGGAAGAAACATAGGAAGACCAAATAATATAAGATGAAAGGAGAGAGAAGGAACTGAATGAGGACGACACACAAAACAAAAATTAATAGAAGAAGAAAATTAAAAATAGCGATCCTCTAACGAATGGGAAAAACTAAAGAAGAAGATGTTAGCGTCAAGTGCAATTCGCATAGTTTGTTTATGAAATAATTTAACTGGAAATATAGGATCTTTTGCAAAAAAAATTATATGTAGGCCGCGTGCAGTGACGCGATTTTGCTGACATTGGCAAGCAGATATGTGGACCCGTGTCAAAATGACAGCTATTAATTACGTCCATAACTGACAAATGTCATAATTTTTCATTCAAAATTTCATGATTTTCTTATTTCATATGGTTTATTTATTATCAGGGGTGTGGAATTCAGTTGCCGAGAAAAGGAATCATAAAATATCAAATAATGAAATTTTGAATGAAAAAATTGACGTGAGGATGACCCGCAAAACAAAAATTAATGGAAGAAGAAAATAAAAAATAGCGACCCCTAACGAATAGGAAAAGCTAAAGAAGAAGATGTCAGTGTCAAGTGCCTTTTGCATGAAATAATATTACTGGAAATTTAGAATCTTTTGCAACAAAATTTATGTATGGAATTTGTACATAATACACAGGATTTACGGAAGGTATTGTGCTGGCCACATCAGATTTTTTGTATTTTATCTTGCTTTGTATCCGTTATGGGCTCGCCCTGTAGGATAGTTTTTTTTTACTAAATAAATATACAAATAATTTCTTTAGTAATTTTTTACGGTTACTTATACAAAATAAGTGTAAAATGTTAAATAAGTAAAAAATGTAGATATTGAATAATTTTAGTTCCGCAAAACGATACTAGATGACTTGATGTTTATGTTTTAATCACAACTCCTTGGTTACGCAGTTCAACTTAAATTATGTAACTGACAGATAAATGTCACTGTCATAAAAATGACAGTGCTCAACCTGTCGCCCTATATATCATGTTTTTGTTTTATAGCTCTGCTGTGATTCTCGACAAAACCATTCTATGGACCTCAAAACGTGGTCATTTACCAAAATCTCGATATGCGATTTTTAGCACGATCCCTATGCCTCCCTTACCAAGGGTAGCGGGAGGTAAAAATACCTATTGTATTTATCATAATATTAACAAATGTAATTAAATTTTCTGTTTTCTGGTATTATTGAAACCCTATCCAGACTACAACCTGCATTGATATTAACAAAACACTAGCAAATTAATTGATAAAAAAATGCACAGAGAAAAACAAAAAAGATCTATTGTATAAACTCATCCAATTTTCCGAACTGTCAACAGCAAAAATCGTAAAAATTCGCCTGATCGACCGTAGTACGTATGGGCTTTTGTTGTTTTTACCGCGCGCGTATAAACATCCACTGTTGACGCTATCGGGATGAAATCTATATAAAAACAATTCGTTCGCGATTGAGTATTTGAGTCATGAAATATTCATGCCTCTGTTTATCTGTCTAATCGGACCGTGTAGCGGATGACGGTTTTCAATCGGATGCTGCGGGAAATGTAACGTGGAAAAAATCCCACACTCTGGGTACCTGCCTTAACGGACAATGTCTTGTACAAATCATTTTGTTTTCATTTCGTTACATCTCTGATGTTCCATTGTTTTCGAGGGCGATGAAAATTGAATTTATATTTTAAAACTGTCTTTGTTCTCAGCTATGAAATGTATAAAATGTGTCCGAAAAGAGACGCGTGTGCTTTTGGGGTTAAATTCACGGGACTTAAATAAATCAAAAATTAAACGTCTTTGGGTTTTGAGACATTCTGTGAGGTATAAACCATAGGCGAAGCAAGTTGTAAATTTAAGATTTTGGGAACGAATTTTGCAATTTGAACTAGGTAGAAGGCCGTAGGTTCCAATAAAAGTTGACCATAAATATAAGTCAGTTTATTATACACATAATGGAAGGTTGTTTCGGTCTACAATTTGTCCATCATCAACTATTAAAATTACAAACAAATTACAACACTATATAGTCATAATAAATTTCGACTTACCAGAATTAAAAATCTGTTGTGGCCATCACAATACCTCTCGCCCCATTGTGGTATATATAAGTATTGTATTTAACATTTCTTGTACATACAAAAGATTCTAATTACACTTAATCTTTATATTTACGTATTTTCTGTAATATTAAATTGATTATATGAGCAAGTTTTCTCCATTTCTTCTAAATTTTCGAGGTTTTTCCAATTCATTAACGGGATTGGCGGTATTTCTGAAGGGTTCATGTAATATACCTATAATTTTAAATTTATAATTAATAATACAATAAAAAATATTACATATTACTGACATTTATCTGTCAATTACACACATTTAAATTTCTCAAGTAGTTTCCATGGAAATGTTTGGGCTGTGAGCAGGCTGTGAGATTTACTACACCAGATTATTTTATAGTTTATATTTCTATATCTTTAAATCTGTACAAAATATAATTTAAATGTGTCGGATAGAGAATTTAGAACATAAATTTTCAAAAAATTATATTTAGAAGATTTTTGTTAAAATACTACTACTTCCGGTTATCCATTTGTTCCCAGAATCTATTCAACTCTTCCTATTACTGTTAGATTGAGGAATTCGTAGTTACACAGGTCTTTAATCTTATATAATTTGAGAATTGTGTTCCCCCCCCCCACACACACACACACGTCATCATAAAAATGTTATTATCGGATTCTAGGGACCTGAAAACGTGCTTATTCACTAAAATCTGGATATGCGATTTTTAGCATGATTCCAATACCTCTCTGAGCGAGAGGTAAAAAGAAAAAAATATTTTAATGTTACATTTAGAAAGTGCTAATATTATGCATTGTTGACTTACATTTTGAAAAACTACGTAATACACTAGTAGCCCAAATTTTGTCAAGAATCTCGATATGCGATTTTTAGCACGATCCCTATACCTCCCTTACCAAGGATAGCGGGAGGTAAAAAACGGAAATATATCATATATCCATAAAGTTCTTTTCTTCCTATCTTCATTATGCAACACTCATAATTTCCATTAATTTAATTTTCCCCATATATTTTCATGATAATTGTAACCTTACAAGTTTTCTGTATACTCCTATTAATTATACTTATAAAACTCGAGTGTTAGCGAACTCCACTTAGACATGATAATTACATCTTCTAATTTTAATGAAGATTTGAAATATTTGGAGTGGATACTTCAAAATTATTAATACGAATAGCGTTACAGTAGCTTTTCATAGCAGTTATTTTTAGTTCCGTATTCGATATTATTTTTTTGTTTATATTTAATTTAGAATTTTTGATATTAAACTAATTTATCATTGTCATTTTTTTATACAAATAAATATGTAGTATATTATTTTTTTAATTAATTAATAAAACATTAAAAAAACAGGAATAATATTTTGTATATGACTATTAATAATTATTATATGGTGACCGAGATGTGACTGACTGTCACATTGTATTACTTGAAAATTTTAACGTAAAGGTAATTATTTATTTTTTATCATACTCGTAGTTTAATTAAATCATTGTGGATATATAAATTTTCAGTATTTCACATACATAAGTGTGTAACAAATTTATACGCATTTTTACCTCCCCTCATACCGGAAAGGGAGGTAATGTTTTCTCTCTCTCTTTCTGTGTGTGTGTGTGTGTGTGTGTGTGTGTGTGTGTGTGTATCACGATTTTTTTCCTCGATAACTCACATATACTTCCAAAAAATTATATTTTCCGTATTTAAGATTTTCGTAAAAAATATATTATGATATAATTTAAAACTTTTCAAATTTGGTATTTAATACTTTTGTATTAATAAGAACGACAAATTAGAATTTTTTTAAAATTGATGAACCGGAAGTGGTACTTTACTGGAAGCTCTAAACAGATTTTCTTGAAAAATATATTAAAAAATGATCCAAAACTTCTCAAATTTGGTATTTCAAACTCGTATATAATTTGAAACAACATATTAGAGTTGGAATATATACGATAGTCTAGAAGTGGTACTTAATTTAGAGCTCTCAACAGATTTTCGAAGAAAAAATAAAATATAATCCAAAATTTGATATTATAGACTTTTCTATTTATTGGAACAACAAATTAGAATTTGTTTACAAACGATCAACCTGAAGTGACACTTTACTTAAAGCTCATTGCTATTTTAAACATGAAATTGGCGAGAGATCATGTGCTACTCACATCTGATTTTTTAAAATAAAATTTGATTCATCCTGTTTGTTAACTATTAAATAAATAAAATATAATAAATATATATCACGGCATATTACCCATTGTTGGGATTGCCAATCTACTTTGTACACAGATTTCGGTAATGATTTTGACATATTTGTACTGTGCTGTCACCTCAAGGGAACTCATTGCTGGCGTGGAGAGTGCACCACAGGGGTATAAGTAATCAATTATTTTTTAACTTCTGAGAATTCAAGTACTATGGTCATTAATAATTGTAATTAATTTTTTTCACATGCACAGAAAACTCAACTTTCTTCTCCCGAAATAAATTAAAATTATAAATAAATTACTAATTTTATTGAAAATCCTTATTTTAGTGAAATACATACTTTAAATTATCTTACAATTATGTCATATTTTTCTTTTTCTAGATTAAATCACAATTTGACAACTGTAATTTAGATGTAATATTGGCTCACTGGCAACACTGTTACACCGTCTTGCATCTGATAACCTAACTTTTGACCTGTCAGTTGTGTGTCAAAGTGTAAATATAAATTATAAATAATAATATATATTGATAATGGAGTCTCGTGGTCGTGTGCCTGAGTCTCTGGTCGCGAATCTGGGGACCCGGGTTCGATCCCGACCGACGCCAAAAATTACATCGAATTTTAGTGGCACAAAATTGACCCCTGTGGTGCACTCTCCACGCCAGCTATGAGTGCCAGTGAGGTGAAGCCTGG
Source organism: Harpalus rufipes (assembly GCA_951394225.1). Lineage (NCBI taxonomy): Eukaryota > Metazoa > Arthropoda > Insecta > Coleoptera > Carabidae > Harpalus > Harpalus rufipes. The sequence goes on from OX596274.1 coordinate 7,136,007, forward strand.
TCAGCACCCGCACGGTACAAATATTCCATCATTACCGATATCTGTACAAAGCAGATTAGCACACCCAGCAATGGGTAAAATGCCGTGATGAAATATTTATTGATTCAAATAAGTAAAATATTACCCTTATTCTACTAGTCATGTCAATATAAACTATTTAACAAATAACTATTACAAATACCGAGTTACATACAGTAACAGTTATTTTATTGCTTTGCTCTGACTACACATAACATAATTTTTCTACAGTCTATATAGAGAGCGCCTCTTTTGTCAACGCAAAATATCACTTTGCCGCTCAAGCGCGACAAAGTAGAAAAAACACTCGCTGTCCAAATTTCTAAATACACTATATGTTGAGAAATGTCACTTGTCTACATTCTTAATGGAAACGTTTAGTCAGGAACTAATGGCACTGTAGTGACACGTTTACCATCTTTACAAATAAATCTGACATAACTGCTCTGTCGGTATATTACATAACCAAAAAATCTGATGTGGACACCACATGACTTCCTTGTACGATTATTAAACTATACATATTTTTTTAATAATTAAATTACAAAATATTGACAGGCTTAAGCCAAGCCCGAGAAATATTTTGATATAGAGCAAAAAATAATTCATTTACTACTATCATTCTTAAATTAACATTAATCTAACCCGGTTATTTTTAAAGAGAGTTTTGATTACAACAAAGAAATATTTGATTACAACAATGAATATGACTAATTTCACAATAAAAATATAATATTTGTTATTGTACGAATCATAAAATTGCACGTATTTAACATAATTTGACATGAACATTTTTTTTATGTTTTTGTCTTAATCCATAGCAAGCTTTATTACAAAAACAAAAAAGTATATAATTTTTAAATTTACATATCTCGCTTATACAAAGGGCTAATTTAATAATACTTGATGTGCTAGACGCATAAATTAATTCTCTAAAACTTTTATTTGAAGCATTTATTTCTAAAATCAAAATAAAATCATTTTATTCAAGAAAAGCTGTTAACAACTTCAAGTAATGTACCACTTCCGGTTAGCCTATTTTAACCAAAATGTATTATGTTATTTTGATTGACATAAAAGTCTTGTATACCAAATTTTAAAAAATTTGGATTATATTTTAAAACAGTTTTTCATTAAAATCTATTATAGCATTATAGGCTTCATGTAAAGTGCCACTTCTGGAAATTGTGTAATAACCAGAAAGGGAGGTGCACAACTAGATGTCATAGGAGTCCTAAATACAAAATTTCAAATTTCTACGGCTTACCGTTTTTGAGTTATGCGAGATACGTACGTACAGACGTCACGACGAAATTAGTCAAAATGGATTCAGGAATGATCAAAATGGATATTTCCGCTGAAATCTGGAAACCGAAATTTTTCGCGATTACAATACTTCCTTTACTTACGTACAAGGAAGTAAAAAATGCCGCAATATTGTGAAAATAAAATAGGGCATTCATTTACAAAAACAAAAGTATAAAATATTAGTTTGAAGCAATGGGTCAAGAAGAATAGGAAATAACGAAAAATTAAAATTAAATATAAAAGACGTTTTTTCTTTATATTAATCCTTATTAATTGAGTAGTAGTGTAAGTACAAAGTGTACATTTTCTTATTTTTTGTTATGGTGGAGGACCCCACTGTGGCGACTGTAGAAAAAATCTTGTGTGTGTTTCGAGCACCAATGGACATTGTCGATTTCGAGACCTCTCAATCGACAATGTCCTATTTTGCGCTCTTAATACACAAATAGCTATTAATGCTCTGGAGTCTAAAATGGTTATTTCAATAATTGAGGCAACATCTGTGCAATGTTTGCAATGTAGAACAGTAGATAGGCAGATAGTAGATTAATACATATTTCCTTTATTGAATGATCTGATTTCGTGAATCATTACACTATATTCAATGAATCAAATAGGTTCACATTGCGGTTGAATACGTAATATTCGGAATTGTAATAATGAAGTAGGTAGGTAGGTAACGGTAACGATGACGTCGATAAGTGTAAATTTGAGAGTATATTCAGAAGATATCCGGTGGAGATAAGGCGGTATATTTGACGTAAGCGACCGAGGCCGTGAACGTTAGCGTCGAGAACGCGTTGACGTATGTATATAGAGCCATTGTTTCCCGCTTCCATTGTCTTGATACCGCAAACAGAAGCGCCGGCGTTGGCAGCGGCGCTCATCAGTGCTCTCTGGCGGCCACTCAACGAACCCTTGCGGTGAACAGCGCCCACTACGATACGTACAATTTGCCAGCCGCAACAAAAGAAACCACTGTGAGGATTGCAACTCGTTCTTCAACTCCTGCGTCTTGTTTCCTCTTCCGCCGCCTCCGACTCTGCCCCCGGTGCCCCGGCTCCGGCTTCGTCAAGAGCCCTGTGCTCGTACTTGTCCTGCACACACTTCATCCGCCGACTTACTTGTACTTGTGTTCACAACAAGAACTAATTGACACACCATGTTACGAAACAAGATATACGATATTGTGCTGTTTTGTTTTGCCCTTACTTACAATATAACTATTCATCACGTATTTGAACAAAACTAAATATTATGTGATTCTGTAAATGTAAATAGGCACATAAAGCATTTAAACGAAATAATATTTATTTTTATAAAAGGGTAAAAATTTGGAAGGTATATATATATATATATATATATATATATATATATATATATATATATATATATATATATATATATATAACGAAACGTGGAACATATGAGTTTAACATAGGATTTTAAAAATGTGCGGAAATTGGCTCTTCTGTACATTTTAGAGCAAAAGTACAAGAATGAAAAGTTGTTTAGAATTAATTTTTACTTACAAAAAGTCCTCATTTAATACAATAGAATAGATATAGCACTCGATATTTAGAAAAGAAAATATGACATTTTCGTCAAAAATCAGATAGCCATGGAAATAAAAAACATAAAACAAAATCTCATTCTGACAGTTCAGTTCAGTATTATTGATGTTAATTGTTGCAATCATTGTGTCTACACTGTTGTAATCAATAAATTGCACCACTGTTCGTTTGTGCATAATAAAATGGATTTGTTCAATAAAAAAATTTGATTGTCAAATTACATTGCGGAGGAAATAGTTATGAAGAAATTCGTGCACTTTTTATCCTGATCGTACAATTCCAAGTAAAACGACAATATTTCGTATAATTGAGAGATTTAATAAAATAGGAAGTGTTTTAAAACCATGCCAGTGTCAAAGGCCAATTGCAGATGAAGATGAAGAAAGACAAGCAAATAAAATTAATGTAATTGCAGCCATTGAAAATAATAAAAATTTAAGTTTGCTGCAAATTATTATTTAAAAGAAGAAAAATATAAATCTTTTAAATATAGCAAACACCAGGAATTGAATGAAGAAGATAAGTTTCTGAGAGCAACATTTTGCTGGAAAAAGCAAATGCAGATTCACATTTTATTGAAAATATTTGTTTTTAATGAGTCAAATATTCAAAATTTTAGATATTGGCGTAAAAATAAAGAACATCTGTATGTTACGACTCATACACAATATCCCCGAAAAGTCAACGTTTGGACTGCAATTTTAAAAAACCATATTATTGGGCCATATTTCATTAACGGCACTTTAATTGGTCAGTTCTATAATGATCTGCTGATAAATGATATCGGACCGGCAATTGAAAAACTGGCCAATGCTCGTGAAGTATGGTTGCAACAAGACGGCTGTCCAGCTCATAATACAAAAATTGTAAAAGAATATCTTAATGATATAGTTCCCGATACATGGTTTGGTAGAAACTGGCCCGCACGGTTGCCGGATCTAGCGCCAAATGATTTTTTTCTATGGGGACATCTAAAATCAAAAATTTACAGTGATTACAAATATCCAGATATAGAATCACTAAAAAACAGAATATCCCTGGAATGTACTAAAATATCGTGCTACTAACTAGCGAATGTTAGGCGTTATTTTTATGATAGATTAGGTTATTGTTTGGCGCAGAATGGAGACATATTTGAGCATTTAATTTAAATAAAACTTCTTTATTTTGCTGCTATTCTTTTCTTCCGATTTGTATGATTTATTTTATTATTAAATATTTGATAATTTCCCATTTTTAATATTCACCGAAATCCCAGTTGAGTTCAGTGTTATTGATGTTAATTGTTGTAATCATTGTGTCTATTATTATAATTCAGCATTAAATATTAAAGTATTATGATCTTAAATGATATTTTGTTTAATTTGTTTTTTATTTCCATGGCTATCTGAATTTTGATGAAAATGTCATTTTATTTTCTAAATATCTAGTGCTACTAGCTATTCTATTGCATTAAATGCGGACTTTTTAAAGTAATAATTAATTCTAAACAACTTTTATTTCTTGTACTTTTGCTCTAAAATGTACAGGAGAGCCAATTTCCGCACATTTTTAAAATCCCATGTTAAAGTCCTATGTTCCACGTTTCGTTGCACACACTTTATATGATTGTAGAATAAAGTTTTAGAAAATTTATATTTTGTTAAGTGCACTTACAGCAATTTAGCTTCGTGGTAAAGTAGTTGTATCTAGTTAGAAATAGTTGAGATAGTTAGAAAAAATTCAGCGGATTGTATCACGATAGATCTGGAAGAATAGCATTTTATTTTATTTTGTGTTGGAAGCTACGGTCTTATATATAATTACTTCCCAATAAGATCAGCTTGCTATCTGCTATCTGAGTTGAGATCGGTGTTAAATATCAACGACAGCGCGTGGCCAGCCCCGTCCAAGCTCAGAATGTTCCAAGGCAGGAAGAAAACATTTAAGGAGATATGAAACGATAACAATAAAAAGTTTTCAAAACTTCTGATAGTGAGTTTATTGGAATGGTTTGTAACGTCGTTTATATGTGGCTGGGGGCCGATATAACTGCTCTCGTAAGTGGGATAAAAATATAAAACTAGCGAAAAACTCCGCGCTACGCCTCCTACTATATAACTTGTTCGTCTTTTTTACAACTCGTGGATTTTTTTAATTTCATTTACAACTTTAATGGTATTTTCCATAATTTATTGCAGCAATTTTCATAGGAAATGTTCATTACAAATTTCGCACTCTTTAAAACTACTTTCATCAACAACAATTAAAAAGAACGGGTTACCATTAATGGTTTCTTGCGAGGCCACACGATAATTGCATTTGAACCAAAAGCTCTGTGCTGCTAGGCTCAAATTACGTCACCTTTTTCATTTCAAACATGACCTTAGTCCTACAATCAAACTACGGCTAGTGAACACTTTGATATTGCCACTATTTGATTACAGTGCTTGTGTTTATGTACCAAACCTAACACAAAATGACAAAAACAGAATCACCCTTCTAGAAAACAGTTGTTTACAATTCGTTTACGGGGTACGTAAATATGACCACATAAGCGAATTTCGCGAGATAGCTAATAATACCGACTATCGAAAATCGTGTAAAAATCGCGTATCTCTGTCTAGTACATAAAGTTTTACTAACCGGTTCTCCGTCTTATTTATTTGATAAATTAATTCAAAAGAATTATAATTATGCTCTTCGAATTAAGAATTTGTATATTATACCTTCTTTTAGAAAGTCAAAAATTAAGGGATCTTTCTCATATTTGGCACCAATGCTCTATAATGCTATTCCTGATTCGTTAAAATCTCTGTCTCTATATACATTTCGTAGACATATAAAAGAAATGTTTAGCACTTTATTCATTTTTGTTATATAAATTCTAGGGTCATTCAATAAGTAAAGAGACAAATTCTATAATTTTAAAACTATTCAACGAATGTGTACAATCTTTTCAGGGGTGTTAGTTGACAACCTTGGGATATGCTCTGATCAGCTGTTTCATCATTTTATGTCAACATAACCTCAAAATTTTCAGTTCACCATGGCAAGTCCACTAGAAGATTGCACCTTAGAAGAGCAGCGCTCAGTCATTACATTTTTAGTCGCAGAAGGTGTAAAACCAAGTGAATTTTTTTCTAGAATGTTAATACAGTTACGGTAAAAGTTGTATGAACCGTGCGAATTTTTACAAGTGGTTTGATCGGTTTAAAAGTGGCCGAACAAGTGTAGGTGATGAACCCCGATGTGGACGTCCAGTGGAAGTTTCTGGTCTATTGCGATTTCCTTGAAGATCAGCGAACTATCAATAGCCAATACCACTCTGAGATGCTAGAACACAAAGTTAGACCAGCTATCAGGAGCTGTGGACTCTTGTCAAAAGGAATCATTCTTCAGCACGATAACGCCCGCCCTCATACAGCCCAGCTGACCCGTGATAAGCTTCAAGAATTGGGTTGGGAGGTCTTACCTCATCCTGCCTACAGTTCCGACCTCGCCCCATCTGATTTTTACCTGTTTGGACCACTCAAAGACGCCCTATGTGGAAAAAGATTTGCTTACAATGAGGAAGTTAAGGAAGCGGTGCAAAAGTGGCTTCGGGGTAAATCGAATGAATTCTTCGCCAAGGGAATTAGGAAGCTGCAAGAAAGATGGGACAAGTGCATAACTGTGGGGGGTGATTATATTGAAAAATAGCCTTAATTTTGAAAGATTGAAATAAACCGTTTTTGAGCTATAGCCATTTGTCTCTTTACCTATTGAATGACCCTCGTATATGTAGTATTTATAATATCTAAGTTGTAAATTATTCTTTGTAAAAAATCCTGGTAATTAACTTTTTTTATATTTATTTGTATGGTTGGGTGGAAGAACAGCCTTTGGCTTATAGTCAATAAAGATTATTATTATTATTATTATTATTATTATTATTATTATTATTATTATTATTATTATTATTATTATTATTATTATTATTATTATTATTATTATTATTATTATTATTATTATTATTATTATTATTATTATTATTATTATTATTATTATTATTATTATTATTATTATTATTATTATTATTATTATTATTATTATTATTATTATTATTATTATTATTATTATTATTATTATTATTATTATTATTATTATTATTATTATTATTATTATTATTATTATTATTATTATTATTATTATTATTATTATTATTATTATTATTATTATTATTATTATTATTATTATTATTATTATTATTATTATTATTATTATTATTATTATTATTATTATGTAGACCTGAATGCTTATCCTCTCTCCATGTGTGAGGTCACAGAGTGAGGGTAACCTTGCGTTGAGAAAACATTCAACATTCATCCATTTAAGCTGCAGAATTCAGCGTGAGTGGAGTGGTACTGTGTCTTGTGAAAATGTAATAAGGATAGGAAAAAGATCGAAGCATATGAAAATATGTTGACGCCAATAATTTAGAAATAAATGTGTTCACAATTACTCGAAGGTTCAATCAAACAACTATACCAACGTTTCGGGTCGAACATTACTACATTTAAATTTCCCGCCTGCTGCCCCGATTCAATATGGCGGTTACTCCCATATCGGCACAGAAAATATACATGGGACAAGCTATCTGTCAATTTATATGTAGATCTGTGGTTGTGACGAGCGTGCGCCATGACTGAATACAATGATTTTGACAGATACACAAGAAATACATATCGGAAAAGATAGAAGATTTTTGTAGCTGCATTTTCAAGGATGTAACTGTTGTTTTTTCAATATCCTCCAATTGGCATATGTGACACTTTGTGCTTGTAGCTGCAAGATGTAACTGTTCTTTCAATATCCTCAAAATTCTCATATGTGACACTATTGTAGCGCTATTTTTCGTGTACTAGACCGTGGTCGTGTTCTACCACGATCTTAACAGGCTTAAAGGACCCATTATCTCGGAGATGCTGACCAATATGTACAAAGATACGAACATTTGGAAGATGACGATTCGGAAAACTTTCCAAATAAATTCGTCGACCATAGTCCAACTCAATGTCTGTATACTCGCTATCCGTACAGGCAGACAGTTTTACTGATTATAACTTTTATAATAATTATTAATCGATATTTTTGTCAAAATTTATTTGAAAAAGTTGACAACTCACATTTGTGAAAAACAATTATTTCATTGTTATTGCCACTGGATCAAATTATTATGAAAATCCCTAAACGACTCGTTAATTTATGGGGGAGTAAAAATCCGAAAAATAGTTATTAAGAAATATTGTTGTTTCGATGAGTTCTATCACTGGTTAAATTTACTTATTTCTGTTACACCCTGAATTTTTTTTTTCATCAATCACTACATTGACAAAAAATTAGCTGTCAGTAGCTGTATTCTAATTATATTCTTTATCTATCTATATTTTCAAAACACAAATATCGTAACATTAATTTGGCCTTTAAATTAGTATTTTGAATAATATAAAATAACTGATTTTACAATAAACATATTGCAAATAATTCCACGATGATATCAATATTACAAATTTGTCCGTTTGATGAGAGATCAAAGCAAACCTATAAATGTACACAAACGTAACACAAATATATATTCAATGTTACCCCACATATTACAAATATTCTAAATTGCGAATAACATATTTTTTCACTAAAACATTTAGTAAAGATCAAAGAATTTGAAAATTCAAAAGCTAAACAGAATATTACAATTAACGAAGAATGTATAGTAGTATTGTTTTAAATAATATTTAAATTACACTTGGCAACTTTCACAAAATTACAGTCTCGGAATCAATATCTTGGTGGGATGTTTATCATCCGTCCGCTCAACCAGTCTCAGTGCCTCGCAAGAGGTGTCAGTACACCACACTGAAGAGCTCCAATAAGAACGAAACGCGTTTGTGGTTCTGGTTGAGTGGGCCAGTCTCTGATAAATGAGCGAGAGGTTGATTCAGAGACTGAAATTTTGTGAAACTTGCCAAGTGTAATTTAAGTATTATTTAAAGCAGTTCACCAAGTGTCGCAATTGTACTCTGTACAGTTTTTACCTTCCGTCACCTATAGGTAAGGAAGGTATTGTCTTTGGTCAAAAAAATCGGTGGTGAGTTTTCATTGAATAAGCACGTTTTAGGGTCTTTACAATACGAATTTACTATTTTTACGATGATGTCTGTACGTGTGTGTGTGTGTGTGTGAGTTCGTATGTGCGTGTGTGTGTGTATGTGTGTGTGTGTGTGTGTGTATGTGACCGCGATTTCGTCAACGATATCTCCAATACTAGAATTCCAAAAATTACAATTCTTGTGTATTCCTCTTCCTTACAATAGAAGGTGGAAAATACATAGGAAGATCAAATATAAGATGAAAAGACTGTATTGCAGAAGACTTGAGAGAAAAGGAACTGAATGAGGACGACACGCAAAACAAAAATTAAGGGAAGAAGAAATTAAAAAATAGCGACCCCCTAACGAATGGGAAAACTAAAGAAGAAGAAGAAGATGTCAGTGCAATTTGCATAGTTTGTTTATGAAATAACTTTACTGGAAAAATAGGATCTTTTGCAAAAAAATTATTTATAGGGCGCGTGCAGTGACATGACTTTACTGCCTTTGGCAAGCAGATATGGGGACTCGTATCAAAATGACAGCAATTAATTATGTCCATAACTGACAAGTGTCATAATTTTTCATTCAAAATTTCATGATTTTCTTATTTCATGTGATTTGTTTGTTATCAGGAGTATGGAATTCCGTTGCCGAGAAAGGGAATCATAAAATACCAAAAATTTAGAAGATATTGTGCTGGCCACATCAGATTTTTTTTAATTATTATGCTGCTAGCCAAGCTCGCGGTTTTCTCAATAGATGTCTCTGCATGTGGTTAGTTACCTCTGCAGGCTTAATATCTTTGTGGGATGTCTATCATCCGTCCGCTCAACCAGTCTATCAGTGCCTCGCAAGAGGTGTCAGTACACCACACTGAAGAGCTCCAATAAGAACGAAACGCGTTTGTGGTTCTGGTTGAGTGGGCCAGTCTCTGATAAATGACCGAGAGGTTGATTCAGAGACTGAAATTTTGTGAAACTTGCCGAGTGTAATTTAAATATTATTTAGAGCAGTTCACTAAGTGTCGCAATGGGGTCATTTCATATTTTCTAATTTATTTTTTTCTTGAAAGAATAGGTCAAATTAAATATGTAGGTGTATGTTTTACACTTTCCAAGTCTTTAGAATCAGAGATAAGATTTTTTAAAAGTTGTCTTTAATTTCAAATATTTGGACGCTGACGTCACGGCTATACGTCATGGCTTGTCGGTTGCAGCAGCAGCTCTCTACCGGTTGTGTGTGGAACTATGATTGTCTGAGTTATCACTTGTCAGTTTGATTTTGTGACAGCAACATATTGTTAACGAAAAACATATTTCATACAACTTTTGGTATTTATTTTAATAAATGTTTTATTTATATACCTTTACTCTTAACTCTGCTGTTATCTGTCACAATTTTAAGTACAGCAGCAAACGGATATCACGTGAACCGTTGTGTGTGTGTGTGTGTGTGAGAGGAATGTCTTTGTGTGAGTAACAAGACGTGACGTCACGTATTTTACAGCCGCGAAAGTTTATTAGCAAATTTATGAATGAAAAGTCGCATATTTCGTGTTATTTTATATTACTATATTTATTAAATGAGACGGATTTTATAAAAAAAACGATTTTTTTTTAAATGACCCCACTGTACTTTGTACAGTTTTTTTTATTAGTATGTATTATTTTGTTCGTGCGTACAGAATATAAATAATATTTGTAAAGGAAATTGTGTTTCTTTCACAATGCAAACTTAAAATACATTGGAACTTTTACAGCACGCAGTTGAAGCAGAAAAAACAAATCCCATTGTTTCGATAGTGGTCTTGTTGTAAATCCTGTATCCTGCGTTCTCTTTCCCGAAAGAATCAAAGGTTTGCACATTTCCGGAATCAAAGACAAAGTTTATATACAATCGAGCAGCATGTTGTGATGTTTGCTCAACGATCGCTCGTTGTTTGCACATTTACACGGCCTACTGCTATCGGTATGCATAGGTAAGTCGGAGAACGCGACTACTGCCAGCAACTCCTCCGGCCAGAGGCCCAATAGAGCTCGTGCTGTTTGCGTAGTCGAGGATCGCCTTCCGACATACTGAGTACATTCAGACCTTTCATGTGGATATTCAATAGAGCCAGTAAATATTTAGAGGATTCAAATATCCTAACTGCAGCATTACAGGATATTCAATAAACAAACTAAATGTACATAGTTAAATAAGCTTTTCTTACTCATTACATTTTAAATTAAACGGCTTTATTTCCATAAGCAATTTAAATTTACCTACAACAATTTCAACAAAATTTATGGAATATGGAATAAGGATGAACAATAGTCATTTACGAACTAAATGCGGGGAAGATATACAGGGTGATCACGCGAGAATGAACCAGCAATGATCTTCGTTATTAAGTGAGACAGCGATTACAAATGTACTATAGACAATATGGGCAATAAGATGTCGTATCAGGAAGCGTTCTATTACTTCCGGTTCCGGAGTATGTGATACCAACTTTGAAATTTCAAATAGAACATACTATATTTTTGAGAAGTACAAAAAAATTGTTTTACAATGATAGTAAACAAGTAGGACGTTGTATTATTAAAAAGTAAAATGGCAGACGTTTGAAATATCTTACAAAACAAGTCAAAAAAGTGTGGAATTTTGTATTATTGGATTTGTTGCCTAGGTTACGTCATATAAATGAACTTATCTCAAAAAATCTGTTGTGGCCAGCACAATACCTTCGGTCAATCCTGTGTATAATGTATAAATTCCATACATAATTTTTCTTGCAAAAGATTCTAAATTTCCAGTAAAATTATTTCATAAAAAAGCTATTCAAATTATTGTTGACACTGACATCTTCTTTTTCTTCAACTTTTCCCATACGTTAGGGGTCGCTATTTTTGCATTCAGTTCCTTTTCTCTCAAGTCTTCCGCAATACAGTCCTTCCATCTTATTTTTGGTCTTCCTCTGTTTCTTCAACATCCTATTACTAAACTTGTTCCAATATAATTCAGTCTTGTTCCAATATAATTCTTCATTTCTCCTCATGACATTTTCAAACGAATGTAATCATATTTCTTGTATCTTTCTAGAAACTTGTAATACTAGAGTTATTTTCTTACCGTATCTTTCCGTGTTTCCCCAACATCTACTTCAACATCCTCATCTCTGCCACATTAATTTACTTTTTACTCATACTGACATCTGTCAATTTGAATTATATGAATATAGTGGCAGTTTCCATGTTTAGCATAGCTGGCTGAATTATAAAATTGAATTTCTTTAAAATTCTTTAACTCTCTATCTATTGAATATGAAGTATAAAATGTAATCAAATCGTATAGAGAATAATATATTCTTTAAGTTATAATAATATTAAATGTCAATAAATCAAATTTCACTGTTAAATCTTCAAATGTGGCTACTTCCGGTTCACCAATTATAACCAAAATCTAATCACTTGTTCTTCTGGGTGTAAACTTGAGGAATACGAAAAAATTATAATTTTTGGAGTCGTGGTATTGAAGTTATGGGATCCGGAACTTTTGTCACACACATACATACATACAGACATCATCGTAAAAATGGTAAAATCATATTATAGGGACCCTAAAACATGCTTATTCAGTAAAAACTCATCATTGAATTTTTTGACCAAAGACAATATCTTACCTAAAGGTGACGGAAGGTAAAAATATCATCATCTATGAGCAAAAAAACAATAATATCTCACCCACTTGTTTTTTTTTTCATTCAATATGTTCATATTTCAAACGTCCGCCATTTTATTTTTTAATAATATAATGTACTACTAATTTACTACCATTGTAAAGCAAATTTTATGTAATTTTCAAAAATATAAAAAAAATATAGTATGCTCCATTTGCAATTTCAAAGTTGGTATCACATACTCCGGAAGCGGAAGTAACAGAAGGCTTCTTGATATGACATCTTATTGCCTATATCGCTATCTCACTTAATAACGGAGATAATTGTTGGTTCATTCTCGCGTGTTCACCCTGTATGTACAGTGGTTCACAAAATTATTCGTAGACTTTATTTTACCAGGAAAATGTAAAAAAATACATTTAAAGGTATTTTTTGAAGAAAAACTATCTTGCGCTTCAAGTAAACTGCCATTTCCGGTTATCCGATTGCCACCAAAATCTAATGGCTTCTTTCCATATTAGAATAAGGTATAAATACATGGTTTCAAAACTTTCTGAATGATAGTATTTGAGTTAGAGCGTAAACAGGATCTACACACACACATACATACATATACACAGACATCATCGTGAAAATGTTAAAATTGGATTCTAGGGACCTTAAAACGTGGTCATTTACCAAAATCTCGATATGCGATTTTTAGCACGATCCCTATACCTCCCTTACCAACGGTAGCGGGAGGTAAAAATTAAAGATTATTCCATTTTCTACAAGTTTGCTTTAATACTTTTTCTATATATTTTATGGATAAATTTATAAATATAAAGATTATATCTCGGTAATTTATGCTTTAAACACATCTCCATGGTTACACAGTTCAGCTCAAATGTATGTAACTGACAGATAAATGTCACTGTCAAAAAAATAATCATTTCAAATTAATAATAGTAAAGTTTTAAAAGGAAAATTGTAAATAGAACAATAGTTTTATGGAAAGGAACTTAATATATATAATTTCTAGCATTTAGTAAATATGCAGGTATGAATTTAAATAAAGAAATAAATATATAATCACGGCATGTTATCCATTGCTGGGTGTGCTAATCTAATTTGTACACACATTTCGTTAATGATGATGACATATTTGTATTGTGCGGGCGTTTACCACAAGGGTTAATTTTATGCCATTTAAAATTCGAATTATCTGGCGTTGATCGGGATCAAATCTGCCCAGATTCGCGACCAGATATCAGGCACGCGGCAACGAGACCTCATAGGTAAACGGCGGGAGGTATTGTGTTGGCCACATCAGATTTTTTTGATATAAATGATTATAATAGGGTGGTGACCGGCACAGCCGAACATAGGTCATTAACATGTAAAATAAGACTTTAGTAATTTCCTGCTTCCCTAACTATTTTAGGTAAAAGAAATTAATTTTTTATGCCTTGTAACGGCAGAAATTAAGTATTAAAATGTCGAAAATCACCCTAAAAATAGCTATACACATGGAATTGAAATAAAAAATTAACAAATGTTAACGATTTATCTGTCAAGGTATGTTATTTTATTTTTTATTATTATTTCTAATTTCTGTTCATATGAACAAATATCAATTTAAATTAACAGATAATTGTAAACTGGAACAGAAATTAGAAATAACACCTATAAAAATAAATTACCCTAACATGATAGATAAACCGTTAGACATTTGTTATTTATTTTATGTCAATTCCATGGCTATTGCTATTTTTGGGGTGCTTTTAGATATTTTCATATATTATACAACAAGACGATTGAAAATTCTCGATTATACGAAACGTGTTGCCTGGAAACATCACGAGACCGAAGGTCGAGTGGTATTTCCATTAGGCAACTCGTTGAGTATGTCAAGAATTTTCTATTGTCGAGTTATATACAGGTAGACTATATCATGAATAAAAAATCTGTTGTGGCCAGCACAATACCTTCCGTCATTCTCGTGTATAATGTATAAATTCCATAATTTTTCTTACAAAAGATTCTAAATTTCCAGTAAAATTATTTCATAAACAAACTATTCAAATTGCACTTCACACTGGCATCTTCTTCTTCTTTAGCTTTTCCCATTCGTTAGGGGTCGCTATTTTTGCATGTCGTTCTCATTCAGTTCCTTTTCTCTCAAATCTTCCGCAATACAGTCCTTCCATCTTATCTTTGGTCTTACTCTGTTTCTTTAACGTCCTATTACTAAACTATTCATTCTTGTTCCAATATAATTCTTCATTTCTCCTCATGACATGTTCAAACCAATTTAATTGTCTTTCTTGTATCTTTCTAAAAACTTGTAACACTAGAGTTATTTTCTTACCGTATCTTTCCGTGTATTCCCCAATATCTACTTCAACATCCTCATATCTGCCACATTAATTTACTTTTTATTGATACTGACATCTGTCAATTTGAATTATATGAATATATTACTAGTTCCCATGTTTGGCATAGCTGGCTGAATTATAAAATTTAATTTCTTTAAAATTCTTTAACTCTGTATCTATTGAATATGAAGTATAAATTGTAATCAAATCGTATAGAGAATAATATAGTCTTTAAGTTATAATAATATTAAATGTCAATAAATCAAATTTAACTGTTAAGTCTTCAAATGAGACTACTTCCGATTGACCAATTATAACCAAAATCTAATCAGTTGTTCTTCTGGATGTAAACTTGAGAAATACGAAAAAATTATAATTTTTGGAATCGTGGTATTCAAGTTATGGAATCCGGAACTTTTGTCACACACACACACACACACACAGACACACAGACACACGGACACACAGACACACAGACACAAAGACACATAGACACACAGACACATAGACACACAGACACACATACATACAGACATCATCGTAAAAATGGTAAAATCGTATTATAGGGACCCTAAAACGTGCTTATTCAGTAAAAACTCATCATTGAATTTTTTGACCAAAGAAAATATCTTCTTTACCTAAAGGTGACGGAAGGTAAAAATAAATTAAAAAGTAAATAGTAAATTTAACGTAGACCTGTGGTCTATTTGATTTTGACAGAAACGTCAAACTATATGCTACATAACCTATCTTTTTAAATATAGTTATAGTAGTATGTAATTTTACATTGAAATGCTCGTATTTCAAATGAAATTTTTGTATTTCAAATAAACTAGCAATAGTGCAGTTCCAGATTTGTGATCCAAATAATTATTTGTTTACTTGTCAAATTTTTACTGCCATAATTCCTTGCTGTCAAATAATAGATACGTTCAATTATTTGGTTCGGTGCACTTGGAGCAGTCAGTGTGATTTTAAATGTCTACTTAAAGCATACAACGCACGGTTTTCCTCCTCAAAGTCTAACTACAGATTCATTTATACTCGTATACTCGATACTGTGATCGAATGAAAAATATCATGTCCGTAAATATAATTATAAATGACATTGCCAGTTCTGAGTACATAGAACAAAATAACCAAACAACCAAACGCACTTATAAGTTAATATACGAAGGTAGGTATATTCGAATATACCAAGGTTCGTATATTCGTTCACCATGATTACTCAATAATAACCGCTGTAATACGTGGTAGCTAAGGAAAATCACACATTCTTATTGGTTTATAACTTAATGAATAAAAATAAATAAATAAATATTTCATCACGGCATATTACCCATTGCTGGGTGTGCCAATCTGCTTCATACACATATGTCGGTAATGATGGAATATTTGTACCGTGCGGGCGCTTACCAGGCGTCACCTCACGGGCACTCATTGCTGGCGTGGAGAGTGCGCCACAGGGGTCAATTTTGTGCCATTAAAATGCGATGTAATTTTTGGCGTCGGTCGGGATCGAATCCGGGTCCCATAGATTCGCGACCAGACACTCAGGCACACGGCCACAAGACCCCATGAATGATATAGTCATACTTAATTTCTACCGTTACAAGGCATACAATAGTTATTTATCAAACTAGAGAGGAAAGCGCTTTCTTCTCGTATTAGACACAACATTTTTTTCACGACATGTTACTAAAAACGATTTGCTCGGACCTTAAGAAAAGATTAGTAGGATAAGGGTTATATTTTGTTTATATTCTCATGATTAGTAGAATAAGGGTAATATTTTATTTATTTGAATCAAAATATATTATTATTTATAATTTATATTTACACTTTGACAACACAACACACAACTGACACATCAAAAGTTAGGTTATCAGACGCAAGGCGGTGTAACAATGTTGCCAATGCACTAATCTTAAATCTAAATTAAAGTTGTCAAATTGTGATTTAATCTAGAAAAAGAAAAATATAAGACATAATTGTAAGATAATTAATTTTGCTTATTAATGCAGAATTTTATGCTCTACAACTTTTATTTGAAGCTCTTTTTACCTAAAATAATTAGGGAAGAAGGAAATTAGGAAAGTCTGATTTATATGTTAAAGTCCTATTCTCAGCTGTGCCGGTAACCACCCTATATATATCTCCCAGAAATTAGTTATTTCCGTATAAAACTCATCAGAAGTTAAAGTATTTGAATGAATTCATGTATTTGTGTATGGAAACCCGCGTGCAAATATGTGAAACAACGTTAGTTAGCTTTGATCCCTTTGTTGCCGACATATTTTGTAGGATAGGTACATTGATTAATTAGTGCAGCCGTCCGTTGTAACCAAAGCCGGCTAAGATCTGCTTTTCTCTCGATACAATTCCTTTGTCCATTCAGTGCATACATAAATAATAGCAAGCAGAGTGCGTCAAGACAAGCAAGGAGAATGCGATATGAAGCGATGTTGAACAAGTGAAGCGCGCTCAGCGCTTGCGAATGTTAAATGAGCTGGCTTGTTCACGTTCCGGTAAACGAAACACTACCGTACACACGGTCAAAACTATTTCTTCCATTATTCCTGTGCTGTACAAACTTCATGCCTTAATAAATTCCAATGAGATCAAAATGTACTTACCTTCGATTTTGAACAAAGAAGAAATGCTGAATTAAACGAAAGTTAAACTATTGTTTATATATAAGATACTAGCAATTCGTTTAGCTTCGCAAAGTAGCGATTTTGAATTTATCTCTAAAAATATCGATGCCAAGCATTGCATTCGTTTAAATAAAACGACGATATCTCCTAAATTATAAAAGTAAAAAATCAGTTGTAGCCAGCACAATACCTCTCGCCACTTCCTTTTTTTGGTATCATAAGTATAGGGTGCGAACAGTCATGTTACATTGTTGGCCTTGACAAGCAGATGTGGGGTCCGTTTCAGAATGATAATTCGTAATTATGTACATAGATGTCAAATGTCAGAATTATTCATTAAAAATTTCAAGATTTTCTAAATTCACGTAGCTAATTTGTCACCAGGAGTGTGGAATTTACTTGTCGAGGAAAATAAACCACATGGAAATGGAAAATCACTAAATTTAGAATGAGGAATTATGATATTTGACATCTGTATACATAATTACTAGCTATCATTCTGGCGTGGGCCCCCATATCTGCTTGTCAAGGCCAACAAAGTCACATGACTGCTCGCGCCCTAATGTATTTAACATTTCTTGTATATCTAGACTCTACACCAAAAATTCTACTTATATCTATTCCTTATATTTAGATTTTTTAAATTTAAATTCATTCTATGAAAAAATTTTGTCCTACTCTTCTAATTTTTCGAAATGTTTCCAATTCATTGTCGCGAGTAACAGTATTTTTGAAGGGAACAACCGGCCCTTATTGTGAACTAATATGACCAAGGAGTTAACAGTCAGTATTTTTTAAATAAAATGTGAACTGTCTTTTAAATATAGTTATTTGTGTCTCTTTAACGGATTATACAACGCTCGCACAGCCATTTTCCATCGACTTTCGTCACTAAAATTGCTACTGCTAGGTCCTCTTTCATCATAGATTAACATTTGATAGGTATAAACTTAAAATGCCAGTGATTGGTAAAAACCGCATCAAAATTTGTTTGTAATGATGTTGTTTTGTTTATAGTCATGAATAAGCTACCTTTGTTTTAAACCTAGTTTTATTAACTAAGTCCTACATTGAATAACAGAATTTCTAGTTTATGTTTAAATGAGAAAAATGTACTTTTATACAACTATTAATTCACTGGTACGTTTGGATTTGGAAAGAATAATGGATATATGAAAAATGTGTTAAAAAAACATAATACGACCCATTGTGATTCTTTGCAACGCTGGCCATCCGATCTAGTAATAATATACGCGGATACACCTTTTTGTGTTTCATGTATTTCGTTATTTGTTAATAGTTATACAATGTTGTCATGGTTTAATGGAAAACAAAAGGGAGATTTACGAAAAATAGAATGTATTTTGTATTGTCTACATCATTTGTAAAAATAAAAAATCGTTAAAACTGAATCATGTGTTATTTTCGAAAATAAAGGATTCTAAAGAAAAAATCTGAAGTGACCAACACAGTACCTCCCGCCATTTACCTATGTATATAATTTTTATATTACTTTATAAATTTATCCACACAATATATAGAAAAAGTATTAAAAAAAATGGAATAATCTTTAATTTTTATAATAACAAATTGAGAAAAAAATACTTTTAAAGGTATTTTTTGAAGAAAAACTATCTTGAGCTTCAAGTAAACTGCCATTTCCGGTTATCCGATTGCCACCAAAATTTAATCAGTTCTTTCCATATTAGAATAAGGTAGAAATACATGGTTTCGAAACTTTCTGAATGATAGTATTTGAGTTAGAGTAAAGAGGATCCACACACACACACACACACACACACACACACACACACACACACACACACACACACACACACACACACACACACACACACACACACACACACACACACACACACACACACACACACACACACACACACACACACACACACACACACACACACACACACACACACACACACACACACACACACACACACACACACACACACACACACACACACACACACACACACACACACACACACACACACACACACACACACACACACACACACAAACACACACACACACAAACACACACACACATACATACATACATACATACATACATACATACACACAGACATCATCGTGAAAATGTTAAAAATGGATTGTAGGGACCTTAAAACGTGGTCATTTACCAAAATCTCGATATGCGATTTTTAGCACGATCCCTATACCTCCCTTACCAAGGGTAGCGGGAGGTAAAAAACGACAAATATTCGCTGTAAATAATTTGTTTTATTAGTTTTGACCATAACCTAACCTAACTATAAGTAACTGTTCATTTGCTTGTGATTTAAAAAGCTTTTGTCACTGTCACAAAATTTTAACTCACTCTGTAGCAAATAATGCATTTAAAACAACATCAAGCATGAAAATAAAACCCACCACTGTCTTTATTTGACAGATAACTATTATTATTAAACGGAATAATATTTTTTTTTGTCATTACCATTGTTTTAGTTCATTGTTTTATTTCAAGCCACAGTCATGGCTCACTATTCTCTTTTCGACTAGGTGTATAAAAAAGTGCCCGCCATTTTACTTTTTAATAATGTAACAGATGGATTATTTTACATGATTGTAAAGCAAATTTGATGTACTTTTCAAATTTGTAAAAAAATATAGTATGTTCTATTTGAAATTTCAAAGTTGATATTAATTACTAATAAACCGGAAGTAGTATCATGAATGTACATCCGTCATCAAGTAGCTTACATATTGCTGTATAAATCATGTTATATGAAAGAAATTACTAACTTAAAAAATAAGCGAGATATTTGCTGGGTCCACTAAAATATAACACCCTGTAAATAAATATACATCGTATCCGAATAAAATATTAATATATAAATAAATAAATATATCATCACGGCATATTACCCATTGTTGAGTACATTCAAACAAAATATTTTAGAAAACATTACTTGCTATAATGAAATTAAAGAGGGTAGGCCAACTGATATGGGACGGGTCTTGTATACAATTATTATGTTGAATAAAATTAATAACCATCTAAAAAGTATTTATATATGTTACTTGAACTAATTTTTAAACATAGTCAAATTATTTGAGACAAATAAACTTTGACAAATTGATCATATATTTTTCTAATAATTATTATCTATTCTCGGTGATACAATCTATTATTATTGACAGATTAACTAATATGAATAAGCTGTAGAAGAATTATAAAATAAAATGAGATAAATGTTGGACCAACCTCGCCTACTGTCAGTCCAATTTGGCCAACAGAAGCATCGCAGAACTCAGTATATCAGGAAATCAGCTACAACTGCGACTAGGAACATTTATTGGGACAAAATTTCAATTATCTCACTATTTAGTCCACTGAAAACCATCACACATTAAAAATTCATATCACGAAAGTTAGTTTTACACTAAAAGAAACAAATATATACTATTTTAACTCCTCCAACAGAAGTTTTTCACGAGAACTGCACTTAATACGAGCAAAACACATTCTCATTTGTAGGTAACAAATACACTGACAAAAGACAGCAATAATAAACAACAAACACCGGTCTTAATATTAGCTCGAACTTGTCTGCTACGAGCCGATCTGTAGTTTCACTGGTCGACACGAAATTTAAATAAAAATCATAATGAATTATTTATTCACTTAAGTAATGTAGAATAACAAATAAATTGTTGTTATTAAAAAATATAAAAAATAGTGTCAACCAGTGGCACTGAAAATATAAACTTTAACAACCAAGCCTTTAATTTTATGAATTTTAAAATAAATATCTGACTTATGATCAATATAGCTTGTGGTATATGCCATTTAATTTTTTCCTAAAGTATTGGAACAACCTGTATGTAAAGGGTTAAATAATTCAAATAAAACACAAAATGTATCTTTTGCTTATTTAAACATTATTTATTATAAATAATTACCATAAATAATAAACTATTAAAATAAATATATCATCACGCTTTTCACCCATTACTGGGTGTAACACTTTGTTGGTAAGTGAACGTGAATACATCACTGTGACGTCAGGAAAGAAAGGAGGTAGTTTTATTTAAGAAATTTTAGGACGATTTTGTTTTAATTTATAGTAAAATAAACATGATAATTAATATAAATTTACAAAATGTTCCAATAAAAATTTTAATAAGTGTATTTTTAAAAATAAAAAAATTGTCGAGAAATCTCGCAATAATTGTCGAGATTCTCGAACAAAATAATCGACAATTATGACATGAGTTCTTTATACTATTTTTTCTATTTTGCGCTTTTTATGATCTTTTTAAATAAAAAATCGTAAATTCAAAATTTAGGGAATTTTGTATTAGTTGGTAATAATGTGACATTTGAAAATTCAATTGCTTGAATTTAAAATTGTCTCGTGTTGTTTACAATCAAATTCATATCAAATTAAAAATGAATAGAGACGATTTTTTGTGTACTCCACCTGAAATACGTGAAATTACGGAAAATACATTTTATAATTCCAAAACAAACAATGAAAAATAGTCATAACCAAATATAAAAATTTTACAAGCTACTTACATTTTATTGTATAAAATTAACTGAAAAGGATGTGGAAAGTGTAAAACTATATAATTATACACATCTTATATTTAAAACACTATTTTCTTATAAATAAACACTTCTTGTTGACATTTCTCCTCCGCTGCCATTTTGCTTTTGTCTGAACTACTACACAACCTGCGTAACTTTAGCTATGACATCAGCGCCAAAAAGCTCGAACTAATTTACCGACAGAGTTCATAAATAAATAAAAATAAATTACATATTTTAAATATCAACAATTAATAGTGTTTTGAACTATTTATGCCCTAAATATATATAAACAAAAATAAAAATCTTAACAATCGTTAGCATCGTTTATTCAGTGAGGTTTGACGTTTGATATTTTTTGACATAACATTTCAGCTATGCTACCAACTTTATAAAAATAAATTGTACTAGGCTGTTACAACACTCAAACGAGCTAATAACGAACTCCTTTGGGTGCTGTAATAGCTTTGCTTTTAGATGCAAAATAGAAAATAGTACATTAAGATACAAGTTTCATAAGACATGATTTTAGCGCACGCGTCTTTGTTAGAAACGAGCGGCTTGCCGCGAGTTTTCTAACGGGACAAGTGCGCTGAAATGTCTTATGAAACGTGTATTTTATACTATTTTTTCTATCTTGATCCTTTTGTCAAAAAAATATTTACAAATATACGTGATTTCATTTTTAGGAATATTTTAATTTTTATTTGATTGTTGGTAACAGTAACA
Source organism: Harpalus rufipes (assembly GCA_951394225.1). Taxonomy (NCBI): domain Eukaryota; kingdom Metazoa; phylum Arthropoda; class Insecta; order Coleoptera; family Carabidae; genus Harpalus; species Harpalus rufipes. The sequence continues at coordinate 7,159,003 of OX596274.1, forward strand.
GTGATTGATATTCGTAACTATGACGTTTCTTTGTTATTGTTTATAATTTAAATAATATTTACTTTCAAATGACAAATGTCTAGAAATGTAGGTACTACGTTCCAACCTAACAGAAATTAGGTTTGAGTTCTTTTAAGAAGTACTTTATGACATCCAAATGGCTTTTATAAGTACATATTAAAGAACCAAAATAGAAAAATATTTTAACAAAACCTACTTTGTATTATATACATTTTATAGATATTTTCTTTTGTTATGTCAAATATTTTTATTTATATTTATTAATTTATAATTTTTCATTAAAAAAATCAAATTTACGTTTTTCATGTCAACGTAAGGAAACTTGTGATGATGTATCACATAATAAAACTTATAGCACAATAGTTAATGTAAATAAGTAAGCACGTGTTGTTGTAGAGTGAAGTGTCTGGTAACATCCCTCCAGATGCTGTGCTCCATAGTGCGTGTCCCGCGAGGAAGGGCCGACAATGCGCGGGGGCGCGAGAACAAAGAGCGCGCAACGGACCGCGGAGCAGCAGTGGCGATGATACGGGGAATTGTTTTACCGCCAGGAATTCAAAACATAACACGCGATAATTAAGCCCCTCGCCACCTCCTATACACAAAGAGCCAGACAGAGACGGAGCCATCGTGCTAGGGGAGCTGAGCTAAACAAACTGATCGCGCTAATTTTGCCAACTACCTATTGTACCAAAACCCGACACGATTGTTCACTGTTGCGCAGAGATATAGCCTATATTTCTTGCAAAAACAAATCCTCCACATTATTTCTCTGTGACTATATACACAAAAAGACCATTAAGCGTACGTCACATTTATTGAAATATTTGATTACTATGTCGTAATATTCAGTGGCGGACTCGCTAGATCGGTACATACCGAACCCTCTTCGCTATCGCCGTTGTTTTCAAGTCATTGAAAATTGTTTTAAAACTAGATAAATCAAATATCATTAAAAAAAATAATATCATGTGTCAAGGGCATAACCAATCACCGTTTGGTTCCTGTGTCTGCTTAAGATAAGGACCCTTGTTTTTACTCTCGTATAATATAGATATACAGGATGGTGACCGCGACCCCGAAACATAGGACTTTAACATGTAAAATTAAGTATGGAAATATCGAAAATCACCTCAAAAATAGCAATAGCAATGGAATTGAGACAAAATAAATAACAAATGTCTAACGGTTTGTCTGTCACTTAATTAGGGAAGCAGGAAATTACGAAAATATGATTTTACATGTTAAAGTCCTAAGTTACGGGGTCGCGGTCACCATCTTGCATGTGATGTACAAACGTATATCAAGGCTACAGATAATCTAGTCTAATTATTCTATTTATACATCTGGAGTTATTTAAATTATTGATTACAACAAAAAATTAATATCTGTTGTGGGCATCACAATATCTCTCGCACCCTTTCCATTGTGGTATATAAAACTATTGTATTTAACATCTGCTGTACAGTAAAATTTTTGAAAGATGTCCGATCAAGGTTGTCTACGAATTGTATGAATTCAGATTTTTGCTCCGCCCATCATGACAAATTCAGTAGTGTCGTTTGCTTAGTTTTTATGAGGGTACATAAGATACTACTGTTATTTTATTATTATAAAAATATATATGCAGGAAAAGCATTCAAAATTCAAAAATAAGTCAACTAGTAAGTTTATAAGCAAATGTAAAACCAAATATGTTAAAAATAAGATACTGAGACAATGTCAGTGTCAGTGATTCTGACAGAATATAACGTTATACGTACGGCTATGAATCCAGGTAATGTATCTGAATTAATAAATAAACTTACGTTACAGCGAAAGTATTATCAACCAACGAGCATCGTTTATAAATGGAATGTCCTAACTTAGTCGAAACAATATGAAATTTTGAAAGACAAGCGTGTTATATCCATCCTTATCACACACTCTTACAGCCTTTGCAAAAGAAAGAGATAAATGTATGCCTATTTGTTAATTCGTTCGTGATACAGGTGCCCTTGATCGGACATCTTTCAAAAATTTTACTGTACACACAAAAAAATCTAATTACACCTAATCTTTATATTTACGTATTTTTTCTAAATGTTCGTGGTTTTTCCAATTCATTAACGGGATTAGCGGTATTTCTGAAGGGTTCATGTAATATAGCTATAATTTTAAATATATAATTAATAATACAATAAGAAATATTAAATATCGTTCCCAGAAAAAGCTTTCAGTACTATCTCTGAATTTTTGACATTGACATTAGTGACATTTATCTGTCAATTACAGACATTTTAATTTCTCAAGTAGTAACCATTGATATGTGAACTAATATATATTAATGAACTAAAACAATTATTATGACAAAAAAAATTATTTCGTTTAATAATAATAGTTACAATAATTGTTTGTAACTATTATTATTAAACGAAATAATATTTTTGTATAGTTACAATTGTTTTAGTTCATTGTTTTATTTCAAGCCACAGTCATGGCTAAGTATTCTCTTTTCGACTAGGTGTATAAAAAAGTGCCCTCAATTTTACTTTTTTATAATGTAACATAATGGATTATTTTACATGATTGTAAAGCAAATTTGATGTACTTTTCAAAAAAAAAAAAAAATATAGTATGTTCCATTTAAAATTTCAAAATTTATATTAATTATTAATAAACCGGAAGTGGTATCATGAATGTACATCCGTCATCAAGTAGCTTACATGTTGCTGTATAAATAATGTTATTTGAAAGAAATTACTAACTTAATAAATAAGCGAGATATTTGCTGGGTCCACTAAAATATAACACCTGTATACTTTTACCTGTATTTTTGAATAAATATTATATGAGTCGATTATGTACATTAAAAATATAATTTTCCATTTTAAAATTATAAAACAAGTTGAAATAGATTTTGTGAATGCGTTTGATCATCTGCAACCTATGTAATGTACCTACTCGTAAATGTAAATGCAATATTGGAAGCTAAGAAAAATCATATAGACTATCTTGGAGGATGTATATTATTATTTCTTACCATGATATTAATATATTCTATCTAATATGGCTTCATATCATCTATCTACAATAAAAAAACCCTCGACTATTTTTAAGTTATTAAATGAAACCTTAATAAATCACATAGTTTTCCTATTTCTTCAGGTAGTTTGAATGCAAAATACGGATCATCATATTATTGAAGAGAAGATAGAGAGATCTTATTTTGTTATGGTTTCTCAATTAGTTTTTAAGAATACATATAATATTCATATTGAATATAAAATAAAACTATATTAAAGATTTCAAAAGAATGTAATAAAATTAAAAACGTAAACGAATCTTTATCATTTTCACTTCAATTGGGTTATATTCATTTAAGATTAAAACTATATTTTTGCATTAAAAATATTAAATAAAGCTTTCTAAATTAAACATAATTTCATTTAAAGTTTTATTGTTATTAGGTACCCTGTTCCCCTGAATTAATTATCCAAATGATATTTTTGTATTGTTTATTAATGTAACAATCATTTTGCATATGATTCATTTTGTCCGTATCCTTTTCAGGATAACTATGGGCCAATAATAGCCGCCAAGATATAAATTTTCAAAGTTTTATTGTTATTATATACCCTGTTCCCCTGAATTATTTAACCAAATGATATTTTTTGTATTGTTTATTAATGTATCAATTATTTTGCATATGATTCATTTTGTCCGTATCCTTTTCGGAATAACTATGGGCCAATAATAGCCGTCAAGATATAAATTTTCAAAGTTTTATTGTTATTAAGTACCTTGTTCCCCTGAATTATTTAACCAAATGATATTTTTTATATTGTTTATTAATGTATCAATCATTTTGCATATGATTCATTTTGTCCGTATCCTTTTCGGAATAACTATGGGCTAATAATAGCCGTCAAGATATAAATTTTCAAAGTTTTATTGTTATTAGGTACCCTGTTCCCCTGAATTATTTAACCAAATGATATATTTTGTATTTTTTATTAATGTAACAATCATTTTGCATATGATTCATTTTGTCCGTATCCTTTTCAGGATAACTATGGGCCAATAATAGCCATCAAAATATAAATTTTCAGTTTTATTTTTATTAGGTACCCTGTTCCCCTGAATTATTTAACCAAATGATATTTTTTGTATTGATTATTAACGTAGCAATCATTTTGCATATGATTCGTTTTGTCCGTATCCTTTTCAGGATTACTATGGGCCAATAATAGCCGCCAAGATATAAATTTTCAAAGTTTTATTGTTATTATATACCCTGTTCCCCTGAATTATTTAACCAAATGATATTTTTTGTATTGTTTATTAATGTATCAATCATTTTGCATATGATTCATTTTGTCCGTATCCTTTTCGGAATAACTATGGGCTAATAATAGCCGTCAAGATATAAATTTTCAAAGTTTTATTGTTATTAGGTACCCTGTTCCCCTGAATTATTTAACCAAATGATATAGTTTGTATTTTTTATTAATGTAACAATCATTTTGCATATGATTCATTTTGTCCGTATCTTTTTCAGGATAACTAATAATAATAGCCATCAAAATATAAATTTTCAAAGTTTATTGTTATTAGGTACCATGTTACCCTGAATTATTTAACCAAATGATATTTTTTGTATTGTTTATTAATGTAACAATCATTTTGCATATGATTCATTTTGTCCGTATCCTTTTCAGGATAAATATGGGCCAATAATAGCCGTCAAGATATAAATTTTCAGTTTTATTTTTATTAGGTACCCTGTTCCCCTGAATTATTTAACCAAATGATATTTTTTGTATTGATTATTAACGTAGCAATCATTTTCCATATGATTCGTTTTGTCCGTATCCTTTTCAGGATAACTATGGGCCAATAATAGCCGTCAAGATATAAATTTTCAAAGTTTTATTGTTATTAGGTACCCTGTTCCCCTGAATTATTTAACCAATAACAATATCACATGACTGCTCGCGCCCTATACTTATGTAACCAAAATCGGAAGTGGCGAGAGGTATTGTGGTGGCTACAACAGATTTTTAATAATATTAATATGTTAACACCACGATTGTCATAACTAGTTGGTTACGTGCTGCGCTGAAGTGTGTTAGGATTGGTTATTTTGCAAATACAGAGTTAAGAATTTGGCTAAATTGTACAAGTACCGAGTTTTGTATCTGAGTTGACTTTTTATAACTAATTTGTGCTTCAAATACAGATTGCACCTTGCCGGCTGCACTACTTTGTGATACCTTCTTTATTTGGTAAAATTCAGAGCGCGAATTTTAAATTTTTGCAATTACAGACTATTGCATCTCATGTACTCATTTTTTTATGCAATATGGTTTTCAAGTCAAAGGAGATAGATAAATATAAAATCTACTGTATCTATTAATCTAGAATGATAAAATGTTAGAAAATTATTTCTTATTTAGTGTTGCCTATGTTGAAAAATTGATATCTAATTTCGATTTGTTCACTAATAAAAAATGTACGCGTAATAATTGATTCATTACTTAGTACATTTTTCTCATCCAATACAAATCTTTATAGAAAATCAATTCATAAATTGTTAATGACTGCCTTAACGTGAAAAATATAAAAGATGAAGTAAATTATTTTAGAAAAAATATCAAGTTTCAGGCACGAAAACGAGCGCTGACTTTGTTCGTTAGTTGGATAATATGTACTTCCAGTAATTATTTGTGAAACCCTCTCCGGGTATAATTACACCCGAAGGTAGAGATGCGTTTTTGCACAAAGGCGGATCATATGTCCTGTTGATGCTGCACTAGTTTTTGGTCCTCCTCTTTCGTCCCTGACATAAATATATATGATTACAAATAAGATCTTTCATTTAAGGTACATCAGTTTGCAAATATGTAAATTTTTAACTTAATTTAGAAATATTAAATTTTACAGTTCAAATTCTCTGGAACTGATAATAGATAAATCTTAAATTTGAAAGACTTTTCATTTTGTAATAGATTAACTTAATTATAAAGTACAGAATGTGGTTAAAAATACTTTTATAAAACAAATCTTACTCTTTTACATATATCAGAATAAAAAAAATCTGTTGTGGCCAGCACAATACCTCTCGCCACTTCCTTTTTTTGGTTACATAAGTATAGGGCGCGAACGGTAATGTTACATTTTTGGGCTTGACAAGCAAATGTGTGGGCCCGTTTCAGAATGATAATTAGTAATTATGTACATAGATGTCAAATGTTAGAATTTTTCATTAAAAATTTCAAGATTTTCTAAATTTACGTAGTTAATTTATCACCAGGAGTTTAAAGTTTACTTGTATGCCTTAGATATTTAACATTTAATTCTGCTCCACATGGAATTGGAAAATCACTAAATTTAGAATGAGAAATTATGATATTTGACATCTATATACATAATTACTAGCTATCATTCTGACATGGGCCCCCATATCTGCTTGTCAAGGCCAACAAAATCATATGACTGCTCGCTCCCTATTGTATTTAACATTTCTTGTATACCTACACTCTACACCAAAAATTCTACTTACGCATATATCTATTCCATATATATTTAGATTGTTTAATTTTAAATTCATTTTTGATGAAGAAATTTTGTCCTCTTCTAATTTTTCGAAATGTTTCCAATTCTATTAATACATTAAGAAATAATATAATGTATGTACTTCCCAGAAAAAGTCTTCAGTAATGTCTTCGGATTTCTGACACTGACATTATCTGTCAGTTACAAATAATTTAAATTATCAACTATTTTTCATGGCATTCTTTCGGCTGTCAAATTTATTACAACAGATTATTTTATATATTATACTTCTTTTATCTCTAAATCTATGGAATATATAATAAAATATTTAAATGTATCAGATAGAGAATTTAATTTTCTTTAATATTACCACGAAAAATTTTCAAAAAATAATATTTAGAAGATTTTTTTTCAAGAATCTTCTACTTCCGGTTGTCCAATTATTACCAAAACCTTTTCAGATCTTCCCATGAATGTCCGATTGGGAAATACGTTGTTAAACAAATTTTAAGTCTTATAGTTTTTGAGTAACCGTCCTTCCAACATCCCACACACACACATACACACACACACACATCCACACACACACACACACACACACAGACATCATCGTAAAAATGTTAAAATCGGATTGTAGGGACCTTAAAACGTGCTTATTCAATAAAATCTGGATATGCGATTTTTAGCATGAATGCAATACCTCTCTTAGCGAGAGGTAATTACTGAAAAATTCACAAGAGGTTAATTTCAGAACTATTTTAAATACATAAGAAACTAGATTTCAAATATCTTGTTTCCGATTTATTGACTTCACCACTACGTGCAAAGGAATTGTTCTTTCCGGTATATAAGCCTGCTTTTAAACTCAGGACCCCTAGAGGTTCGAACCCCTTATGTTGTTTATACTCGTATGCTAAGTACTCCGGGCTTTTGATCTACACACACCTGCAAAATTAGGATTCATAAATGCTTTCATATTTGTGTTGGTAATTCTACGTCTACAATAAATAACGATATAACACCTAAATATAGCAACCTGCTAAAAATTGATTATCATATATCGAGGTATTAAATATTGCTCGGTCTTTATTTTTGTTAAATATGGGTGTTTAATTCATTTAACACGTAAAATCATACTTTCTTAATTTCCTGCTTCCCTAATTATTTTAGGTAAAAATGCTTCAAATAAAAGTTGTAGAGCATAAAATTCTGAATCAATAAGAAAAATTAATTTTGATGCCTTATAACGGCAGAAATTAGGTATGAAAATCACCTCAAAAATAGCAATAGCCATGGAATTGAGACAACATAAATAACAAATGTCTAACGGTTTATCTGTCGTGTTAGGGTAATTTGTTTTTATTAGATATTATTACTAATTTCTGTTTCAATTAACAATTATTTGTTAATTTAAATTGATATTTGTTAATAATTAATAATAAATAATAATTTATAAACAGTGGAAAATTTAGTTTTTTAATTAATCTAATTTTCACCCTTGATCTATGGTGAACACGAATTAAACACCCATTTTTAACAAAACTAAAGACCAAGCAATATTTAACACCTGATAATCAATCTTTAGTAGGTGACTATATTTAGGTGTTATAGCATCATTTGTTATTTGTTGTAGATGTAGATTTACAACTATAAAAGTCAGAGGGTTATATAGATGCTCTAGTAAGTTAGGAACTAAATTAAATATCTGGAATGGAATTTGGAGTATTTTATATAGTTTATAATTAAGAGTTTAGGCTATTTTTTCTGCTTTAGAATACATACCAGAACAATAGGAAAAGATTTAGGATAAATACTGCAACAAAGATTTGAATCCAAAGTACATACTATAATTTAAAAGAATACGTATTTTAAATCTTCACTCGAAATATAACTTTCCTCTCACACTTTTAAAAAAGCGCGTATATATCTAACACGGATTGGTGGGGGCGTTTGACGTCTCAAGTATGCTTCTTTATAATCTTTAAAAAACATTATGATTTTTTGCATTTGAAAAAGTTCTGAGTAATTTCGAAGTTACGTTCATTTAGTTCGTGGGAGAATTTCTCCCTTCGCGCGAGTACCTACTCGTGATACATAATTTAGTGACGCGCAGAGGCAAAAAAATGTTTAAGTTATTAATGCAAGCTATCGGGATTTCTTATAATTATTTTCTTCATGAGTTCAGTAGTGTTCTCCTTTCACTCAAATATCTCATGTCATCCAAGCAATTTTGAAAAGTTGTGTAAGGTGTAGAGCTAATTCGCCTCCCCGTGGTGCACCCTGGGTAACGCTAAATGAACTAGCACACCGACTTGGTGACCAGACAATCCTCAAGGATCTTGCACTCCTGGTCTCTGCTTTTAACACAATGGCTTAAGCACAAGTGGTAGTGACGCAAAAGTTTCAGTAGTACCATCCGAAAACTCCAAGAAAGGAAAAACAAGACAGTACTATTTACCTCATCTTCAAAAGTGCCTTCCGCCATCTGGACCGACTTCGATGACCACACTGCAACAAGCACCAATTTCAATTGCGCCCACAGCCAAGAAATTATTTTTATATCATGTTAGTACACTTAAATTTTATGTAACAAAAAATATATAACCATATGATAAAATAAAATATAAATAAAATTGGCATACATTTATCTCTCTCATTTGCAATGACTAGAAGCGTGTTCGATAAGGATGGATATTAATATTAATAATAATCTTTATTAAAGGTTATAAAAAAATACACCATTAAGGGCGAGGTTCAGCTACAGCGCTGATCTTCCACCTAACCCAAGTTGACAATAACAAAAGGCAAATAACTATTAGACACTAGTACACAAGCATTGAATATAAAATACAAAGAATACTACTACTAATATATCTTCAGATTACAAATTTAAACAAGAAAAATCTGATGTGGCCAGCACATAACCTCTCGCCGTATATTTTACCTGGCTGTATGCATAAAGCAAAGATTATTTTTATAAATACAAATAATATATTCATATAAATCTATGACGTATAAACTTCTTTATTATTCAATAATAGCATGTCTCAACATAAAGATATTTACCATAAATTATGTTACAATAAATTACAAAGTAGAGTTTACCATATATAAATATTAGGCTGGTAACAGCAATTTTCAATTCGAACAACTTTGTTTACTTTCTCTTCATATTCTTCTAGTAAAAACATTAATTTTGGGCGGTCTAAAATGTATATATCTGGATTGTGCATCTATTCTTATATATCTTCTTTTACATTTTATTTTTTCATACTTGTTATATCTAAATAACCTTAATTCCCTTTAATAAAGTGACGGATAGATTGCACTCCGATTATTCTTATATCGATGTGTAATTTTGTCAATATTTACACTTTACTTGAGAAGAATTTGATAGCTTTTTCGCAATTCAAAGTTACTCTAGTCTACAGTACTGGTGTACATTGTCCCATAATGTTTGAAACAAATTTAAGTCCTTCAACCTAGACTTGTCATCTCCATAATAGTCACAGATCAAGAATTAAGGGATTCTCCAAATACATTTTTCTTTCATTACTCATTATTTCTGACACTGACATTTATCTGTCAGTTACAAATAATTTAAATTTGCAACTATTTTTCATGGCATCCTTTCGGTTGTAAAATTAATTACAATATTATTTTATATATTATATTCCTTTTATCTCTAAATCTATAAAATATGTATAAAAATATTTAAATGTATCAGAAAGAGAATTTATTTTTCTTTAATATTATCAAGAAAAAATTTCAAAAAATAATATTTAGAATAATATATGCGATTTTTAGCATGAATCCAATACCTCTCTTAGCGAGAGGTAAAAATGGTTTTTAATTTTATCTTGAAAGCACTTTAAGAAACCTTTTTCAAATCCATATTAATATTATTGTACAAAGTAGGCCCTAAATACGAAAATGAACCCTTAAACTTACTTTTTAAAGGTCCCTACAATCCGATTTTAACATTTTTACGATGATGTCTGTGTGTGTGTGTGTGTGTGTGTGTGTGTGTGTGTGGATGTATGTGTGTGTGTGTGTGTGTGTGTGTGTATGTATGTAGGATGTTGGAAGGACGATTACTCAAAAACTATAAGACTTAAAAATTGTTTAATTACGTATTTTCCAATCGGACATTCATGGGAAGATCTGAAAAGGTTTTGGTAACAATTGGACAACCGAAAGTAGAAGATTCTTGAAAAAAAATCTTCTAAATAATATTTTTTGAAATTTTTTCTTGGTAATATTAAAGAAAATTAAATTCTCTATCTGATACATTTAAATATTTTATTATATATTCTATGGATTTAGAGGTAAAAGAAATATAATAAATAAAATAACGTTATAATAAATTTTACAGCCGAAAGGATGCCATGGAAAATAGTTGACCAGTTGAACTGTTTGTAACTGACAGATAAATGTCAGTGTCAGAAATTCATAGATATTACTAAAGAGTTTTTCTGGGAAGTACATATACATTATATTATTTCTTAATGTATTAGTAGTTAAATATTTAAGATTATAGGTCTATTACATATATCCTTCAAAAATACAGTCAATCCTGACAATGAATTGGAAACATTTCGAAAAATTAGAAGAGGACAAAATTTCTTCATATAATGAATTTAAAATTAAACAATCTAAATATAAGGAATAGATATATGTAAGTACAATTTTTGGTGTAGATTGTAGGTATACAAGAAATGTTAAATACAATAGGGCGCCTTGACAAGCAGATATGGGGACTCATGTCAGAATGATAGCTAGTAATTATGTATATAGATGTATCATAATTTCTCATTCTAAATTTAGTGATTTTCCAATTCCATATGGTTTATTTTCCTCGACAAGTAAATTCCACACTCCTGGTGACAAATTAACTACGTGTATTTAGAAAATCTTGAAATTCTGAATGAAACATACTGACTAATTATCATTCTGAAACGGGCCCCCACATCTGCTTGTCAAGGCCAACAATGTAACATGACTGTTCGCGCCCTATACTTATGTAACCAAAAAAGGAAGTGGCGAGAGGTATTGTGCTGGCCACAACAGATTTTTTTTGAAGGAAGGAATATTAAGAGCCGGGTAAAGTATAATGAGAACGCTTTTCCGTTAGCTTAGAAGACAAGTAATACGGTGTATCACATTTAATAACTTTATGAATTAAGCAAACGTATAAATATTTAATTCGATCATCAATGTAGAGCATATTAGCTTTGTGTCTAAAGTTAGACACATGTTCATATTTGCGCACACCAAAAATGAATCTGAGACAGGAGTTCTGGAAAAGTGTATAACACGCTTGTCTTTCAAAATTTCATATTGTATCGATAAGTTAGGACATTCCATTTTAAAAAGATGCTCGATGTTAACAATACTTTCACTGTAACGTAAGTGTATTTATTAATTCAGACATATTATCTTGATTCATAGCCGTTATATTCTGTCAGTGTCACTGACACTGTGTCAGAATCTCATTTTTCACATATTTGGTTTTACATTTGTTGATAAACTTACCAGTTGACTTAGTTTTTAATTATGAATACTACTACTGTAACATATATTTATAATAATAAAATACCAATAGCATCGTATGTATCCTTATGACACTACTGAATTTGACAGAAAATCTTAAAATAAAATAAATATATCATCACGGCGTATTACCCATTGCTGGGTGTGCCAATCTACTGTGTACAGTAAAAATTTTGAAAGATGTCCGATCAAGGTCATTTACGAATTGTATGAATTCAGATTTTTACTCCGCCCATTCTGATAAATTCAGTAATGTCGTTTGCTTAGTTTTTATGAAGGTACATAAGATACTACTTTTATTTTATTATTATAAAAATATATGTTACAATAAAAGCATTCAAAATTCAAAAATTAGACAACTGGTAAGTTTAGCAAATGTAAAACCAAATATGTGAAAAATAAGATATTGACAAAATGTCAGTATCAGTGACACTGACAGAAAATAACGTTATTTATACGGCTATGAATCAAGGTATCAGAATTAATAAACAAACTTACGTTACAGCGAAAGTATTATCAACAACGAGCATCATTTTAAAATGGAATGTCCTAAATTAGTCGAAACAATATGAAGTTTTGAAAGACAAGCGTGTTATATCCATCCTTATCGCACACGCTTATAGCCTTTCCAAAGGAAAGAGATAAATGTACGCCAATTTGTTAATTCCTTGATGATACAGATGACCTTGATCGGACATCTTTAAAAAAAATTACTGTACACAGATATCGGTAATGATAAAATATTTGGACCGTGCAGGCGCTTACCAGGCGTCACCTCACGGGCACTCATTGCTGGCGTGGAGAGTGCACCACAGGTGTCAATTTTGAGCCATTAAAATTCGAAGTAATTTTTGGCGGTAGTCTGGATCAAACCCGACCCGGGTAGATTCGCGACCAGACACTCAGGCACAATTCATAGATGACCTTACTGTACATATTATGTTACAATTTTTTTTTTTATGTAATCAAAGAATACTTTTTCGTTTTACCTCAAGCGAGAGTGAGAAATTTAATATAGCGAATAACGCTGAGTTAAGAAAGATATTAATATTTTCTAATATTAGAGAGATATATAGACGGCGGGATAGCACAGTGGTAGAGTGCTAGCCTCTGGACTCAGAGGTCGTAGGTTCGAATCCGGGTCAGGTCGAATTTTTCTCGACTGATCTTGATCGGTATCTACTCCCGTTACCTTTCCAAGTTGGGATACAATTAACTTGGCAATCACTAAGCTATCTAGCACCGGCTGGTGGTTGTAACAAGGGCTTACTCGGGTGGGCAACACACATGACATCTACGTAAGAAACTTCGTGGCAATTGTAAAAAATCTGATGTGGCCAGCACATAACCTCTCGCCGTATATTTTACCTGGCTGTATGCATAAAGCAAAGAATATTTTTATAAATACAAATAATATATTCATATAAATCTATGACGTATAAACTTCTTTATTATTCAATAATAGCATGTCTCAACATGAAGATATTTTACCATAAATTATGTTACAATAAATTACAAAGTAGAGTTTACCATATATAAATATTAGGCTGGTAACAGCAATTTTCAATTCGAACAACTTTGTTTACTTTCTCTTCATATTCTTCTAGTAAAAACATTAATTTTGGGCGGTCTAAAATGTATATATCTGGATTGTGCATCTATTCTTATATATCTTCTTTTACATTTTATTTTTTCATACTTGTTATATCTAAATAACCTTAATTCCCTTTAATAAAGTGACGGATAGATTGCACTCCGATTTTGTCAATATTTACAACTTACTTGAGAAGAATTTGATAGCTTTTTCGCAATTCAAAGTTACTCTAGTCTACAGTACTGGTGTACATTGTCCCATAATGTTTGAAACAAATTTAAGTCCTTCAACCTAGACTTGTCATCTCCATAATAGTCACAGATCAAGAACTAAGGGATTCTCCAAGTACATTTTTAATTCATTACTCATTATTTCTGACACTGACATTTATCTGTCAGTTACAAATAATTTAAATTATGAACTATTTTTCATGGCATTCTTTCGGCTGTCAAATTTATTACAACAGATTATTTTATATATTATACTTCTTTTATCTCTAAATCTATGGAATATATAATAAAATATTTAAATGTATCAGATAGAGAATTTAATTTTCTTTAATATTACCACGAAAAATTTTCAAAAAATAATATTTAGAAGATTTTTTTTCAAGAATCTTCTACTTCCGGTTGTCCAATTATTACCAAAACCTTTTCAGATCTTCCCATGAATGTCCGATTGGGAAATACGTTGTTAAACAAATTTTAAGTCTTATAGTTTTTGAGTAACCGTCCTTCCAACATCCCACACACACACACACATCCACACACACACACACACACACAGACATCATCGTAAAAATGTTAAAATCGGATTGTAGGGACCTTAAAACGTGCTTATTCAATAAAATCTGGATATGCGATTTTTAGCATGAATCCAATACCTCTCTTAGCGAGAGGTAAAAATGAAAAAAATAGATGTTGTGTGTGAGACCATTCTAGGGATATAACCTGTAAGGGTTGAAAATCCCGAAACAATATAATAATAATAATAATAATAATATTATTAGAGAGATATGTCGTGGCCGTATTTGTTTTTCACACACTGTGCCATTTCGGTCTTGAAGCCTAATAATGATATCAAAGTTATAATTTTTATGTGGGAGTCATAGAAAAAAGTGACACCATTAGAAAGATTTTTTTACAAAGACGTATAATTCCCCCGTGTTCATTTATTTCGAACAGTAAAAATATAATAATTATTAAATTGGGATGGTAAAAAGAATGGCGCGATGTAGGATAACACAATCATTATATCATTAATAATTACTTCTTAATTACAAAACCTTCTGACGTTTAACTAGCAAACTGAAGTATAATGTGAATTGTAAGAAATGTTCCTATTGTTCTAAAGGGCGCCTTTCAGCACTTGGCAAGCCATTCTCGTGGGGCCTTCATTATCGATTATCAAATCAACAGTGGTACAAGCACTGAGCACTGTACATAATGGCTAGAGTTACGATGTCGCCGCGTAAAAAGGTGAAGGAGCTCTTGAAGATAAGTGCCGGTGCCTAACGCCACGGGGAGGATCGTTTTCAGCGGCTTGATGGGAGCAATAGCGACCCACAGCCCACTACACCCAATCTCACTGTTCTACGTACGTTATTAAACAAATTGATCCACTTATACCTAATGTGCCTTCTTTTTCTTTTCTCTTTAATAATTGTTATTGCTTCTCCGAGTGCTTTCTAAAATGTGCTTACTCTCTCTAAATGTATCGGTATTTTACCTGAAATAATTACGCAAGTAAGCATTTTAATTGTACATAGTCATTTTGCATAATACTCATTGAATATATCACCATTTAAGCAAAGAGCTACTTGCACATGCATTTTATAATTGGCTATTTTAATATGCATTATGTTAGATTAAATTAATTTAATTAAAGGTACATTTATCCAAAATATTCACACATACCACCGGTCTAGAATTTTAATATTATGGAAGAAAAACAAAATATCTGCAAGCGACTTTCTGTTAATATTACATATCAGAGATGGAAACATACACACGTAAGTACAGTAAAATTTTTGAAAGATGTCCGATCAAGGTCGTCTACGAATTGTATGAATTCAGATTTTTGCTCCGCCCATTATGACAAATCATTAGTGTCGTTTGCTTAGTTTTTGTGAGGGTACGTATGATACTACTGTTATTTTATTATTATAAAAATAAATATTACTGTAAAAGCATTCAAAATTCAAAAATAAGTCAACTGGTAAGTTTATAAGCAAATGTAAAACCAAATATGTTAAAAATAAGATAATGACACAATGTCAGTGTCAGTTATACGTACGGCTATGAATCCAGGTAATGTATTTGAATTAATAAATAAACTTACGTTACAGCGAAAGTACTATCAACAACGAGCATCGTTTTAAAGTGGAATGTCCTAACTTAGTCGAAACAATATGAATTTTTGAAAGACAAGCGTGTTATATCCATCCTTGTCACACACTCTTACAGCCTTTGCAAAAGAAAGAGATAAATGTATCTCTATTTGTTAATTCGTTCGTGATACAGATCTTTCAAAAATTTTACTGTATCTTGCTTCTGCGACTAATTATCCGGCTAAATATGCCTTCAAAATGTTCAAAATTTGCATATAAGAGCTAGCTTCAATTTAAGGTAGTTCACCAGTAAATCGAGTTTCTATAGATGTTCATAAAAATTTAACTATGTGTTACTAATGACCTAATACATATACAGTTAATTTTTTATAAACTTCTGACGTATAGAAAATGGGCTATTCGCCTCGAAAGTCAGACATTTTAACACGTGAAGCATAGGACCAATGCTACCAAAATCAATGTTCTGATTAATAGCATCATTTTGCTTCTATAGATTTGAATAAAAAACTAATAAGTAGTAGTTTAATATGTTTCGAATGTTATGTCAAACGATGAAAGCGATTCGGCGTACAGTTTCAGAGTAATTGTAATATAAAATAATGTACTCGAAGACAGAAAAACTCGAGGGAGAGAGGCAGCGGCAACACTATTAACAAATATTACATTTGCATTTCATGTTTCATATTTTTGAAAAACTGTTTAACAACGTTAGAACTGCTAAATTGATTTTTTTCAGTCTAAAAATGACATTTAAATGACAGCAGGCATAAATCATGCCATCATTACCAGTTTTTGAACTAGAGTTTTTGGGCAGATTTTGAAACAAAATTTGTTTCCCGGTCTTGTATTAATAAAGTAGGCTACGATCCAGCAGATATAAAATTTAAATGTCATTTTTAGAATGTCAAAAAATCGATTAAGCTATTATAACGTTGTTGTATGGTTTTTCAAAAATATAAATGAATAAAAAATAAAAAAAATACAAATGTTAGTAATATTTTTATATATTTTAATACGTCAAAATTGAAAGTGGGAATAAGTCAAAACGGCAAATTTGGGTATACGGCTGGATTCAGCGGGCCTTTGCTAGAGCTGCTCTCCTCTTCCGATCAAAGCGCAACGTTGCCAGCTTTCCGTTAACAACGTTTCGTAACGGTGTGGGTGTACATACTTATGACATACGGCGCGAGAAAGTACAATCACCTACCAAAAGTTTTCTATAGAGAGGGGTTATCGTAGAATGGGCAATATACGTTCAGCGCGCTCAAATTTTTGACCTAGACGATAGCTGGTGAAGTACCTACCTTAATCGCTGTTAAAATGCTAGGTGTTATTTAATCACTTATTTACAATGCATAACAATGGAAAATGAGGTATTCTGATTGGTGAAATTTGTAATGAATGAAATAATCTATTTTATATCATTAGTTATTTGTACATTCAAATTTTTCTCCAACTATTCATTTGAAAAAAAAATTCAAAATCTGACATGGTATGTGCTTAATTTTGTTTATCCGCGTTTTAAAGAAAACTGATTAAAACAAGGGGATGTGTGCTCGTTAGTGAAGTTTCCAAAGATTTAAAATATAATATCTTCAAGATATTTTACATAAATAAGTTTTTAATGATGTGGTATTTTTATCCACTTCATTGATATAGCAGGTATTGTTCCCGCATTCTATGTTACTCATATAAAAACGGAACACTTCAAACGTTTATATTTTGTATACAAATGTCATTGTATTTTACATGTTTATTACGAGGGAATATATTTCTTCCATCACCTCCGTAATCTTTCGAATTTTACCTCTTACTAAGAGAAGTATTGGATTCATGCTAAATATTACATATCCAGATTTTAGGGAATAAGCACGTTTTATGGTCCCTAGAATCCGATTATAACATTTTTACGATGATGTGTGTGTGTGTGTGTGTGTGTGTGTGTGTGTGTGTGTGTGTGTGTGTGTGTGTGTGTGTGTGTGTGGATGTAGGAGTGTGGATGTTGAAGGTACGATTTCTCAAATACTGTAAGACTAAAGACCTGTGTAACTACGGATTCCACAATCTAATAGTAATGGGAAGAGCTGAATAGGTTCTGGTAACAAATGGACAACCGGAAGTGGTAGTTTAAAAAAAAATTGTACCTAAATATTATTTTTTTAAAATTTATGTTACTACAATTAATAAAGATAATTAAATTTTCAATCTTACACATTTAAAATGTTTATTAATCTCCTAGAGATATAGTATATAATAATATAGAATAATCTGTTGTAATCAATCTCGTTACCCTCAAACAACTCCATTGAAACCAGTTGAGATATTTAAATGTTAGTAATTGACAGATACATGAAAAGTGTCAAAAATTAGCAGTTTTACTAACATTACTGGAAGGTACAAGTACATTTAATATATATTATTGTATTATTAATTAAATATGTATTTAAATTATAGGCATGTTAATATTACATATATCCTTAAGAAATACCGCTAATACTGTCAATGAATTTGAATAATTTTGAACATATTAGAAGAGTATGACAAAATTCCTCATAGAACGAAAGATGAGATACAATTTCAATTATTTGTGTGTACAAGAATTGTAAATTCGTTAAAAGCAAATATGCGGATCTGAATCAGAATAACGGCTAGTAATTATTTACATAGGTGTCATATGTCATAGTTTTTCATTAAAAAATTCTAAATATTCTGATATGTTGTTTATTTGTCATCATTGGTATGAAATTACTTGTCGAGGAAAATAATTCACATTGATTTGGAAAATCATGCTGAATGAAAAATTATGATACTTGACATCTATGTATGTACATTATAACTAACTGTCATTCTGAGACGTATTTGCTTGACAAGGCCAACAATATCACATGACTGCTCGCGCCCTATTTAACATAAAATTAAAATGGCGAGAAGTATTGTGCTGACCCCAACAGATTTCTTTTATATTTGAAAATCTGTCTGGTATCTGCTAATTGTAGCTGGAGAGTGGAGAGACATTGGCTCATATTCCGAGCGCACTTTTATAATAAAAGTGCTTTTATGGAGCGCGCTTTTACATTATATTCTTATGAGGTGTGTGCTTCATACAAGCACTTTTAATATAAAAGTGCGCTCGGAGTATGGGCTATTGTCACTGCTGATCAAACTAACCAATATGTACCTGATGATTCAAGAGTAATAGGTAGGTGGAAAACAGCAATTTACGAGTAGAGCAGGGGTGGGGGTATTTAAAACAAACATGAACTATACACTCAAGAGGAATAGTGTATTTAATATAGTAGATTTTTTCCAAATGAAGCAAACTTGTAAAAGAGCTACGATTTCATGCGTCACCGAGGTTGTTATATTCGGTGAAGCTGATGCCGCTACCTGAACTACTTATTAGGGCCGCAGATTGTGTTGCACGTGGTGACGACGTCCTTTCATCGTGGGATGCACAACGACCATAATCACCTAACACAAATTTTCGTAATGTTCTATTTTCTTGACTGAACTTTCTTATAAAATAACATAAAATGAAAGTAAAATTATTTATTTTAATAAGGCTCGATTTCAACAAATGTAGTGTGAAACTTGACTCACGGATACTCGATTCCAATGCCCAAATTGACTGCATTTTTACAGATTTAGCACGATCCCTATAGCTCCCTTATCAAGGGTAGCGGGAGGTAAAAATTGAAATTTGGCATTTTTCAAAAACGCGTTTTAAAACAAGGCTTTAGGTACCAGCCTAAGAGGTTAGCATAATTTTGTTTTATCGCATCTTGTGAAACTTCGAAACTAGTTTATCTACATAAACATAAAGTTGTCGTGTGATCACTGATCACGATATGTAAAATTAAAAACAACGAAAAATATTGTATTAACTATGTGAAAAACACTTAATTAGTTCTAGAAAATTCCACTATCGCTTATTGCTGATGGAACGAATTTCTGAACGAAGACGAGTTGAGTGTGTTCTTCATCTTCTATAGCGCTAAACCTCAACAGGATTAACAGGCCTATTCTGTAAAATCGAATCGTTACCATAACAAAATCGTTATTATGAAAATCCTTATTTCTACTTAACGATAATCGTTATCTTCGTATCCGTATTATGTAACACATTTTGAAAAATAATAACCTTGGGATCAAGATAAGAACTTTATTTCCTAAAATCAAATTATAATTTAAATGAAATATCTAAAATAATTCAATATAACTCACAAAACTTCTAGGTTAGATTGATTCTGGCTGTCAACCTGTCAGCTGTCGGACCATTTTTTTTCTTTTTGTAGGTTATGCTAGAGCAACTGCTACCATCTGTAAACAAATTGGGAAGCTTGCGCTAGGCGCTACGAGTAAAAACTTATTAAATTATTTTAATATTACCTTGCAGAAAACTGAAATATGACTGGTTTTTGAGATCACTATTCAACATAATAGCAATTTTATTTTGACATAAATAAAAATACTGAATTATTGACAAAACGTTTAGATAACGAATGATTTTTCCAATCGTTAAGAAATACCGATATCGTTATCTTTTTTCGCTATATCATTGTTTACAGAATACCACTTTAACGATTATCGTTATAATAACGATTTAACAATGAAAAATGTCATAACGATCGTTTACAGAATAAGCTTATTAAACGATTTTCGTTATTACCATGACGATATAACGTTTTACCGATTCGTTATGTCATAACGATCTTACAGAATAGCCCTATAAATCGTAGTTACAGAGAGGGTTCATTCGTATTCAAACATCCATGCTTTGCCGGGATATGAAACCGGAAACCTTAGCGTGCTCATGCCTAAGAACCGTTGTTTTAACCATTGGAACACAGAAACCGAAGATGTTTAGAAAAATCGAGAAGCGTGCAAGTCGAATATTCGAGAAGCGCCTCAAACGAAGTGAACTTTAAGAACGTATTTACCCTGAAAAGAGCTTCAAATTCTATTTTTTACTATTAATTCTTATAGAAATTACTGAAATTACAGTTTCCGCAAAATTGGCATTAAATTTAACTGTACTATGAGACTTAAACACAGTGTTAAACATTTTCTTTTAATCAAAGAACGTTTGGAATATGACGAATTTATAAAAATTATAATTATTAACGTTTCCATAGTGTTTTTGTTTTACTACCTGCTTAAGTTGAACACATGCACTCTTCTCTTCTAGGAAAAATTATTATGCCTACCTTTCCATGGCGACTCAGACCGACTTGAGAGACAATTTTTTTTATAATCGTTATTTTTATTACTTTTTGTTGATAGATATACCTTAAACGGTATAAAAATTGAGCTGAGAAAGGAGTGCGACAGGGAAGTCTTACGTTTGTATTAGTACATTCAAATGGTGCTGTGATCAGCTAATTTAACAAGTGGACTGTAATAATTATTGTTCTTGTATTTTATCATCGTTAATTTTGTTAAAATAAAGTAAATGATAAACACTTCAATTAATAAACTCGCTCCAAATTAATAAAAACGTTTCATTATAATGGCAATATACTTGTAAGTATAAAAGATAATTCTAAAAAATAATAAATTTACAGTGATCGTTTTCGTTATGCAAAAATTCTTTATTAACTAACTATTCAATGGAGGTATAATGGTTGTGTTCCTAGTAAACGACTTAAAAAGTCGTAATTTCCATTGTGCTACATAAAAGGGAAAATGTCACCAGTAAATATCAAGCGATTTCGTCACTCTGCAGTATAAGCAAGGAGAAAAAAATAAAGCAGAAATACCGCATAACAATTTATGTGAAATGCCACAAATCGTTTCGAATGACATTTCTAAATCACTTTTATAATTTATTTTACTATAACAAGGGTGAATTTTAATGCTACGCACAGTGCTATCAGTATAGAAGAATAAAAATAAATACGAATAGAGTATACTACTCTAGAGGAATTTGAGATAAAGAACTAATTATTGTTTTGAAATACACTAAAAAGTAAGAAAATAAAGCAAAAAATATTCACAATTATTTTATTTAACATATTATATTGATGGGATGAAATAATAAGCAGGATTGCAGTCCAAAAAATTATTATTTAATGTAAGGCGTTAAAAAGAAGTATATATATATATATATATATATATATATATATATATATATATATATATATATATATATTGCAGAGAATTAAATTCTGCACCCGAATTAGTAGGTAATTAGATTTTATTTTTGACATTTCATAACCGAGAAAATCAATTTTAATTTTTTCTAGGAATAGCTGATTTATAGCGGTAGCCATGGAACTTAAACAAAATTACGAACAATTTTATGCCATCTTAACTGTCAAAAAAATCTGTTGTGGCCAGCACAATACCTCTCGCCACTTTTTTGGTTACATAAGTATGGGGTGCGAGCAGTCATGTGACATTGTTGGCCTTGACAAGTTGATATGGGAGCCCGTTTCAGAATTAAAATTAATAATTATGTACGTAGATGTCAAATGTTAGAATGTTTCATTAAAAATTTCAAGATTTTCTAAATTCACGTAGTTAATTTGTCACCAATAGTATGGAATTTACTTGTCGAGGAAAATAAATCACATGGAATTGGAAAGTCACTAAATTTAGAATGAGAAATTATGATATTTGACATCGATATACATAATTACTAGCTATCATTCTGACATGGGCCCCCATATCTGCTTGTCAACGCCAACAAAGTGACATGACTGCTCGCGCCCTAATGTATTTAACATTTCTTGTATATCTACACTCTACATGAAAAATTCTACTTCTATCTATACTTTATATTTAGATTTTTCAAATTTAAATTTATTTTATCTATTCTAATTTTTCGAAATGTTTCCAATTCATTGTCGGGAGTAACAGTATTTCTGACGGGTATGTGTCCTATACCTATAATATTAAATATTTAACTACTAATATATTAAGAAATAATATAATGTATGTACTTCCCAGAAAAAGTCTTCAGTAATGTCTCCGAATTTCTGACACTGACATTTATCTATCAGTTACAAACATTTTAAATTTTAAACTATTTTCCATGACATTCTTTCGGCTGTAAAATATATTACAACAGATTATTTTATATATTATATTTATTTTAAGAATCTTTTACTTCCGGTTGTCCAGTTGTTACCAAAACCTTTTCAGATCTACCCTTGAATGTCCGATTGGGAAATATGTAGTTAAACAAATATAAAGTCTTATAGTTTTTGAGTAATCGTCCTTCCAACATCCCACATACATACACACATACACACACATACATCCACAAACACACACATACACACACATACACACACACACAAACACACACACACACACGTACACAGACATCATCGTAAAAACGTTAAAATCGGATTGTAGGGATCTTAAAACGTGCTTATTCAATAAAATCTGGATATGCGATTTTTAGCATGAACCCAATGTCTCTTAGCGAGAGGTAATAAAAAAATTGTTTTGTGATTTTCCTTCAATAACATATTCCTTTGACAGTATAGAACAGTTTTCTCATTAAGAAAAGATTCATATTATAAAATCGTAGACAAATTTTGTTTGAGTTACATGCAATATTGTGTAGTAAGGAGAAAATAATTGGGAAAAATAAATGTTGATTTTAATGCAGTTGAATATTGAATCTACGTGTATACAAAAGTGCAGTGTAATTAAAAACGTTAGGAGTAAAAAAACATAATTATTAATAACCTATTTGCGTACAGCGGAATAATGAAACAATAACCAGAACCAACAAGAATACAAAAAAATTGCAAGTCGGAGTTCAACTTGCTTATATAAACTTTATATGGAAAATTATTTGTAGCATGATATGTAAATAATTGTTTTATAGTTCTCCAGTGGCTCAATAGTTAGAGCAACGGCGGTGATAAATACGCTAGAAGTTTTGGGTTCGAATCCCACTAAGCAATGGATGTTTGAAGTAAAACTATTCTGTACTTGGGAATAATCCTGATGAAGGTTTCTTTAAAAAGAAATAAATAAAAGAAATTATTTTTATCGAAAACCAGTTTCAAACAATTATAGATTTATTAATTAGCGAATGTAAATAATTGTTGAAATGGATTTTTAACTCTTCCGGTTTTATAAGTATAGGGCGCGAGCAGTCATGTGGCAATGTTGGCCTTTACAAGAAGATATGGGGGTCCGTGTCAGAATGGTAATTAAGATGTCAAATGTCAGAATTTTTCATTAAAAATTACAAGATTTTCAGGATTGTGCGGGCCCCCATATCTGCTTGTCAAGGCCAACAAAGTCACATGACTACTCGCACCCTATTGTATTTCTTGTATACCTACACTCTACACCAAAAATTCTACTAACATGTATTCTTTATATTTAGATTTTATAATTTTAAATTCATTCTACGAAGAAATTTTATCCTCTTTTAATTTTCCTGACAGTATTTTTGGAGGGTGTATGTAATATACAAACAATTTTAAATATTTAACTATTAATACAATAAGAAATAATAATAATAATAATAATAATATATATATATATATATATATATATATATATATATATATATATATATATACAGTGTGTTAATTAAAAACCTGGCCATAGGCGTTTAACATGGGAAATCAGTTTTTCCTTGCTCAAAAGTTCCCAAATTATTTTAGACAAAAATACTTCAAATAAATGTTGTAGAAAATTAAATTCTGCACCTGAGTTAGTAATAAGATTTTATTTTTGACATTTAATAACCGAGAAAATCAATTTTAAAGTTTTTTGAAGATTGCTGATTTATAGCGATACCCATGCAACTTAATCAAAATTTGTCCACCATTTTATATTCTGAAGCTTTTCTTCATGAAAACACTGTTCCACACTTTCAAAGAAATATGTTATTGCGAAAATCACAAAACACAAACTTTTTTTGACAGTTAAGATGGCATACAATTGTTCGTAATTTTGTTTGATTTCCATGGCTACTGCTATAAATCAGCCATCTCCAGAAAAAATTAAAATTGATTTTCTCGGCTATGAAATGTCAAAAATAAAATCTGATTACTAATTCGGGTATAGAATTTAATTCTCTACAACATTTATTTGAAGCATTTTTGTTTAAAATAATTTGGGAACTTTTGCGCAAGGAAAAACTGATTTCCCATGTTAAACGCCTATGGCCAGGTTTTTAATTAACACACTGTATATATATATATATATATATATATATATATATATATATATATATATATATATATATGTACTTCCTAGAAAAAATCTTCAACAATGTCTTTAGATTTCACTGACATTTTTCTGTCAGTTACAAACATTTTAAGTTTTCAATTATTATTCAAATATTTATACATATCAGTTAGAGAATTACTCTTCTTTAATAAAAGCAAGAAGAAAATTTTTCAACTTCCGGTTGTCCAATTATTACCAAAACTTTTTAGCTCTTTCCAGTAATGTCCGATTGAGAAATACGTAATTAAATAGATATTAAGTATTATAGTTCTTCCAACATCCTCACACATACACAAACACACACACACACACACATACACACACACACACACACACACACACACACACACACACACACACACACACACACACACACATAGACATCATCGTAAAAGTATTAAAATCGGATTGAAGGGACCTTAAAACGTGATTAATCATTAAAACCTGGATATGTGATTTTTAGCTTGAATCCAATACCTCTCTTTGCGAGAAGTTATAAACATTGATGGTATAATTTTTAATAAAAAAAATTATATAACGTGTATAATTTTTGTTGTGGTCAGGAAAATATTATTCCTTTGAGAAACAAAGAGCTTTTACAAATAAAAGTTTCCCATCCTGTTCTGTTAGCCACAAGAGTCTTTATTTCATTATTTCCGTCCATGTTTTTTCCTCTTTTAGTTACTTTGAAGACGGACCTTTTTCATGTTGTGCCTAGATCACCTTTTCTCATAGGGGCTTGTATTTTTCAGTGTAGAACAATTATTTCAAAGTTGATGTCTGTACTTCAAAATGTATGATAATCATTTCAATTTAGGCTCTTGTTATTATTATTATTTATCTATTGATTTGTTTATAGTTAGTGTGGTTTAAACAACAGTGTAAATATTCATAAAACAGTTAAATCTCTACTAAAGTGACTAAAGATAATGACGTTTAGTAGAACCCGTCAAATTTGTATACTTTCTGACGAAAAACATGTTGACGATTCAACTCAACATGATTTTTGTTTACTCGAATCATAAATGCATTAAAATATGGATATGCGATTTTTAACATGATTCCAATACCTCTCTTAGCGAGAGGTAAATATTAAATATTACAACAAAAGATGATTAAACATAATTGTCAACTGACAGGTAATTTTTTTTTCGTTTTTGTAAAATTCTGCCCAATCAAAGGGCAGAATTCATATCCCTATCTATACCACCGTGACATGAACTATAGTTCGTATGACATTTAAATAATTGATGTCAAAAAAATGTGTTACATTTTTACCTTCCGTCACCTTTAGGTAAGGAAGGTATTGTCTTTGGTCAAAAAATTCAATAATGAGTTTTTTGAATAAGCATGTTTTAGGGTTCCATAATACGATTTTACCATTTTTTCGATGATGTCTGTATGTATGTGTGTGTGTGTGTGTGTGTGTGTGTGTGTGTGTGTGTGTGTGTGTGTGTGTGTGTGTGTGTATCTCTGTGTGTGTGACAAAAGTTCCGGATCGCATAACTTCAATACCACGATTCCAAAAATTATAATTCGTATTCCTCAAGTTTACATCCAGAAGAACATGTGATTAGATTTTGGTTATAATTGGTGAACCGGAAGTAGCCTCATTTGAAGATTTAACCGTTAAATTTGATTTATTGACATTTAACGTTATTATAACTATAAGTATATATTATTCTCTATACGATTTGATTACATTTTATACTTATATTCAATAGATACAGAGTTATAGAATTTTAAAGAAATTAAATTTTATAATTCAGCCAACTACGCTAAACATGGAAACTACTAATATATTCATATAATTCAAATTGACAGATGTCAGTATCAATAAAAAGTAAATTAATGTGGCAGAGATGAGGATGTTGAAGTAGATGTTGGGGAAGACACTGAAAGATACGGTAAGAAAATAACTCTAGTGTTACAAGTTTTTAGAAAGATACAAGAAAGACGATTACATTGGTTTGAACATGTCATGAGGAGAAATGAAGAATTATATTGGAACAAGAATGAATAGTTTAGTAATAAGAGGTTGAAGAAACAGAGGAAGACCAAAGATAAGATGGAAGGACTGTATTGTGGAAGACTTAAGAGAAAAGAAACTGAATGAGAACGACACGCAAAAATAGCAACCCCTAACGAATGGAAAAAGCTAAAGAAGAAGAAGAAGAAGTCAGTGTCAAGTGCAATAAGAATAATTTGTTTATGAAATAATTTTACTGGAAATTTAGAATCTTTTGCAAGAAAATATTATGTATGGAATTTATACATTATATTGACGGAAGGTATTATGCTGGGCACAACAGATTTCATATAATTATATCCCCCTTAATTGTTTACGCAATGTTCAAGTAAACATTTTGAAAACCTAAAGTCTCTATTTCATCTATTTAATAGTATTGCAAGGTCTAAGTTAAGTTAGAATATGCTTCCATTGTATGGAATCCGCTTTATAATAATAGCCTTAATCTGTTAGAAACCGTACAAAAAAAATTGTTAGACTGTTGTGTAACAAATTTAACGTCAACATTCTAGATTATTCTCAGAAATTACAATATCTCGATATTGTATCACTTAGAAATAGAAGATTGATTAATGATATGGTGTTTTTATACAAAACTGTAAATAACATGTATGATACATTAAATATACAGTGCCTGATTAACTTTCACATAACAAGTAGAAATACTAGACAACAATGTTTATTTCTTAAACAAATAGTTAAATGCACTCTGGACTAAACAGAATTATTAATTCATATAATTCACTTTTCAGTCATATAGACATATTTCACCTTTCCTTTTCAAAATTCAAAACTGCTATTTTACAAGAAATTTCATAGGCATCACAGCATACGCACAATTTTTTCTTTTTACCTCCCGCTATCCTTGGTAAGGGAGGTATAGGGATCGTGCTAAATTTTAAGTGAGAATAAATATGTTCATAAATTGTACTCCAAATGATTGATATCCCTGAGGCAACCATGGATAGATTACCATTATGCTTTAATTTAATTTTTCCATTTAGCGTTATGAAAATGATCAAATAGTTGAAAATGAAATTAATCTGGGAAATACTTGAACAATAACCGGTATATTGAAATCCCTAATGTATGATACAATACTTTGAATGAAGGCTGGTCTAATTGCAACAAATCGTTGAATTTGACATTTGAATTTCCCTGGAGAGTTTGTAAAATTAGTGGCATATAAATTGGTCCGCAGCGCCAATGATTAGCGCTCTGTCGGCGGAGCTCTAGAGAGGCTGATTATTGTTAATCGCACAATGGACGTGGTGGTGGCAGCACTGGCAGCGGCGGACGGCAGAGTGATCTCCTGTGCCTGCATGTCATGTCGAGCGCGCCGATAAGGGTTATGTGAAGGCGCACAATGCGTGCTGCTGGACCGTCTGGTTAAAGGGATTGTTGCTCTCATAAAGGAGTGTGTTTCAAGATACGTGCTGCTTGTGATTGACGCTTACGTATATGGTACATAACCTAATTAAACCGACTATGTCATCACTAATGTCTAAGCTGGTTATCTACATGTCACGTCTATTATATTGTTTGCGTCACAACACATCGGGTTTATAAGAAACTCATTTTTACCTCTCGTTAAAAGAGGTATTGAAAAATCGAATATCCAGCTTTTAATGAATAAGCACGTCTCAAGGTCCCTACAATCCGATTTTACGATGATGTCTCTCTGCGTGTGTGTGTGTATGTGTGTGTGTGTGTGTGTGTGTGTGTGTGTGTGTGTGTGTGTGTGTGTGTGTGTGTGTGTGTGTGTGTGGATGTATGTGTGTGTATGTGTACTCAAAAACTATAAGACTTAATATTTGTTTAACTACATATTTCCCAATCGGACATTCATGGGAAGAGCTGAAAAGGTTTTGGTAACAGTTGGACAACCGGAAGTAGAAGATTCTTGAAAAAGAATCTTCTAAATATTATTTATTGGAAGTTTATCTGGGTAATATTAAAAAAAAATTAAATTCTCTATCTGATTTAATTTTTTTATTATATCTCGTATATATAGAAAATAATCTCGTTGCCTAAAAAAACAGTTGAGATATTTAAATGTTTGTAATTAACAGATAAATGCAAAATGTCAGTATCAAAAATCAGATTATTCTGGGAAGTACTAATACATTTAATATATATTATTGTATTATTGATTAAATATGTATATAAATTATAGGTATATTAATATTACATTTATATCCGTAAGAAATACCGCTAATACCGTCAATGAATTTGAAGAGTTTTGAACATATTAGAAGAGTAGGACAAAATTATACATAAAACGAAAGAAGATATACAATTTTAATTATTTGTGTGTACAAGAAATGATAAATGCGTTATTTTTAAGGGACGAGCAGATATGTGACTTTGTTTGCATTGGCACGCAGATTTGTGGGTCCGTGTCAGAATGACAACTAATAGTTACTACATAGATGTCGCAAATGTCATATTTTTTTATTAAAAATTTCAAAATATTCTGATATCATGTTGTTTATATGTCATCAATAGTATGGAATATACTTGTCGAGGAAAATAATCCACAAGGATTTGGAAAATCATAATGTTTTGAATGAAAACATATGATACTTGACACCTAGGTACATTATTACTAGCTGTCATTTATATCTGCTTGCCATGGTCAACAAAGTCACATAACTGCTCGCGCCCTATGCAACATAAAATGAACATGGCGAGAGGTATTGTACTGCCCACAACAGATTTTTTTATTACTTATAATAAAAAAGTTAAAGGGGGGGGGTCTTCTCAGACTCAAAATTTATTTAAAAGATAAAAAATATTAAGGTAAAAAAGTAATTATAACAAACACATTTTTTCATATTGTCAACAGCATTAAAGAGTAAAATTAACCATATATCAAAATTCAAAATTAATCATGATTACTTTTGATTATAAATTTGTAATTTATGCCAGATATGAGATATTAATTTAGTTAATTAAAAAAATCGATTATCAGCAGAGAGAATAAAAACATGCATGACACAAAAGGTAAAAAATGATATGATAGAAAAACATGAGGTGGAAATCCCATCGGCGTGATGCGTGCGCGAGCGCATGCTGAGCACGTAGCTTGCGCGTGCGCGTGTTCCGGGAGTATGCTTTATGTTACCCCAGGGTGTGAAGATCTCATCTCTCATGTAATACATATTAAATGTTTACAGGCGGTAGCCCAATGCAAACTTAATTAGAAAACGGCCGGTTCAAAAATGAAATCAAAATTGAGAAAACAACTCGTGTGTGCACTGCCCAAATTAAATGTAATAAATTATACGATGGCAGGAGCCGTAAAACCAACTGCCGTAAAGCTGAAGACTTTTCGTAAATTACCTTCACAATATTACCTCACGCATTCGCACGTAGTCGTTGCAAACATCTTCGTTATGACGGAAAAGACCACTAAATATACTTCAATAAAACTTCATAAGTTTATGAACAAACTTCTTATTACGTATAAAATATACAAGTACCAGAACATCTACGAAATTTTTTTTAACCATTATTTTTTTATTGCTTCGCACACGCAAATATATCATCATAACAATACAGCATATTACACATTACTGAGCGTGCCAATCGTCTATATATGCAGATGTCGGTAATGATGGCATTTTCGTACCATGCTGACGTTTAACATGCGGCACCTCACGGACACTCAAAATTTGCGACAAAACACGTAGGCAGACAATAATTATGAGATTCCATTCTAGTTAATTATTGCAATTATTTTCGAAAATATAATGCTCTTTGCCACCTAAATCTTTTTCACCTAATAAAAAATCTGTTGTGGCCAGCACAATACCTCTCGCCATTTTCATTTTATCTTGCATAGGGCGCGAGCATTTATGTGACTGTTGGCCTTAGCAAGCAGATATGGGGGCCCGTGTCAGAATGACAGCTGGTAATATACATAGGTTTCAAGTATAAGTTTTCATTCGAAACATCATGATTTTCCATTCCATGTGGATTATTTTCCTCGACAAGTATATTACATACTAATGGATGACAAATAAACAGAATATTATGAAATTTTAAATGAAAAATTATGACATATGACAATTGTGACATCTCTGTAAATAACTACTAGCCGTCATTCTGACACGGATCCTCATATCTGCTTGCCAAGGCGAACAAAGTCACATGGCTGCTCGCGCCCTATAAGTAACGAATTTAACATTTCTTGTACACACAAATAATTGAAATTGTTTCTCTTCTTTCGTTCTATGAGAAATTTTATCCTACTATTCTAATATGTTCAAAATACTTCAAATTCATTGACGGTATTAGCGGTATTTCTTAAGGATATATGTAATATTGACATACCTGCAATTTAAATAAATATTTAATTAATAATACAATAATATATATTAAATGTACTCATACCTCCCAGAACTGACACTGACATTTTGTATTTATTTGTCAATTACAAAAATTTTAATATCGCAACTGTTTTTCTGGCAACGAGATTTATTACAACAGATTATTCTATATTATTATATACTATATCTCCAAACCTATACGAGATATAATAAAAAAATTAAGTGTGTTAGATTGAGAATTTCATTATCTTTAATATTTGTAATAACAAATTTTCAAAAAATAATAATTAGAATTTTTTTTTTTAGAAACTACCACTTCCGGTTGTCCAATTGTTACCAGAACCTATTCAACTCTTCCCATTACTGTTAGATTGAGGAATCCGTAGTCAAATAGGTCTTTAGTCTTATAGAATTTGAGAAATCGTGTCTCCAACAACCTCACACACACACACATCCACACACACACACACACACACACAGACATCATTGTAAAAATGTTAAAGTCGGATTCTATGGACCTTAAATCGTGCTTATTCAATAAAATCTGGATATGTGATTTTTAGCATGAATCCAATACCTCTCTTAGCGAGAGGTAAAAATTAAATACGAGGTCTGGCTATTAAATAACGAGACTGCGCGCGCAGTAGGCGTCCTAGAGGAGAAGGGGGGGGGGGAAACGAATGCAGCGTTGGATAGCTGGAAGTGTCTACTATTCCGGTACGAAAACACGTTTTTGTCGCTGTAGTAGTATTTTTTCTATAGAAGTTAGAAACGAACGTGTTTTTTTCTCGTGCCGATAACAATGTATGACGAAAAACACGAGCAACGGATCAATGTGAAATTTCTCGTTAAATTAAAAAAAAAACTCCGATTGAGTGCTATAAGTTGTTGAAAGAGGCCTATGGTGAGAATTCTCTATCTCGTGCGCGTGTTTTCCAATGGTATAAACGGTTTTCTGAAGGCCGAGAGAGCACCGAAGATTTAAAGCCATGCTAATCGTTTTTTTCGACATCAACGGCATCGTGATGACTGAATGGGTTCCCGAGGGTCAAACTGTAAACCAAACTTACTATATGAAAGTTTTGGCAACACTGCGAGAACGAGTTCGCAAGAAACGGCCGGAGTTGTGGAAAAACAAATCGTGGATTTTGCACCAGGACAACGCACCTGCCCATAACGCGCTGTCTGTGAAGCTTTATTTAGCCGCTAGAGGCACTCCAGTGCTCGAACACGCGCCGTACTCGCCTGATTTAGCACCGTGTGACTTTTCTGTTTCCGAAGATGAAGTCTGCTTTAAAAGGAAGCCGGTTCGAGTCGATGGAAGAGGTGAAGCGATAATCGACGGAGCTCCTAAACGCTCTTACAAAAGAAGACTTCCAACATTGCTTTGACCAACGGAAAAAACGAATGGAACGGTGTGTGGCGAGGGGAGGGGAGTACATTGAAGGGGAGCATTATATTATAAAATAATTTTTAAAATAAAACTTTTTCATAAGCAGTCTCATTATTTAATACACAGACCTCGTACTTAGGGCCGTTTTCATAATCAGACTCACTTTATGACTTTATTTAAAATTACTTTGACTTTCATTTTTATCTGAAAGTAATGCTACAGTGCTCGCTGAATATAAAAAACTGATGTGGCCAACACAATACCTTAAAATTAAATTAAATTTAAATATCGGGTTCAATCCCGACCGATGTCGATTTCGAATTGTAAATGGCACAAAAATGATATCTGTGGTGCACTCTCCACGCCAGCAATAAGTGCTTGTGACATCTGGTAAGTACCCGCACTATACAAATACAGGGTGGAAACGAACTTAATGTCATAAATTTACGGGTGAGTAGTATGACATGTGTAGATTACGAAAGTAAAAGAATTTTTTTCAAATTCGAAAAACGAAAATTCGATTTTTCTTAAGGAAACATTTTTTTACTGCTGTTTTAATTAATATTTCATTAAAAATATGGTTATCAAAAATACATTCAAAATTAGTTGTATAAGATATTATTCTTAATAATTAAATTAAACAGCATTTTGACGAAAATAATTGTGTAATAGATAAAATAATACAAATGCGTTGCCAGTGATCCAGTAGTACCAAAAATGTTAGTTTAATGAAAACTACCCTTAAATATGCGAATTTTTAAAAAATTCTTTCTGTTTCGTAATCTACACATGTCATAATACTCATCCTTAAATTTATGACATTAAGTTCGTTTCCACCCTGTATATCATCGTTATCAAAATTTGTGTACAAAACACCCAGCAATGGGTAATATGTCGTGATGATATATTTAATTTATTTATTTATACAGGGTGTAACAGAAATAAATACATTAAATTTTAAATGCTAAAAAAAATGAGATTTCGAAAAAAAATATTAAGAAATATTGTTGTTCTCGGCGAGTTCTATCACTGGTTTAATTTAATGTACTTATTTCGGTTACACCCTGTATTTAGTATAATAAGCGAGCGTGGTTGGGCACAAAAAAAGGTACTCGAGCGCCCACCTCTTCATTATGCTACAGAAATAATTTAATAATTTTAAAACTTTATATCTCAACCAATGATCTTCGTTTATAGTGGCCTGCGTAACAGATGAGAGACGCTGGTTGCAAACATGTTTTCTAAAGTTCATTTTGATAATGTGTTGAATACATATACTGAATTTCCCATAACTTCAGGTACATAAGAGAAGGGCATATAATACTTACCATACTGATTACGGAACAAAAATATTTTTTTCAAAATTCTAAAATTAGTTTTTGAAGTTTTGAGGGGAGCAGTTTTGGGGCACTGGTTGAATAGGTAGTTTCAATAGTTTTTTTTACAAATCCCCAAACTTAATTGGTGTGACATAGTTTTACGTAATTGTTTAAATTAATTTCATTGTTAAATTATTTTACTTAATAGTTATAACTATTTTTTTTATTACACATATAATAGAATGCAGAGGTACAAAAACGTTCTTCTTAAGTAAACTCCCATAAATTATAAGAATTTTATAAATAATTAAACGTATTCCCTTTTTCAATAAAATATAAACATTACGTAAACACCAATACATACATACTTATTAATATGGGTACATAAGTAATTTTAAGGTTTGATTTTGAATATTATTGTGAAACAACTAGAATAATGCCAAGTTTATACTACAAATGAGCCTGTAATAATTAATAATATTTACGATATAATATTTAACAATTTCATAAGTTCAATGCAATTATAATAAATTTGTGATAATTAATATCACGTTTAAAAGTGCCGGAATAATTAAAGTTTTTCTAGAAATTAATTAAAGCTTACACAAGCACTTGAAGATATGCAAGTTGAAATAAAACAAGAAGACAATAAAGAAAAAAACACAAAATCCATTTCCAAATGAATACACAATTTCCAGAACATAAATCAGCAACGAAACTCTAAAATCTAATAAAAATATAACTTGTATTTCATAGTATGATACGTCCATGGTGCATTGCGAGGCAACAAAAAACTAGATTAAATTTGCGAGTAGAAAAATGGCGAAAACAATATCCTCCTGTTCATGCATTCTAAAAACGCCAAATCCCGCTTGCCGTAAACACACACAGAGGACTCGGCCTCGCATTGATACATGGCTGTCTGTGACTGTGTGCGTGCAACAACATTATTTTATATTTATGTGACCACACGTACAAACAGTAAATTCAAGTTTTAATTCATAGATATGTCGCTGTGTGATACTGAACATAACTCAAATGGTGCCGGGCAGGTTCGAAAACCAATACACTGTATTCACCGCTGGCCAGTGGCGCCGGCGTGACACGGAAAATGGGGGCATTACATTTGTTTTACTTTTATATTGATATTAAAATATAAAATATATTTATAAATAATATTGTTACGGTCCAAAATTTCACACCAACATTTTTAGTCTATATTCTTATTTGTCTATAGATGTTACTTAATTTTTAATTTAAATCTGGCTATCCTGTACCGTCTTATAAGACTATTCTGTGAGCATCGTTATTACATAACGAATCGTTAAAACGTTATATCGTTATGGTAATAACGAAAATCGTTTAATAGCTTACAGACCTATTCTGTAAAATCGAATCGTTACCATAACGAAATCGTTATTATGAAAATCGTTATTTCTACTTAACGATAATCGTTATCTTCGTATCCGTATTATGTAACACATTTTGAAAAATAATAACCTTGGGATCAAGTTAAGAACTTTATTTCCTAAAATCAAATTATAATTTTAAATGAAATATCTAAAATAATTCAATATAACTCACAAAAATTCTAGGTTAGATTAGTTCAGGTTGGAGTCTGCTGTCAACCTGTCAGCTGTCGGACCATTCTATTTCTTTTTGTAGGTTATGCTAGAGCCACTACTACCATCTGTAGACAAATTGGGAAGCTTGCGCTAGGCGCTACGAATAAAAACTTATTAAATTATTTTAATATTACCTTGCAGAAAACTGTAATATGACTGATTTTTGAAATCACTATTCAACATAAAGCAATTTTATTTTGACATGAATAAAAATACTGAATTATTGACAAAACGTTTAGATAACGAATGATTTTTCCAATCGTTAAGAAATAACGATATCGGTATCTTTTTTTCGTTATGTAGAATTAAATTATTGTTTACAGAATACCACTTTACCGATTATCGTTATGATAACGATTTAACAATGAAAAATGTCATAACGATCGTTTACAGAATAAGCCTATTAAACGATTTTCGTTATTACCATGACGATATAACGTTTTACTGATTCGTTATGCCATAACGATCTTACAGAATAGCCCTATTATTCTGTAAACTATCGTTATGACATTATGCATTGTTAAATCGTTATTATAACGATAACCGTTAAAGTGTATTCTGTAAACAATAATTCAATTCTACATAACGAAAAAAAGATAACGATATCGTTATTTTTTAACGACTGGAAAAGTCATTCGTTACCTAAACGTTTTGTCAATAATTCAGTATTTTTATTCGTGTCAAAATAAAATTGCTATTATGTTGAATAGTGATCTCAAAAACCCGTCACATTGTAATATTTTACAAGGTAATATTAGAATAATTTAGTAAGTTTTTATTCCTGTCATAATTATACATTCAAAATTTTTTTTTTTGTTATTTTATGATTCCTTTTCTCGGCAACTGATTTCCTCATTTCTGATAACAAATAAACCACATGAAATAAGAAAATCATGAAATTTTGAATGAAAAATTATGACATTTGTCAGTTATAGACGTAATTAATAGCTGTCCTTTTGACACGAGTCCCCATATCTGCTTGCCAAAGTCAGCAAAGTCACGTCACTGCGCGCGCCCTATACATAAATTTTCTTGCAAAAGATCCTATATTTCCAGTAAAATTATTTCATAAACAAACTATGCAAATTGCACTTGACACTGACATCTTCTTCATTAGTTTTTCCCATTCGTTAGGGGGTCACTATTTCTTATTTTCTTCTTCCACTCATTTTTGTTTTGCGTGTCATCCTCATTCAGTTCTTTTTCTCTCAAGTCTTCCGCAATACAGTCCTTCCATCTTATATTTGGTCTTCCTACGTTTCATCCACCTCCTTTTACTAAGCTATTCATTGTAAATATTTTAGATCCATCATAAATGTATTATTTTTAAATCGTAGAAATAGGCTATTCGGATCGAGGAGAATTTAAATACGAAGAAAGAAATTGTGAAAAATTCATGGACCTCGCTGGGATTTGAACCCAGGAATGTAGGAATATAGGAAGGCCCTGGGTTTATATCCCAGCGAGGTCCATGAATTTTTCACAATTTCTTTCTTCGTATTTAAATTCTCCTCGATCCGAATAGCCTATTTCTACGATTTAAAAATAAGCTATTCATTCTTATTCCAAAATATTCGTCTCTCCTTATGACATGTTCAAACCAATGTAATCGTCTCTCTTATATCTTTCTAGAAACTTCTAAAACTAGAGTTATTTCCCTTATTCTTTCATTCATTTACTTTGTATTGATACTGACATCAGTCAATTTGAGTTACTTAAATATATTAGCAGTTTCCATGGTTAAGTTAGCATAGCTGGCTGATTTATGAAATTTATTATATTTATAATTGTTTAACTCTATATCTGTTGAATATGAAATATAAAATGCAATCAAATCGTATAGAGAATAATATTTTCTTAAAGTTATAATAATATTTAACTGAGTTTTTCAAGAAAAACTGTTAAAATCTTCAAATAAGGATACTTCCGGTTGACCAATTATAACCAAAATCTAATCGAGCCTGCATATGGTTGTAAAGAATAGGTATACGCAAGAATTGTAATTTTTGGAATTCTAGTATTGGAGATATCACGGCCGAAACCGCGGTCACACACACACAAACACACACACACACACACACACACACACACACACACACGCACACACACATACAGACATCATCGTAAAAATAGTAAAATCGTATTGTAAAGACCCTAAACGTGCTTATTCAATGAAAACTCACCACCGAATTTTATGAGCAAAGACAATACCTTCCTTACATAGAGGTGACGGAAGGTAAAACATTAATAACAAGCTTTCATAGTTATTGTAAAGCAAATTAATTCATTTTGTTTTATAGTGTATTACTTATTAACAATAATATGTAATGCAATGAAAAATTATAATTTTATTTATTTAACTAATGAAAATTTGTCAAATAAGTTAAATGTACTCGTAAAAGTTATTGTTTTGTATAAATATAAAGTTATTATAGTTCAAGAATAATTAATTTTTATCTTAATAATTATAATTATTTACAATACTTTTGAAGTATGAAATAAATGTTATGAAATAAATAAAAAAGTTATTTGTAAATATCAGGAAGTTCAATATTTTCTCAAGCCATTAGAATTTAATTCAATTCCAGTGAATTCAAGTCCTGAACCTTCTATTTACTCAATTTAATCCTTATTATTGTTGGTATTTTTCTAGCAAAATTCAATTAGCGAAATGAACACAAGCAAGCAAGCAAGCATAACACAGACAAATTAGTGTTATAGGATGACAGCTGAGTGTTTGCGGGCAGGCGACATTGGCAAACACACACACTGGACATGTTTGTGTGGATATAAAGTATTGGTGGACGTACATGACACATTATCCATATGCAATTACGTATTAATTCGATTTAGGCGATTCGGTGTGCTGGTCGCGCGCCGCTGCATGTCAAATTTCACACGGCAATAAGCGTTGGGGCATAGGGACGCCGGCAGTTGGGTAGTCGACCGATAGAGGCGCCACTGTTGTGGTCCAAGTCCATTGCAATACAAATAGATGCACGAGAAAATTACACAATGAATTAACTCATTACAATCTTTATTATTGATTTCATGTGGCTATTCCATCAAAATTAATTGTATTGAATAAATACAGACCACTCTAATTTCGACAAGGAATAATTTTGAATTTACTGCTAAAAATTTGACCGTGGTCATAAACAACATAAATCGGTCAGCAGTTGAACGTCGATGTATCCTAAACTGCAAATGAAAATTGCATATTGTAAAAGATTTGTTTGTTGATCTACATTAGATACTTCTTGAGCTGAATAAACAATTTATTTTCACAAGGATTAAATAATTACTCCCTTGAAACCCACCGGAGTGGGTCTAGCTACGGCATATAAAATACAAATATTATTGCAAATTGAAATAAATTAGAACTGGTGGGAGGTACTGTATTAATCTCAACAGATTTTTTTACTTTGAAATGTCTGAATGTATTATTTAAAATACGAGACTAGTTTTAGTATGCTATCCGATATTGTATCCGGAGATATGAACATTACCTCTCTCGTAAAATATACAAGGATATCATTTACTGATATTTTGTAATGGAAATAATCGTACCTATAACAGATGTAGAATATACTCAACACCGAATACAAACTAATCCCAGTAATGGAAAAAATTAAATGTTTCATTTTATATTACAATTTTAAATGGATTATTTTGTGGTCAAAATGCTGATTAAATTAATTGAATATTTTATATCTACCCGTTTAGTTGTTATTGGAACGTAATATTTATTATTGGTAAACTGCACTTAGGCAAATTAAAATAACCCTGCTAAAAAAATTAATATAATTATATCGCTATGCCATTTACAAATTTTATTATTTATTGTTTGTATAAATGAATATTACCCGTCATGTAAACAATAATTGTAATAAATTTGTTTTATTATTGTTTAAGTTGGAATTAAAAATAAATTCATACAGACTAGGTTATTGGCAACATTGAGTTAAGGTGAACAGTCGTTTATTTTTTCATAATTTTTATTTAAATAAAAATTATAATTATGTGCATGATATATTTCTCTCCTTACACAACTTTAGGGTACCTACCCTCTATATACAAGGTAAGGCCATGGGACAAGATCGCTGCCATTAGCAGTCCAATGTCAAACATACTGAGAATTCATTTCCCTATTTATTAACAAATATGTTATATTATGGAGGAATATTAAATAAATACACTATGAATTTATAAAGGTAATAAAAATTCATTTATTTAAAAGATACACTATTATTATTATGACAGATTTAGAGGTCCATACGATGTAACTTGGCGAGGCAAAAGAATGTAATTCAGTTCACTATTCCTAAGTTGCGTTTTGTCAAATATTTACTTTTGCTTCGATGCCGCACAGCTTCAGAAGTGAAATAGTGATTTCACAATATTTTATTGCCTTACACAAAGCAAATTTCACCCTAATACATTCAAACTCGGGGTGTCAGGTACTTTTCAACCCAAGAAGTTATATTCATACATAAGCGTTGGTGCATTTTTTTTTCAATAGCAATAGAAATTTTATTTTCTTGACTTAATTAATTTAAAAAATAATTAATTATAATATGATTTATATAATAAATAATTCATTCCAATATTTGTAATATTTTTTTTTGTATAAATAATTTCTTTTTACCTCTCGCTAAGAGAGGTATTGGATTCATGCTAAAAATTGCATATCCAGATTTTATTGAATAAGCACGATTTAAAGTCCCTACAATCCAATTTTAACATTTTTACGATGATGTCTGTGTGTGTGTGTGTGTGGATGTGTGTGTGTGTGTGTGTGTGTGTGTGTGTGTGTGTGTGTATGTGGGATGTTGGAAGGACGATTACTCAAAAACTATAAGACTTTAAATTTATTATGTATTTCCCAATCGGACATTCATGGAAAGATCTGAAAGGTATTGGTAACAATTGGACAACCGGAAGTAGAAGATTCTTGAAAAAAAATCTTCTAAAAATTATTTTTTGAAAATTTTTCTTGGTAATATTAAAGAAAATTAAATTCTCTATCTGATACATTTAAATATT
Organism: Harpalus rufipes; assembly: GCA_951394225.1. NCBI lineage: Eukaryota > Metazoa > Arthropoda > Insecta > Coleoptera > Carabidae > Harpalus > Harpalus rufipes. Next base: position 7,200,011 of record OX596274.1, read on the forward strand.
TTATTATATACTTTATAGATTTAGAGATGAAAGAAATATAATATATAAAATAATCTGTTGTAATAAATTTTACAACCGAAAGAATGCAATGGAAAATAGTCGAAAATTTAAATTGTTTGTAACTGACAGATAAATGTCAGTGTCAGAAATCCGGAGACATTACTGAAGACTTTTTCTGGGAAGTACATACATTATATTATTTCTTAATGTATTAATAGTTAAATATTTATAATTATAGGTATATTACATAATATCCTTCAAAAATACTGTCAATCCTTACAATGAGTTGGAAACATTTCGAAAAATTAGAAGAGGACAAAATTTCTTCAATAAAATGAATTAAAAATTAAACTATCTAAATATAAGGAATAGATATATGTAAGTAGAATTTTTGGTGTAGAATGTACTATAGGGCGCGTGCAGTTATGTGATTTTGTTGGCCTTGACAAGCAGATATGGGGCCCATGTCAGAATGATGGCTAGTAATTATATACATAGATGTCAAATATCATAATTTTTCATTCTAAATTTAGTGATTTTCCAATTCCATATGGTTTATTTTCCTCGACAAGTAAATTCCACACTCCTGGTGACAAATTAACTACGTGAATTTAGAAAAATCTTGAAATTCTGAATGAAAAATTGACAATTGACATCCATGTACATAATTACTAATTATCATTCTGAAACGGGCCCCCACATCTGCTTGTCAAGGCCAACAATGTAACATGACTGTTCGCGTCTATTCTTATGTAACCAAAAAAGGAAGTGGCGAGAGGTATTGTGCTGGCCACAACAGATTTTTTTTGTAATATTCGTAATTTTATTGAACTTCATTCTTCTTCGGTACACCTATGGATTTTAAAACTTCCCCATTACCGCAGTGATAATGTGAATTGCCCCAACTCGCCAAGTTACATCGTATGGACAGTACAGTGTGTTTGAAAAAATGGACACACCCTTTTTCTTCGCATATTATTGCAGATATATTGCTTATAGGATATGATTTAATTAGTGCAATATTTGTGATTGAAATGTGTAAAAATTGTAATTGTAAAACTTTCGGTATAACCGGAAGTGACATCAACTTTGTAAGGTTATATACAACCTATGCTTATAAATTTGGATTGTATTTTTTGTCCTTTTCCGACAATACTAAATTTATTAGTGTTAACATTATTCATTTGTTAAAAACAATAATTTTCTTTTGCACGATTTTTATCGTTGAGATGTAATTTAATTCTTATGTGAGAGGGCTATGACAGTAATTGTTTTCATGATATTATGTTAATAAATTCATTTGTTTTTAATTTAATGTTAGTATGAAACAATAAATTTACAAGTAACAAAACATTTATTCAACATGTGCTCCATTTACATTAATACATTTTAAAGTACGTCTTCTTAATTCATTCATAACATTATTAAACTCGAGTCTATCAATAATTATTTTTAACAAATGAATAACGTTAACACTAACAAATTTAGTATTGTCGGAAAGAGGACAAAAAATGCATCCAAATTTATAAAAAATAGTATAGGTTGTATTTACTTTACAAAGTTGATGTCACTTCGGTTATACCGGAAGTTCTACAATTACAATTTATACATATTTCATTCATAAATATTGCACTGATTAAATCGTCTTATAAGCATTATGTGTATCTGCAGTAATAAGCAAAAAAAAACACACTGTATATTCTAAACTTACCTTTTAAAAATTTAAATGTAAGTACTTAATATTGACAATTTTGATTTGTTTTCAATATTGTCAATAATCTTGGTCAGTATCTTAACAAAATAACAAGTAAATAAAATTATTACTTGCACTATACACTTTAAATAAACATTAAAACTATATACATATGTTTTTGAGTAAAATAAAACAAATAACTATGAAGATACTTAATAATTTGCATAACAAGAACACAAATGACAGTGGACTGAAAATGGCGGACGAAAATCGAGCCAGACCATGGTCATATCCTGATATATCTTCGTAAATATTAAAGTTACTAGTATCGCTGACAATTTGGCTTCAAATTTAAACGCTAATTATAAAATTTTAGCCCATTGTTTCGGTTGTGTTCGTTGTTCATTACTAAAGTGAGCCTAAACATGAAACAATATCTCTGTGAGTCATAATGTTAATAGAAACTCTTCCCACCACAGGCAATATGGTAGATGCGATTCAATATCACTCAGTTGACATTCGCAAAACCTAATAAAACACCAGATATAAGAAGGTTTAGTGTCAATTACTTCGCACCCTCGCTGCTATGTGCAGCTCCCCACAATTCTTCCATTGCGTATTTTTACTCCAACCGCCCAAATGTAAACACATCGTATATTCATTACTTTTCAAATGACAATACTAAGCTGGGGAACTGAAACCATCAAGAATTATTGGTAATATAACGACCCTACATTGCGTTTTAATATTTGCAGTTCGATTTGGGATGCACCCTCTGCCTGAGGAAATATTTTGGGGCATTACTGAGAATTTTATTTTCACTTTACTAATGGAACGTGGTTATTGAAAATAAGTTCTCATTTTAGTTCGCATCGTCTTATTTTGGCTGAAATTTAAATGTGAAATAGCCCAGTTAGAATTATTTTTGTGTAGGTACAAAACATGCTAAATTCGATACTCTCTATATCTATTGAATATGAAGTATGCAATCAAATTGTATAAAGAATAATATATTCTTTAAGTTATAATAACGTTAAATGTCAATAAATGATATTTAACTATTAAAATCTTCAAATTAGGATACTTCCCTTTGACCAATTAAAACCAATATCTAATCACCTCTTCTTATGAATGTACACTTGAGGAATACAAAAAAAAAATCTGATGTGGCCAGCACATAACCTCTCGCCGTATATTTTACCTGGCTGTATGCATAAAGCAAAGAATATTTTTATAAATACAAATAATATATTCATATAAATCTATGACGTATAAACTTCTTTATTATTCAATAATAGCATGTCTCAACATGAAGATATTTTACCATAAATTATGTTACAATAAATTACAAAGTAGAGTTTACCATATATAAATATTAGGCTGGTAACAGCAATTTTCAATTCGAACAACTTTGTTTACTTTCTCTTCATATTCTTCTAGTAAAAACATTAATTTTGGGCGGTCTAAAATGTATATATCTGGATTGTGCATCTATTCTTATATATCTTCTTTTACATTTTATTTTTTCATACTTGTTATATCTAAATAACACTAATTCCTTTTAATAAAGTGACGGATAGATTGCACTCCGATTATTCTTATATCGATTTGTAATTTTGTCAATATTTACAACTTACTTGAGAAGAATTTGATAGCTTTTTCGCAATTCAAAGTTACTCTAGTCTACAGTACTGGTGTACATTGTCCCATAATGTTTGAAACAAATTTAAGTTCTTCAACCTAGACTTGTCATCTCCATAATAGTCACAGATCAAGAATTAAGGGATTCTCCAAATACATTTTTCTTTCATTACTCATTATTTCTGACACTGACATTTATCTGTCAGTTACAAATAATTTAAATTTGCAACTATTTTTCATGGCATCCTTTCGGTTGTAAAATTAATTACAACATTATTTTATATATTATATTCCTTTTATCTCTAAATCTATAAAATATGTATAAAAATATTTAAATGTATCAGAAAGAGAATTTATTTTTCTTTAATATTATCAAGAAAAATTTTCAAAAAATAATATTTAGAAGATTTTTTTTCAAGAATCTTCTACTTCCGGTTGTCCAATTGTTACCAAAACCTTTTCAGATCTTCCCATGAATGTCCGATTGGGAAATACGTTGTTAAACAAATTTTAAGTCTTATAGTTTTTGAGTAACCGCCCTTCCAACATCCCACACACACACATCCACACACACACACACACACACACACACACACACACAGACATCATCGTAAAAATGTTAAAATCGGATTGTAGGGACCTTAAAACGTGCTTATTCAATAAAATCTGGATATGAGATTTTTAGCATGAATCCAATACCTCTCTTAGCGAGAGGTAATTATAATTTTTGAAATCGTGGTATTGGAGTTGTGCGATCCGTTACACACATACACACACACACACACACACACACACACACACACACACACACACACACACAAACACACACATAGACTCACACACAGACACGCTCACACAAACATACTGTCCATACGATGTAACTTGGTGAGTTGGGGCAATTCACATTATCACTGCGGTAATGAGGAAGTTATAAAATCCATAGGCGTACCGAAGAAGAATGAAGTTCAATAAAATTACTAATATTACAAAAAAAAGAAATTATTTATACAAAAAAAAATATTACAAATATTGGAATGAATTATTTATTATATAAATCATATTATAATTAATTATTTTTTAGATTAATTAAGTTAAGAAAATAAAATTTCTATTTCTATTGAAAAAAAATGCATCAACGCTTATGTATGAATATAACTTCTTGGGTTGAAAAGTACCTGACACACCGAATTTGAGTGTATTAGGGTGAAATTTGCTTTGTGTAAGGCAATAAAACATTGTAAAATCACTATTTCACTTCTGAAGCTGTGCGGCATCGAAGTAAAAGTAAATATTTGTCAAAACGCAACTTAGGAATAGTGAACTGAATTACATTCTTTTGGCTCGCCAAGTTACATCGTATAGACTGTACATACATACATACAGACATCATCGTAAAAATGGTAAAATCGTATTATACGGACCCTAAAACGTGCTTATTCGCAGAAACTCATCATTGAATTTTTTGACCAACCAGTTAACAAATTCAAATGTTTGTAATTGACAGATATATCAGTGTTAAAAATCAGCTGTTTTATTGATATTACTGAAAGGTTTTTCTGGGACGAACTTTTAATATTAATACGCTCAATGAAATTTCTATCCACAGTATATTTAATAAAATGAACAAACGTCCATGTTCTTATGATATTTAAAACATTGCTGTCAAAAATTCGTGATGCATTTGTTCATTTCACTTCCGAATAAAGTTTCGAATAAGTATTCGTTAAATAAATTTATTCTATATATTTATCCAACGAAAAACAAATAACTATCTGTCGAATAATTTTAACATTCGTGAATTGGTAACCTTGCAGAGTGAATTTGTGTCTGTGGAGAAGGATGGAATTTTGCGTAGCCACGTTAAGCAGACAAGGATGAAATGTGTCAATTTTTTTTGAATCCGTACTTATCAAAATTTTGTTTGACATCCTTATAATTTTTGTATATTTCTTTCAGTTCGAAGTAAATGAATATTGTATAAAACTATTCAAATTCAAAATACGAAAACATTTTACCAGCATCAAATGTCAGGATCTTTATAATGATTTACCCAAGGAGGGATTTACCCTATGTATGCACTGTTTGAGATCAAATACGAACCTCAATTTGTAATAATAAAATAAGAACAGTTTGTTTTCATAATTAGAATCTTTGATGTGTGTGGTTAGGTCGCTGTCTAATCGTGCGTTTTAGATTTCTCGCATTATTATTCATTCATAGTTCGAACAATCATCAGAATCATTAAAACTATTTAATATATCCACTTTGTTAATAAATCTGCACTATATAAATGTACTTACGAATAAACCCTTTATTCGCTACCTATCTAGCGAATAACTTATTCCGCGAATAACAGATGTTATTCTTTCGAATATAATTTATTTGCAAGTGAAAAGACAACAACAATATTTATCCGAAGGTTAAATTTATCAATAGCTTTATTCGCAAGTGAAAATACCAGCCCTACATTGGGACTACATTTAACTGGATACGCAATAGCGACCCCTACCGAATGGGAAAAGCTAAAGAGGAAGAATAAGAAGATGTCATTGTCAAGTGCAATTTGCATAGTTTGTTTATGAAATAATTTTACTGGAAATTTAGAATATTTTGCAAGATTTATGTATGGAATTTCTACATAATACACAGATTGACGGAAGGTATTGTGCTGGTCACATCATTATTTTTTAATTAACATAATACATTAAATAATGTTTTTCGTAAATATTAAATATTTATATAATGAAATCAAAGACTAGAGTTTCATCAAGTCAAGTAGTTTGATGTTTCTGTAAATTACTTGACTTGACTTGAAAATCAAGTTTTTCAAAAATTCATTACTTGACTTGACTTGATTTTCTATCGTTACTACTTGACTTGATCAAGTAATTTCAAGCAAATTCAAGCTACTTGATAACGAACCGATTATCTGTGCAGAGGTTTAAAAAATTCACCCAATATTGAAATATATACTAGAATGACCCGAGAATATGTCGACAAAATTTGAAGTCCTAATCATTATTATTAAGTTAACTGTCGCACAAAAGCCCAAAAAGCTATACTCCATTCGAAATAAGAATAATAATTGGGACTTCAGATTTTGTCCACATATTCTCGGATCATTCTAATATATATTTAGGCACGGTCAAATATTAAAATTTTGCGCAATCATTGCCAGTATAATTTTTTTTATTTATTTGGAACCACTTTACGGCCGCCCGGTTAAAATTCGACTTGCCCCCTTTTAAGGTCTACCATAATACATATACCTACTATAAATAATTTGATAATTCATATATTATACTTTTAAATCTTTTTTTTTTAATTTTTAAATTTGAATGTTTGATTTATTTTTATGAATAAAAGTCTATATTTCAAGGTATATTATTGATGTTATAAAACATAAGGAACTATATGAAAATGAAATGTAGTCTTGAAGAACTTCTTCTGGTAATTAAAAAAGTAACTAATTGATTTTTTTCAAGTAATTGAAAAATAACTACTTGATTTTTCAAGTACTTGAATTATAACTACTTGACTTGACTTGAATTTCTGCTACTATTACTTGACTTGAGCTTGGCTTGATTTCAAGTCAAGTCAAGTAACTGTGTAAGCTGTGAAGCTCTATCAAAGACCAAAGTATATACCTATAAACGAAATAAAAAAATAGATACGTAGCTAATAATATAACAAAATGTCGGAATTGTACCAATGTGCTCCCCTCAACCCTATTTTTGTGTACGAATTTATCAACCCGCTCTCCTAGTTTAAAGCAGTTAAAGAAAGTTCCACATTACTAAATACAATTTTCGAAAATAGTAAAATAAATATCTGGCTTGTCCATCGACGTTTTGAATCTAAATCGACCCCATTGGGAATCCCTACAATAGTCTATTTATTAGCCCTTTGTTTTATTTACAACAGTATTAATTTAACCATGATTAATTCACATACTTGTCACCCGAAATTCCTAATAAAAGTTTCATAGCAAAATGCATCAACACTGTTCCAGTCGTTTATTAATCATACTTGAATGAACAAAATAATTTCCATCAGCCATGTTGATAATTTAACATGTACATTCTATTATAAATGTATCTCCATTTATCTCGAAATAACCAGCTGTGTACAGAAAACGTCCACGGGTTATTAAATTAGTATAAATTGAAGCATATCCGCAAATAATCCAAAGATGACCGGCAGCTGAGATTAGCCGGGATATTTCATCATACAATGAAGGAAGTTACATCTCCATTAGCAACGTGTTCAGGAATACAAACTCGTGCGAGATTAGATTGATGTCATTTGCACCAAAATATGAAATATGGACGGAGTTTATTAATTCAAAGTGTAATAGTAACATTAGTAATTGTCACTAGACTTCGCTTCAAGTAATTTGGAAATTAGTTCTTGAAATATGAAACTAAATATATAATGTAAGTGATGATTTCATATTTAAAAATAACCAAATTTTGTGGGTAGAGGTTTTACAATACGTAGATTTAAAAAAAAAATCATAAAAATTCAACATCCGGTTTGACCGGAAATGGACCAAAATTTAGTAATTTTAAATGCAATATGGCAGTTATTTTTGAAGATTTGAATTCATATAGAATTCTACGTATAAAAATATGTTAAAAAATCTGTTCAGGCCAGCACAATACCTTCCATCAATCCTGTGTATTATGTACAAATTCCATACATAAATTTTCTTGCAAAAGATTCTAAATTTTTTCCCTTTCTCGGCAACTGAATTCCGTACTCCTGATAACAATCAAATCACATGAAATAAGAAAATCATGAAATTTTGAATGAAAAACTATGATACTTGTCAGTTATGGATAGTGATGCCGCGAGACGAGAAACGGCGAGAAACAGTTCACTCTCGTCTCGTTTCGAATTTTCGAGACGAGATTTGTTTTCGTCTCGTCTCGTCATATTTTTCATCCTCTATTCTCGATCTCGACTCGAGAGTCTCGAAATTCTCGAATTTATAATTAGCTGTATGGATGTTCCATAAGTTGGCATATCAGAGCGTTGTATGGTTGAAGCTAGCAAGCAGTGACGCTCTATTATTTATTATTTGTATATGAATACATATAAAATAAATTCATAAAATATTACCCTTACATGTTATAAATTTTCTATACTTACATCTATCAGGAAAATAAATTAGCATCAACTTGGACGTAATAAAGAAATAAGTAGATAATACTGATTAAAACTTTATTTTTACTAAGTCTGGCATTTAACAGGTAAGTAAAAAAATACTGAACAAATATTACTCGCAGCAAGGGAATTTAATACTAGCGTGAAGAGTACATCACAGGGAACATTCTTGTTCCTATTCTTTATACTAAAACCCTATAAATTTAAAATGAATAAATAAATAATTAACAGGCAATGAAAATATTTGTACTGATAATTATTTTTCTTATTGTATATCTTTAATTATATACATATTAAAAAAAAATACGTGCAATCGAGATCTCGAATACCTACTCTCGTCTCGAGCAAATCTCGAGGGCATTCCTCTCGTCTCGTCTCGATTTTTCGAGACGATACTTATGATAGTCTCGTCTCGAAATTTCTCGATTTTCGAGATGAGATCTCGAACACGCGAGATCCCACGGCATCACTAGTTATGGACATAATTAATTGCTGTCATTTTGATACGGTTCCCCAAATCTGCTTGCCAAACTCAGAAAAGTCACGTCACTGCACGCGTCCTATATATAAATTTTCTTGCAAAAGATCTTATATTTCTAGTAAAATTATTTCATAAACAAAACTATGCAAATTGCACTTGACACTGACATATTCTTCTTCTTTAGTTTTTCCCATTTGTTAGGGGTCGCTATTTTTATTTTCTTCTTCCACTCATTTTTGTTTTGCGTGTCGTCCTCATTCAGTTCCTTTTCTCTCAAGTCTTCCAAAATATCTTATATTTGGTCTTCCTATGTTTCTTCCACCTTCTATTACAAAACTATTCATTTTTTTCCAATATATTCATCCTCATAACATGTTCAAACCAATGTAATCGTCTATCTTTCTAGAAACTTCTAACACTAGAGTTATTTCACTTACACTTTCATTCATTTACTTTTTATTGATACTGACATCTGTCAATTTGAATTACCTATGAAGTTTCCATGGTTAAGTTAGCATAACTGGCTGATTTATTAAATTTATTATCTTTATAATTCTTTAACTATATATCTGTTGAATATGAAATATAAAATGCAATTAAATCGTATAGAGAATAATATATTCTTTAAGTTATAATAATATTTAACTGAGTTTTTCAAGATAAACTGTTAAAATCTTCAAATGAGGATACTTCCGGTTGACCAATTATAACCAAAATCTAATCAAGTCTGCATATGGTTGTAAGGAAGAGGAATACGCAAGAATTGTAATTTTTGGAATTCTAATATTGGAGATATCCCGGCCGAAACCGCGGTCACACATACACGAAAACACACGCACACACGTTCACACACACATACAGACATCGTAAAAAAAGTAAAATTGTTTTGTAGCGACCTTAAAACGTGCTTATTCAGTGAAAACTCACCACCTGATTTTTTGATCAAAGACAATACCTTCCTTCCCTAGAGGTAACAAAAAAATAACTAAAATAATGAAAGATTTAAAAAAATCATACTAACATTACACAATCATTATTTTAAAAATTCTTACAATATAATGGTTTACTGAGACTGTATGGAAATTGCCAATTTTCAACATAAATAGAAAATTCTTAATTTCACCCACAACTTGCAAATAATGTTTATTTTCATTTATATGTACTGGTATATCAATAGTAATTCTCTAGTTTAATTCTATACAAAGACGGTTACGTTCATATTTTAATTAAATTAAATTGTAGGGCATTGGGCATTACTGTTACTACACAATTAATTTAATTAGACTGTTAGTGACCAATACGTAGATGTTTCCTACAATCCTACATGTCTAGACCAGAAACTATCTATTATGCTTAGGCCTTAGGGAATTGACATTGCTTAGTTCAATTATCTCACATCAGATAGCGTATGACAGTTTAAATCGATTGAAATATAATTACTTGGCATATCAAACGAGATTAAGATCACTAAATAATTTAGAAAAAGCACAATTCAGATTAGTTATTTCATTTTATTTATATTAGTTTCTGGTATCAGTCTTATACAAAATTATTTAATAACATTTTGTTGTGAATAAATAGCGCTTGTAATTTATTGTAAAAATGTATAAAATTAAATACATATTTTAGAATTAAACGAAATTGAATTAATCTGATGTGGGCAGTGTACCTTACAAGGTGCCCGTCTTTGGACCCTCACCATTGGTATTTAGGTTATATTAAAAGATTCGAAGTCGGATAAATTATTGCAAATTTGTCGTATTGAAAGATTATTTTATACTTTTATTTCTCTTAAACAAGGTAAGTCATATAAATAAAAATTTAAAATTTTACTGATTTTTACCTCTGGCTAAGAGAGGTATTGGATTCATGCTAAAAATCGCATATCCAGATTTTATTGAATAAGCACGATTTAAGGTCCATAGAATCCGATTTTAACATTTTTACAATGATGTCTATGTGTGTGTGTATGGATGTGTGTGTGTGTGAGGTTGTTGGAGACACGATTTCTTAAATTCTATAAGACTAAAGACCTGTTTGACTACGGATTCCTCAATCTAATAGTAATGGAAAGAGTTGAATAGGTTCTGGTAACAAATGGACAACCGGAAGTGGTAGTTTCTAAAAAAAAATTCTAAATATTATTTTTTGAAAATTTGTTACTACAAATATTAAAGATAATTAAATTCTCAATCAGACACATTTAATTTTTTTTACTATATCTCGTATAGGTTTGGAGATATCGTATATAATAATATAGAATAATCTGTTGTAATAAATCTCGTTGCCCGAAAAACAGTTGCGATATTTAAATTTTTGTAATTGACAAATAAATGCAGTGTCAGATTTTCCTGGGAGGTGAGTACATTTAATATATGTTATTGTATTATTAATTAATTATGTATTTTTTTTTTTTTTTTTTTTTTAGATTTAGATACATCGACATCATGGTCATTAGTATCTCTATACATATATAAACATTAGAGTATTGCATTATATTTTATGGTACATATTTATAGATTTTAAGAATTGTAGTGTATTGTTTATGTGTGTCTTGTTGTCGGAGAGGGCAACTTCAAGTTCGTTGGGGATGTTATGCTGTCTTCTTTCAATGTGGAATTTGTTGCATTCTATTATAATGTGTTCTACTGTCAGTGGTACGTTGCAGGTATGGCATAATTCTGCTTCTGTTCTTCTGAAGATGTGCTCATGAGTGGTTCGTGTGTGGCCTATTCTCAGTCTTGTTACAGTGACTTGTTCTTTTCTTGTTCCAATTGTTTTATATGGGTTTATATTGTTCTTTATTTTCCTTAGTTTGTTCCTAGTTTCTAATGTCCATTCTTCTTGCCATTTTCCTTTTAGTTTTCTTTTTATTTCCGTCTTTATGTCGTACGTTTGGGCTGGATGTTCGAGTTCTTCTGCGTTTTCTGTATTTTTTGCAGCACTGTCTGCAAGCTCATTTCCCTGTATTCCGATGTGAGCTGGAGTCCATATAAAATTCACTATTGTGTTATGATCTTCTTTAACTCGTGTGATTTCGCGCTGGATATTTTTTATTATGGCAGTTTTTGGATACAGTTTATTTATACTTTGTAGTACGCTAAGTGAGTCTGTGCATATTGCTATTTTGTTATTTGTTTTTATGTTTTGTAAGCAGGTTAGGATGGCGAGTGCTTCGGCTGTGTATATGCTGTCTTGGTTGTGTAGTTTAAATTTTGTTATTTTGTTTTTTTTACTATGGCTGCTCCTGTTAGCGTTTCTGTTTTTGAACCGTCAGTGTATATAAGGTCGTAGTCTTTATATTGATTGTTGTAGATGTGATGGAACGTGTTTTTGTATGTTTGTGGGCGAGTGTTTTCTTTTGTATATTGTGTCAGTTGCATTATGTATTTAAATTACAGATATGTTAATATTACACATATCCTTAAGAAATACCGCTAATACTGTCAATGAATTTGAAGAATTTTGAACATATATGAATAGTAGGATAAAATTTCTTATAGAACGAAATAAGAGAAACAATTTCAATTATTTGTGTGTATACTTATAGGGCGCGAGCAGTCATGTGACTTTGTTGGTCTTGGCAAGCAGATATGAGGATCCGTGTCAGAATGATAGCTAGTAATTATGTACATAGATGTCAAATACCATAATTTTTCATTCTAAATTTAGTAATTTTCCAATTCCATGTAGTTTATTTTCTTCGACAATTCCATACTCCTGGTGACAAATTAACTACGTGAATTTAGAAAATCTTGAAATGTTTAATGAAACATTCTAACATTTTTTTTTCATCTACGTACATTAATTATTAATTTTAATTCTGAAACGTGCTCCCATATCTACTTGTCAAGGCCAACAATGTCACATGACTGCTCGCACCCCATACTTATGTAACCAAAAACGTGATCACATATCCTATTATACTGGTTGTGTTTCTTCTGGTCAAATTATAAAATATTAGTATTCTGATGTAACAGTAAAGTAAGAGAGATATGATTAATATGAGTATATGAAAAGTCTTGAGGGTAAGTACACGTATACATCGCGCCAACCTCCGGTACCCGGACAAGAACGAATAGCTGCGAGAAATGAACCGCGCAAAGGCTAACTGCGGCAGACATGATACATGCGCTGGCCGCAGCCTCACTACATCACTCATTCAAATGAACGCGCGTTATTTATACTTGTCCTGCCTACTAAATAAACACCTACCCAAGCCATTGTTCACCCCATGCCATGCTACTTCCGCGATTAAAGGCAAGTGTAAGCGTACACGTGAACACTGATCATTTTAACAGTCAGGATAATCAAAATTTATAACATCAAGTGTGTAATGTTATACCTTCCGCTATCAAAAGTTACGGAGATGATATAGGATAAAGGAATCATACTTAAAATCGTATATTGAAATTTTAGTAAATGAACACGTTTATGGTTGTCTCTATAAATCAGATTTTAAAATTTTCAAAATGATGTCTGTACATACAGGATGTAACGGAAATAAGTACATTAAATTTAACCAGTGATAGAATTCATCGAGTGCAACAATATTTTTACCTCCCGCTACCCTTGGTAAGGGAGGTATAGGGATCGTGCTAAAAATCGTATATCGAGATTTTGGTAAATGACCACTTTTTAAAGTCCCTACAAACCAATTTTAACATTTTCACGATGATGTCTGTATGTATGTATGTATGTATGTATATATGTGTGTGTGTGTGTGTGTGTGTGTGCGTGTGTGTGGATCCTCTTTACGCTATAACTCAAATACTATCATTCAGAAAGTTTTGAAACCATGTATTTCAACCTTATTCTAATATGGAAAGAAGCCATTAGATTTTGGTGGCAATCGGATAACCGGAAATGGCAGTTTGCAAATTATCACTCATAGTCATATTATTTATTTTCATACTTTGATATTACCGGTCAGTTGCGTAATAACAACGCACTAGTGTATTATGAATCATCTGATACATGAACGATATTGTCAATTTTCATACCTAGTTGATCGTCTGAAAACAAAATGTTTCTTATGTTTTGGTGAGAAAAATAAATATTAGCATATAATTAGAGTATCTTTAAATAAATAGACTGTTTGCTATACTTGTAATTCGTATTAATTATTGTAAACAAAATGCATATTACTCTTAATTTAAATGTTATTCTATCATTAGGAAAATTAATGCACGTCCTAATGTAGTAAATAACAATTAGATTTTCGAAGTGATAAAATAGATTTCATTCTGATCAAAATAACCATTGTGGTATACTCTCCCAAATCATTTTGAATTTTCGTGTGCCATCATTACTGAAATCTGCTTAAAGCAAATTGGCACACAACAGTGGTAAAACACATATACGATATATTAAAATAAATGTCATTAGTTCTGTTTCTCTAAAATTCAAAATTGGTGCAATAAATACTAGAGGCAATGTACAATAGTTTTGTCAATGGTTACCAACAGAGAAATGTATTAAAAATCTGGTGACTATTTGCGAGTTATAGACACGTATTCAAATCAACTCCTTACTCTTTTTTTCATACGCCACTCTCACACGGCTAAAAATAGGATATATATATATATATATATATATATATATATATATATATATATATATATATATATATGTCAAAGGAACGCCAGATCGGCCGAGAACATTGCCGCGATCCGTGAAAGTGTGAAAGAGAAACCGAGGCAGTCAATTCATCGCCGTGCACAAGAACTCGGCCTTTCGCAGACTTCAACTTGGCGAATTTTGCATCGGGACTTGGGCCTACACCCGTACAAGATCCAACTGACCCAGGATCTCAAATTTAATTACCATAGACAACGCCGTTTGTTCGCTGACTGGGCTTCGCAGCGTTTGGAAGAGGACCCCAATTTTGGCCGAAAAATCATCTTTAGCGATGAGGCGCATTTTTGCATGAATGACTATGTTAACAAGCACAATTGCCGTATTTGGGACGACGCTAATGCACGCGAGGTTCAGCAGGTGGTAATACATCCACAAAAAGTTACTTTTTGGTGCGGATTTTGGGCCGGCGGCGTTATTGAGCCGTACGGTTTTGAAAACGACGTTGGTGAGGCCATCACCGTCAACGGTGAGCGCTACAGAACGATGATAACCGATTTCTTTTGGCCGAAATTGAAAGATATGGAGGTAGACGATATGTGGTTCCAGCATCACGGCGCTACGCCATACAGCGGACGCCACGATGGACATTCTGCATGAACGATTTGAGGGTATGGTTATTTCTCGCAGAGGTGACGTGAATTGGCCACCAAGATCGTGCAATTTGACCCCGCTAGACATTTTCTTGTGGGGTTTCCTGAAGTCGCAGGTCTATGTCAATAAGCCGCAATCGACCGATGCCTTTAAACTCAACATAACCAATGCCATCGCTCAAATTCAGCCGGATCTATGCGGCAGATTCATTGAAAATTGGACCACTCGGATCCGTGACACCGTGAGAAGCCGCGGCGGGCATTTGAACGATGTTATATTCCATACATGGGCCTTTCAAATAAAAAAATCTGTTGTGGCCAGCACAATACCTCTCGCCATTTTCATTTTATGTTGCATAGGGCGCGAGCAGTTATGTAACTTTGGTGGCCCTGGCAAGCAGATATGAGGACCCGTGTCAGAATCAGAGCTAGTAATATACATAGGTGTCCAGTTTTCATCCGAAACATTATGATTTTCCAAATCCATGTGGATTATTTTTCTCGACAATGGATGACATATAAACATCAGAATATTTTGAAATTTTGAATGAAAAATTATGACATATGACAATTGTGACATCTATGTAAATAACTACTAGCCGTCATTCTGACACGGATCCTCATATCTGCTTGCTAAGGCCAACAAAGTCACATGACTGCTCGCGCCCTATACGTAACCAATTTAACATTTCTTGTATACACACAAATAATTGAAATTGTTTCTCTTCTTTCGTTCTATGAGAAATTTTATCCTACTATTCTAATATGTTCAAAATTCTTCAAATTCATTGACGGTATTCAGTATTTCTTAAGGATATATGTAATATTAACATACCTGTAATTTAAATACATATTAAATTAATAATACAATAAATATATTAAATGTACTCATACCTCCCAGAAAAATCTGACACTGACATTTTGCATTTATTTGTCAATTACAAAAATTTGAATATCGCAACTGTTTTTCGGGCAACGAGATTTATTACAACAGATTATTCTATATTATTATATACTATATCTCCAAACCTATACGAGATATAATAAAAAAATTAAATGTGTCAGATTGAGAATTTAATTATCTTTAATATTTGTAGTAACAATTTTTCAAAAAATAATATTCAGTAATTTTTTTTTTTTAGAAACTACCACTTCCGGTTGTCCAATTGTTACCAGAACCTATTCAACTCTTCCCATTACTGTTAGATTGAGGAATCCATAGTCAAACAGGTCTTTAGTCTTATAGAATTTGAGAAATCGTGTCTCCAACAACCTCACACACACACACACACACACATCCACACAGACATCATCGTAAAAATGTTAAAATCGGATTATATGGACCTTAAAACGTGCTTATTCAATAAAATCTGGATATGTGATTTTTAGCATGAATGCAATACCTCTCTTAGCGAGAGGTAAAAAGAATTTCGTTAATACCTCACACACAGCTTGTGTTATTCCATTTCAACATCGACCCGCCCTTATTGACAAACCCTTACAATATTTGTTGACAGATTTAAACTGAAATGTGGTACACAGAACTGAATATTAGATCGCATTGTGATTTAGCTATAGCCAAGTAATTTATGAACAAATGGTAAGCGTGACTGTGTTATATTGAAATCCATTAGCGTAATTCAAGTAGTTTGTGCTTGAATTCTTCCCTTATCAAAGCACTAGCGACGGCCAGCATCCCTGGGGAGCATGAGTTAGATACAGAGGCAACGTGCGTATCTCCGAGTATTGTTTCAATACAGCTCGTCGGCCCGGTAATCAATCAAACGTGCACTAGCCCTCTAGGTAATTAGTTCAGACAGGTGGCGCGAGGGATCGCAGTCGTACATATCTACACCCTGTACCACCGCAACCTCGAGAATGAGAACTACCTAGATAAACAATGAACATTATTTACACTCCAGTGTTTAAATACTCACTATAATAAGTCTCAAGAGATGTCAATTCGGCCTTATTGACATTTAAAACCAATCAAGCTTCGGTCTCTGGGCCAGTGGCGGCTTGTCAGAGTAGGCAGGTGAGGCAGTGCCTCACCAGAAAAGAAATAAAGCTGCAAGTAAAGTAGTATGTAAATTAAATTTTAATTTTTCCGTTAATGCTTGTCTTTATAAATATCAAAAGAATAATTTAAGCCACGACCATAACTAATATGTAATGCAGTTCAGCTAATTTACACCGTATAAAGTGCTTCTCGAAATGAATAGTATAACTGCCTAATGTTTTTGATAAAGCATTTATTCTGGTAAGAAATACGTGCGCTAGACAAAGAGCTGTTTGAGGCACTGCTTCAAATGCTAAATGCAATGTGTGCGTAATGGATAAAATATAGTTACTATACCTTCCACGCGGTCCTATAGAGACCGTTACCATACATGAATACAATCAACGCCACGTACTGATAAATTGCTAGCAAGATTAAATAAAATTAGCTGCGTAGTGCATATTGCATTCGACAATAAACAAACATAACATCACCTGTCTTTTCTAGCATTTTTATTATAATAGGCTATGGTTTGCGACTGATAAGCATTGCAGTAAGTATTTAATTCTTTTATTTTTTTCATTGTTTTTATAGTTTATCCACGTAGTGTTTTTGAATTTTAGTCGAAAACAAAAACAAATAATGGCTTCAACTTCGACTTTAAAAGAATTGAGTGACAATATAAGAAATTCTTAAGATATTTTATTTTTTTAATTAACAAAAATCCAATCTAATCAGCTATCTTATGAAGATAAACTATTTGTCAAAGAATTTTCTAAAATGTTCTGTGATCTGGCAATTTATTTTTGTACCTACATGAAAGGGGAAAAACATGCATTTGCACAAACCTTAAAAAAATGTAACTTTCAATTATAAGGCATTTGACCTTGAATGAAAAAACTTTCGTCTGCAGCGCATTTTTTAATTTTTTTTTTTTTTGATATCTTGCCACACCAAAGTTTTAGTGCACGAGCCGTCACACTGCTCTGGTCACTCGTTTAACCAGAGTAAATAAATATTTTTCAGGTTGATCTCAAAATGTTTTTTAAACCATGCTTAAATTCGTTAAATAAAAATCTGATGTGGCCAGCACAATACCTTTCGTCAATCCTGTGTATTATGTATAAATTCTTCTTCTATAAAATTTTCTTGCAATAACATAAACAAAATATGTAAATTGCACTTGACACTGACATCTTCTTCTTCTTATTTAACTTCTCCCCATTCGGTACGGTCGCTATTTATTATTTTCTTCTTCCACTCATTTCTGTTTTGCGTGTCGTTCTCATTCTGTTCCTTTTCTCTCAAGTCTTCCGCAATATAGTCCTTCGATCTTATTTTTGATCTTCCTCTGTTTTTTTGTAGTATCTAAGGAACGTTATACTTGGTTTATACCGTACATGTAAAAGTGGTCCTAAATATTATTTTTTGAATTTTTTTCTTGGTAATATTAAAGATTAAATTCTTTATCTGACACATTTAATTTTTTTATTATATCTCGTATAGATATAGTATTTAATAATAGGTATAGAATAATCTGTTTTAATAAATCTCGTTGCCTAAAAAACAATTGAGATATTTAAATGTTTGTAATTGACAGATAAATGCAAAATGTCAGTGTCAGATTTTTCGGGGAAGTACGAGTACATTTAATATATATATATTATTGTATTAATAATTAAATATGTATATAAATTATAGGTAGGTATGTTAATATTACATATATCCTTAAGAAATACCGCTAATACCGTTAATGAATTTGAAGAATTTTGAACATATTAGAAGAGTAGGATAAAATTTCTCAGAGAACGAAAGAAGATATACAATTCAATTATTTGTGTCTTAAATTCGTAAGCAGACATGTGACTTTGTTGGCCTTGGCAAGCAGACTTGTGGGTCCGTGTTAGAATGACAACTAGTCGTTATTTCCATAGATATCACAAATGTCAACTGTTATAATTTTTTATTAAAAAAATCAAAATATTCTGATATCATGTTGCTTATATGTCATCAATAGTATGGAATATACGAGTACTTGGCGAGGAAAATAATCCACATGGATTTGGAAAATCATAATTTTTTGTGCCACGACCAACAAAGTCGCATAACTGCTCGCGCCCTATGCAACATAAAATGAAAATGGCACGAGATATTGTGCTGGCCACAACGGACTTTTACCTTCCGTCACCTTTAGGTAAGGAAGGTATTGTCTTTGGTCAAAAAATTCAATGATGAGTTTTTACTGAATAAGCATGTTTTAGGATCCCTATAATACGATTTTACCATTTTTACGATGATGTCTGTAAGTATGTATGTGTTTGTGTGTGTGTGTGTGTGTGTGTGTGTGTGTGTGTGTATGTGTGTGTGTGTGTGTGTGTCTGTGTGTGTGTTTGTGTGACAAAAGTTTCGGATCGCAAATATTCAATACCACGTTTCCAAAAGTTATATTTTTTTCGTATTCCTCAAGTTTATATCCAGAAGAATAAGTGATTACATTTTGGTTATAATTGGTCAACCGGAAGTAGTCTCATTTGAAGATTTTAACAATTAAATATGATTTATTGACACTTAACGATTTGATTGCATTTTATACTGCATATTCAACAGATATAAATCTAAAGAATTATAAAGATATTAAATTTTATAAATCAGCCAGCTATGCTAACCATGAATATTACTAATATATTCAGATAATTCAAATTAACAGATGTCAGTATCAATGAAAAGTAAATTAATGTGACAGAGATAAGGATGTTAAAGTAGATGTTGGGGAAGACACGGAAAGAGACGGTAAGGACATAACTCTAGTGTTACAAGTTTCTAGAAAGATACAGGAGAAATGATTGGTTTAAACATGTAATGAGGAGAGATGAAGAATATATTGGAAGAATGAATAGCTGAGTATTAGAAGGTTGAAGACACAGAGGAAGACCAAAGATAATGAGAACATTACCCAAAACAGAAATGAATGGAAGAAGAAAATAAAAAATAGCGACCGCTAACGAATGGGAAAAGTTAAAGAAGAATATGTCAGTGCCAAGTGCAATTTACATAGTTTGTTTATGAAATATTTTTTCTGGAAATTTAGAATCTTTTGCAAGAAAATTTATGTATGGAATTTATACATAATATACAGGATTGACGGAAGGTATTGTGCTGGCCACATCAGATTTTTTATTTTCTAATTTGGTTACAGCTGTGCAGGGACATATGATAATATTAATATTGCTTTTAGTAATCCGATTCGAATTTACGTAATTTAAAGCTCATTAATCGAACTTATGATTACCATATAAATAATCCAAATGGGATGGAACCTGATAACAAAGTATCTTTATCAACCCAATCTGTTCACAGATTCAATTTACCTATTAATCGTTACCATTTGCATTTCGTTTAGCGCGAGTAGTTTATACGTGAAGTTCGAAATTAAATATGTGCAACTATCATTGATGGATTCTACAAATTTATTCATCGTCATTTAAAGTCTTTGATCAAAGTAGTTTTCTTCAGATTATTCAAGATTAGAGAGTTAAAAGAACTGTCCTATTTTTAGTTTTGCAAGTAGGATAAAATTCCTTTGAACTCAATTTATTATGCATGAGAAAATACGAATTCTATTACAGGAATCTTTGATTTTCATTTCAATAAAAAACGCAAATTGATTAGGTCATCATGTAAAGTAGGTGAATGTTTTATTCCATCCGGAATGCATTTAGAGTTGAGCTATTTCGCATCCTACCAATTTGTTCCTTTTTCAATATTTGTCAAATCATTTATAATTATTTATCATATAAAATAGTAAATAGCACATACAATTCATGAAACTAGAATTAAGTAAATTGTTTCAAAGATTATAATAAGTTGTACGAAACACTCTAAAGTTGTTTTTACGTTTCATTTGGTGAAACAGGAACATAAACTTTTAATTTGAGTTTGGGCAACTTCATTTTGATTCTATGCTACACAATACTAAGAATAGTATATCTACTCTAAGTTGAGCCTGAGTAGCAGTTTAGCAAATGGCAAACCAATAAGCGCCAAGCCACGTTAAGACAATATTTATACCAGGGCTGACAAAAACCCAGGATTTAAAAAAAAACAATCCAGCGTTATTTTTTGGGTTGTTTGAGTTATTTTTTTTACCTTCCATCTCTTTTAGGTACGGAATGTATTGTCTGATCAAAAAATTCAATGATGAGTTTTTAGTGAATAAGTATGTTTTAGGGTAAATTTTACCATTTTTACGATGATGTCTGTATATCTGTATGTATGTATGTATGCATGTATGTATGTGTATGTGTCTGTGTGTGTGTATGTGTGTGTATCTTTGTGTGTGTGTGTGTGTGTGTGTCTGTGTGTGTGTGTGCGTGTGTCTCTGTGTGCGTGTGTGTTCGCATAACTTCAATACCACGATTCCAAAAATTATAATTTTTTCATATTCCTCAAATTTACAACCAAAAGAACAGGTGTTTAGATTTTGGTTATAATTGGTGAACAGTTAAATTTGATTTATTGACATTTAGCGCTATTATAACTTAAAGAATATATTATTCTCTATACGATTTGATTGCATTTTATACTTCATATTCAATAGATATAGAGTTAAAGAATTTTAAAGAAATTAAATTTTATAAATCAGCCAGCTATGCTAAACATGGAAACTACTAATATATATTCATATAATTGAAATTGACAGATGTGAGTATAAATAAAAAGTAAATTAATCTGGCAGAGATGTGGATGTTGAAGTAGATGTTGGGGAAGAAACGTAAAGATACGGTAAGGAAATAATAATTCTAGTGTTACAAGTTTCTAGAAAGATACAAGCGAGATGATTACATTGGTTTGAAAATGTCATGAGGAGAAATGAAGAATATACATATTGGATGAAGAATGAATAGCTTAGTAATAAAAGGTTGAAGAAACAGAGGAAGACCAAAGATAAGATGGGAGGACTGTATTGCGGAAAACTTGAGAGAAAATGAACTGAATGAGAACGGCACGTAAAACAGATACGAGTGGAAGAAGAAAAAATAGCGATCCCTAACGAATGGGGAAAGGTAAAGAAGAAGAAGATGTTACTGTCAAATGCAATTTGCATAAATTGTTTATGAAATAATTGTACTGGAAATTTAGAATCTTTTGTAAGAAAATTTATGTATGGAATTTATACATAATACACAGGATTGACGGAAGGTATTGTGCTGGCCACAACGGATTTTTTTAGGAGTAGTTCTGTTCAGTACGAGATAAGATCAGTTCATTTCTCCCTCAAAAGAAAACGCCCATAGAATAGTTTGCAAAAAAAAAATTCTGTGTGAAATTTATAAAAAATACATAGAATTGAATGAAGGTACATGCTGGCCACGTGAGCTCTTTAAATTTATTTTCATTAATATTTTTAACATAGTATTAAAACATTATCGTTTAAGCATATCATTGCAGTAAACTTAAGTAATTAAAATACGGAAAGAAGGCCTCAAATTTTGAGAATTAAATCACGAAACAATTGTTTTTAACTTTTAATAAAATATAACCAACAGGTTTTGCCCGTTATCATTATGTTATTGACAATATTTGAGATGTTTTAAGTAAAATGTCCTATAAACCCGTAAGTGCACCGGCACAAATCCGCGTAGTCCGCGGTACGGTGCAAGTCCGGCTTATCTCATGCAGTAAATATCTCGGTCCGCTGACAGCAAGGTCACGCGGCCACGCTTTGGAATTATTCTCATTCGCATCTCATTACGCGGGCAGTACCGGAACGCCACAGCCGCAGACGCCGTTCATTTTTTCCCTCTTCGTCGGCGCCAACTGCGACCTACCACCTTATCGCCAAATTACGATCTGCGGTCTCCGCTTCACTTTATTATACCGCCTCAAAACAATGCGATTCCTCTTATGTTATTTATTGCAAATGAGCTGCATTGTTGGAGTCACGTGTGCATTGCAAAGGGTAATTTACTCCAAATTTGCTTATGAGAATTGTTACCAACTTCCTTCACTTATCATGGCAAGCTACAATTTTAAAACTTTATTATTGTTCTGCATATGATTAAAAAAGATTAAAAATTTGATGTGGCCAACACAATACCTCCCGTTTAATTTAATTTTTATTCATTTGTTATTCGAACTGGAATTACCTGGCTGGCTTTGACCAGTGATTTTCCGACAACAACTCCAGTGCCAGTTTTGGCTCAAGCATAACAATACTTTCCTCACAGAAACTACCATCTAAATGTGCTTCCAGGATAGTTTTACTTCGTTCTGGGAGAGTAACGTCTTCGGCCATTAGTACGCGCACAGCTTTGTCGTCTCGTGGGTTTAATACGAGTTCTTCATTGACTATCATCACTCCCTTCTTCAGGTCAAGCTTAAAACCGTACTTTGCCATTGCATCCATACCGAGTATTAATTCATCTTCAACTTCAGCTACCAACGCACGATGTTTAAAGGCGGTTTTTCCAATAGTGATGGTGACATCTACTTCGCCTAATGCGGTAGCTTGTTCTCCCATCGCTGTGCGTAATCGCCACTTAGTTGGTTGAAGATGCGTCTTGCCAGTTTTCTTTGCCAAGTCGGGCTATCAACCAGTCAGTAACTTTGGTGCTTTTAGTTATAGCGAAAGTATATGTAAAAGTGTTACTTTATCTAGTATATGTTGGTTATATGGGGGGGGCATTAACACCCTAGCCCACTTACCCCTCTAAACCTGTACTGCTGGATGGCCCTCGAACCAAAACTTAAGAGATAGCAGAGGTTGATGGCATATCAAAGCAACGTGTTTATCATTACATGAAGAATTGAGCATGAGAAAGGTGGCTGGGCGTTGGATGCTGTGCCTGCTCACTTTAGACCAAAAAATGCAGTCTATTGAATATTTCCAAGGGCCTGATGGAGCCATTTAAGTTAAACAAGCTGGATCCACAACTATAGGTACTTCTGGGACGAAAAAAAATTAAAACTTTGGATTGCGAAGGATGAATCTGCTCAGAAGTTTATTTTGCAGAGCAAGACACAAACTATTTTCTCGATGGGTTATGCTAAAAACTTATCAATACCCCTCGTATATTTTGAGTAATAAAATAAACTGAAACATTTATCACACACCTTTCAGTACCATAAAATCAATACGCTTTTCGATAATTGACACTTTTTCGTCTTGCATATTTGGATTTCGTCTTATCATTCTGTACTATGAAACATTCGAATTAAACAATTTGCTTGCAAATTTTTGTGAAAGGAACATCCGTTACAGGAGTTTGTTATTGTATAAAAAAATAATGCAAAATATATTTTTTTAGATTCACTTTATTATTTTATATCATTATATTCGGTTAACAATGTAAAATTTTCATTTTTTAACCGAGGACTTGTGTAAAAGTGCTATTTAGTTGATCAAATGCAGAATTCATAGTATTTGCAGTTTCATCTATTACACCTGTCGCATTTAATTCTTGGCTCCAAGTAGAATTTGTAGTGTTTACATGGATTCAGTTCATGTTTTTTCAAATTGAAACGATGAAATCGAATTTGTTTTCCCTCCGTGAGAATCAGAAAGATTCGATTCCGCAATGTTTTATTAATAACAATCACTACACTAATAATTTAATCAAACTTTGCTGACTAAAAAACAAATTATGGGATCAACGGGGAGGTGCTGAGGAGGGAAAGCATTTGATCGACTCGGCCGTGGTATATCACCTCGCTATTTCTAAAAATTTCTTGTCCCTAAATTGTGTGGAGGGAGGTCCGCTGCCGATCCGCCGCCGATGACGTCAAAATCATAAGTCCCCATTGCAAACGTATTTGTTTAAGTGCATGTATGTGCATGTGTAAGTTTGGTTTCCCGAATCCGAGGAGGGGCATTAACCCACTAGCCCACTCCCCCCTCTAAAAAGTACTGCTGGATGGTCCCCGAACCAAAGAGATAGCAAAGGCTGATGACATATCAAAACAACGCGTTTATCATTACATGAAAAATTGAACATGGTGTTTGTTATTGCATAAAAAAATAATGCAAAATATATTTTTTAAGATTCACTTTATTATTTTATATCATTGTATTCAGTTAACAATGTAAAACTTACAGTTTTCAACCGAGGACTTGTGTAAAAGTGTTATTTAGTTGATCAACTGCAGAATTCATAGTATTTGCAGTTCCATCTATTATATCTGTCATATTTAATTCTTGGCTAAAAGCAGCCTGAAAAATTATAACTTGCATTAAAAATATACACATATCACATGATATATCCTTATAGTATAGTAATCATTAGAAATAAACATTATTATCGTACCTGCATTTCAAAACAGCACACAATTAAAAGGATGAAAAATACTGCGGCGAAATTCATTTTGTGTTTTGGAACAAACTATTGACTGCACTGAAGTGATTGCTGTACATTTCAGAAGGCTTATATACTATTGTGATTTATAGGAAAAAAATGAACAATTTTGTGATCATAAAATATTACATAAATAATAATTGCGTTAAATTTTAAAATTTCCACAAAATAAAATTAATATAATTCGGTACATTTCGAGTATTTTTATGTAGGTATTATTATTCCTTCCTTATTGCTTTGTGAGTAGTGATATAATTATATGGATGGATTACAAGGTTATCGTATTGTTGAACTCGAAAATAACGTATAATAGATATTTACTTCTAAATAGATTTTGTTGATTATTATAAATATTTTCTTTGACTAATTAATATAAAAGAGTTTAAGGTATATTCTGCAAATATTTAATTAGCCGAAAATTTCTATTTAGTGTAACTTAATATAATAATAAAAATCTGATGTGGCCAGCTTTGCATTTGAAGAGCTGATTTGGCAACCGGAAATGAAAAAACGCAGTTGATTATAATTTTTTGACATTTTATTTTCTGATATAATATGTTAAAAAAATATTTTATCCTCTATACGGTTCGATTGTATTACCTTATTCTTATTCGATAGATATAAAGTTAAAAAAATTATAAAGATATTAAATATCAAAAATCAGCCAACCATATGGTAACTGCTAATATATTCAGATAGTACAAATTGACAGATATCAGTGTCAATGAAAAAAATGAATGTGGCAGAAATAAGGATGTTGAGATTGGGGAAGACACGAAAATATAGGATACGGAATGAGAGGATAAAGGAAATAGCTTGAGTGATAGATGTTTCTAGAAAGATACATAAGAGACGATTACATTGGTTTGAACATGCCATAAGGAGATATATATAAAGATTATATTGGAAGAAGAATGAACAGCATAGTAATAGAAGGTAGAAGAAACAGAGAGATAAAAAAGATGGAAGGACAGTATTGAGGAATATCTGATAGAAAAAGAACTGAATAAGGGCGACTTGCAAAATAGCAATGAGTGGAAGACGAATATCAGAAATAGCGACCCCCAAAGAATGGGAAATAAGTTTACTGGAAATATAGATTCTTTTACAAAATAATATATGTATGGAATTTGTACAGTGGTGGACAGAAAAAAAAAGTCGAAAAATCAAGTAAATTTTCTTTTATAAGATTTAGTTGCTTGAATTTGGCTTTACAATTATGACATTTGTCACTTTGATTTGTCAAATATGGAATTGTAGAATCGAAGTAAAAAAGATGCCTCGAATTAGTGATATTGTGAAATGTTCGGTACTTGTTAAAGCGGAAGAAGGAATGTCAATCAGACAAATTTCCCAGCGCTATAATATGTCAAATATCAGTTTACACTAGAAAAAAAATACTGTCCTATTTTTTTCTGTCCACCACTGTACATAATACACAGGATTGGCGGAAGGTAATGTGCTGGCGACATCAGATTTTTATTATTATATTAAGTTACATTAAATAGAAATTTTTGGCTAATTAAATATTTACAAAATATACCTTAAACTTTTTTTATAATAATTAGTTTTCAAAGAAAAGATTTATAATAATCAACAAAATCTATTTATAAATAAATATCCATTCTACATTATTTTTGATTTCAATAATATGATAACATTGTATTCCATCCATGCAATTATATCATTACTCACAAAGGAATAATAATACCTACAGAAAAACATTCGAAATTTACCGAATTAAATTTATCTTATTTTGTGGAATTTTTAAATTTTAACACAATTATTATTTACGTAATATTTTATGATCATAAAATTGTTCATTTTTTCCTATAAACCACAATAGTATATAAGCCTTCTGAAATGTACAGCAATCACTTCACTGCAGTCAATAGTTTGCTCCGAAACACAAAATGAATTTCGCCGCAGTATTTTTCATCCTTTTAATTGTGTGCTGTTTTGAAATGCAGGTACGATAATAATGTTTATTTCTAATGATTACTATACTATAAGGAAATATCATGTGATATGTGTATATTTTCAATGCAAGTTATAATTTTTCAGGCTGCTTGGAGCCAAGAATTAAATATGACAGATATAATAGATGGAACCGCAAATACTATGAATTCTGCAGTTGATCAACTAAATAACACTTTTACACAAGTCCTCGGTTGAAAAATTAAAGTTTTACATTGTTAACCGAATATAATGTTATAAAATAATAAAGTGAATCTAAAAAAATATATTTTGCACTATTTTTTATACACAACAAACTCCTGTAACCGATGTTCCTTTTCACAAAAATTTGGAAGCAAATTGTTTAAGTTGAATGTTTCATAGTACAGAATGATAAGACGAAATCCAAATATGCAAGACGAAAAAGTGTCAATTATCGAAATGCGTATTGATCTTATGGTACTGAAGAGTGTGTGATAAATGTTTCAGTTTATTTTAATACTCAAAATATACGAGGGGTATTGATAAGTTTTTAGCCTAATCCATCTAGAAAATAGTTTGTGTCTTGCTCTGCAAAATAAACTTCTGAGCAGATTCATCCTCCGCAATCCAATGTTTCATTTTTTTTTTTCGTCCCAGAAATACCTATAGTTGTGGATCTAGCTTGTTTCACTTAAATGGCTCCAACAGGCCCTTGGAAATATTCAATAGACTGCATTTTTTGGTCCAAAGTGAGCAGCACAGCATCCAACGCCCAGCCACCTTTCTCATGCTCAATTCTTCATGTAATGATAAACGCGTTGCTTTGATGGCAGTTTACTTGAAGCTCAAGATAGTTTTTCTTCAAAAAATACCTTTAAATGTATTTTTTTCTGAATTTGTTATTATAAAAATTAAAGATTATTCCATTTTATACAAGTTTGCTTTTATACTTTTTCTATATATTGTATGTATTGATTGCCCAACACTTTCAAAAACACCAGGGTCGTTTCTTATGGAGTTACAGCCAGCAATTATCCGATGTCTTAAATCTTCCAAATTTGCCAATGGAGTAGCATATACTAATGATTTTAGATGGCCCCATAGGAAAAAATCCAGGGGGTTTAATTCCGGGGATCGAGCAGGCCATAAGTGAGGTCCACCTCGACCAACCCAGCGATCTCCGTATGTTATTGTTAAAAAATCACGTTCGTATAGCTATTCATGATAAGAGGACTTCAATAACAAAAGTTTAAGTATTATAGATAGAAAATACACGTCAAACAGCCAAACGTCTCAACAAATTTGACACATAACTTGCCTGCTGTTACTAGATTAATAATTTAAAAAATATCAAAATTGGTTTTGTCGAATTTTTTTTTCGCCCTGTATCTTCGAAACAAAGCGGCTTTTCAAAAATCATCAAAGGATAAAATCATCTTAGGGTCCAGGGAATAATCCCTTCAATTTTTGACCTATGTTTAACAAACAGCCTGTATAATTTTTCTCGATTTTTTTTTCAAATACGTTAATAAAGAGTAATACATCGTTGAAAGACAAAGAAAGGCGGTTTATATTTTAATAAAATAATTATTATGGTTTGCTGTTTGAAAAATAAAAGTTGATAGTCGTATCTTGTAAACTTGACCTTATAAAAAATATCCACATCTGCCATCAAATAGTATATTTAATTTTATGTAACGCGACATACCTGGCCTCGCCTATCTCAAGGTTGTACTTACCCTAGGTTATGTTTATTTTTAATAAGTAATCCTTACTGCGTTCATAATACAGAGTAGCTGTCAAAAGTGGGGGAATCGGGATAGGTATTTGATACAATTAAGAATAATGTTCTCTTCAAAAAGCAGACAGAATATGCCTATCTTTGTGCATTTATTGAAAATGAATAGAGAAAGCAAATAATAAATA
This sequence comes from Harpalus rufipes, assembly GCA_951394225.1. Taxonomy (NCBI): domain Eukaryota; kingdom Metazoa; phylum Arthropoda; class Insecta; order Coleoptera; family Carabidae; genus Harpalus; species Harpalus rufipes. The sequence goes on from OX596274.1 coordinate 7,229,439, forward strand.
TGAGAAATACGATTGGGTGTAATGATTTGAACATGACACCCTGCTGTGGAATGGTCCGATCTCTGGCACACGCCTTACGTACGAGGGAAACCACAGCTAAAACCTCGTACAGAAAGTCATCTAGACACAATTTAAACAAATAATTTATAACAAAATATGTACAAAAACACATAAAAGGTTGTCCCAACAATTTTGTATTAGCAACATTGAAAATAATATATTAATTAGACCTTGTATATTGATAGCCGATGGGGACTTATACAATTCATATATTTTGGTCGCCATCTAGTGTCTAAAAAAGTATTTAATAATTAGTTATATAGTGAGCAAGATTTAGCTCTAAGTTTGACGTTTATCACGTGATCCATATTTGGTCCCACGTGATCACAACAACCATTGTTTGAAAAGAAACATGAACATGTCTGAGCTGAACACGGAAGTTGAAATAATATGATTAATATAAATTGAATATGAATTAGTAATGTATTTACAGGAACCTGTGATAAAAAAGGAAGTTTAATTATGTACAAAATAACGATAAAATGATGCAAACCTATGTTTGTAAAGTGGACAAACATAATCAAACTTATTTTGGAAAAACAAGTACAGCAACTCAAGCAACTTTAATAAAGCTGTCTACTAATAAAGAGACACAAGTTTATATTAATAAAAACATATAAAAATTGATAATAAGCAGAACAACTCCACACAAACAGAAATAAAGATTAATAAAAAAATAGTACCCAAACAGTCAACAATTATTATGTAAGAAAGTTATTTGGTGCTGTAGAGACATCGAGAAATGAAACTAAACTTGTCAATAATTGGAAACTAAATTATCATTTATTAAGCAATGATGCTGTAAAATTTATATATTTCATCGGCTTATCAGTAGAATATTTTAATATTCTATATGATTTGTTAAATCCCACAGTTATGCTAAAGTTGAAATACAGATATTTCCAAAAAACGCCAAAGAAAACTAAATTTAATAATTCAACATCCAGAGACAAATTATGTATGACTTTAATAAGATTAAGACGTGGATATACACTAAAAGATATTTCATTATTTTTTTCCGTCTCTCTCAACAGTAGAATTTGTAGTGTTTACATGGATTCAGTTCATGTTTTTTCAAATTGAAACGATGAAATCGAATTTGTTTTCCCTCCGTGAGAATCAGAAAGATTCGATTCCGCAATGTTTTATTAATAACAATCACTACACTAATAATTTAATCAAACTTTGCTGACTAAAAAACAAATTATGGGATCAACGGGGAGGTGCTGAGGAGGGAAAGCATTTGATCGACTCGGCCGTGGTATATCACCTCGCTATTTCTAAAAATTTCTTGTCCCTAAATTGTGTGGAGGGAGGTCCGCTGCCGATCCGCCGCCGATGACGTCAAAATCATAAGTCCCCATTGCAAACGTATTTGTTTAAGTGCATGTATGTGCATGTGTAAGTTTGGTTTCCCGAATCCGAGGAGGGGCATTAACCCACTAGCCCACTCCCCCCTCTAAAAAGTACTGCTGGATGGTCCCCGAACCAAAGAGATAGCAAAGGCTGATGACATATCAAAACAACGCGTTTATCATTACATGAAAAATTGAACATGGTGTTTGTTATTGCATAAAAAAATAATGCAAAATATATTTTTTAAGATTCACTTTATTATTTTATATCATTGTATTCAGTTAACAATGTAAAACTTACAGTTTTCAACCGAGGACTTGTGTAAAAGTGTTATTTAGTTGATCAACTGCAGAATTCATAGTATTTGCAGTTCCATCTATTATATCTGTCATATTTAATTCTTGGCTCCAAGCAGCCTGAAAAATTATAACTTGCATTAAAAATATACACATATCACATGATATATCCTTATAGTATAGTAATCATTAGAAATAAACATTATTATAGTACCTGCATTTCAAAACAGCACACAATTAAAAGGATGAAAAATACTGCGGCGAAATTCATTTTGTGTTTTGGAGCAAACTATTGACTGCACTGAAGTGATTGCTGTACATTTCAGATGGCTTATATACTATTGTGATTTATAGAAAAAAATGAATAATTTTATGATCATAAAATATTACGTAAATAATAATTTCCACAAAATAAAATTAATTTTGATTCGGTACATTTCAAATGTTTTTCTGTACATATTTTTCCTTTGTGAGTAATGATATAATTACATGGATAAAATATAATGTTTGCATATTGTTTAAATCTAAAATAATGTAGAATGGATATTTATTTCTAAATAGATTTTGTTGATTATTATAAATATTTTCTTTGAAAACTAATTATTATAAAAAAAGTTTAAAATTTATTCTGTAAATATTTAATTAGCCGAAAATTTCTACTTAATGTAACTTAATATAATAATAAAAATCTGATGTGGCCAGCACAATACCTTCCGCCAATCCTGTGTATTATGTACAAATTCCATACATATATTATTTTGTAAAAGAATCTATATTTCCCGTAAAATTATTTCTCATTCTTTGGGGGTCGCTATTTCTGATATTCGTCTTCCACTCATTTCTATTTTGCGTGTCGTCCTCATTCAGTTCCTTTTCTCTCAGATATTCCATTATACGTTATTTTCGATTTTAACCTTGTATTCCATCCATATAATTATTTCACTACTCACAAAGGAATAATAATACCTACATAAAAATACTCATAATATTCCGATTTAAATTAATTTTATTTTGTGGAGATTTTAAATTTTAACGCAATTATTTACGTAATATTTTATGATCATAAAATTGTTCATTTTTTTCTATAAATCACAATAGTATATAAGCCTTCTGAAATGTACAGCAATCACTTCACTGCAGTCAATAGTTTGCTCCAAAACACAAAATGAATTTCACCGCAGTATTTTTCATCGTTTTAATTGTGTGCTGTTTTGAAATGCAGGTACGATAATAATGTTTATTTCTAATGATTACTATACTATAAGGATATATTATATGATATGTGTATATTTTTAATGCAAGTTACAATTTTTCAGGCTGCTTGGACGCAAGAATTAAATATGACAGATATAATAGATGGAACTGCAAATACTATGAATTATGCATTTGATCAACTAAATACCACTTTTACACAAGTCCTCGGTTGAAAAATGAAAGTTTTACATTGTTAACCAAATACAATGATATAAAATAATAAAGTGAATCTTAAAAAATATAGTTTGCATTATTTTTTTATTATTTATTATGTTATGAACCTACAAATAGATTATGTGAATTTTAATTTAAAGGAGTGTTTTATTGTTTGATGTAAATATTTTACTATAAAAAATCTAATTTCAGTATTTTTACTTCCTTGTACGTAAGTAAAGGAAGTATTGTAATCGCGAAAAATTTCGGTTTTCAGATTTCAGCGGAAATATCCATTTTGATCATCCCTGAATCCATTTTGACTAATTTCGTCGTGACGTCTGTACGTACGTATCTCGCATTCTGGTTATTACACAATTTCCAGAAGTGGCACTTTACATGAAGCCTATAATAGATTTTAATGAAAAACTGTTTTAAAATGTAATCCAAAACTTCTCAAATTTGGTATACAAAACTTTTATGTCAATCGAAATAACATAATAGATTTTGGTTAAAATAGGCTAACCGGAAGTGGTACATTACTTGAAGTTGTTAACAGTTTTTCTTGAATAAAATGATTTTATTTTGATTTTAGAAATAAATGCTTCAAATAAAAGTTTTAGAGAATTAATTTCTGCGCCTAGCATATCAAGTATTATTAAATTAGCCCTATGTACAAGCGAGATATGTAAATTTAAAAATTATGTACTTTTTTGTTTTTGTAATAAAGCTTACTATGGTTTAGGAAAAAAAATGTTCATGTCAAATTACATTAAATACGTGCAATTTTATGATTCGTACAATAACAAATATTATATTTTTATTGTGAAATTAGTCATATTCATTGTTGTAATCAAATATTTCTTTGTTGTAATCAACTCTCTTTAAAAAGAACCGGGTTAGATTAATGTTAATTTAAAAATGATACGAGTACTAGTAAAGTAAATGAATTATTTTTTGTTCTATATCAAAATATTTCTCGGGCTTAAGCCTGTCAATATTTTGTAATTTAATCATTAAAAAAATATGTATATTTAGATTTTTTTATGAGTAATGACAGGTAATGACAACTAAAATAAAAGATATTTATTTGACATTTAGACAAAGTTACCAACTTACAATTTAAAAAATCTCCAAAAATCTTCGTACAAAAATTTTTCATTGTATCACTATTTTTGATAAAAACAGTTGTACAAAATTCACTTTGTAAATGCGAAATAGGAAAAAAATATTGTAGTATAATTTATTATAAATATTATAATATAATCCAATATATAAATTATAATTAAAACAATGATACAAAATATAGCAAAACAGACAATATAGATATTGAAATAATAACTATACAAAATTTAGTGAAACAAGCAATATTTATATTGTAACTATTAGATACTATGTAACATAATGAAACAAAAAATATTAGTATCGTTATTAACACTATTTATTTAGTATTTTAAACTATGTTTTATATTAAATTAGGATATGTAAAAAACACGTTTATTTTAATAATAATTTTTATTATTTATTTATGTATCATTAATCACTCAACAGGAACAAAAGTTCCCAATTACAGAGGATTATTTACAAAAACAAGAATACAATGTAGTTACAAGACAAAATGAAAAGTGACAATATTAAGAATAACTTAATGCCAGTGCGAAAGTTCGGACAAGAAATAGTTCATAATTTTCTTTCCAAACTCGAACTGAGCATCATTGAAAAAATTATGACAGAGTATTGAATGTAGCACACAACTGTCTAATTGTAGATTATAATAAATAAAGTGCATATTATATTATAATATGCAGGCCACATCAGATTTTTTTATTTGAAATCTGTATGTTTTATTAATAAAAGGTTACACAATTCGTAAAAGCATAATCGGTTCTTTGTGTTGGCTTTGGCTTTGAGTAAGAATTTAATACTGCGACATAGTATTTAATATTTTATAGTCGATAATCACGGAATTTCAATATCATCCGTCACACATACCGATCGTTCTTGGCAGGGTGGTTACATGGACGGCGGAAAGGGTGGGGATTTAAACGGGGGCACCCTACCCGCAAGCAAGGCACTGTATCATCATGTGTGAGTGTAACTACGCCTTTTTTATTGCTTTCCATTTCAGGGTTTTTTTTTTTCATATCACGAAATGAAAAATGTTATAATTTCACGCCGAATTGAATTCCGGTAGATGAAAGAACGGTTCTATTGAACCGTATTTCGGAATACGGAATAAAAATCGTTCTATTATTATGTAAGTAACTGGAAAATCGAAAATTTGAGAGAAATGTACAGGGTAATACGGACAAATGTTTAAAGTAAAAACTCTCATTTTTTCTAATGTCAGCAACTTAATCTACTTTTTATTCTTATTCCAACTGTATGCACGAAGCAGATTTTATATTACCTACGTATATTAATTATATCGACAACTTTTTGTAAATATGTCATCATCGTTAACGAAATCTGTGAACAAAGCAAATTGAAAGACCCAGTAATGGGTAATATGCCGTGATGATATATTTATTTTATTTATTTATATACTTACCTATATTCATTGCTGGCGTGGAAAGTACACCACAAAGATCAATTTTGTGCCATTTAAAATTCTAAAATATTTGGCGTCGATCGAAATCGAACCTGGTTCCCAAATTTGAAGTGACGCCTGGTAAACGCCCGCACGGTAAAATATGTCATCATTATTACCGACATCTGTGTACAAAGCAGATTAGCACACCCAGCAATGTGTAATATGCCGTGATGATATATTAGATATTTTTATTATCTTACCTACAGTAAAATTTTTGAAAGATGTCCAATCAAGGTTATCTACGAATTGTATGAATTCAGATTTTTGCTCCGCCCATTATGACAAATTCAGTAGTGTCGTTTGCTTAGTTTTTATGAGGGTACGTAAGATACTACTGTTATTTTATTATTATAAAAATATATATTACAGGAAAAGCATTCAAAATTCAAAAATAGGTCAACTAGTAAGTTTATAAGCAAATGTAAAACCAAATATGTTAAAAATAAGATACTGACACAATGTCAGTGTCAGTGACTCTGACGGAATATAACGTTATACGTACGGCTATGAATCCAGGTAATGTATCTGAATTAATAAATAAACTTACGTTACAGCGAAAGTATTATCAACAACGAGCATCGTTTATAAATGTAATGTCCTAACTTAGTCGAAACAATATGAATTTTTGAGAGACAAACGTGTTATATCCATCCTTATCACACACTCTTACAGCCTTTGCAAAAGAAAGAGATAAATGTATGCCTATTTGTTAATTCGTTCGTGATACAGGTGCCCTTGATCGGACATCTTTCAAAAATTTTACTGTATATTTCTATATATTTACATATGCTGGAAACTGTATTAAGCTCCTTTCCATATAATTATTGTTCCAATTACTATTTTCTTTTGAATATGATACTATTATTATTTGAAATGATTAGTTTGTTGACAGTGACATATTTCTGTGAGTTACAAAGATTTGAAAACTGAACTGTGTAACATGGAGCGTAGGCTCCGTGATTAATATTATAGATAATTTTATAAATTTATCCATAAAATATATAGAAAAAGTATTAATGCAAACCTGTAGAAAATTTAAAAAACTTTAATTTTCTGAACGATAATATTTGAGTTAGAGCGTAAAGATAATCCACACGCACATACACACATACACACAGACAACATCGTGAAAATGTTAAAATTGGATTTTAAGGACCTTCAAACGTGGTCATTTACCAAAATCTCAATATGCGATTTTTAGCACGATCCCTATACCCCCCCTTACCAAGGGTTGCGGGAGGTAAAAATAAATATAAATTTTCAATTTACTGGTTTTACAGAAATATACCTGCAGGCGTTTATTAATAATTAATTTAAATATGAAAATATTATTGCAACTGACAGATGTATCGAAACAATTACATAACAATTTAAAACTTAGTTAATTAGTTTAATAATTGAAATGTAGAACTAAAGTCGGATTTCGATGGTACGGAACCTTCCCGCTCGTTGGTGATAATTTCGTATTGAACTATAATACTTTTTATTGCATATGTTTATTGGTCCTTAATTTTTTTAAGTGAGAATTTTTTAAATAATTTGCTAAATAGTCGCCTCTAGCCCCTATGCAAAGTCGAACTCTTCTTATGACATTTTTCATCACTGTCCTCAACATTTCGGCTGGTATATTTTCGATTCTTGGTGTATATTTTCCTTAAACTGATCCATAAATGTACTTTCCATTAAAATAAATCCATAAAATTAAGTTTGGGGCTGCCTAATCAGAAATTGATGACCCTTAGTTTTCATGCTTCCTGCTTAACCGTGGGGGGGGGGGGGGCATTTGGGATTTATAACCCCCGGCGGTAGATATGTAAAGGGTGGTACACCGAGTTGACCACGTATTTAATTTTTTTATTTAATAATAATTTGAAATGAAGCAAATTATAAACTGATTACAATAGAAATATATCGGAAATAATTGAATTTAGTTCTATTCCCTCGTTTCTAAAACGGACACTACGGTACGCTGCTATGTTGCGAGAGTACGAGAGGATACCCTATGACTTCTGTCTTTCTATTCAGTCGCAGTGGTCTTCTGTACTCGTATTTCACATTAGATTTTAATAAAATATTAGGTGTTAACAATTACTCGAAAGTTCAAAAAGTATTTATTCTTACTACCAACGTTTCGGCGCACCCTTACACCTTCTTCAGGGAAATAAGATCTTACAAATTGTTTCAATTCATGTACACAAAATACATTCGTACATGAATTGTAACAATTTGTAAGATCTTACTACCCTGAATATGTCATGAGGAGAAATGAATAATTATATTTGAACAAGAATAAGTAGTTTAGGAATGGGAGGTTGAAGAAGCAGAGGAAGACCAAAGATAAGATGGAAGGACTGTATTGCGGAAGACTTGACAGGAAAAGAACCGAATAAGAACGACACGCAAAAATATAACGAATGGGAAAAGCTAAAGAGGAAGATGTCAGTGTCAAGTGCAAATTGAATAGTTTGTTTATGAAATAATTTTACTGGAAATTTAGAATCTTTTGCAAGAAAAATTATGTATGGAATTTATACATTATACACAGGATTGACGGAAGGTATTGTGTTGGCCACAACAATTTTTTTATTTTATTTTAAATATAATTTTTTTTGCCTTTTATCCTGCCCTTTTATTAGATTCGATACTATTTAGCATCGTATGCTAAATAAATAAATAGTTAAGTAAATAAATAAATAAATAAATAAATAAATAAATAAATAAATAAATAAATAAATAAATAAATAAATAAATAAATAAATAAATAAATAAATAAATAAATAAATAAATAAATAAATAAATAAATAAATAAATAAATAAATAAATAAATAAATAAATAAATAAATAAATAAATAAATAAATAAATAAATAAATAAATAAATAAATAAATAAATAAATAAATAATCACTAAAACCCAAGATTAAACGATAAGTAAACAATTTTCGCAAAATTACTATTTTTGCCAGGTTGTGGAAGATATTACTCTAGTTTGCTGATACCATATTGTACAAACCAATCAATTCTCTGTGCCGTTCATCAGTTACAGTTACTGTGGTAGCATTTTTATTTTCTAAAAAAACGGGCCAGTCACTTTTTCGTAAATGTCACATCATATAGTGACTTTGATGTCTGATATATTAATCTTGGATTTTCAGGCCCCTAATATCGACTATTTTCTTTGTTAACATACCCCTTGAAATGAAAACGAGCTGCGTCACTCATGATTTTTTCACTAAAATATTAATTAAAATATCCTAATATCCGCACGTTCTTGTGTAGTTATAGAATAAAATAACAGACCAATAAATTGATGATATTTGCGTATAATTATAAGTTTATAATTATAATACTGGATATTATTGTTAGAACAAAACTTGAAACACATAGATACTATATGATCATATATCTGAAATGATATTTTTATCTCGAAAATTATACACTGAGTAGGTACTGAGTGTAATAAATAAATTTGTGATTCTACACATAAATTGCTACAACATACGTAATTAACCGACATTTACCTATATGTGAAAACGGAAATAGGCCAAGTTCAGAGCATTTATATAAAATTCATATCAATTTATCTATAATTAACAGCAACACTATAAATCACAACCTTGGTTAATTAACAATTTTATGCTTAATTTGATGAGTACATATTGTCAAAAACATATTTTAAAAAATTGTATTTATGAAAATGCATTTATAATTTGCAACTAAAATTAAAGAAAAAAATAAAAATTGAAATAGTAATTTGCCAAAATTCAAATTACTTTTTTTATTAACTGATAAACTATATAAACATATCAGCAGTCGTTATACTCGTAGTAGGTATCAATAAGTTTACTCTTCGAGTACATAGTACAGAACGCAAAATGAGAACTATCGTAACATGTCTCCTTCTTGCTCTATTCAGCTTCGAAATCTTGGTAAGAAAAATTATTTACAATGTTTATTGTATTTTATTTTGAGAACTTTCACTTCTTGTACCGGATGAAAAAACATACTTGTGCACAATGGCGTAGCCCTAGGGGGGGGGGGGGGGGATGGGGTGTTAGAACCCACCATGGTAGGCCGCTTTTAACACTAATTTAAAATAAAATCACGCGTGTCCCACTTAGTAGGTTCGCACAACCCGAAAACAATAAGAACAACATACAACAAATCCTTAGTGTTAAACATATTAAAGTGACCATTTTCGGTAGCGAAATACCGCATCTGGATCACAATAATAGTTACGCAATAATCATCCTTCGCCACACATTCCTGTCTAAGCACACTTCTTTCGCCCCGGCCACACTCATAATCGCTTTCATACATGCTCTTCTTCTCTTCTTACTTGGAAACTTTCTCTCTTTAAGCACCCTACCAACCACATCCATCCACTTACACACTGATCGGCCACGCAATCGAAAACCCTCAACTTCACGCAGATATACAGGATGTTTCCTTTAAAACAACCAGCGCTTTTTTGGGCGAACTAATGACCTTAGAGAAAAATGTTATATACAAAAAATTACCAGGAAAAAGGGCTTAATTTATGAGGAATAATAAATAAAAAAATCAACCAGTGGTTCTCAAACGGTAGAATAAAATTATATTTTTTTAAATGGCAACCTATATAAATTTTTTGTCCATTAGATAGAGAATTTTTTTCTGATTTCAACGATATAAATATGATATGGGGTTGTATAACAATTATTTCGAGAAAAATGATATTAAAAATCAGAAATAATTCTACAATATTGAAGTAGGCTATGCAATAAACAAATGCAAACAAGGTTGCATAAATTTGTAAATAATTTCCATCATATTGTTTTTCTTTTTATGTTAGTACTATTATTTTTTGATATTTCTTCGTTATGTAGTTCATTTGTTATTATGAATTGCTTAGTAAAACAAGTTATTTTAGATATAAGAAAATAATATACTATCGTAACCTAGGCGATAGTCGTATTAATAGTTGTTTATTGCATAGCCTACTTCAATATTGTAAAATTATTTCTGATTTTTAATATCATTTTTCTCGAAATAATTGTTATACAACCCCATATCATATTTATATCGTTGAAAAAAAAAAAATCTCTATCTAATGGACAAAAAATTTATATAGGTTGCCATTTAAAAAAATATAATTTTATTCTACCGTTTGAGAACCACTGGTTGAATTTTTTATTTATTATTCCTCATAAATTAAGCCCTTTTTCCTGGTAATTTTTTGTATATCACATTTTTCTCTAAAGTCATTAGTTCGCCCAAAAAAGCGCTGGTTGTTTTAAAGGAAACACCCTGTATATGCTTAACAAGCCGTTCACTCGCCATTCTCTCCACATGCCAATACCATCTCAACTGACTCACACCAACTCCCTTAATAACATTGTAAAAGAATATTAATTTTCGTAGAAATCTGTTTACACGCAATTATTAGCTACACTCTGTAGCCTACAGATGCCCTTTTCCGTAATGTCCTCGTGAAAATGCCGATCTTTACCGAAATTTACCGACAGCTAACAGTGAATCTCATACGCTATGTTCTTGTTCTTGAGTAGAATATCTACGTTAATCTACGTTACAAGTACAACTTTTCTTGTGTTTATACTGCGGTTTGTATAAATATACTTAGGTGAGTGGTTTGAAATTCACTACATAATTTAGCATTGTTGTTATTTACCTATTGATTTAAAAAAAAAAATGCCTACTGATAAAAATTATATTTATAAAAATATTGTTTTTGTTGATTGTTGTTATTAAGCTTATTTAACCTCATATTTATTTAAAATTTATTATCCTAAAAAAAAACCTGTAATTTTTTTATGGCTACGCCACTGCTTGTGCATATATACATTACAAAGGCGATTAACAATAAATTTCACATTTATACGTATTCCTGCTTAGTGTTTCGGACGTTCTCGATTCTCATCTTGTCTCGTCGAGACGATAAAACTTTTTGAACTCATGAGACAAGACGAGACATACATGTCGAGATTCTCGACAACTATTCCGAAATTTCTCGACGATTTCCACCTCTAGCTAAGAGAGGTATTGGATTCATTGTCATAATCAATTTTATTGAAATCAAATTTTCGTACAAGATTTTGCACAGTGGCAAAACTGTGAGCTCTACTCTAAATATAAAATCTGTTGTGGCCAACACAATACCTTCCGTCAATCATGTGTATAATGTATAAATTCCATACATAATTTTTCTTGCAAAAGATTCTAAATTTCCAGTAAAATTATTTCATAAAAAAACTATTCAAATTGCACTTGACACTGACATCTTCTTTAACTTTTCCCATTCGTTAGGGGTCGCTATTTTTGCGTGTCGTTATCATTCAGTTCCTTTTCTCTCAAGTCTTCCGCAATACAGTTTTTCCATCTTATCTTTGGGTCTTCATCTGTTTCTTCAACATCCTATTACTAAACTATTCATTCTTGTTCCAATTTCCAATATAATTCTTCATTTCTCCTCATGACATGTTCAAACCAATGTAATCATATTTCTTGTATTTTTCTAGAAACTTGTAATACTAGATTTATTTTCTTACCGTATCTTTCCGTGTTTTCCCTAACATCTACTTCAACATCCTCATCTCTGCCACATTAATTTACTTTTTATTGATACTGACAACTATCAATTTGAATTATATGAATATATTAATAGTTTCTATGTTTAGTATAGCTGGCTGAATTATAAAATTTAATTTCTTTAAAATTCTTTAACCCTGTATCTATTGAATATGAAGTATAAAATGTAATCAAATCGTATAGATAATAATATATTCTTTAAGTTATAATAACGTTAAATGTCAATAAATCAAATTTAACTGTTAAATCTTCAAATGAGGGTACTTCCGGTTCATCAATTACAACCAAAATCTAATCACTTGTTCTTCTGGATGTAAACTTGAGGAATACGAAAAAATTATAATTTTTGGAATCGTGGTATTGAAGTTATGGGATCCGGAACTTTTGTCACACACACACACACACAGACACACAGATACACATACATACAGACATCATCGTAAAAATGGTAAAATCGTATTATAGGGACCCTAAAACATGCTTATACACTAAAAACACATCACTTTTTGACCAAAGACAATACCTTCCTTACCTAAAGGTGAGGGAAGGTGTAAATAAATAATAGTATAAATAAAAGTTCCAGTCCGCCCCTAATATAAGTATATTTTTATTATTTTAATCGTGTATGCTTGTTTCAGGAAGCTACAAACATAACGGCAGATCTTCTAGAAATAGAATACTTCCTTGCAGAGTGTATAGCAGCCAAGGAAGCTTTTATTAATGAAACAATTCAGTATAAATTACAGTTAATTAATAATCTTTTTGGGTAAAAATATTTGTTACAATATTATTGTAATTATTCATTTGTCTTTATAATAAACTTGTACTTTATGACAATGCCGTCATGTAATTTGAAAACTATCGAAACAAATAATTTTAAATTAAGAAAGGCTGATAACACATTACAATTCGTTAATTGATTTGGCAGTGTTTCTCAGGTGGAAAAAGTATGTGTCATTTTCAAACCATAAACTTAAAAAGCGATTAAACAGGGAAGTATAAAATAAAATACAATGCAATTTCCTCAACCACCGAAGTCAGGATCGAAAGCAGTGACGCGTGGAATGGAAATGGCGTGGAGAAATTTAATACGGTATGGGCCTGATATTCAAGTGACCAATAGTCCGTCAAATATGCTCATTTCAGCGACGCGTGGGATTCAAATCTCCATCTGCCTGCGCCTCCGAATCCTTCTAGCGGAAAATAACGATCAACAACTCTAACTGCAATTTTAAATTGCGTTCGGAATTACGTTTCCGTGAGACGAGCAGATTTTTAGATCGTAAAAATAAAAGAATATGTGTTTACTGCTTATGGAATACGGAAATGTTATACATCATACATGTGTAATTCAATAATAAACTGCACGTGTTGATTTCTAATTTGATATGCAGGCTATGAATAAATACAACACAATTATTTCAATCAAGTAAAATAAGAAAAGATATAAATAGTGGAGTTAATTATGAATAAACATTAATATATTATGAGAGGGGGTTGTTTCTTGGCTGGGTTAATGATGAAAGTATAACAGTTTCTGGATATCAGCCACTTTATTCGTATAGGAGCTTGAAATCGTCACACACATACACACATATATATCCACACACACGCACACACACCCACACACACACACCCACCCGCCCACACACACACAGACATCATCGTAAAAATATTAAAATCGGATTGTAGGGACCATAACTAGAGTTTCACGGCTTGACTTGATATTTAAGTTACTTGACTTTACTTGACTTGAAATCAAGTCAAGCTCAAGTCAAGTAATAGTAGCCGAAATTCAAGTCAAGTCAAGTAGTTAAAATGTCAAGTACTTGAAAAGTCAAGTAGTTATTTTTCAGTTACTTGAAAAAATCAAGTAGTTATTTTAATTACCAGAAAAATTAAGAAGTTCTTCAAGATTACATTTCATTTTCATATACTTCCTTATGTTTTATAACAATATCAATAATACGAGTACCTATACCTTAAAATATAGACTTTTATTCATAAAAATAAATCATACATTCAAATTTAAAAATAAAATAAAAAGATTTAAAAATATAATATATATGGACTAAAAAACTATTTATAGTATATGGACCTTAAAAGGGAGCAAGTCGAATTTTAACCGGGCCGCCCCCTAGTGATTCCAAATAAATAAAAAAAAATTATACTGGCAATGATTCCGCTTAATTTTAATATTTGACCGTGCCTAAATGCACTTGATTTTACCCATTAAAATAACAATTGGTTTTGGCACATTTTGGAACTTTATTTTTCTCCGAGATATTAAGAGGTTTCAAAAATCCATTCATTATTGGAATATATACTAGAATGACCCGAGAATATGTGGACCAAATCTGAAGTCCCAATTATTATTCTTAATTCGAATGGAGTATAGCTTTTTGGGCTTTTGTGTGATCGTTTAACCATCTACAGTTACCTTAATAATAATGATTAGGACTTCAAATTTTGTCGACATATTCTCGGGTCATTCTAGTATATAGTTCAATATTGAGTGAATTTTTTAAACCTCTGCAGAAATTTTAACTTGCAGTAGTGTATCAGCACAGCATATGGCGCGCCACGCCGTACCATACACAGCTAGATTACGATTCTACTGATTCGTGCGTTTTCGTACATAATCGGTTCGTTATCAACTTGAATTTGCTTGAAATTGCTTGATCAAGTCAAGTAGTAACGATAGAAAATCAAGTCAAGTAATAAATTTTTGAAAAGCTTGATTTTCAAGTCAAGTCAAGTAATTTACAAAAATATCAAGCTACTTGACTTGATGAAACCCTACTTAAAACGTGCTTAATCATTAAAATCTGGATATGCGATTTTTAGCATGATTCCAATACTTCTCTTAGCGAGAGGTAAAAATTGGAGTGCAGTCTGAATTTACATTACGTTAACTTGGCCCTAATTTCAGCCAATCACAGAGTTCAAAACTGTGCCCTATTCTCTACAATACTGAATTGGTAAGGTGGAACAGAATATAAATTATTTACGCAGTCTTAACGTATAGTAAAATTTTTGAAAGATGTCCAATCAAGGTCGTCTACGAATTGTATGTATTCAGATTTTTACTCCGCCCATTATGACAAATTCAGTAGTGTCGTTTGCTTAGTTTTTATGAGGGTACGTAAGATACTACTGTTATTTTGTTATTATAAAAATATATTAGAGTAAAAGCATTCAAAAATAAGTCAACTGGTAAGTTTATAAACAAATGTAAAACCAACTATGTTAAAAATAAGATGACACAATGTCAGTGTCAGTGACTCTGAAAGAAAATAACGTTATTCGTACGGCTATGAATCATGGTAATGTATCTGAATTAATAAATAAACTTATGTTCCAGCGAAAGTATCATCAACAACGAGCATCGTTTTAAAGTGAAATGTCCTAACTTAGTCGAAACAATATAATTTTTGAAAGACATGCGTATTATATCCATCCTTATCGCACACTCTTATAGCCTTTGCAAAAGAAAGAGATAAATGCATGCCTATTTGTTAATTCGTTCGTGATACAGATGACCTTGATCGGACATCTTTTAAAAAAATTACTGTATGTTTGTAAACATCATAGATTTTAGTTTACGCGTAGACGAACATCTCTGTACTGAATCTATACCTATCAGCAAGCAAATATCTTATTTATTATTAATTAAAATATTTACTCTTATAGAAATATACGGGCCTTACAGGGATGCAAGAATAAATGCAAAGAAGAAAAATAAATAAATATTTTAGTATACCCTGAAACAATTCTATAAATTTTAATTTCAAGAACTTGGTAATATGCTTGAAATCTTCGTATGTACAATAACAATAATAAAACAGGAAGAATTACAAATCCCAAAACAAAAATGTTGCAACTACGTGAAGTTCTCTGTTGAACAGATATTTCCTTTAAGTATAATGATCGTGGAGTAGAACTACCCCCAAATGTGTAATTTGAAAGATGCTGTGCTGTACACGAATCGCACTGGCTGGCAATATTACGTCCCAAGTTTATTCGTCCCTTCTCCAAACATGTGGTTTCGTGTTACTGATGCTGCAAATAGAACGATTAAAGTTTAAAAAGGGTCCTTCAGTGTCACACGTTCGGAAACCCGTTGTTTTATAAATTTCGATTAGTTGAAATTCCATGTACCTAGCTGAAACACCTGCCTGTCGACAGTACATCCTATTTCAAAATTCAGAATTACATTAATAAGGTTTTAGCAATTGAGCAGCGTTCGTTTCTATTAATGTTACATTTACATATGTGTGGTACGACTAGTATGATAATGATTCATATATATGTTGTGCGTAAATGTTATTGAAATTTATTCATTAAAGTATATTATTAATTAAGAATAATACAACCTTTTTACCTCTCGCTAAGAGAGGTATTGCATTCATGCTAAAAATCGTATATCCAGATTTTATTGAATAAGCATGGTTTAAGGTCCCTACAATCCGATTTTAACATTTTTACGATGATGTCTGTGTGTGTGTGTGTGTGTGTGTGTGGATGTATGTGTGTGTGTGTGTGTGTGTGTGTATGTATGTAGGATGTTGGAAGGACGATAACTCAAAAACTATAAGACTTTAAATTTGTTTAACTACGTATTTCCCAATCGGACATTCATGGGAAGATCTGAAAAGGTTTTGGTAACAATTGGACAACCGGAAGTAGAAGATTCTTGAAAAAAAAATTTCTAAATAATATTTTTTGAAAACTTTTCTCGGTAATATTAAAGAAAATTAAATTCTCTATCTGATACATTTAAATATTTTCTTATATATTTTATAGATTTAGAAATAAAAGAAATATAATATATAAAATAATCTGTTATAATAAATTTTACAGCCGAAAGGATGGCATGGAAAATAGTTGAAAATTTTGTTTGTAACTGACAGATAAACGTCAGTGTCAGAAATCCGGAGCCGGAGATATTACTAAAGACTTTTTCTGGGAAGTACATATATTATATTATTTCTTAATGTATTAATAGTTAAATATTTAAAATTATAGGTATATAACATATATCCTTCAAAAATACTGTCAATCCTGACAATGAATTGGAAACATTTCGAAAAATTAGAAGAGGACAAAATTTCTTCATAAAATTAATTTAAAATTAAACAATCTAAATATAAGGAATAGATACATATATGTAAGTAGAAGTTTTGGTGTAGAGTGTAGATATACAAGAAATGTTAAATACAATAGGGTGTTTTGACAAGGAGATATAGGGGCTTAAGTCAGAATGATAGCTAGTAATTATGTATATAGATGTCAAGTATCAAATTCTCATTCTAAATTTAGTGATTTTTCAATTCCATGTGGTTTATTTTCCTCGACAAGTAAATTCCATACTCCTGGTGACAAATTAACTACGTGAATATAGAAAATCTTGGAATATTTAATGAAAAATTCTGACATTTATGTACATAATTATCATTCTAAAACGGGAACCCCACATCTGCCTGTCAAGGCCAACAATGTAACATGACTGGTCGGGCCCTATACTTATGTAACTAAAAAAGGAAGTGGCGAGAGGTATTGTGATGGCCACAACAGATTTTTTAGTTTAGATTCTGTTATATTTATTAAATTAACGACGTTTCGGCAATATACACTATTGCCTTCTTCAGGAATGTACATAAATAACAAAACAACAAATACAAATAAATAAATAACAAAACATTAGCAACATGTAACTAAGGTGACAATTACAACATATTTAAAATAGGAAGCCATGCACGACTAAGATCTAGACCGTCACAATGATTGAGATTAATACTCTTGGTTTTGTAAATCTCAATGGCTTCTCTAATTAACCTGTTGTTTAGGTGTGTAGGTCTCGCCAGTATTTTTGTATCTTCAAATTTTATATGGTGGAAATCTTCCAGGGCATGCTCCGCAACTGAAGATTTTTCTGGCTGGTTCAACCTGATCGAACGCTGGTGTTCATTCAATCTTGTAGAAATGGTTCTACCAGTCTGGCCAATGTAAACTTTTCCGCAGACACGCAGATTCTGGTAAATCCCTGATGACTGAAGAGGGATGACGTCTTTAACTTGTCTCAACATATGTCGAATTTTAATATATGGTGAATACGAAATCTTCATGTTCTTCTTACGAAGAATTCTACCAATCTTGGTTAATTAGAGAAGCCATTGAGATTTACAAAACCAAGAGTATTAATCTCAATCATTGTGACGGTCTAGATCTTAGTCGTGCATGGCTTCCTATTTTAAATATGTTGTAATTGTCACCTTAGTTACATGTTGCTAATGTTTTGTATTTTTAATTTGTACTTGTTGATTTGTTATTTATGTACATTCCTGAAGAAGGCAATAGTGTATATTGCCGAAACGTCGTTAATTTAATAAATATAACAGAATCTAAACTAAAAAATCTGATGTGGCCAGCACATAACCTCTCGCCGTATATTTTACCTGGCTGTATGCATAAAGCAAAGAATTTTTTTATAAATACAAATAATATATTCATATAAATCTATGACGTATAAACTTCTTTATTATTCAATAATAGCATGTCTCAACATGAAGATATTTTACCATAAATTATGTTACAATAAATTACAAAGTAGAGTTTACCATATATAAATATTAGGCTGGTAACAGCAATTTTCAATTCGAACAACGTTGTTTACTTTCTCTTCATATTCTTCTAGTAAAAACATTAATTTTGGGCGGTCTAAAATGTATATATGGATTGTGCATCTATTCTTACATATCTTCTTTTACATTTTATTTTTTCATACATGTTATATCTAAATAACACTAATTCCCTTTAATAAAGTGACGGATAGATTGCACTCCGATTATTCTTATATCGATGTGTAATTTTGTCAATATTTACAACTTACTTGAGAAGAATTTGATAGCTTTTTCGCAATTCAAAGTTACTCTAGTCTATAGTACTGGTGTACATTGTCCCATAATGTTTGAAACAAATTTAAGTCCTTCAACCTAGACTTGTCATCTCCATAATAGTCACAGATCAAGCATTAAGGGATTCTCCAAGTACATTTTTCTTTCATTACTCATTATTTCTGACACTGACATTTATCTGTCAGTTACAAATAATTTAAATTATCAACTATTTTTCATGGCATTCTTTCGGCTGTCAAATTTATTACAACAGATTATTTTATATATTATACTTCTTTTATCTCTAAATCTATGGAATATATAATAAAATATTTAAATGTATCAGATAGAGAATTTAATTTTCTTTAATATTACCACGAAAAATTTTCAAAAAATAATATTTAGAAGATTTTTTTTCAAGAATCTTCTACTTCCGGTTGTCCAATTATTACCAAAACCTTTTCAGATCTTCCCATGAATGTCCGATTGGGAAATACGTTGTTAAACAAATTTTAAGTCTTATAGTTTTTGAGTAACCGTCCTTCCAACATCCCACACACACACATCCACACACACACACACACACACACACACACACACACACACACAGACATCATCGTAAAAATGTTAAAATCGGATTGTAGGGACCTTAAAACGTGCTTATTCAATAAAATCTGGATATGCGATTTTTAGCATGAATGCAATACCTCTCTTAGCGAGAGGTAAAAAGGTTGTATTATTCTTAATAAAATATGAGTTCTGAAAGATTTTTTAATAATTTATATTATTAATATTTGTGATAGTGACAATTTCTTGTAATAATTAAATAATTATGGCTCAAGTGAATTACACAAATGAAGAAATGGTTGATATGATTTTAATATTCGGAGAATGTCAAAGAAATTCTGTTAGAGCACTTCAACTTTATATAGAGACTAGAGAGGTATCCTCACCGACGACAACCGAGAAGACAATATTTTAATGAAGTTGTTAATAAATTGAAAACATATGGATCATTTAAACTGAAAAATCGACGTGCAATTTTCAACAATTATGATAATCCCCTATTAGTAATATTAGTATTATTCAAAATTTATAGCAGAAGAATTAATACTTAAGTCCATTGTTACCTACGGACGAAGAAAGCATGGACAAAGTGTGTAGGAAGCAAGCCCCTTGGCCGTAGCCATAGCCGTTTCCTGAAGTAACAATTTGATCGGCGTTTGCAGGGTCATTTTGCTACAATAACCGTTAGCCTAGGCTAGGACATGTGCCGATGCGATACCGGCCGATTGTTATCCGATGCCGCCACTCTTGTAATGTAAATGGCCATTCGGGCCCATTGTCATGCTGGAGAATACTCCCTCGACAATACACGTCTAAATAATAATATTTTCCGGTCTACAATGAGAATTCTGATTAGAATACAACATCCATTTGAATAACACGTTATTTGTTGCAATGTTTGTTGAATTATGATAATATTAAGCGGAGAACTGCGCGCTTATTAATCTAATTATAAAATGCATTGGAACCATATAATTTGCTATGTTAAATTAATTCATCCGCTATAATATCCTTTGTACGAATTCTAATCATGGGTTTAGAGAATATATTTGTGAATTCTATTGTGCAATTATTTGCATTCTATTTAATCATTTCGAAAGTGAACTGTTTTAAATTAGAATTACCGGAAATTGATTGAAAATTCATGACTCTAATTAATGTTTCATATTATGTTTATGTTTATATTTTAAGGTTTAACTATTAACTAAATTTATACCAGCCAGGATGTTTAACCATTACAGTAAATATTCGTAATGGGGTTGTACAACATTTTCTATTTATACGTGCCGTCACCTTTAGGTAAAAAATCTGTTGTGGCCAGCACAATACCTCTCGCCACTTCCTTTTTTGGTTACATAAGTATAGGGCGCGAACAGTAATGTTACATTTTTGGGCTTGACAAGCAGATGTGTGGGCCCGTTTCAGAATGATAATTAGTAATTATGTACATAGATGTCAAATGTCAGAATTTTTCATTAAAAACTTCAAGATTTTCTAAATTTACGTAGTTAATTTATCACCAGGAGTTTAAAATTTACTTATCGTATGCCTTAGATCTTCAACATTTAATTCTGCTTCACATGGAATTGGAAAATCACTAAATTTAGAATGATAAATTATGATATTTGACATCTATATACATAATTACTAGCTATCATTCTGACATGGGCCCCATCTCTGCTTGTCAAGGCCAACAAAATCACATGACTGCTCGCGCCCTATTGTATTTAACATTTCTTGTATACCTACACTCTAGACCAAAAATTCTACTTATATATTTTAAATTCATTTTATGAAGAAATTTTGTCCTCTTCTAATTTTTTTAAATGTTTTCAATTCATTGTCAGGACTGACAGTATTTTTGAAGGATATTTGTAATATACCTATAATTTTAAATATTTAACTATTATAAAAAATCAATGGTGAGTTTTTAGTGATTAAGCAGGCTTTAGGGTCCATATAATAAGATTTTAGCATTTTTATGATGATGTCTGTATGTATGTATGTGCGTGTGTCTGTGTGTGTGTGTGTGTGTGGTGAAAGTTTCTGATCGCATAACTTCAATACCACGATTCCAAAAATTATAACTTTTTCGTATTTCTCAAGTTTATGGAAAATAATTTTTAAAAATTATTCCCTCTTTCTTTTGCTTTTCGTTCCCCTTAATGTAATTCAATAATATTTAAGAGCATTTTCTAAATGTAACATTTAATTTAAAATTTTCTCTTTATTTTGTGGTAAGTCGAAATTTATTTTATTATAATTATACATTGTTTGTAATTTGTTGTAATTTTATATAGCTGATGATGGACAAATTGTAATCCGAAACGTCCACTTTGTAATAATAAAGTAACATATTTATGGTCAACTTTTATTGGAACCTACGGCCTTCTACCTTTTTCAAAAATTATTTAAATTATAATGGAAACTGGAGGTCAAAATGAGTCCGTTGTGATCGTGAAAGGTTAAAAGTAAGCTGTTTACAAATTGCTTATAAATGTACTATCTATTCCATATTCGTATATGAATATGTTCTTTATAGCAGCAGAAAAGAGATATCATTATTGTTTGGCATGAAATACTTTGGTGGTTGGTAATAAAGTGGGTTTTGAAGTAGCTGGCATTGTAGCATGTTAACTAGAACGTGCAATAAATATATCTGGAGTTAAGTTTATGCGGCACAGTGGCCGGTTTTTGCAACATCCCGTATAAAAGTTCGCGAGCGTATGTTAGTGAGATTTATGAAGTCGCAACCGTGGAGACAAACGTTCGTTTTTATAATTTCTAGTTTTAAATTCCGTAGGCGTCGCTGTAGTCGCTGGTAGCGCCGTTCGCCGCTTTGTTTATTTAGCGCTGGTGTCGGTGTGAAGCCGCGACGCGCCGAACACGCAATAAAAGACTACGGAAGTCAACGCCAACTACGATGGCCGCACGCGGCGAATACAAATAAGAGTCGCCACCTACATTTTTCATATGCACTGCCGCCTTCATGGAGGCTCCCATACCAGCGAGAACGACGTCACTGCCTCCGCCTCCGGTTCGTTTACTGGCAATATTTCAGTCGTTACGATTTTCGGAACTAAATGTAAAAAGTGTTTTATTAACCCAGCGTCGTTACGCTTTTTCAATCTGGCAGGATTACAAACCAAAGAGATCCACTTTGTATGCAAACATCCTATGAGCATAGCACTTGATAATAAAACCTAATCAATTACACGCTGTGATACTCCCATTTCGCTTTATATTACTAAACGAAACGATTTCAATGCGATATATTCTCAAACAATTTTCCTACATTGGTTACAATATTTATTTTACGGAAAGAAAGAAATATATTTTTTATTTTATTACATGGGAACTGATAGCTAGCTTAGTGTTATTGATTCAGCCTGAACCGAGGACTAAACAAACATTTGAAGAATGACAACAGTCTTACTTCAAGTCGTGTGATAATTTATTAACTGTCGGTTTCAAATAGCAAAATGTTCATTATTAGATTCAGGATAATGTAAAACATAGATATTAAAGCTCTATACTACTTTTTTATATTCATAAATTTAAATTTGGTTCAACTAGTAACAGACTACTTTTGACATTAAATTAATACATTTTTCATTGGTTTATTAGGTAATACACATCAGGAGGTCTATTCTAATTCAGTTAGCGACTCGCTAAGCGTGTGATATCGCTACCCCACTAACATTCTGCAATGATGACGTAATGTCCCTACTACCGAAATGCGATGAAGATGTACTGTCCCTACCACTGAAATGCAATGATGACGCGGTATGACGTCAATCGCCATCGCTACGTTATTCGAAACCAAAGTAGCTGTCGCTACTTCTTTTAGACTCTCGCTAACTAAGAATTAAGTGTTTTGTTTTTAAACAATGGCTTTTCGTATTTTGTTGTGCGTACTGCTGAAATAAAGGAGAGAAGAGAAGAAGTTAGAATTGCATGAAGATTAATTTGGGATGAACATAATCCGTTCCAATTGCCCGAAACGGAATTTCTTGAAAATTTTAGACTGGGTAAAGAAGTTTCTTTGTACGTGGTAAATAATTTAAACCCACATTTAAATTATGGCAATTATAGAAATATAATTCCTGCCCATTTAAGAGTAAGTATTTGATTTATTCATAAAAGAAATATTAACCGCTCTCAGTGACTACCAATTTTGTCGCCCAAATAACTTTTTATTTATAATTTTTACCTCTCGCTAAGAGAGGTAATGGATTCATGCTAAAAATCGCATATCCAGATTTTATTGAATAAGCACGTTTTAAGGTCCATACAATCCGATTTTAACATTTTTACGATGATGTCTGTGTGTGTGTGTGTGTGTGTGGATGTGTGTGTGTGTGTGTGGATGTGTGTGTATGTGTGTGTGTGGGATGTTGGAAGGACGATTACTCAAAAACCATAAGACTTTATATTTGTTTAACTACGTATTTCCCAATCGGTCATTCATGGGAAGATCTGAAAAGGTTTTGGTAACAATTGGACAACCGGAAGTAGAAGATTCTTGAAAAAAAATCTTCTAAATATTATTTTTTGAAATTTTTTCTTGGTAATACTAAAGAAAATTAAATTCTCTGTCTGATACATTTAAATATTTTATTATATATTTTATAGATTTAGAGATAAAAGAAATATAATATATAAAATAATCTGTTATAATAAATTTTACAGCCGAAAGAATGCCATGGAAAATAGTTGAGAATTTAAATTGTTTGTAACTGACAGATAAATGTCAGTGTCAGAAATCCGGAGACATTACTGAAGACTTTTTCTGGGAAGTACATACATTATATTATTTCTTAATGTATTAATAGTTAAATATTTAACATTATAGGTATATTACACATATCCTTCAGAAATCCTGTTACTTCCGACAATGAATTGGAAACATCCCGAAATATTGGAAGAGAAGGACAAAATTTCTTCATAGAATGAATTTAAATTTAAAATAATCTAAATATATGGAATAGATGTAAGTAGAATTTTTGGTGTAAAGTGTAGGTATACAAGATATGTTAAATACATTAGCACGCGAGCAGTCATGTTACTGAACAAACAGATAATGGGGCCCATGTCAGATTTTCAAATTCCATGTGGTTTAATTTCCTCGACAAGTAAATTCCACACTCCTGGTTACAAATTAACTACGTGAATTTAGAAAATCTTGAAATTTTTAATGAAAAATTCTGACATTTGACATCTATGTACATAATTACTAATTATCATTCTAAAAACATCTGCTTGTTAAGACCAACAATGTAACATGACTGTTCGTGCTCTATACTTATGTAACAAAGAAAAGGAAGTGGCGAGAGGTATTGTGCTGGCCACAACAGATTTTTTTTTTTTTGGCATATTTGTAACTAAAACTGAGGGGCTCACAAATCATGGTATTTGGCATTGTGGTAGCGTTTCCGGTTTAACCAGAAGTGACATTAACTTTCATATTTCAAATCAAGTTCATCATCTGAATTTGAGAAAAATGAACTCAAAATGATTTTATTTTTCTCTAGTTTGGTTTGAACTGTCAATGTTGCCTTAAAGTAAACTTTCACTCCCATAAAGTTCCTCTGAGAGGACTTTATTTGAAAATACCTTTAGCGATAATTTTAATTTAAAATTTGTGTATATAGCAAAATATTCACTTTTAGATCAAACTTTAAAGTTAAAGTAACTTGACGCGCATTATGAAACTGGCCGTAAGAACTTTAAATAAAATACATTTTTTCTTTACTACTTATTATCAAAACTTAATCATTTCGTTGCTAGTACTCACACACACACGGAAAGAAGTCATCGTAAAAAATTTTGAATCCGCACCTTTTCATCAAAAATCTGGATATTCAATTTTTAGTACTTACTTAATAATATTTAAACATTTTGTTTCCATATTAAACGCCTTTATCACGGATTCTTGTGTTCCCTCTATATACTCGTATTTAATAATCTATGTCCTTGCAATACTAAAACATAAATTTCCATTTATGTCTATAGCTCTGAATAAATCGTTAGAAAAATAATCTAGAACATATTCACAGATTACAAAAAATACTTGGAAAAACAGATAATAATGTTGACAACATTGTAAGGAATCACCAATCTGCTTAATTGAAGATAAAAACCTTGGGCTTTGCTTTATTTAACGAAGATCACAAAATAAAAGCTGGAGATACGATATCGAAGACGACTGCACTGCATTTATTTAATGATGTAGGTTCGTTACTTGTTAGTCACAAGCAAAAGAAGGATTTCAGCCTAGGGGAAATTCAATCATATTGAGGCTTTCGCCATAAGGACTCAATTCTCCAGTAATTTTATTTACAGTCCAATTACTTTTAATTACATTATATTTTCAGATATATCGTGCATCCTAACGATCTCTTGAGAAATGAGTTGGAGTCATTTAAATGAAATATAATACTACTGCATTTTATGCAAAATTAAAAATGTATTTTATGCAAAGCAATATACAGGGTGTTTATTAAACATAGGGCAAAAATTGGACCATTCTAAGATGATTTTGTCCTTTGATGATTTTTGAAAAGCCGCTTTGTTTCGAAGATACAGGGCGAAAAAAAAATCGACAAAACCAATTTTGATATTTTTCAAATTATTAATCTAGTAACAGCAGGCAAGTTATGTGTCATATTTGTTGAGACGTTTGACTGTTTGACGTATTTTCTGTCTATAATACTTAAACTTTTGTTAGTGAAGTCCTCTTATCATGAATAGCTATACGAACGCCGAGATGACTGACATGCATTTCATTAATGACTTGCTGATGGCAATTCATTACAAGCTAGGCGGATTCTTGCATCGTAGCTAGAGGTAGTCATTTTCAACAGTACTTGTAGATTAAGAAACTTTACATGTAATTTTTGATATTAAATGTTGTTATTGTCGAAATTTTTTTTCGCCCTGTATCTTCGAAACAAAGCGGCTTTACAAAAATCATCAAAGGACAAAATCATCTTAGAATGGTCCAGGGAATAATCCCTTCAATTTTTGCCCTATGTTTAATAAACATCCTGTATATTGAAAGAATTGAATACAATTTATTTAATAAAAATTTATTCAAAACATATCTATAGGTAATATTTGATGATGAAAAACAATATATATTTGACAAAAGGGGCTCATAAGAATAGAGAGTGCAATTCTGAAGATTATTGAAAGATAAAAATCAAAATTTAATTAATTGAGAAAAAATCTGTTGTAGCCAGCACAATACCTTCCGTCAATCCTGTGTATTATGTACAAATTCCATACATAAATTTTCTTGCAAAAGATTCTAAATTTCCAGTAAAATTATTTCATAAATAAACTGAAAATTGCACTTGCCACTAACATCTTCTTGTATCTTTCTAAAAACTTGTAACACTAGAGTTATGTCCTCACCTATCTTTCCGTGTCTTCCCCAACATCTACTTCAACATCCTCATCTCTGCCACATTAATTTACTTTTTATTTATACTGGCATCTGTCAATTTGAATTATATGAATATATTAGTAGTTTCCATGTTTAGCATAGCTGGCTGATTTATAAAATTTAATTTCTTTAAAATTCTTTAACTCTATATCTATTGAATATGAAGTATAAAATGCAATCAAATCGTATAGAGAATAATATATCCTTTAAGTTATAATAACGTTAAATGCCAATAAATCCAATTTAACTGTTAAATCTTCAAATGAGGCTACTTCCGGTTCACCAATTATAACCAAAATCTATTCAGTTGTTCTTCTGGATGTAAACTTGAGAAATACGAAAAAAAATATAATTTTTGGAAACACACATACATGCATACAGATATCATCGTAAAAATGGTAAAAAACTCATTATTATTTTTTTTTGACCAAAGACAATACCTTCCTTACCTAAAGGTAACGGAAGGTAAAAAATGGCATTAATTTATGTTAGTTATTATTTGTTTCATATATTAACTACATAAAATGTTGAGAAATAAAACTGAAGTTGACCGAAAAAGTACTTTATTTTATGTTAGGCTAAAAATTTATGAATACCGCGTATTTTTTCGTATCATGCATTGTTATTAAACTTATCTATCAACATGCATATATTCTATAATTACTAAATTGGTCACATTCAAATATTATTCAAAATTTAATTTCAAAACCAAGATAATTTGTTTGAGGTTATAATATTAATCAAATGTAAATTGATGTATACATATATGTAATTTGAGTAACATTTTAATCCGCTTGATGATTGGAATCCACGAAGTGTTGGTTTATAAAGCTTCATTCACAGCTCCTAACATACTCGTAATCTTTGTCACAGTTTTTGTCGTAGTACGTTTCACTTGCTTACACCATTCACAGCTTCTAAACATATGTATAAGCTTTACTTTTACGTTTGTTCACGGGCTGTACAATAGTTATATATGAAACTATTTAGAAATGTATAAAAAATATTTTATTTCCTTCACAGAAATAAAATTTTCTGATTAAGAGCGAAAACATATTTTAATAATGTACATAATTAGATTAAGAATTTAGAATAAGATTTTTATTTTGCAACGCTTGCTGTGAATCTGCCATTATCGAAAACGCCAACTTATGGGTGGACTGGTTAATGGGATGTACCCACCAACGACGGTTAGATATTTTATTTTTCAAGTACATTGCTAGTACAAGTGCAATTGCTCTTCTCCTCACAATACCACAAAAAATAAATGATTTGAACTAGGCATGTTGACACCTTAAATGACATATATCTAACCTATATTTTATGGACTAAAAAGAGATAAAGCAAGTTTCTCTATCTTCGTCACACAAGACTATGACAACCGATAACGACAAAAGTTTGGAGTTTACAGTAAATTTTTTGAAAGATGTCCGATCAAGGGCACCTGTATCACGAACGAATTAACAAATAGGCATACATTTATCTCTTTCTTTTGCAAAGGCTGTAAGAGTGTGTGATAAGGATGGATATAACACGCTTGTCTTTCAAAAAATCATATTGTTTCGACTAAGTTAGGACATTCCATTTATAAACGATGCTCGTTGTTGATAATACTTTCGCTGTAGCGTAAGTATATTTATTAATTAAGATACATTACCTGGATTCATAGCCGTACCCCCTAACGTTATATTCTGTCAGAGTCACTGACACTGACATTGTGTCAGTATCTTATTTTTAACATATTTGGTTTTATATTTGCTTATAAACTTACTAGTTGACTTATTTTTGAATTTTGAATGTTTTTCCTGTAATATATATTTTTATAATAATAAAATAACAGTAGTATCTTACGTACCCTCATAAAAACTAAGCAAACGACACTACTGAATTTGTCATGATGGGCGGAGCAAAAATCTGAATTCATACAATTCGTAGACAACCTTGATCGGACATCTTTCAAAAATTTTACTGTACATACTTTCTAGACTACGATTATGACAAAGAGTGTGACAGTAGCTCTGAACGGTATGCCGTTGTTCCGTAAACCAAAGTATTCCAGGTTATGACGTGCGACACAGACAACGACTATGTACAGAGCTGTGAATGAAGCTTTATTGAGTGTAAATGAAGCTTAAGAATGATTGTCGAGTGGTGCGAACGCAGCCCTACTTTGATTTCCGTTCCGAGAGTCATATCCATGTATTTTCAGCACTCGAGGGGATGAATTCACAAATTTCGATTTAGCGGCGCTGCGCTCTGATAATTGTGTAAAAATGGGATTCAGTATCGGCGCGCGGGATCTGCAGCTTTATGGATGCACAAATTTACCCCCACCGCACGCCACTGCCGCCGGGGGCAGGGGCGGCAAACAAATGAAAGCGGAACGAGCGCGAGCGAATGTTTTGTGGGTATAATAGCAATTGCTGCAATTATTTTCCCCATACCAACTACTAAAAAATTCTAACTACATTTCATTTCATTGCAGTTATTTTTTATACTTAATTTTATTTACACGTGTTAAACAAAGTACGCTAATTTTGTTTGTTTCATTGTTACCTGATTCCAACATTAAAATAAATTACATATATTGCTGCATTTGTTTGCAATGTTCAAAATTTGTTTATTGTTGGAACAGTGATATAGTATTAGAAAAAGTTATATAAAAAAATATTTCGTATAGCACAGTAAAATATATTAAAAATCTGATGTGACCAACACAGTACCTCCCGCCATTTACCTATGTATATAATTTTTATATTACTTTATAAATTTATCCATACAATATATAGAAAAAGTATTAAAGCAAACTTGTAGAAAATGGAATAATCTTTAATTTATATAATAACAAATTGAGAAAAAATTACATTTAAAGGAATTTTTGAAGAAAAACTATCTTGAGCTTCAAGTAAACTGCCATTTCCGGTTATCCGATTGCCACCAAAATCGAATCAGATATTTCCATATTAGAATAAGGTAGAAATACATGGTTTCAAAACTTTTTGAATGATAGTATTTGAGTTAGAGCGTATACAGGATCCACACACACACACACACACACACACACACACACACACACACACACATACATACATACATACATACATACATACATACATACGTACACACAGATATCATCGTGAAAATGTTAAAAATGAATTATAGGGACCTTAAAACGTGGTCATTTACCAAAATCTCGATATGCAATTTTTAGCACGATCCCTATACCTCCCTTACCAAGGGTAGCGGGAGGTAAAAAGTACTACACATTTGTTTTACAAAACCTCTTATTATTTTACATTTATGAATATAAATTTTGCGCATAATATATTCGAAAATGCATCCTATACTTAATTTCACGTAAGAAAAAGCCGACCGTTTTTACATGGATTAAATATTTAATTTAAATTCCTGAAACCAAACTTTGTCAATAATAAATATTATCTGTAAAAATGTACAAGAACTGACTATTGAAAATTACAACAAAACATGGTTAAATATCGCTTAATTCTGTAGATTTTACTCAGAGATGAAAACGTAACGATACCCGATAACGTTATAATAACGTTTTATTGAAAAGTTTCCGGAATCCTAAGTAGGCCTTGGTTTTTGCAAAACAATCTTATGTCGTAGTTTTGTTTAACTCTTCATATATAAACTATCAAGAAATTTCGGTACTATCTGTGAATCTGTCTAATAGTGAAAAGCGTCTGTATAGGATCTTTTGCAAAAAATATGTATGGAATTTATATATAATACACAGTATTGACGGAAGGTAGTGTGCTGGTCACGTTAGTTTTATTTTATTGAACGTATTTACTGGTGATTAAATTAATTATCCATATTTTAATTAAATTCGGACTTGAAGGTATTATGTCGTAGCAACTGAATGTTAAACGACTTATTTCTAATACGCAGATTTAAATTTACAGAATTTCTACCTACATAAACAGAAATTTGATTTTACTTTGAAAAACTAATCCATTAATAATTGAATGTATAAATTCTACTTTATTTTAGGAGATAGGTAGTACCCAGTGGCGAAATTTATGCAATTATAGTGGGGGGGGGGGCAATGTCGGACTTCGGAGTCTTTATATCAATTTTAGGAGGCAAATGCCCACCTTGCCACCCTCAAGTGGTTACAGTTTCGTAAACACAAATAACATTTCGTCTTATTTATTCAAATCAGCTTTCAAAATAGTGGTCACTTTAATAAATTAATAAAATATATCAATAATAGTTATTTAAATACATCTATGTCTCACAAAAGTATTATGCACTGTTTATTGCTAGGATACGGTGTATATAAACATATCCATTATGCCCCGGTTGTCTTGGATATGTTTATATACACCGTACCCGATCCTCGATGTTGATGTTTTAAAAATAAATAAACGTTGATAATAAATAAAACAATTAAACAACATCCTCAGCAACGCCAAAATTTGAGCATTATTGTTATCAAATTTATTATCAATTAAAACTTGTTTCAGATATTCTATATATTCTATAAAATCTTGTATGCACCACGAGCGTTACTAGATGATAATGCCCATCGGACGACATCTATATCCTCGTCGCCCTCCTGGCATTATGATCATAGTAACGCCCTTGGTACATAAAATACTATTATGGAATGAATGTGAGTCTTTTTACAGCGTGAAATTTGTTTGGCAAGATCACAAAGATGAATTACATGAATGAGAAAAAGAAACGTTAATTCTAATATATTTTTTTACATTCATTTCTTAAATCATTTTTAGGTTATCTATTTTAAAATCGTGTATCAATAATAACCTACTTTAACGACAACTTCAAAACGATATAATTATTTTACACTTACCTTTACTGTTGAGCTTCTGGCATGAGACATCGGTATACTTATGAATGTAAATTCACCCACACACTACACCACTACAGTTACAGACACATGTATTTATAAATGAAATAAGTATTTCACACCACGACCATGTCCTCACTACGTAAATTTCACTACTACTGCTACTAAACTAAATTGAAAACTGAATAGTGTTTTATACATATTTATTTTTACGTTGAAACAAGTTGAGTAACGTTCGGTTTGAACTTGACTGTTAGTCATTGTTCATTTTAATAATTATTGATAGTAGTGCGTGAATCTTTACTGTGAAAAGACATAAGTTTTATTTATTAAAAAAGAACATTATATTTTAGTGTATCAAATTTTAAATTGTGTTTTACTGAAATACAGTTACCATTTACATTCTACAATGTGAGTAGCAAAATTAATATTATTCCATGAAATTCTATCTGTTACATATTTGTGAATATTGATTCAAATTATTATTTTATATTTAGTAATAGTGAAATTGCTCCCAAAGTTATATTTTATTAATTAAAAAGCATCGAGTTTCATATTAAATGGAGTTGCAAATAGTCAACGAATCATGTGAAATGAATAATATGAATATTATATCTACATGAAAATAACACTGTATATGATATTGGTATTAGTATTTTAATCAGACGTGCATATAAAAAGAAAAACTATAATTTTAATCATAATACATATATATAAGAATAAATTATTTATTCAATATTAATAAAGCATATTCCATGTTAATATGAAATTTGCCAAGTAAGATTAGGTAGCGTACTGATTTTAATTTAATTGTAATCTCTGTTTCTATAAATACTGCACTACTACACTAAAAATTTTGAAAGATGTCCGATCAGGGTCATCTACGAATTGTATGAATTCAGAAGTGTCGTTTGCTTAAATTTTATGAAGGTACATAAGATACTACTGTTATTTTATTATTATAAAAATATATGTTACAATAAAAGCATTCAAAATTAAAAATAAGTTTATTAGCAAATATAAAACCAAATATGTGAAAATAAGATACTGACACAATGTCACTGTCAGTGACACTAACAGAAAATAACGTTAATCGTACGACTATGAATCAAGGTAATGTATCTGAATTAATAAATAAACTTAGGTTACAGCGAAAGGATTATCAACAACAAGCATCGTTTTAAAGTGGAATGTCCAAACTTAGTCGAAATAATATGAATTTTTGAAAGACAAGCGTGTTATATCCATCCTTATCGCACACTCTTATAGCCTTTGCAAAGGAGAGAATAAATGTATGCTAATTTGTTAATTCGTTCATGATGCAGATGACCTTTAAAAAAAATACTATACATTTATATAACCTGTAAAAGTGTTCCTTGTACGTAAGTTTGATTATCCCTGAATCCATTTTGACTAATTTCGTCGTGACGTCTGTACGTACGTATCTCACATAACTCAAAAACGGTAAGCCGTAGAAAGTTGAAATTTTGTATTTAGGACTCCTATAACATCTAGTTGTGCACCTCCCTTTCTGGTTATTACACAATCTCCAGAAGTGGCACTGTACATGAAGCCTATAATAGATTTTAATGAAAAACTGATTTAAAATATAATCCAAAACTTTTCAAATTTGGTATACAAGACTTTTATGTCAATCGAAATAACATAATAGATTTTGGTTAAAATAGGCTAACCGGAAGTGGTACATTACTTGAAGTTGTTAACAGTTTTTCTTGAATAAAATGATTTTATTTTGATTTTAGAAATAAATGCTTCAAATAAAAGTATTAGAGAATTAATTTCTGCGTCTAGCACATCAAGTATTATTAAATTAGCCCTTTGTATACGCGAGATATGTAAATTTAAAAATTATATACTTTTTGTTTTTGTAATAAAGCTTGCTATGGATTAGGACAAAAAATAAAAATAAAATGTTCATGTCAAATTACGTTAAATATGTGCAATTTTATGATTCGTACAATAACTAATATTATATTTTTATTGTGAAATTGGTCATATTCATTGTTGTAATCAAATATTTCTTTGTTGTAATCAAATATTTCTTTGTTGTAATCAAAACTTTCTTTAAAAAGAACCGGGTTAGATTAATGTTAATTTAAAAATGATAGTAGTAAATGAATTATTTTTTGTTCTATATCAAAATATTTCTCGGGCTTGGCTTAAGCCTGTCAATATTTTGTAATTTAATTATTAAAAAAATATGTACAGTTTAATAATCGTACAAGGAAGTCGTGTGGTGTCCACCCATATCAGATTTTTATAAATGCATAATATTGAAGCTTGCACTGATTCTGGTCTTGTGGGGTCTATAAATCTGTAAGTATATCTCACCTGCTGCAGCGGTCGTATTTCAGGCCTCGATGCGGTATAAATTCTAATTGTGGGGAGCGACACGTACTCCGTATCCCCAAATAGGATAAACCCGGGGCTTAAGCTTGCGCCGCACAAAGCCAACACGTATAAATCCTCATATTCGGCTCCATGCGCACAAGCGTGTTCGGCCTGTCAAATTCCCCATACGAATTCTTCATTATCAACAGATTGCCTCTCAAAAGATTTCTTTCTTTTGGCCAATAGTGAACAGATAGATTATAATTATTGTTTCTAAAAGTTCGAAAGAATTAATAACAAAAATATCAAAAAGATTATTGTTGATTTACTAATTTCATTTTAAAAAATCTGATGTGGCCAGCACAATACCTTCCGTCAATCTTGTGTATTATGTACAAATTCCATACATAAATTTTCTTGCAAAAGATTCTAAATTTCTAGTATTATTATTTCATGCAAAAGGCACTTGACACTGACATCTTCTTCTTCTTTAGCTTTCCCATTCGTTAGGGGTCGCTATTTTTTATTTTCTTCTTCCATTCATTTCTGTTTTGCGGGTCATCCTCACGTCAAAATTTTTCATTCAAAATTTCATTTCTCGGTATTTTATGATTCCTTTTCTCGGCCACTGAATTCCACACCCCTGATAATAAATAAACCGCATGAAATAAGAAAACCATTAAATTTTGAATGAAAAATTATGACGTAATTAATAGCTGTCATATTTTTTTTTGCAAAAAATCCTATATTTCCAGTTAAATTATTTCATAAACAAACTATGCGAATTGCACTTGACACTAACATCTTTTTCTTCTCTAATTTTTCCCATTCGTTAGGGGGTCGCTATTTTTTATTTTCTTCTTCCACTAATTTTTGTTTTGTGTGTCGTCCTCATTCAGTTCCTTTTCTCTCTTTTCATCTCATATTTGGTCTTCCTATGTTTCTTCCACCTTCTGTTATAAGCTATTCATTCTTCCAATATACTCATCTCTCCTCATGACATGTTCAAACCAATGTAATCGTCTCTCTTAGGGTACTTCCGGTTAACCAATTATAACCAAAATCTAATCAAGTCTGCATATAGTTGTAAGGAAGAGGAATACTAATTTAAAAGAATTCAGTTCTCCATTAAACCGTGCTTCGCAATCACTATTAACAAATCTCAAGGCCAGACCCTTAAAATAGGAGGAGTGGTTCTGCGAGGAGATTGTTTCTCCCACGGGCAACTGTACGTCTCGTGTTCTAGAGTCAGCGAAAGCTCCAATCTGTACATTCTGGCACCAAACTCTACCACCACCAACATTGTTAACAAGTAGGTTCGCTTTACTTCGACAATCTTATGTCCTAACACTATTCATAATATTCACGTAAATTTTTAAATTCTAAAGTTTAGACGGACGAAATCGCGGGTACAGCTATACTCTGTTTTTAAACTATAGACAGTAACTAGAAATTCTAGTGAGAAAATCAAAGCCTGTGATTGGCTGCGGCGCCATTTCGTGAAGCCGCATTTAACCAGACGAAATTTCAAGTTAACCTTCAAACGTAATTGAAACATCAAACTCTCAGTAGTTGTCAAATCACTTGTTGAATTTGCACGTGCTTTTTGTTTCATTTCTCTTTTTGTGATATTTCACGATTAAAAACAGTTGTTTTCAGAACTACTAGTTTTTCATTAACGCTGTGTATTTTTATATTATCATTTATCACGCTTTCTTTTTCTTTGTGACTTTCATTTTACAAGTTCAGTATTTTTGATTCAGCATAATTTTGAGAAGATGAGTTGTCCAAGCTCAAGTGCAATACTATAGGTAATATTTGATTCTGATATTCCACAGTTTTTGCAACATTATCTACTTTCTCAGGAAATTTGGATGACGAAGATAATTTTTATTAATAATTAATAATATTTTGTATGTCCAATTTTAAACGCATATTATGACACTGTATGTACATTAGAAAATTATATGTATTGAAGTATAAATATATTAATAATGACAATATAGTGAATAATTGTTTTTGTTTATTTTTTGTATTTTATAGGTTTTTTTAAGTATCCTTAAAAGCCCTAAAAAGGCGAAATTGATCGGTTAGGTGTATTTAATAAATATTTATTTATTTATATGTGATGCAATGCATAAAACTAAGAGTTATAGTTTGGTTCACGAAAGATGACAATTCAAGGTCATTTATAAACTGTATGATATAATATTACTAGCAGATAACTTCACTGCATTTCGTATACATAGACGTGCAACATGAAATATTTATGGATACATTTGAACTGAAAAAGATAAGTACAATTTATTTGAAAATTATGTTTCTTTTTAAATAATGCCGTTCTCAAAGATTTATGCTCTTCACGTATGTATTTGCAAAACCCAAAAACATTGACTTGACAAAAACCATGGAATAATACTTTGATTTAAATGTCAACGTCACTGGGTAACTATTAGAACAGAGGGCAGTGCAGTACATAATTAGATATCTGTAACTCTACGACATACGTCATTATTATTTGTAATGTGTTGGAAAGTAATGTCATCATTTATGTATATCTGTCACACAACAAACTGTATAGACATACGTCAAATAATCTTTCTCATTCTAACATAAAATGTTGCTAAGTTGCTACTGTATAAAGTGCTGTGTATTCTTTCTTCAAACAAGTGACCATGAATTGTCATCTTTCGCGAACCAAAGTATAACAGTATTTTTAAAAATATATAAATTTTTCATCAAGGAATTACAAAAAAATAATGCAATAAATATAACCTGGAAAGTATAAATGCTGACGTGACCTTCATTTTAACATTTCAATTCCCCCGCCAAATAAATCTAGTAACTTATTTTGGTAATTTCTAGCGTTGTAAATATGTGACTTCGTCTAGTGCTGTCTATAGTATAAAAACAGTAGTAAGTAAATAATCTTAGTGTTAAGTGTTTAGTATAATCTTTAATTAGTATTTATATTTGTTTATTCATTGTGTTATTATTTTTTTCTTAATTATTTATCATTTAATAAACTTTTAATTATAATTATTAATATATATCTGAGTTTTACACTTCACTCAAAAAATAATCGTTATGATATAAATAGATCTAACGAGTCATGTAAATAACATATACTCGTAGAACTAAAAACCGGAGCTAAGAGAATAAAGTAGGTAATCCCCAAATCTCAGCTAACAAAAACGGGTGAATATCACTCGGGTCCTCGTGTATGTGGTTAGAAAATTCACACCTGTCTAATCCGTTAAGAGGGAATGAGGGCGGGTATCGGGCAAGAATATGAGGTTCGGGCGGTCGGCATCGTGATCTACAGCCGTCGCGGGGATTCCCGAATTAGCTGGTTATCCCGAACACGGACTGCTAATGGACACTAGGGACCATCGACAAAAACATTTAAATACTTGAGGAGCGAAAAACACCGCGGAATTCGGTCTCTCCCTTTTCGCGCACATATTAAATAAAACCGTTATCTTCATTAATGAAGAAGCATTCGAGGAGATTGACTGCTTTTGAAATTAATTATAATTGCTGCGTGTACGTTAGTATGTTATCGTCCAGAAACATTTTCTAGGGACTTTTATGGTTATTTTGGCATTATACTGTTCTGGTGAAATGTACCCGAGGTGCATTCCCAAGACGAAATAGCTATTTGTGTATTAAGAGCGCAAAATAGGACATTGTCGATTTGCGCTCGAAACACACAAGATTTTTTCTACAGGCACCACAGTGGAGTCCACCACCATAAAAAAATAAAATGTACACTTTGTACTTACACTACTAAATTAATAAGGATTAATATAAAGAAAAAACGTCTTTTATATTTAATTTTAATTAATCGTTATTTCCTATTCTTCTTGACCTATTGCTTCAATCTAATGTAAACATGTTATACTTTCGTTTTTGTAAATGAATGCCCTATTTTATTTTCACAATAGTGCGGCATTTTTTTTCTTGGTTATGTAATATACTGACAGAGCAGTTATATCAGATTTATTTGTAAAGGTGGTAAATGTGTCACTACAGTGCCATTAGTTCCTGCCTAAACGTTTCCATCAAGAATGTAGACAAGTGACATTTCTCAACATTGTATAGTTAGAAATTTAGACATCGAGCGTTTTTTCTACTTTGTCGCGCTAGAGCGGCAAAGTGACATTTTGCGTTGACAAAAGAGAGCACAAATGGCTACTTTCTATGTAGACTGTAGAAAAACAATGTTTTCCGTTCTTCAAAGACGGCAATAACTTGCCAGCCACAAAGAATAGCTACTAATTCTACTGTAGAAGAAACGAAAATTGTTTTTGAACATTAGAGGTAGATGAAAATATAAAGCAACTCCTGTTCGAATTTATTAAATTTCTAAATCACAATTCTTGTTACCACTTCTGCGGAGAGATCTTATGAAGGAGGAACACTTAAATTTGACAATCTAAAAAAGACGCTAGTTTATTTAGACAATAAATTAAATTCATTAAATAAATTTATCAAGAAGTTGACACAAAAATCACACGTCCAGAAATTACTTTCAGAGTTCTCATATTTAAAATCAAAATACTTACTCGCAAAAGTGCAGTTTCATAAATGCAACGTATTGATTTTTGTATCAAAATTTCAGTATTAAAACTGATATTTATGTTAAATTAGCTAACAATTCTATTTTGTTATCAATCATCAAATAGGTACGCAAATTATATTTATGTAACATATATAATTGATTCGAAATATTTAATTACATTATTTAGTTTACAAATTTTCTATCACGAATAAATTATCATTGGTGAAATTTAAATTTTTCACAATTTTAAATTTAATAAATGCACAAATTCTTTCTTTAGGTACGTTGTGGAATGAGTTTCAAATAGGATTGCTTAACATCAGGCAATAAATAAGGTTTTGAGTGCTAAAAACCTTTCAGAATATAATGTAGTTAGTACTAAATTGTACATAAAGTGATATTTATATTTACATGTACTTTACACAATGGATATTATATGATAAAGATTATTATATTCTATTTTAAACCCGGTTTTACAATCGTTTCAAAGATATAAGCTATGTCTGGTTGGGCATTCTGAGTGACGGGCTGATAAGACCAGCTTTTTTTATCGAATCGACTAACAGGATCAGCATATCTCGACTTCTTGCTTAATACTTTACCCGGATTGTTAGAGAATGTGCCCATTAACGACAGGTTTGAAATGTGGCTAATGCACGATGGAGCTCCACCGCATTATTCTGTTATGATTATAGGGAACACTTAAATCAAAGGTGCAACAGAAGATGGATAGGACGAGGAGGCACAATGGCATAGCCTCCCAGATCTCCTGACTTAATGCGATGGGGATTTGTTTTTACTGTTAATCACAGCAAACTTGATTCCATATGTAGTAACTAGTTTTTACCTTCCGTCACCTATAGGTAAGGAAGGTATTGTCTTTGGTCAAAAAATTCGGTGGTGAGTTTTCATTGAATAAGCACGTTTTAGGGTCTTTACAATACGATTTTACTATTTTTACGATGATGTCTGTATGTGTGTGTGTGTGTTCGTGTGTGCGTGTGTATGTGTGTGTGTGTGTGTATGTGGACCGCCGTTTCGTGCACGATATCTCCACTACTAGAATTCCAAAAATTACAATTTTGCGTATTCCTCTTCCTTACAACCATATGCAGACTTGATTAGATTTTGGTTACAATTGGTCAACCGGAAGTACCCTCATTTGAAGATTTTAACAGTTTTTCTTGAAAAACTCAGTTAAATGTTATTATAACTTAAAGAATATATTATTCTCTATACGATTTGATTGCATTTCATATTTCATATTCAACAGATATAGAGTTAAAGAATTTTAAAGATAATAAATTTTATAATTCAGCCAGCTATGCTAACTTAACCATGGAAACTGCTAATATATTCAGGTAATTCAAATTGACAGATGTCAGTATCAATAAATAGTAAATGTATGAAAGAGCAAGGGAAATAACTGTAGTGTTGAACGTTTCTAGAAAGATATAAGAGAGAAGATTACATTGGTTTGAACATGTCATGAGGAGAGATGAGTATATTGGAAGAATACAGAAGGTGGAAAAAACATAGAAAGACCAAATATAAGATGAAAGAAGAGAAAAGGAACTGAGTGAAGACGACACGCAAAATAAAAATTAGTAGAAAAAGAAAATAAAAAATAGCGATCCCCTAACGAATGTAAAAAACTAAAGAAGAAGATGTTAGTGACAAATGCAATTCGCATAGATTTATTAAATAATTTAACTGGAAATATAGGATCTTTTATGTGTAGGGCGCGTGCAGTGACGTGACTTTACTGACTTTGGCAAGCAGATACGAATATGGACTATAGTGTCAAAATGACAGCTAACAATTACGTCCATAACTGACAAATGTCATAATTTTTCATTCAAAATTTCATGATTTTCTTATTTCATGTGGTTTATTTATTATCAGGGGTGTGAAATTCAGTTGCCGAGAAAAGGAATCATAAAATACCAAAAAATGAAATTTTGAAGAAAAATTTTGACATGAGGATGACCCGCAAAACAAATGAATGGAAGAAAAAAATAAAAATTAGCGACCCGTAACGAACGGGAAAAGCTAAAGAAGAAGAAAATGTCAGTGTCAAGTGCCATTTGCATGAAATAATATTACTGGAAATTTAGAATCTTTTGCAAGAAAATTTATGTAGGTATGGAATTTGTACATAATACACAGGATTGACGGAAGGTATTGTACTGGCCACAACAGATTTTTTTATAATAGCTCATATATTTGAAACGGTTAGTTTGCGGACTCATGGTTATTCGATTTTTACATCTCGCTAAGAGAGGTATTGCATTCATGCTAAAAATCGCATATCCAGATTTTATTGAATAAGCACGTTTTAAGGTCCCTACAATCCGATTTTAACATTTTTACGATGATGTCTGTGTGTGTGTGGATGTGTGTGTGTGTGTGTGTGTGTATGTGTGTATGTGTGTGGGATGTTGGAAGGACGGTTACTCAAAAACTATAAGACTTAAAATTTGTTTAACAACGTATTTCCCAATCGGACATTCATGGGAAGATCTGAAAAGGTTTTGGTAATAATTGGACAACCGGAAGTAGAAGATTCTTGAAAAAAAATCTTCTAAATATTATTTTTTGAAAATTTTTCGTGGTAATATTAAAGGAAATTAAATTCTCTATCTGATACATTTAAATATTTTATTATATATTCCATAGATTTAGAGATAAGAGAAGTATAATATATAAAATAATCTGTTGTAATAAATTTGACAGCCGAAAGAATGCCATGAAAAATAGTTGCAAATTTAAATTATTTGTAACTGACAGATAAATGTCAGTGTCAGAAATAATGAGTAATGAATTAAAAATGTACTTGGAGAATCCCTTAGTTCTTGATCTGTGACTATAATGGAGCTAGGTTGAAGGACTTAAATTTGTTTCAAACATTATGGGACAATGTACACCAGTACTATAGACTAGAGTAACTTTGAATTGCGAAAAAGCTATCAAATTCTTCTCAAGTAAGTTGTAAATATTGACAAAATTACACATCGATATAAGAATAATCGGAGTGCAATCTATCCGTCACTTTAATAAATGGAATTAGTGTTATTTAGATATAACATGTATGAAAAAATAAAATGTAAAAGAAGATATGTAAGAATAGATGCACAATCCAGATATATACATTTTAGACCGCCCAAATTTAATGTTTTTACTAGAAGAATATGAAGAGAAAGTAAACAACGTTGTTCGAATTGAAAATTGCAGTTACCAGCCTAATATTTATATATGGTAAACTCTACTTTGTAATTTATTGTAACATAATTTATGGTAAAATATATTTATGTTGAGACATGCTATTATTGAATAATAAAGAAGTTTATACGTCATAGATTTATATGAATATATTATTTGTATTTATAAAAATATTCTTTGCTTTATGCATACAGCCAGGTAAAATATACGGCGAGAGGTTATGTGCTGGCCACATCAGATTTTTTTATAATAGCTCATATATTTGAAACGGTTAGTTTGCGGACTCATGCTTATTGGATTTTTTTTACTTATTTTAGTCTATACTATACGCTCTTAAAATATCCGAACACCTTTTTAACACCGTATTTAATAGGGCTTTGTGGAAAGTATTTCAAGGAATGAATCACCTATTTTATAGAACATACATATACAAAATTCATTTGATTCTGCTGATAAATAGCGCTAATATGTTTATGAACATTCTGTAATTAACATGAACGTGCATATTGCTTTTTTAGTAAAAGACGCATTACAGGTGGGCGATGGTATCGCAATTCTATAGAGCAGCACGTTTAGTCCATTATCGGCCGATACAATCTCTCATTTTTATTTTAATGGCATATTGGAAACATTATTCACCGCAGGGTGGGAAATAAAAATGTGATTTTCGTTTATTTTGCCCTCTCACGTTCGGTTATATGTATCTGAATTCTAATTCATTCTATGTAAATATTTATTGGAAATTTTGTCGAAAAATACGAGCGACCAAACGTTTGTAAATGGCATTTAAATTTATTCGAAATTTTAACTAAGTTCTCCTCAGTGATATGTCAGTCTCCGTTGACGCAGTAATTTTTGTTGATATTAGCAAAATTTTCTCATTTTTATGGATTTTTCACTCATTAATATTTATACATGTCGCGAATGTAACTGGAACCATCCTCTTCATAACTTATTTTACTTTTTAAGAATCACGTTCGTTAATTTAGTCCATCAGAAGTCTTTAAAAAAAAAGATAATGTCATAAATAAAGTGCCAAGTAAATAAATATTTCATATTTAAGATAGATAAAAGATAGTGGGTGGGATTCAATGGATTGTATAAAGATTACGAGCTATATGAAAGC
Organism: Harpalus rufipes; assembly: GCA_951394225.1. NCBI lineage: Eukaryota > Metazoa > Arthropoda > Insecta > Coleoptera > Carabidae > Harpalus > Harpalus rufipes. Next base: position 7,272,753 of record OX596274.1, read on the forward strand.
TTATGCTTCTTCGTGTATAAATATATTGAAATAAACAAACTCACTAGATTCTGAATTAAGCTTCGTATTTTCCAATAGTTATAAAACTAAATCTTGGCCAAAGTCGCCACAACATTTAACTAAGTACAATTTTTTGATTAAAAAAAATCAGTTGTTGCCAGCACAATACCTCTCGCCATTTTCATTTTATGTTGCATAGGACGCGAGCAGTCATGTGACTTTGTTGGCCTTGGAAGCAAATATAGTGGCCCGTGTTAGAATGACAGCTGTTAATAATGTACTTAGGTGTCAAGTATCATAATTTTTCATTCAAAACATCATGATTTTCTAAATCCATTTGAGTATTTTCCTCGGCAAGTATATTCCATACTATTGATGACAAATATATTTTGAAATTTTGAATTAAAAATTATGACATAATTGAGACATCTATGTAAATAATTACTAGCCGTCATTCTGACACGGATCCTCATATCCGCTATAGCCAAGGCCAACTACGTCATCTACGAATTGTATGAATTCAGATTTTTGCTCCGCCCATTCTGACAAATTCAGTAGTGTCGTTTGCTTAGTTTTTGTGAGGGTACATAAGATACTACGGTTATTTTATTATTATAAAAATATATGTAACAATAACAGCATTCAAATCAACTGGTAAGTTTAATAGCAAATGTAAAACCAAATATGTGAAAAATAAGATAATGACACAATGTCAGTGTGACACTGACAGAAAATAACGTTATTCGTACGGCTATGAATCAAGGTAATGTATCTGAATTAATATATAAACTAACGTTACAGCGAAAGTATTATCAACAACGAGCATCGTTTTAAAATGGAATGTCCTAACTTAGTAGAAACAATATGAATTTTTGAAAGATACATTTAAAGCCTTTGTACAGGAGGGGGATAAATGTATACCAATTTGTTAATTCGTTTATGATTATATTAATACCTAGTATAACCCAAACGTAATTCAGCACATAGAGTAAATTTACTGAAAGAAAACAAATTTAACACTTACACAGAGATCATTCTCCATCGCTGTCAGTGGGAGACAAGACAATGTCGGAATGGTTGTAACTCAGTTGTGCGGACGTCAGGCAGCCAGCTGGAAAGCGGGATCCACGATCCAGGCAGCTTCAGCGATCTCGCGCGTGACGCGTGATACATCACCACGTAAACCGCGCGTGATGCCCGGATATTATCATAAACACGCTCGCGGTGACACGTGCAACGGATCATAGATCTGCGGATCCGTGGGAAGGATATGCGTTATAGATTACTCCTACCTGTCTGCGTCCTACATGAAAGAGGTGTTTTCTTAAAAAACTATCTACTACAAAATAAGGTTACTTTTATGTACCTACTACCTATTCGTATATAGAGAGACAATTTAAAAATATTATTTCGATTAAAAAAATTCCTTCACATCTGACTATAAAAAAATGACAAGAGACAAGAATAGAACACATATTTGAAAAATAAAAATCTGATGTGGCCAGCACACTACCTTCCGTCAATTCATTGTATTATCTTTGAATATATAATATAATACAAAAACGGCAACGTAATGTATTTAGATTAAATATTTCGAGAGAAGGTGCCATCTATTCCTCCGTATACGAATTATTTCTGAGTTAGTTCAAAAAATATATAATAGGTGGATGTTGCACAGTGTTGCCACGTAGCTAGAACAACAAGATAAGATTTTAAAAAGGTTTTTAAGTTTGCTACTTTAAAACAAGTATACATGTACATTGAAGATTCAAAATATATTATCTGGTTATTATGAAACAATATTTTTGAATTATTGAATACCTCTAACAAATATTATTTGGCAATGCTGTCAGCACGATTTATCGTAGTGCACAGTTTTGTGATAGGAGTCACTAGCTATCTATAATAATTTTGTGAATAAAAAGAGACAGATATAGTATCTTGCTAGGCCATATGCGTTGCCATTCTTATATGTACCTATTATATATTCAAAGGTATTATGTACAAATTCCATATATAAAGTAAAAAATTTGAAAGATGTCCGATCAAGGTCGTCTATGAATTTGTATGAATTCAGATTTTTGCTCCGCGCATTATGACAAATTCAGTAGTGTCGTTTGCTTAGTTTTTATGAGGGTACATAAAATACTACTGTTATTTTGTTGTTATAAAAATATATGTTACAATAAAAGCATTCAAAATTCAAAAATAAGTCAACTGGTAAGTTTATTAGCAAATGTAAAAGCAAATATGTGAAAAATAAGATATTGACACAATGTCAGTGTCATTGATACTGACAGAAAATAACGTTATTCGTACGGCTATGAATTAAGGTAATGTATCTGAATTAATAAATAAACTTACGTTACAGCGAAAATATTATCAACAACGAGCATCGTTTTAAAGTGGAATGTCCTGGCTTAGTCGAAACAATACGAATTTTTGAAAGATAAGCGTGTTATATCTATCCTTATCACACACGCTTATAGCCTTTGCAAAGGAAAGAGATAAATGTATGCCAATATGTTAATTCGTTCATGATACAGACGACCTTGATCGGACATCTTTCAAAATTTTTACTTTACTTTGGTTTACACAGCACTTTATACAATAGTAGCTTAGCAACATTTCATGTTAGAAAGAGAAAGATTATTTGACGTATGTCTATATAGTTTATGTTATGTGACAGATATACGTAAATGGTGACATTACTTTCTAACACATTACAAATAATAGTGACGTATGTCGTAGAGTTACAGATATCTAATTATCTACTGCACTGCCCTCTATCCTAATAGTTACCCAGTGACGTTGACATTTAAATCAAATTATTATTCCATGGTTTTTGTCAAGTCTATGTATTTGGGTTTTGCAAATACATAGGTGAAGATCATAAATCTTTGAGAAAGGCATTATTTAAAAAGAAACAATTTTCAAATAAATTACACTTATTTTTTTCAGTTAAAATGTATCCATAAATATTTCATGTTGCACGTCTATGTATATGAAATGCAGTGAATTTATCTGCTAGTAATATTATACCATACGATTAATAAATAACCTTGAATTGTCATCTTTCGCAAACCAAACTATACTAGTATTTACAGTAGTAAAAAAATCTGATGTGGCCAGCACAATACCTTCCGTCAATCCTGTGTATTATATATAAATTTCATACATATATTTTCTTACAAAGATTCTAAATTTCCAGTAAAATTATTTCATAAACAAACTATGCAATTTGCACTTAACACTAACATCTTCTTCTTTAGCTTTTCCCATTCGTTAGGGTTCGCTATTTTTTATTTTCTTCGTCCACTCATTTGCGTGTCGTTCTCATTCAGTTCCTTTTCTCTGAAGTCTTCCGCAATACAGTCTTTCTATCTTATCTTTGGTCTTCCTCTGTTTTGTCCCTACAGACTATGGATTATAAAGGAAATATTAAATAATTACACTATTTTGTAAAGGTAATAAAAATTAATTTATTTAAGATATACACAAATGACACAGATTTAGAGGTTATGTAGTACAGGATATAGGTTGTTATTATCACATCTAATTTTATATTTGTAGTTCTTATTTACATAATAATTATAATACTAAACTTATCGCAACAACACATTTAACATTGGACCGTTAATGGCTGACAAAAACCGAGCTATGCAATGGCCATACCCTGTACCCTACATGACAGTACCTTACAGCGCCGCCAACGGATAAGTCTTTTAAAATTTCATAACAATATCTAATTCTGAGAGTAACTACATTTGCTGTTTTTAATGTTATTCTTGCATATGCCATTTCAGAAATTAGTCTACATTTAAATAATTTTTCGGTGCCATATGCATCGTCAAAGACATTTTACTAGAATTGGATTGATCATAGATCTGCTGATCTGTGGGAAGGATATGTATTATAAATTACTCCTACTTTTCTGTTTTCCACATGAAAGAGATGTTTTCTTCCTAAACTATGAACTACACAATAAGGTTGTTTTTTAGTTGTTATTTTTTATGTATGTACTAAGTTACTGTTAAAAGTTAAAACTTTGTATATAATTCATAGTATTATAGCACAAGTTATGTATTACACACGATTAAAGTATATGGTGCGTGTTGTGAATTATTATCATATTTTTCATTGTAACTATAAACTTTTTATATTATTCTCTTGCGTAGACATACATCTTGCATCTTGTTCATTGTTATGAATAAAATACTGATGGCCCTATTTTACAACTACAAAAACAAAATTTCGTTCTCGTTCAATAAATTACATAATATTTAATGTTTGTTTCTATCCATGTGCTAGAGTTTGGCAAACATATACGCACATCCAAAAATCACCAGAAATTAAAAATCTTAACATAAATGAACTTGCATAAATTTTATAATAAATACGCATTATGTTTTAGAAATATTGCAAAAATATTAAATTTTTCTTTAGCTTATATTTTTTTTTACAAAATATGTATACACATAACAAAACTATGCAATAATACGTCAAAACCGTCAATATGTATTAGCCAACTTATAGCCGTTGTTGAAGGCAGCAAGTTTAGTCAGACGGTTACAATATTTAGAAATTAATAATTTTTTACCGTCGGTCACCTATAGGTAAGCAAGGTATTGTCTTTGTTCAAAAAATTCTCTACAATACGAAACTTACTGTTTTTACGATATGTCTGCATGTGTGTATGTGTGTGTGTGTGTATGTGTGTGTATCAGTGTGTGTGTGTGTGTGTGTGTGTATGTGTGACAAAAATTTCTCCTTCGATAACTCCAATACTACAATTTCAAAAATTACGTCCATATGAGAAGTTGATTAGATTTAGGTTGTTATGTTTAAGAGTAAGATTATGAGTGTGGCCGAGGCGAAGTCTACTTAGATAAAAATGTGTGGTCTAGGATGATTGTTTCTTAACTATGATTGTGATCCGGATGCGGTATTTCGCTACCGAAAATCGGTCACTTTAATATGTTCAAGAGTAAAGTTTATGAGAGTGGCCGAGGCGAAAGTCTGCTTAGATAGGAATGTGTGGCATAGGATGATTGTTTCCTAACTATTATTGTGATCCGGATGCGGTATTTCGCTACCGAAAATCGGTCACTTTAATATGTTTAAGAGTAAAGTTTATGAGAGTGGCCGAGGCGAAAGAAGTCTGCTTAGATAGGAATGTCTGGTGTAGGATGATTGTTTCCTAACTATTATTGTGATCCGGATGCGGTATTTCGCTACCGAAAATCGGTCACTTTAATATGTTTAAGAGTAAGGATTTGTTGTATGATGTATTGGTCAACCGAAAGTACCCTAATTTGTAGATTTTAACGATTTTTCTTGAAAAAACGCTGTTAAATATAATTTTTTTGACCTTTTATGTTATTATAAATAAAAGAATACGTTATTCTCTATTCGATTTAATTATATTTTTTCTTCATAAACAATTATAAAGCAATACCTTGCAACCTAATGCTGCTAAAAGCTGCACCATGGAAACAGAATATTCATATATTACTAATTGACAGATATCCGTGCCAAATAAAATTTACATAATACCTTTGTGAAATGTTTCTACTAATCACATAAGGTAATACAACAAATTATATCCATAAGCCAATTCAGCAGATTATTATGTAATAAACAAAATTTGAAAATTCAAGGAATTATTATTAATAGTATTATTCATGGAATTAGAAACAAGAGACGAACAAAAGCATAATGTTTTATTACGTCAGCGGCAGAAAAATGATTCTCAAAATAAATACTAATAATTTGACGTATAAGACGTTACGCTTTTGTTCATCTCTCGTTTCTAATTCCATTGCTACTACCATTAAATTGTAATTCCGTGAATCCTCAAATTTTATTTCTGCAGTTATAAAGTAGCCAAAATGAAATTTTTTATTGATTCGGATGTAGAAATTTTAGCATTACAGCAACCATTTGGAACTTTTTGTTTAAAATAATTAGGGGAGTAATGCGCACGGAAAAACTGATTTCCCATGTTAAATGCCTATGTTTCACTTTCCGTGATACCCTGTATACAGTACCGGATTAAACCATGTGGAGGCCCTTAGGCAATCGAAATCTCCCCCCCCCCTTCTAGTGATTTTACGATTTTACCCCCAACAATTTTAATAAAATAATTTTATAAAAAAAATTAACGTACTTTTAAACAAATTAATATAAAATATAAATTATATATATATATAAACATTCACTTTTCTCAATTTTAAAGTACATAGTGAAATATTTGATGGGTTTTTTAATAAATTTATTTTGAAATAAGTATCTTTTTGAAGGTTTTTCGTTGTTAAAGTATACGTGTTAGTAAGCTATAACACTTTTTAGTTGAAAAACTTTAAACTATTACTACGAATTTTTCGTTTTATGGCATATCACATTATTACAATAAGTTCTTCATTGATTGTAAATACAAAATTTTTATAGCATCGTTAATCGTTGCAAAAGAATTATTACGAAAATCAACATAAAATGGTAAACACTGGTATTTGGTATTTGTATTACAAAAATCGAGTTGTAACAGTAGGGTCTTGTAATATTGATTGACATTTTTTATTATTGTAATCAATATTCCATTATTGTAAACAAGTATTTCTTTGTTGTAATCAAAATTTCTTTATTTAAGGATTTCTTTGTTTGTAATAAACAAAAATATCTCAAAATCAAATCAACATTATTTTAATTTAATGTAGCGAGGCACGGGGCCCCTAAAAGGCGCGGGGCCCATAGGCAATTGCCTAGTCTGCCTATTGGGTAATCCGGCACTGCCTGTATAATAATATAGAACAATATGTTGTAATAAATCTCATTGCCAAACAACTCCATGAAAACCAGTTGAGATATTTAAATGTTTGTAATTGACAGATAAATGCAAAATATCACTGTCAAAAATCAGCAGTTTTACTAACATTACTGGAAGATTTTTCTGGGAAGTACGAGTACATATCTTATTGTATTATTAAATAAATATGTTTTAAAATTATAGGTATTACATATATCTTTAAGAAATACCGTTAATACCGTCAATGAATTTGAAGAATTTTGAACCTATTAGAAGAGTAGGACAAAAATTCCTCATAGAACGAAAGAAGAGATACAATTTCAATTATTTGCGTGTACAAGAAATGTTAAATTCGTTACTTATAGGGCGCGAGCAGTCATGTGACTTTGTTGGCCTTGGCAAGCAGATATGAGGATCCGTGTCAGAATGACGGCTAGTAGTTATTTACATAGATGTTACAACTGTCATATGTCATAATTTTTCATTCAAAATTTCAAAATATTCTTATGTTTATTTGTCATCAATAGTATGGAATATACTTGTCGAGGAAAATAATCCACATGGATTTGGAAAATCATAATGTTTTGAATGAAAAATTATGATACTTGACACTTATGTACATTATTAGTAGCTGTCATTCTGACACGGGCCCCCATACCTGTTTGCCAAGTCAACAAAGTCACATTACTGCTCGCGCCCTATGCAACATAAAATGAAAATGGCGAGAGGTATATTATGCTGGCCAAAATAGATTTTTTTTCTATAATAGATCGTGATGAAAAAAAAATATAAGAAAATTCAATTGCAAATTAAATTGTTATATAAACAAAATTTTAAATTTTAATATAAAATGTGATTCTATTACTATTATTAATTGTTATTAACACTTTCAAAGTTTAGGTTTTAATTTAATTTAAATAAAAAAAAAAGTATTCTATCTATCCTTGACAAAATCTTATTTTATATACATTTACTACTATTTATTTCTTGAACCTCTATTTAGTAGAAAATTATTATGCTAATAAATTATACCAATAATCTAAGAAAAATATGCCAGTTTAAATAGTATTTTCATCAATATCACACTTCAGCTCTTACAATCCAAAACAGTAAACAAACACACAACACATGGATAAACAAATAAATAAAATTATTTTATTTGAACAGAAAATATAACACAAATAATGAACAACACAAAAATTAAATTTATTATAGCATTGTTTACTTAATTTCATTAAACAGAAATCCAAAACAAACATATGCATATGTAAAAGTGTAAATAAACAGTTCATTTATTTAATTGAAATATTTTAATAAAATTAATTAGTCGTATTATTTAATAAATAATGAAGTGCAATAAACAAATAATATATTCCTGTAAACAAATATAACTTATAAATTTAATTAACTTTGCAAACTAGTTTTTTTTTATATAAAGGCGTGTTGAAAAGACTCAAAATCATAACCCCCAGGATCGGTTATTTTGATAATTTTTATTTACTAATTCCATACATAAATTTTCTTGCAAAAGATCCTATATTTCCAGTAAAAATATTTCATAAACAAACATGAAAAATGCACTTCACACTGACATCTTCCTCTTCTTAAGCTTTTCCCATACTTTAGGTGTAGCTATTTTTTATTTTATTCTTCCACTCATTTCCGTTTTGCGTGTCGGCTTCATTCAGTTCCTTTTCTCCCAAGTCTTCCGCGATACAGTCCTTCCATCTTATCTTTGGTCTTCCTCTGTTTCTTCTACCTTCTACTATATTCATTCATCTTCCAATATATTCTTCATTTCTCCTCATGACATGTTCAAACCGATGTAATCGTGTCTTTTGTATCTTTCTAGAAACTTATATAACTTTACCTTACCATTTACCTTATCCTTTAATTCCTAACCCTATTTTTTCGTGTCTTCCCCATCATCTATCTCAACATCCTCATTTCTGCCACAATCATTTTTTTTTCATTGAGACTGTCATCTGTCAATTTTAATTATCTGAATATATTAGTAGTTTCCATGGTTAGCATAGCTGGCTGATATATGAAATTTAATATCTTTATAATTTTTTAACTCTATATCTATTAAATATGAAGTTTAAAATGCAATCCAATCGTATAGAGAATAAAATTTATAATAACATTAAATGTCAATAAATGTTATTTAACTACATTTTTTCAATAAAAACTGTTAAAAGTTGCAAATGGGGGTACTTCCGGTGAACCAATTATAACCAAAATCGAATTATGACTGTATTTATTTGGGAAATGATACAGTTCTGAACTTTAGTGGTAAATTCAAATACAGAGCAAATCTGCTGGGTGAGTTGGGTCAGTTCAAAATCACTTCAAGGTTAAAATGTACCAACTGAACACAACTAACCTACAAAGTTACTCTAAAAGTCCCAAGTAAATACGGCCCATGTCTGCATCTGGATCTAAACTTGAGTAATACGTAAAAAATATAATTTTTGGAATCGTAATATTGGAGTTATGCGATCCGAAACGATCGTCACATACACACACACTCACACATACATACATCTTCTTAAAAATAGTAAATTCGTATTCTAGGGACCACAAAACGATCTTATTCCTTACCTAAAGGTGACGGAAGGTAAAAATATATCATTCAACAGTACTAAAATATTATGCTTTTCAAAAACATAAGTATTTGTTATATTATTGCAATAAACTTTTACGACAACAATTTTACGGGGCCCTTAACTTCATCTTTTTCTTCCATAATTTCTTAGTATCTTGTGAAGGTGAACGATATGAAAGTGGAGTGCATGTAATAAAATGGGGAATCTTGATGTGTGGTTGGCGTCTCGAGTCTGGAGAATTTGCCAGCTGTTGTCACTCGCCAGCCCCACGTGAAAGCAAGCGCCGGATAATGAGAGGTACCACGCCACGACCTCGCTTCTCATTAAATCGAGGACCCTTGGCCTTTGGATCAGACTTCTGTCTATTAACTGCGTCCCTTAGAAATCATGCTAATTGGCCTACACTCTCAGATCCTTCTATAACAGCCATTTGCCTTTAATGCCTGTTTTTATCCACGGAAGATTTCCTTTTCATTCGATTACTTCAACATGTTCATTGCAAATTTGAATTTAATGAATTTGTTTTATTAATAATTGCTACTTAATTTAACCTTAAATTTCGAAATTCTTCGGTTCCATTCCATCGCCTTTTAGCGCGAAAATAATACTTTCGCTCTAGTTTCAGAATAAAATATTTTACCTGATAATGAAAGCTATATATTGTGTATGATTGTAAAAATCAAAATACAAAATTATTATTTAAACAAATATCTATATATATACAGTCGACTCTCTCTAAATCGAATTCGTAAGGGGTATTTGAATTTGTTCGAATTAGAGAGAATTCGAACTAGAAAGACTAAAAGAAAATGAAATGAACATTACATAGAATATATATACACATATATGAAATAGAAAAAAAAAGTTTATTCAGTTAATATGTACATATAACGGAAAAATGTAATACATACAATTACAGAGGCTTGAAGAAATTTGAAATTCTTGTTTGTTTTAATATTTTTTTGTAAGCTTGTTTTTCAAAGTCCGCTTCTACTTTTTGGAAGTTTTTGAAGATTTCTTCGGGGACGATCGCGTCTAAGAATTGTATCTAATTTCGATTTATAGAGAGTCGAATTTCATTGAAAATGATGACAAATGCCCAAAATTTAATTCGATTAAAGGAAAGTTCGAATTAAAAAAATTCGATTTGAAGAATAATTTTTACATATACAGTTGTACGTGTCAAAAAAATAATTCGATTTAGAGAAAATTCAAATAAGAGAGAGTTTGAATTAGAGAGAGTAGACTGTATATATATATATACAGTGTGTTAATTAAAAACCTGGCCATAGGCGTTTAACATGGGAAATCAGTTTTTCCTTGCGCAAAAGTTCCCAAATTATTTTATACAAAAATACTTCAAATAAATGTTGTAGAGAATTAAATTCTGCACCCGAGTTAATAATAAGATTTTATTTTAGACATTTAATAACCGAGAAAATCAATTTTAAAGTTATTTGAAGATTGCTGATTTACAGCGATAGTCATGCAACTCAAATAAAATTTGTCCAACATTTTATAATCTGAAGCTTTTCTTCATGAGAAAACTGTTCCACACTTTCAAAGAAATATGTTATTGCGAAAATCACAAAACACAAACTTTTTTTGACAATTAAGATGGCATACAATTGTTCGTAATTTTGTTTGAGTTCCATGGCTACTGCTATAAATCAGCTATCTCCAGAGAAATTTAAAATTGATTTTCTCGGTTATTAAATGTCTAAAATAAAATCTTATTATTAACTCGGGTGCAGAATTTAATTCTCTACAACATTTATTTGAAGTATTTTTGTATAAAATAATTTGGGAACTTTTGCGCAAGGAAAAACTGATTTCCCATGTTAAACGCCTATGGCCAGGTTTTTAATTAACACACTGTATATATATATATATATATATATATATATATATATATATATATATATATATATATATATATATATATACAGGGTGATCACGCGAGATTGAACCAGCAATTATCTCTGTTATTAAGCGAAATAACGATTATCTTCAAATAAACAAATTTACTATAGGCAATATGGGTAATAAGATGTCGTATCAAGGAGCGTTCTGTTACTTCCAGTTCCGGATTATGTGATACCAACTTTGAAATTTCAAATGGAATATACTATATTTTTTTATATTTTTGAAAAGTACATAAAATTTACTCCACAATGGTAGTAAATTAGTAGTAGGTACGTTGTATTATTAAAAAATAAAATGGCGGACGTTTGCAATATGAATATATTGAATGAAAAAAAAAATCAAGTGTGTGAGATTTTATTGTTTTTTGTTCATAGATGATAATATTTTTTTAGATAAATTCATTTACATGACGTAACCTAGGCAACAAATCCAATAAAACAAAATTTCACACTTTCTTGGCCTATTTTGTAAGATATTTCTAACGTCCGTCATTTTACTTTTTAATAATACAACGTGCTACTTGTTTACTGTCATTGTAAAGCAAATTTTGTGTACTTTTCAAAAATATAAAAAAATATAGTATGTTCCATTTGAAATTTCAAAGTTGGTATCACATACTCCGGAACCGGAAGTAACACAACGTTTCCTGATACGACAATAATTTATTAGTCTTTTCATTTTATGAAGCAAATTCCGTTTTTTACTAATAAAATTAGTTAATATTTTGTTGCTCTACACTAATAACTAATATTATAAGTTAATGTTTTTATGAAACAAAACATAATAATATTAACTAATATTATTAGACTATCACTAATTTTATTAGTCTAATAATTTTTATGAAACAGGCCCCTGTTGTGTTTCAAATGTTTGTGAAGCATTTCGTACTCTGAGGTAGTTCTTGTTGTCTTGGTATAATATTTTAATATTTTGTATAGGTGTATTCATCTTCTTTCGTGTAAGCAGTTCCACATCATCTCTAAGTACTCTATCGAACGCTTTTTCCATATCTATGAAACATAGATGTATTTGTTTATTTACTGGTCTTGCTTTTTCCATTAATGGCCGTAATTCCAATAGTAACTTCTTATAAAAGAGAAAATAACCATCAAATCAAACAAGCAATTATAATGACTTCCTGCATTGTTTCCGAGAGTCATGTTTAAGAAAGTAAATGATAAGTAATTACTTCATTAGTAGAGTTCGATAATACCTTTTGATAATCTTCTGTTTGTATTCCCGTTACGAAAAAGCAATTAAATTATTTAATTGGTGCACGTTAAATCTGTTCAGCAGGTTCAAAACTTGAAATTAGTTTTCCTCCTTGTTTCCCTGTAAAATATTACTGCAAATCTTTAGTTAGTTAGCTGCAAATTACATACGCGCGAAAATTCATTAGATTCTTAATTAGTGTTGATAGCTTTCAACAAGTACAGAATAATATATTTGTTTTTCTTGCAAAATGCATTATTTTGATTATTTTACGCTTTAATTTCGTCCCGGCTAATCAGAATATTTTACGAACCAGTGATTTCAGAATTATTATACGTTACTCGTAGTTAGTACACTTACCTGCCCGGAAAATTTATCCTTGCAATTATGTTTTCACTGCAAATGATATAAATTCCTCGAATGGAATATGTGTTCCTGCTAATTTAATTAATGCATATGTATGAAAGGATTCACAAAATTAACAACTCGAATAAGTAAACAAGCTACTGTTTCAAGTTTCATTTTTATGATTCTAAATTATAATTAATTTGTGACAATTAAAATTTAATTATTTATGGTCGGTTGCACCAACTTAACAAATTTCTATATTCCGTTGGGTAAACTTGATAAAGTAAACGATTTTCGTATTTTATTTATTTTACACTTTACAGAGCTACCGCCATCAACACACTGTTTTTAAATTTATGACATATTGAAATTGGAATTAGTTACATACTCCATTAATTTTTGGGAGACTTAAAAACTAAAATTATTTTCAAGCTGATTTAAAAACTGTTAAGCCTGTCAAATTGTAAATCATAATTCGATAATGCTTTCTGGTTAATTCCATATTTTCATTCACAACGATACTTTAAAAAATCTGATGTGTACACGACTTCCTTGTACGATTATTAAACTATACATATTTTTTTAATAAATAAATTACAAATATTAATTTTAACTTCAAACCAGTAAGATATATAGCGAACATTAAGGGAATTTTTAAAGAGAGTTTTGATTACAACAAAGAAATATTTGATTACAATAATGAATATGACTAATTTCACAATAAAAATATAATATTTGTTATTGCACGAATCATAAAATTGCACGTATTTAACGTAATTTGACATGAACATTTTTTTTTTTTTGTCCTAATCCATAACAAGCTTTATTACAAAAACAAAAAAATATATAATTTTTAAATTTACATATCTCGCTTATACAAAGGGCTAATTTAATATTAACTAAAACTTTTATTTGAAGCATTTATTTCTAAAATCAAAATAAAATAATTTTATTCAAGAAAAACTGTTAACATCTTCAAGTAATGTACCACTTCCGGTTAGCCTATTTTAACCAAAATCTATTATGTTATTTCGATTGACGTAAAAGTCTTGTATACCAAATTTGAAAAGTTTTGGATTTTATTTTAAAACAGTTTTTTATTAAAATCTATTATAGGCTTCATGTAAAGTGCCACTTCTGGAAATTGTGTAATAACCAGAAAGGGAGGTGCACAACTAGATGTTATAGCAGTCCTAAATACAAAATTTCAACTTTCTATGGCTTACCGTTTTTGAGTTATGCGAAATACGTCACGACGAAATTAGTCAAAATGGATTCAGGGATGATCAAAATGGATATTTCCGCTGAAATCTGAAAACCGAAATTTTTCGCGATTACAATACGTCCTTTAATTACGTACAAGGAAGTAAAAATTAATTAACTAAATTCTAACTTTCGCAACTTAATTTGAAAGGACAAATAAATAACTTTAAAATAATAGTTCAAATTTTGTTTTTTAACTGCTTTCCTGATTTTATTACATTCAATAGTGTAACCCTTTCGTATACTCACTCTTATATTAATATCCCACAACAAAAAAAATCTGTTGTGGCCAGCACAATACCTTCCGTTAATCCTGTGTATTATGTATAAATTCCAAACATAAATTTTCTTGCAAAAGATTCTAAATTTCCAGTAAAAATATTTTTTAAACAAACTATGCAAATTGCACTTGACACCGACATTTTCTTCTTCTTCTTTAGCTTTCCCCATTCGTAGGTGTTGCTATTTTTTATTTTCTTCTTCCACTCATTTCTGTTTTACATGTCGTTCTCATACAGTTCCTTTTTTTCAAGTCTTCCGCAATACAGTCCTTTCATCTTATCTTTGGTCTTCCTCTGTTTCTTCAACCTTCTATTACTAAGCTATTCATTCTTCATCCAATATATTTTTCATTTCTCCTCATGAAATTTTCAAACCAATATAATCATCTCTCTTGTATCTTCCTAGAAACTTGTAACACTAGACTTATTTCCTTACCTATCTTTCCGTCTCTTCCCCAACATCTACTTCAACATCCTCATCTCTGCCACATTCATTTACTTTTCATTGATACTGACATCTGTCAATTTGAATTATATGAATACATTTGAAGTATAAAATGTAATCAAATCGTATAGAGAATAATATATTCTTTAAGTTACAATAACGTTAAATGTCAATAAATCAAATTTAATTGTTAAATCTTCAAATGAGGCTACTTCCGGTTCACCAATTATAACCAAAATCTAATCAGTTGTTCTTCTGGATGTAAATTTGAGGAATACGAAAAAAATATAATTTTTGGAATCGTGGTATAGAAGTTATGCGATCCGAAACTTTTGTCACACATACATACAGACACACAAACACACAGACACACACACACACACACACACACACACACACACACACACACACACATACATACATACATACATACATACATACATACATACATACATACATACATACATACATACATACATACATACATACAGACATCAAAAATGGTAAAACGTATAGGTACGTATATACTGTAAAACGGAGATGAAGCCAATTTAATTTTTTTCCGATTATAGTCATCTGTAATCATAAACGAATTAACAGATTGGCATACATTTATCTACATATTTCATTTCCAATAATAAAAGCGTGCAATAAGGACGGATATAACACCCTTGTCTTTCAAAAATTTGGGGTCCCTAGAATACGAATTTAATATTTTTACGATGATGTCTGTATGTGTGCGTGTGTGTGTATGTGAAGATCGTTTCGGATTGCATAACTCCAATGCCACGATTCCAAATTTTTTTTCTTTTCGTATTCCTCGAGTTTAGATCCATATGCAGACGTGATTAGATATTGGTTATAATTGATCCATCGAAAGTATCCTTATTTGCAACTTTTAACAGTTTTTCTTGAAAAAACACAGTTAAATATCATTTATTGACATTTAATGATTATAAATTTGAAAGAAATATTATTCTTTATATGATTGGATTGCATTTTATACTTCAAATTCAATACATTTAGAGTTAAAGAATTATAAAGATATTAAATTTCATAAATCAACCAGCTATGCTAACAATAGAAACTGCTAATATATTCAGATAATTCAAATTGACAGATGTCAGTATCAATGAAAATTAAATGAATGTGACAAGGATATTGAAATAGATGTTAGGGAAGACACGGAAAAATAGGGTATGGAATGAAAGGTAAGGGAAATGGCTGGAGTATAGGACATTAATGATTTGAAATTTTGCTTGTCGTCGACATTCAGTTCCTTTTCTCGCAATTCTTCCGCAATACAGTCCTTCCATGTTCTCTTTGATCTTCCTCTGTTTCTTAAACCTTCTATTACTAAGCTGTTCATTATTCTACTAATATATTATTCATATTTCCTCATGACATATCCAAACCAATGTAATCATCTCTCCTGTATATTTCTAGAAACTTCTATCACTTCATTTCCCCTATCCTCTTATTTCTTATCCTACCTTTTCGTGTCTTTGCCACATTCATTTTGTTTTCATTGCCACTGACAGCTGTCACTTCAAATTTTCTTAATATTGTAGCTGTTTCCATGGTTACATATATCAAACTTCCTGAGTTATAAGATTTAATTTCTTTATAATACTTTAATTCTATATTCATTGCATATGAAATATAAAATGCAATCAATTCGTATAGATAATAGAATATTCTTTAATTAATATTAAATGTCAAAAACTATATTTAACAGCGGTTTTTCAAGAAAAAATTGTTAAAATCTTCAAATGAGGGTCCTTTCGGTTCACTAATTGCATCCAAAATCAAATGAGGTCTTCATATGGATGTAAAGAAAGGAATATGAAAGAATTATAATCTTTAGAATTGTATTGTTGGAGTTATTATCTATGAAAAACTTAATATATACGAGTATACATTTACAGAATTATAAAGATATTACATTTCATAAATCAGCCAGCTATGCTACCCATGGAAACTGCTAATATATTCAGATAATTCAAATTGATAGATGTCAGTATCAATGAAAAGTGAATGAATGTGGCAGAGAATGGGATGTTGAAGTAGATGTTGCGGACGACACGGAAAGATACGATAAGGAAATAACTCTAGTGGTACAAGTTTCCAGAAAGATACAAGAGACGATTACATTGGTTTGAACACGTCGTGAGGAAAGATGAAGAATATATTGGAAGAAGAATAACTAGGAATTAAAAACAATATTTGGGAATAGTTCTGTTTGTTTTATTTAAACAGAACTATTCCCAACTATTGTTTTTATTTCATAATTATGAGTTCTGAAAGCTTCTTTCAATATTTAAGAATAACTAGGTTAGTAATAGAAGGTTGAAGAAACAGAGGAAGACCAAAGATAAGATGGAAGGACTGTATTGCGGAAGACTTGAGAGAAAAGGAACTGAATAAGAACGACACGCAAAACAGAAATGAGTGGAAGAAAATAAAAAACAGCGACCCTAACGAATGAGAAAAGCTAAAGAAGAAAATGTCAGGGTCAAGTGCAATTTGCACAGTTTATGAAATAATTTCCTGTAAATATAGGATCTTTTGCAAGAAAATTTATGTATGGAATTTGTATATAATATAGAGGATAGAGGGAAGATAATGTGCTGGCTACATCAGATTTTTTTTATTTTGTTAATTAACATATCAACATTTACTTTTGAGCGAATTGGTATACTTTCTCCGGGTGCATTTTAAGAAATTCGGCATTTTTAATTATTACTCACTCTTTTAATTTACCACAAAGTAACACATTTTATAATTTTAAAAATTTTGTATGAAAAATGCATCCTAATTTCGACGCAATGCTGACAAAGTATACAATTTTAATTTAAAATTTTATTTCATAACCTAGTTAAGATAAAAAGTTCATTCGGAGAAAATACTTAGTAAAGATTAATTCAGTCTTAATTCAGACAAGAGAAAAAGATATGAAATAAAGTTTGTTCGGAAAAATGATGTTTAGATTCCTTTCTAGATTAAAAGACATTTTGGATGTTTGTTGTGGTTGTTGGCTGTTCGAAATAAATAAAGAAAAAGCATTTTTCATCTGATAAGCGTTCAGTGTACGACGAGTTAATAAGTCCGAACTATAAAAATGTATTTGCTGACTTAGCGGGCAGATAAGAAAAATGGCGCCGTCAACAAAAGCAACAAAACTTTTTTAATTACGGGCGGCGGAGCGGTGCGCAAGTTCTAAAACAAACATGAGACGTCGGCGCCCGAGCGATAGAGTCGCGGACGCCGCCGCCGCCATGCGCTTGACCACAATTTAACTTCGGTAATGAGAACGCAACTTATCAGCCCATCAGCCGTGTTTGACTGCCAACCATTATGGCCTCCATTTAAACTTACTTTTTCACAATCTTCCCATCGATCGCGTGCTTCAATCATATAACCGGCACGCGTCCTACCCTACTTCGACAACTCTCATTCCTCAAACATACATCAGAGTATATATATTGCACGTTCTGGTGAATACAATACGTATTTTAAAATTAAGGTAGCTATATCGTGAAACCATTATATCAGAATTAATGGAAATTTTAAGTACCTCTCAACTGAAGTATAATCTACCTGCTCTCCAAGTTTTAAAACAATTGACCACGCGGTACCTGAGATATTTGCAATTAAATTTGGCCTTTTTAATACGTGAAGAATAGGAAATGGCAAAATAAACACAACATTTTAAATTATAACTTTTATATCCATAATGATATTTAATCGAAAAACTAGTATGTTATAGTAAACTAATTAGCGGATTTTATGTAAAAATTAGAAAATTATTTACCACCCAGATTTCATTTTATTGGCTCTAGAAAATTATAATCTGAAGGTACGATAAATAGGTAGAATTATACTTGACAACCATGTACAAGTGTTTCAGATGGAGTATCAGTTAAGTTAACACCCGCTTGGTATTAGCGAATAAGAGGTGATCTCTGGTTAAAAGAATTTCAGACGTACATTCGAAAGAAATATTTTTTAAATTGGTATTTTACGTGAAAAGCATGAAAACTTTAAACAGTATAATACCACTTTTGTAATTTTAAGAAAGAAATATATTAATTTGTTTTGCAGTTTCCATTTCTAGTTTAGAACTAGTACTATATCTTAAAATATCTTATTACTTTTATACCCGAATGTACCAATGAATGTCTAGGTGCGACGATGCCACAGTTATTCTTCAACATTGAAATACGACACTTGTGTATGTGTTAGTACGAATGGTACAGTTAAAAAAAAACTTTTCTACGGAAAAATAGAGAAAATTCATCTGTTACAGTGTTTGATATTAGCTTTAAACTATTTTTATGCAATCTGTGTATATAATATAATGTTAAAAAATATAAGTTATTGCAAATATAAACTGCATTAGCTAAATTTTTATTTTGAACAAGGTTTTGAATAGGTACACTCGAGTGACAACTACCTTAATTTAAAATCTAGTAAAAAACAATCTAGAACATAAAAAGTTTACCCAGTGGCGATGCGTCACTTGTTATGTGCTGGCCACATCAGATTTTTTACCTCCCGTTACCCTTGGTATAGGGATCGTGCTAAAAATCGCATATCGAGATTTTGGTAAATGTCCACGTTTTAAGGTTCCTATAATCCACTTTTAACATTTTCACGATGATATCTGTGTGTATGTGTATATGTGTGTATGTGTGTGTGGATCCTCTTTACGCTATAAATCAAATACTATCGTTCAAAAAATTTGAAACCTTACCTTATATGAAAAGATGCCATTAGATTTTGGAGTAAATCAGATAACCGGAAATGGCACTTTACTGGAAGCTCGAAATAGTTTTCGAAAAATACCTTTAAATGTTATTTTTTCGAGATTTGTTATTTTAAAAATTAAAGTTTTTTAAATTTTCTACAGGTTTGCGTTAGTACTTTTTGTATATATTTTATGGATAAATTTCTAAAATTATCTATAATTTTAATCCCAGAGCCTACGCTCACAACTCCAAGGTTACACATTTCAAATAATCACAGTAACGTTTTAAAAAGAAAATGGTAAATGGAACAATAATTTAACGGAAAGGACCTTAATACAGTTTTCAACATATACGTAAATATGTATGAATATAGGTAAGATAATAAAAATATATAATATATCATCACGGCATATTACCCATTGCTGGGTGAGCCATACGATTTAATTGCATTTTATATTTCATATTCAATGGATATAGAGTTAAAGAATTATAAAGAAATTAATTTTTATAAATCAGCCAGCTATGCTGTAACCATGGAAACAGCTACTATATTATGAAAATTCTAACTGACAGATGTCAATGAAAAGAAAATGAATGTAGCAGAGATGAGGATGTTGAGATGGATGTTGGGGAAGGCACAGAAAGATATGGTAAGGAATGAAAGAATAAGGGAAATAACTTGAGTATTAAAAGATTCTAGATATATACAAAGAGACGATTACATTGGTTTAAACATGTCATGAGGAGAGATAAATAATGTATTGGAAGAAGAATGAATAGCTTAGTAATAGGAGGTTGAAGAAATAGAGGAAGACCAAAGATAAGGTGGAACTGCTGTATTACGAAGGACTTAAAAGAAAAGGAACTGAATTAAGACAACAAGCTCTATAGAAATGAGTGGAAAGGAACTGAATTAAGACAACAAGCTCAATAGAAATGAGTGGATGAAGAAATTCAAGAATAGCGACCACTTATCGAGTGGGAAAAGCTAAAGAAGAAGATGTCAGTCTCAAGCGCAATTTGCATAGTTCATGAAATAATTTAACTGGAAATTTAGAATCTTTTGCAAGAAAATTTATGTATGGAATTTGTTCATAATGCACATGATTGACGGAAGGTATTGCGCTGGGCACATCAGATTTTTTAAAAATAAAAAACAATTTCTCGCCGTATATTTTACCTGGCTGTATGCATAAAGCAAAGAATATTTTTATAAATACAAATAATATATTCATATAAATCTATGACGTATAAACTTCTTTATTATTCAATAATAGCATGTCTCAACATGAAGATATTTTACCATAAATTATGTTACAATAAATTACAAAGTAGAGTTTACCATATATAAATATTAGGCTGCTAACTGCAATTTTCAATTCCAACAACGTTGTTTACTTTCTCTTCATATTCTTCTAGTAAAAACATTAATTTTGGGCGGTCTAAAATGTATATATCTGGATTGTGCATCTATTCTTATATATCTTCTTTTACATTTTATTTTTTCATACTTGTTATATCTAAATAACCTTAATTCCCTTTAATAAAGTGACGGATAGATTGCACTCCGATTATTCTTATATCGATGTGTAATTTTGTCAATATTTACAACTTACTTGAGAAGAATTTGATAGCTTTTTCGTAACTCAAAGTTACTCTAGTCTACAGTACTGGTGTACATTGTCCCATAATGTTTGAAACAAATTTAAGTCCTTCAACCTAGACTTGTCATCTCCATAATAGTCACAGATCAAGAATTAAGGGATTCTCCAAATACATATTATTTCCGACACTGACATTTATCTGTCAGTTACAAATAATTTAAATTTGCAACTATTTTTCATGGCATCCTTTCGGTTGTAAAATTAATTACAACATTATTTTATATATTATATTCCTTTTATCTCTAAATCTATAAAATATTTATAAAAAAATTTAAATGTATCAGAAAGAGAATTTATTTTTCTTTAATATTATCAAGAAAAATTTTCAAAAAATAATATTTAGAAGATTTTTTTTCAAGAATCTTCTACTTCCGGTTGTCCAATTGTTACCAAAACCTTTTCAGATCTTCCCATGAATGTCCGATTGGGAAATACGTTGTTAAACAAATTTTAAGTCTTATAGTTTTTGAGTAACCGTCCTTCCAACATCCCACACACACACATCCACACACACACACACACACACACACACACACACACACACACACACACACACACAGACATCATCGTAAAAATGTTAAAATCGGATTGTAGGGACCTTAAAACGTGCTTATTCAATAAAATCTGGATATGCGATTTTTAGCATGAATCCAATACCTCTCTTAGCGAGAGGTAAAAAATAATGAAAAATTATATCTTTTGCAAATTATATCTCAATCAATGAAATTCGAAAATTGTTTCGTTGTCGAACATGGTTGAAATGGTCGTACTGCACATTACATTACGGCCGACCTAGCTCAATGCGAATTGACTGCTCCGTGACTTTCCGTAAAACTGGTTAAGTTTCTATATTTATGCTGTTTCCAAAACTTTTCACTCTTTTTGAATTTATTTTTTACGATTGCTGTAGCTACAAGTTACACTCGCGGAAATACGAATTTATGTAACGAGAAATGTCAAAACTGAAATTGTTATTATTTAACAGAATAAAGTAAACACACAATGCAAATAAATGTCAAAAGTTTACACGACATTACATTTCAAATAAAATATCAATTTTCTGTCTATCACATCACTGAACTTTCGTTTGTAATTCAATATGGTTGATATTTGAAATATGTGTCCTTCTGACTCCATTTGAATAGAATGATGCATAAAAGCATATTAATGACATATAACTTTATTGTTTTCACACCAGTTGAAATGAGAAGAGTATGTGTGATATTAATTAAATTATTGCGCTATAATAATAAGTATTTATTAACAACTAAATAAATACCCCTTGTATAAAATGCAAAATAAATTTCATTACTTTTCATATGATTGATAATTCAATTATACTATAATTAGTAATGAAAATATCAAATTAAAAAAAATCTGTTGTGAACATCACAATACCTCTCGTCCTTTCCATTGTGGTATATATAAGTATTGTATTTAACATTTATTGTACACACAAAAAATTCTAATTACACCTAATCTTTATATTTACGTATTTTCTATAATTTTAAATTCATTCTATGAGCAAGTTTTCTCCATTTCTTCTAAATGTTCGAGGTTTTTCGAATTCATTAACGGGATTGGCGTTATTTCTGAAGGGTTCACGTAATATACGTATAATTTTAAAAATATAATTAATAATACAATATATCGTTCCCAGAAAAAGCCTTCAGTACTATCTCTGAATTTTGGACACTTATATGTTAATTACAAATATTTTAATTCCTCAAGTAGTTACCATGGAGATATTTGGGCTGTGAGTAGGCTGTGAGATTTCTACAACAGGTTATTTTGTAGATTAAATATTTTTAAATCTATAGAAGGTATAATAAAAATTTATATGTGTCGGATAGAGAATTTTGTTTTTTACCTTCCGTCACCTTTAGGTAAGGAAGGTATTGTCTTTGGTCAAAAAATTCAATGATGAGTTTTTAGTGAATAAGCATATTTTAGGGTCCCTATAATACAATTTTACCATTTTTACGACGATGTCTGTATGTATGTATGTATGTATGTGTGTGTGTGTGTGTGTGTGTGTGTGTGTGTGTGTGTGTGTGTGTGTGTGTGTCTGTGTGTGTGTCTGTGTGTGTCTGTGTGTGTGTGACAAAAGTTCCGGATCCCATAACTTCAGTACCACGATTCCAAAAATTATAATTTTTTCGTATTCCTCAAATTTACATCCAGAAGAACAAGTGATTAGATTTTGGTTATAATTGGTGAACCGGAAGTAGCCTTATTTGAAGATTTAACAGTTAAATTTGATTTATTGACATTTAACGTTATTATAACTTAAAGAATATATTATTCTCTATGCGATTTGATTACATTTTATACTTCATATTCAATAGATACAGAGTTAAAGAATTTTAAAGGAATTAATTTTTATAATTCAGCCAGCTATGGTAAACATGGAAACTACTAATATATTCATATAATTCAAATTGATAGAAGTCAGTATCAATAAAAATAAATTAATGTGGCAGAGATGAGGATGTTGAAGTAGATATTGGGGAAGACACGGAAAGATACGGTAAGAAAATAAATCAAGTGTTACAAGTTTCTAGAAAGATACAAGAAAGACGATTACATTGGTTTGAACATGTCATAGGGAGAAATGAAGAATTATATTTGAACAAAAATGACTAGTTTATTATTATAATAGGAGGTTGAAGAAACAGAGGAAGACCAAAAATAAGATGGAAGGACTGTATTGTGGAAGACTTGAGAGAAAAAGAACTGAATGAGAACGACACGCAAAACAGAAATGAGTGGAAGAAGAAAAAAAATGTCAGTGTCAAGTGCAATTTGAATAGTTTGTTTATAAAATAATTTTACTGGAAATTTAGAATCTTTTGCAATATTATGTATGGAATTTATACATTATACAAAGGATTGACGGAAGGTATTGTGCTGGCTACAACAGATTTTTAATATTTGTAATAACATAAATATTCAAAAAATAATATTTAGAAGATTTTTGTTAAAATACTACTATTTCCGGTTGTCCAATTGTTACCAGAATCTATTCAACTCTTCCCATTACTGTTAGATTGAGGGATCCGTAGTTACACAGGTCTTTAATCTTATAGAATTTGAGAAATCGTACCTCCAACAACCTCACACACATCCACACACACAGACACACAGACATACACACACACACACACACACACACACACACACACACACACACACACACACACACAGACATCATCGTAAAAATGTTAAAATCGGATTGTAGGGACCTTAAAACGTGCTTATTCTTATCTGGATATGCGATTTTTAGCATGAATCCAATACCTCTCTTAGCGAGAGGTAAAAAGATACAAAATAACGTTATAACTTTAAAACATTACTGAGCTTTATACCTTTCTACTCGCAGTAGTTGCAACTAAGTGCACATATGTTGAACAGTAAAATTTTACGTGTTCTTTATGCATGTAACATTTACACCCTTTGTTAGCTAACATGCAAAAAGCACCCCTCGACTCTAGAGAATATCCCTCGTTGCTCGTTGCAAATCATTTCTCTGGCTGGAAGAAACCTGGCGCGCTGCCCCCAATTTGGGGCGAAGTCTGACGGCGTCGGCGAGCGAGATTGCATGATGAAGAACTTTATTATCAGCAGGTCGCGCCAGCCGGAACAAATGGCTTTACTTATCTCCATATGGAACGGCGTGCGGACATGGGGATAGTTTTCCACTGCGAAACGCCCTTATCTAACAGATCAATTGCGGTTTGGAATCTGACAATTTGTCTCGTGAGATTTACTTTTTCTTTCCCTTTCTTATTTGTGATACTATTATCCTCATCCCAGAGATACCGCACACTAAGTTTCTAAATAATGAGCTAGAGAAATTTGTGAATATCATGTAACTTATTTTGGAAAACGGACTATATGTGATAGTCAAGAGTTGTTAAGGCCATGGATGTCCAACCATTTCTGGGCCTAACCTAACAAATATTTGTCAAGGGCCGCAGTGAATTAATGTACAATTGCACCGTTGACACTTAAATTTTGTGTCTAATCGAAACGAAATTAAATCTGTAAAATAAATTATAAAATTGTAAAAGGCTCAAAAATTACCTGAATTGTTATACATATATTGATTTAAATTTGAAAGAAAATTGCAAGTAAGGTTTGTGTTTCCCAAGGATAGAAAAAAATTATAAACTCATAGATATGCACTATGTACTTAGTTCAAAAATATTACACCAGAGTGCGCGCACATTCAACATTACAGTTGGTTAACACTGGTATATTGCAAAATTGTTCTATAACCACCTTTGGTTAGAGTTAACTGGAAGCAGTGTCGGATTACCCAATAGGCAGAATAGGCAATTGCCTATGGGCCCCGCAAGAATTGAATAAAAAATTGAATAAAATAATTTTATTCATATTATAATATAATAATATTATAAACTTATAGAAACGATGTGCCCACTACTTAGTTCAGAGTTATTCCATAGAGTGCGCGCCTGAAAAACCCTGCTATCTAATTTACACATTCGCCATTACGAAAAATATGTACATATATCTCTATTAGTCACCCTATTCCTATTGCTACAGGAGCGCATGCAGGAATAATTTGGCTACTAGCACTAACAGAGTAGAGCGGTATTTGAAAAACAAAACTTCATATTGCATTTACTGTGAATACAATTCTTTTTCTACAGTCTACATACAAAGTAGCCATTTGCGCTCTCTTTTGTCAACGCAAAAATGTCACTTTGCCGCTCTAGCGCGACAAAGAAAAAACGCTCGCTGTCCAAATTTCTAACGATAAAATGTTGAGAAATGTCCCTTGTCTACATTCTTAATGGAAACGTTTAGTCAGGAACTAATGGCACTGTAGTGACACATTTACCACCTTTACAAATCAATCTCACATATAACTGCTCTGTCCGTATGTTACATAACCAAAAAAAATGCCGCACTATTGTGAAAATAAAATAGGGCATTCATTTACAAAAACGAAAGTATAAAATGTTTTAGATTAGATTGAAGCAATAGGTCAAGAAGAATGGGAAATAACGATAAATTAAAATTAAATATAAAAGACGTTTTTCTTTATATTAATCCTTATAAATTGAGTAGTAGTGTAAGTACAAAGTCTACATTTTATTATTTTTTGTTATGGGAGCGACTGTAGAAAAAATCTTGTGTGTGTTTCAGTGTTTCGAGCGCAAATGGACATTGTCGATTTCCAGAGGTAACAACCTCTCAATCGACAATGTCCTATTTTGCGCTCTTAATACACAAATAACTATTTTGTGGCATTAAATGGGTTTTTAGAAGACAAAAAAAAACAATGTAAATCGCTAAATATTAACCACAGAGAAATCTGTATAAAATAAAAATTGCTTTGTATTCCGAATAGTTATATTTAGGGCCAGCGCCAACTAGTGCGCCTGTGCAGGTTGTGCACCGCAAAAATGCGTCTCGTCAAGGCACAATATTACCTTTTTATTAAAGTTTAGAAACAAATATGTAAATATTTTTTTATTGCAACCAAAGAATTCCTTAATTATACAGAAGAAATTTTGATTACAACAAAGAAATGCTTATTTACAATAATGGAAACAAGATTACATTAATAAAAAATATTAATCAGTATTACAGGACCCAATTCTTACAACTCGATGACACAAAATAAATTGTTAGCGCAATCTATATTTTACATTGAAAGTGATTTAGTACAATAATTTCTTATTATCATTATCATTATTATTTCGTATAATAAAATTGATTTATTAAAAAAATATGTTTATGAGGAATAATAAATAAAAAATTCAACCAGTGGTTCTCAAACGGTAGAATAAAATTATATTTTTTTAAATGGCAACCTATATAAATTTTTTGTCCATTAGATAGAGATTTTTTTTCTGATTTCAACGATATAAATATGATATTGGGTTGTATAACAATTATTTCGAGAAAAATGATATTAAAAATCAGAAATAATTTTACAATATTTAAGTCCAGCAGTCCAGAGGCTAGCACTCTACCACTGTGCTAAAATTGTAATTCTAGTGATTAGTATGTTCCTCGTTTGATCCATTTACACAAGTTTCTTTAGCCTGTAACTCCTGTGCGGTATATTAATTTTATCCGAAAAAATTAACTCGAGATAGGGAATGTACAAACAGTTTCGCTCATTAACATTATCCGAGAAACTGTGGATGCGTGAATTCAGGATTAAAACGAAGTATGTATTTGCATCAGGGTTTTAATTACAAGAAATTAATGTTTAGCGTAGAAGAGCTTATAGGATGTCTACATGATGAAGGTTAGGAAGGGTTGTCAGACTGTCCAATATTCATCAATACATCCGGAACTCATGGAAGGAAAACAAAATTACCAATGAAATTCCTTTCAAGGTTTATAGCGTTCGTAAAATTGTAACCAAGGTTTCTAATTACATTTACTTAGTTCATAATTCATTTAATGAATCTATAAAAAGCAAGAAGCAGTAATATATCCTACCAGCTTTAGTTTTAAGCTGGTTGGAAATAAAATTAGAAGTCATCTTGCCGTGGCGTGATGTGAGTATTTCGGGTTTCTAAGAACGCGCGAGTCGCGAAGCACACCAAATCTTACAAGCTCCAGCGCCTTCAGGGGGCGGAGTCTTTGTCGAAGCAACAAAGGAGGAGGAGCTTACTCCACATAGGCGTGCTTTGCCTAAGGCTATTATTTTATTCCAAGCCAATATCTTATTAAATTAAATCTTATTTTTCAAGTGCTTCAGTTTTTACAATTTTGTTATAGTATTTACCTTAAATTACATTAAAAATTGTAACTTGTAAAAAAGTATAATAACAAAATAATTTATTGTATATTTTACGATTATTTACGAATTATTTCTTGCACAAATTAATTAATTATGTGGATTAAGGAAATTGCATTAATATTGTGGAAAGTAGAGAATAAATATCTTTCTAGAAAAAACTGAAATACCATTTATAACATTCCGCAAAATAAATTAAAATTTATCCATTTCGATATAATTTTTTCATTGTATTTGTTCGTCTATTCCAAAAATTATATTTTTTTCGTATTCCTCAAGTTTACATCCAGAAGAACAACTGATTAGATTTTGGTTATAATTGGTGAACCGGATGTAGCCTCATTTGAAGATTTAACAGTTAAATTTGTTTTATTGACATTTAACGTTATAATAACTTAAAGAATATATTATTCTTTATACGATTGGATTACATTTTATACTTCATATTCAATAGATATAGAGTTAAAGGATTATAAAGAAATTAATTTTTATAATTCAGCCAGCTATGCTAACCATGAAAATTGTTAATATATTCAGATTGACAGATGTCAGTATCAATAAAAAGTTCAAGTAGATGTTGGGCAAGACACGGAAAGATAGGTAAGGAAATAACTCTAGTGTTACAAATTTCTAGAAAGATATAAGAGAGATGATTACATTGGTTTGAAAATGTCATGAGGAGAAATGAAGAATATATTGAATTAAAAATGAATAGGAACATAGGAAGACCAAAAATAAGATGGAAGGACTGTATTGCGGAAGACTCGAGAGAAGGAATTGAATGAGAACGACACATAAAACAGAAATGAGTGAAAGAAGAAAATAAGAAATAGCGACCCCTAACGAATGGGAAAAGCTAAAGAAGAAGAAGAAGATGTTAGTGTCAAGTGAAATTTGCATAGTTTATGATATAATTTTACTGGAAATTTAGAATCTTTTGTAATCAAATTTATGTATGGAATTTATACATATTACACAGAATTGACGGAAGGTATTGTGGTGGCCACAGCAGATTTTTTCTTCTCCTTTTAAAAATAAATGACACCTAATAATTTCCACAAGTTATATTTCATTTTATAAGGTATTTTTCAGATCGATGACGTGAGTCCTCTGCTTAATAATTTTCGCTATACGATGACAACTCACACTGCTAATACATGAATAGATGACAGCTGACAGCTGAAATTAAAGATCTGTCATATACAAATTTAAAATTTAGTAAAATTAAAATATATATTTCAAATTCCATACACATTTGGAAAGTGTAACAAACGCTAACATTCCCTCACTCCTTTCACTTTTCACCCACTCGTCATTTCACCTTATCTATACTTTATTGTAGAAAGTATAGTATTTAAAAACTAATATCCAATAATTAATAAATAAATATGTAATATAATTAGACTCTATTGAGTTACGGGGCTGCATGCCTGGTCGCGAATCTGGGAAACCGGGTTTGATCCCGACCAACGTCAAATATTTCGAATTTTTTAAATGCACAAAATATTAATGCAATTTCCTTAATCCACATAATTTTAAATATTGTAGTGCACTCTCCACACCAGAAATGAATACACGTGCGGTGACGCCTGATAAACGCCCGCACTATACAAATCTTTCATCATCATTACCGAAATCTGTGTACAAAACAGATTGGCACACGCAGCAATGGGTAATATGCCATGGAGATATACGAGTACACATTTATTTAATATATTAGATATAATTGAAACTTCCGTAATTCTTAATTTATTTCTTTAATCTCTAAATTTCAAAAAACTCCATAAATCAAAACCTCTAATTCGAAGAAGTTTTCAGTTCCCTACAGATTCAAATTGGGGAGGACTTTATCTGATTTATACAAGGAATATGAAATTATCACGTATTCAGAACACATTTATACAGATTGGGTAAATATCGTCATTGAATTAATGGAGGCCTAAGTAAACGTGCAAATAACATCTCACTGTCGTTTTTAACGCAATAAAACTGCCTTTCTGCCGTAATAAGAACTAAAAAATCGGATGTGACCAACACAGTACCTCCCGCCATTTACCTACGTGTATAATTTTTATATTACTTTATAAATTTATCCATACAATATATAGAATAAGTATTAAAGCAAACTTGTAGAAAATAGAATAATCTTTAATTTTTATAATAACAAATTGAGAAAAAATTATATTTAAAGGTATTTTTTGAAGAAAAACTATCTTGAGCTTCAAGTAAACTGCCATTTCCGGTTATCCGATTGCCACCAAAATCTAATAAGATATTTCCATATTAGAATAAGGTAAAAATACATGGTTTAAAAACTTTCTGAGTGATAGTATTTGAGTTAGAGCGTAAACAGGATCCACACATACATACATACATACATACATACATACATACATACATACATACATACATACATACATACATACATACATACATACATACATACATACATACATACATACATACATACATACATACATACATACATACATACATACATACATACATACATACATACATACATACATACATACTATGTTGAAGTTTATGTGAAGATGGAAGGGTATGAAATACAACATAAAACAATAAATGCGAGTAGCAGCTAGTGGCTGTAACTATATAAAATATACGCTGGAATCTTAAATTGTATAAATATATAATAATTTTATTTAATTAATTTTACAATATGACATAGTCAAAAATCTAAATTATAATGAATATCGTTGTTAGCAGCTGTTACGAGGTAACCTCGTAACAACTGCTCAACAATGGCTGGGAGTAACGTGGCGGTAACTTGATATTTACAAAACATAACTGGGTTGATCCGCCACACATACATACACACACACATCATCGTGAAAATGTTAAAAATGGATTATAGGGACCATAAAACGTGGTCATTTGCCAAAATTTTTAGCACGATACCTATACCTCCCTTACCAAGGGCAGCGGGAGGTAAAAATGTAATCGCACTTCGAACTTGAACTACTCATCGCTGAAAAGGTGTTATCCCAAGTTATAAAAGATCATATATCAGCAAGTTATTGCCAGATATAAGCGATTATTACTTGAAATAACGGCGCTAAGAAACCTTTTAACTGTAATTCGCTACTGCCCGGTCAATAGGTTATAAGTAGTTTTTTTTTTTAATTATTACGTTTGGATCGTAAAAATAGTAAAATAGTATTGTAGGGACCCTAAAAAGTATTTATTCATTGAAAACTCATCACCGAATTTTTTGACCAAAGACAATACCTTCTTTACTTAGAAGTGACGGATGGTAAAAATTACCCCTTAACCTTAAAATTATATACTATATACTATAACGTATTTCGGGAACTCAATACTCACTATCAGTAGTACAAATTAGTACAGAGTAGCTAAAAGTACTCAACATGCATACCATGCCAGAGGTCCTAACAACTCTAAAAATAAGGGAGAGAACTTGGATTATATTAGGGATGGGAGTCATAGGTGAATGATTACCAATTATAAACTAATATTAGTTCGTCCAATGATATGCTTTGTACCAATGATGACGAAAACTTAGTTCTCGAAATATGCATATAGTTTATATTATAATTTTAAGGTTAAGAGGTATTTTTTTAGTTTTAGTTACAATTTAACCTTACACTTCTAATATTAATCAATATCTACATTATTATACCAATTGTAAAAAAAAAACATGGAATCCAAGACTGCGCCTATGAACAAGAAGTCTTGGCGGTTTCGTTCTTGGGGAACTGCGCAACAAAGTGATATGATGATTAAGTTAAATGGTGAAGAATAATACCTCGTTAGGCATTCATTGAAAACTTTTAAAACTTGGGTTTTCATTCTGCAGCGGAGCGATTTGAGCCCCTCTAATTTAATGTTCGACCATTCTCCGCCAAACACTAAACCGAGATCTCTGCTCGAACCCTTGTACTGCACTCAACAACGCAACTTCAACACAGATTGTTTTCGGAAACTTAAGAGTCTTTCTAGTAAATATGCAAATTTTATAGTAAATTTTACAATTGCAGTAATTAATTACTCTTCCAGTAAAGTTATAAATAAACTCTTGATTAAAAAGGAAAAAGATGTGCTTTTAATTCTAACTTGTGAAATTAAAAATCTTTTTCATTCCAAGTATTTTCTTCCATCTTGCTTCATTTGAATGAATAATTAATATGTATTATTTTTACCTTCCGTCACCTATAGGTAAGGAAGGTATTGTCTTTGGTCAAAAAAATCGGTGGTGAGTTTCCATTGAATAAGCACGTTTTAGGGTCTTTACAATACGATTTTACTATTTTTACGATGATGTCTGTATGTGTGTGTGTGTGTTCGTATGTGCGTGTGTGTGTGTGTGTGTGTGTGTGTATGTGTGTGTGTGTATGTGACCGTTTTCTCCTGCACGATATCTCCAATACTAGAATTCCAAAAATTACAATTCTTGCGTATTCCTCTTCCTTACAACCATATGCAGACTTGATTAGATTTTGGTTATAATTGGTCAACCGGAAGTACCCTCATTTGAAGATTTTAACAGTTTTTCTTGAAAAACTCAGTTAAATGTTATTATAACTTAAAGAATATATTATTGTCTATACGATTTGATTGCATTTTATATTTCATATTTAACAGATATAGGATTAAAGAATAATAAAGATAAAAAAATTCATATAAATTTCATAATTCAGCCAGCTATGCTAACTTAACCATGGAAACTGCTAATTCAAATTGACAGATGTCAGTATCAATAAAATGTAAATCAATGACAGAATAAGGGAAGTAACTCTAGTGTTAGAAGTTTCTGGATATAAGAAAGACGATTACATTGGTTTGAACATGTCATGAGAAGCGATGAATATATTAATAGAAGGTGGAAGAAACATAGGAAGACCAAATATAAGATGAAAAGATTGTATTGCAGAAGACTTGAGAGAAAAGGAACTGAATGAGAAAGACACGCAAAACAAAAATGAGTGGAAGAAGAAAATAAAAAATAGCGACTCCCTAACGAATGGGAAAAACTAAAGAAGAAGAAGTAGATGTCAGTGTCAAGTGCAATTTGCATAGTTTGTTTATGAAATAACTTTACTGGAAATATAGCATCTTTTGCAAAAAAAAATATGTATAGGGCGCGTGCCTTTGGCAAGCAGATATGGGAACCCGTATCAAAATGACAGCAATTAATTATGTCCATAACTGACAAGTGTCATAATTTTTCATTCAAAATTTCATGATTTTCTTATTTCATGTGGTTTGTTTGTTATCAGGAGAATGGAATTCAGTTGCCGAGAAAGGGAATCATAAAATACCAAAAAATTAGAATCTTTTAGAAGAAAATTTATGTATGGAATTTGTACATAATACACAGGATTGACGGAAGGTATTGTGCTGGCCACAACAGATTTTTTAACTTGCAATTATTTAGTTTCTATTTTCATTACCGGAGTTTATGAAATTTTGAATAAAATGAAATTACCTGATTTTCTTTATAGTTATTCATAGTCTCAAATAAAGTTCATATTTATTTTTCAAAATTAATATGGATATGTAGATTTATTAGAGTCTTATGAATTTTATAAAAACTATTTATTGTAAAGTATTGTTGGTCACATGATTCAATTTATAATAGAAAATAAATATATTTAAGAGTATCATTTTGAATTAGTTTTCATAGTAGCTATTTGTGTATTAATGGCGCAAAATAGGACATTGTCGATTGAGAGATTCTCTTGAAATCGACAATGTCCATTTGCGCTCGAAACACACACAAGATTTTTTTTACAGTCGCCACAGTGGGGTCCTCCACCACAACAAAAAATAATAAAATGTACACTTTGTACTTACACTACTACTATAATAAGGATTCATATAAAGAAAAAATCTGTTGTGGTCAGCACAATACCTTCCGTCAATCCTGTGTATAATGTACAAATTCCATACATAAATTTTCTTGCAAAAGATTCTAAATTTTTGGTATTTTATGATTCCCTTTCTCGGCAACTGAATTCCATACTCCTGATAACAAACAAACCACATGAAATAATTAAATTATTAAATTTTGAATGAAAGATTATAATACTTGTCAGTTATGGAGATAATCAATTGCTGTCATTTTGACACGGGTCCCCATATCTGCTTGCCAAAGTCAGCAAAGTCATGTCACTGCACGCGCCCTACACATAAATTTTCTTGCAAAAGATCCTATATTTCCAGTAAAGTTATTTCATAAACAAACCATGCAAATTGCATTTGACACTGGCATATTCTTCTTCTTTAGTTTTTCCCATTCGTTAGGGGTCGCTATTTTTTATTTTCTTCTTTTGTTTTGCGTGTCGTCCTCATTCAGTTCCTTTTCTCTCAAGTCTTCTGCAATACAGTCTTTTCATCTTATATTTGGTCTTCCTATGTTACTTCCACCTTCTATTAATATATTCATCTCTCCTCATAACATGTTCAAACCAATGTAATCGTCTCTCTTATATCTAGAAACTTCTAACACTAGAGTTACTTCCCTTATTCTTTCATTGATTTACATTTTATTGATACTGACATCTGTCAATTTGAATTACCTGGATACATTAGCAGTTTCCATGGTTAAGTTAGCATAGCTGGCTGAATTATAAAATTTATTATCTTTATAATTCTTTAACTCTATATCTGTTGAATATGAAATATAAAATGCAATCAAATCGTATAGAGAATAATATATTCTTTAAGTTATAATAACATTTAACTGAGTTTTTCAAGAAAAACTGTTAAAATCTTCAAATGGGGGTACTTCCGGTTGACCAATTATAACCAAAATCTAATCAAGTCTGCATATGGTTGTAAGGAAGAATTGTAATTTTTGGAATTCTAGTATTGGAGATATCGTGCATGAAAGGCGGTCACATACACACACGCACATACACACATACACACACACACACACACGCACATACGAACACACACACACACATACAGACATCATCGTAAAAATAGTAAAATCGTATTGTAAAGACCCTAAAACGTGCTTATTCAATGAAAACTCACCACCGAATTTTTTGACCAAAGACAATACCTTCCTTACCTAGAAGTGACGGAAGGTAAAAACGTCTTTTAATATTTACTATTTTTATTTACATACATATTAGAAATTATTTTTATATTCAATTATTTTAATTTATCGTTATTTCCCATTCTTCTTGACCTATTGCTTCAGTCTAATATAAACGTTTTATACTTTCGTTTTTGTAAATGAATGCCCTATTTTATTTTCACAATAATGCAGCATTTTTTTATTTTTTTTGGTTATATAATATACCGACAGAGCAGTTATGTGTCAGATTAATTTGTAAAGGTGGTAAATGTGTCACTACAGTGCCATTAATTCTTGACTAGTTTCCATTAAGAATAGACAAGTGATATTTCTCAACATTGTACACATATAGTTAGAAATTTGGACAGCGAGCGTTTTATCTACTTTGGCGCGCTAGAGCGGCAAAGTGACATTTTGCGCTGACAAAAGAGAGCGCAAATTGCTACTTTCTATGCAGACTATAGAAAAATGTGTTTTTTTATTACCTCCCGCTACCCTTCATAAGGGAGGTATAGGGATCGCGCTAAAAATCGCATATCGAGATTTTGGTAAATGACCACGTTTTAAGGTCCCTACAATAAAATATTAACATTTTCACGATGATGTCTGTGTGTATGTATATGTGTGTGTGTGTGTGTGTGTGCGTGTGTGTGAGTGTGTGTGTGAGTGTGTGTGTGAGTGTGTGTGTGTATGTGCGTATGTGGATCTTCTTTACACTTTAACTCAAATACTATTGTTTAGAAAAATTTGAAAGCTTGTATTTTTACCTTACTCTCATATGGAAAGATGCCATTAGATTTTGGAGTAAATCAGATAACCGAAAATGGCACTTTTCTTCGAAAAATACCTTTAAATGTTATTTTTTCGAGATTTATGTTATACAAAAATTAATGATTATTAAATTTTCAAATTTGCATTAATACTTTTTCTATAAATTCTAAAATTACTTTATGTCATTGTGACACACCAATTTTAAATTTTTTATCTGTAGGTAACTGAATTATATACCACACGTATTCGAATTTATTGTTATTTATCGAAACACCCTCGCACAATATAATCTACGATGGAATTTCTACTTAACTAAAATTGATGGTACAGATAGCGACATATTTGAACAAAATGTAATTGAAACTGCATTTATTGGGTTGGTGCATCTCCGGAATGACCCGGGACATTAAAGTGAATAGTCAATGTCGTCTATCACAGCAGACGAAATATTTACATCGCCGACTTCGGCGCCGGCACGCACATACATTTATGTTAATAAGCGCCATTAAACCGCTTAACAAATTGTGCGTTGCGGCCGATTTCGAAACCAAAGCGACGCTACATTTCCTTAATCGTCAAAGCGAGCCAAAAGATATGTGTATTGCTTTTAAATTTTCTTTTATTACCGGATGTATGAAGTAAAATATTTTATAAATTTATATAGATACTATTAAAAAAGTTCTGTTGTGGCCATCACAATACCTCTCGCCCTTTCCATTGTGGTATATATAAGTATTGTATTTAACATTTCTTGTACACACAAAAAAATCTAATTACACCTAATCTTTATATTTACGTATTTACTATAATTTCTATGAGCAAGTTTTCTCCATTTCTTCTAAATATTCGTTTTTCCATTTCATTAACGGGATTGGCGAAATTTCAGAAGGGTTCATGTAATATACCTATAATGTTAAATATATAATTAATAATACAATAAGAAATATTAAATATCGTTCCCAGAAAAATCCTACAGTACTATCTATGAATTTTTGATACTGACATTAGTGACATTTAATTACACACATTTAAATTTCTCAAGTAGTTACCATGGAGATGTTTGGGCTGTGAGTAGGCTGTTCGATTTATTACAACAGATTATTTTATAGATTATATTTCTATATCTTTAAATCTATAGAAGATATAATAAAAAAATTAAATGCGTCGGATAGAGAATTTTGTTTTTTAATATTTGTAATAACATAAATTTTCAAAAATAATATTTAGAATATTTTTGTTAAAATACTACTACTTCCGGTTATCCAATTGTTACCAGAACCTATTCAACTCTTCCCATTATTGTTAGATTGAGGAATCCGCAGTTGTATTTTGTACATTTATGTATTAGCAGAGTGGAAGAACAGCATTGCTGAACTCTTGCTTTTTGGTCTACTTTTTGATCAATAAATATTATTATTATTATTATTACATAGGTATGTGCGTGAGAGAGAGAGAGAGAAACAGGGATGTAATTTTGAGAAGACTAAGCTGAAAAAAATCACAATTTTTATTATCTTTATATTACCAGGTATTATAAAAATAAAAATCACATTACAAAAAACAATATTTATTTAGTTTCAAAGTTTCAGAGAAAATTGTTGAATTTTGGACTAACATCGATTTTTGCTCAAAAATTAAACAATTTTCTCTAAAACTCTTTTGTTTTTAGTTATACGACTGTCAAATAATATACCCATAATTCAACCGTTTTTTATCAATTAATGACCTTCGTTACTGTTGCTAATTGAATAATATTGACAGTTCGATGGAATAATATTATTCAATCGTTATGTCAAATTCAAATCTTACCTTGCAAAAAGTACAAACAAATTACTTTTAATAAGTATTTATTTCCACATAAAAAGTCAAGTGTATACTAGGTTTCTTATTTTTTATAGTTTTATTTTCTTCTTAAGCTTAAAATGTAGCTGAATAGTCGGTTTAAAATTTTCTGCTAAATGTCAAATCACTTCATAGTTTTGTTAATACAAATACGCAGTACTCAACGATAACTATGTTTATGTTTGTGAACAAACAATTTTCTAAAATTTATTAGGTTATTTCTGATTTTGTAATAGTACAGTGTTATTATTTGACAGTTGTGGATAAAGTATAGTATTCTATTCGCATGTAATGGCTATTATTCACTCGAATGATTTATATCACTCGCCTTTCGGCTCGTGATGCAAACTTCATTCTCATGAGTAATAGCATACATTACATGCTCATTGAATAATATACTATTAATATGCACTTGGTATACATTCTTTACTTATATTAATTGAGTGTATTAATTTTCTTGATAATGAGAAATAAAAATACTACATAGTTAATATGTATAAATTTGTTTTATTTTTGGAAATAAGTTTGAACGTAAGCTGGTCTAGTTTTTAA
The DNA here is from genome assembly GCA_951394225.1 of Harpalus rufipes. Lineage (NCBI taxonomy): Eukaryota > Metazoa > Arthropoda > Insecta > Coleoptera > Carabidae > Harpalus > Harpalus rufipes. The sequence goes on from OX596274.1 coordinate 7,311,084, forward strand.
GTGTATAAGAGAGCTCTATCGGAAGAATATAGTTACAAAACAACATAAATCAAGCAGCATTTAAATTTCCCGAGAAACGACAGAGTTGTGTGAGAAATTTAAGGAGATTAAAAACGATCCGAGTTCCAAAACTGCAGGAAGTTGAACATTGTCATGTGCTAGTTGTAGTACGCAAAGCAGCCCTCGGTGGCAGCACGAGAAGCGATGAATTGGAGACTTCCTGTTTCGTACTTTTTGAGCTTGAAAAGCATAAAATAGCGAAATAAACGGTAAATTTAACTAAAATTAATACAGTTTATCTTCTTCTGTTGATTTATACATAACTTTATATAAGTCTCACATTTCAAATCTGTATTCAATTAAAACTATATAACTATATAAATATTTAATTACAACACAAATAAAAGAATAAAATAGTTTTTTACCTCCCGCTACCCCTGGTAAGGAAGGTATAGGGATCGTACTAAAAATCGCATATCAAGATTTTGGTAAATGACCACGTTTTAAGGTCTGTAGAATCCAATTTTACATTTTCACTATGATGTCTGTGTGTATGTGTGTGTGTGTGTGTGTGTGTGTGTGTGTGTGTGGACCCCCTTTACGCTCTAACTCAAATACTAGCGTTCACAAAATTTTGAAACTTTTATTTCTACCTTACTCTTATTTTGGAATAAATCAGATAACCGGAAATGGCACTTTACTGGAAGCTCAAAATAGTTTTTTTTTTTCGAAAAATACCTTTAAATGTTATTTTTTCGAAATTTTTTATTATAAAAATTAAAGTTTTTTGCGTTAATACTTTTTGTGTATATTTTATGGATAAATTTATAAAATTAGTTATAATTTTAATCCCGGAGCCTACGCTTTAAACACAACTCCATGCCTACACAGTTCAGATCTCAAATGTGTGTATAATTGGAGGAAGAAATATTTGAAACTGACTTATGCAGGGTTTACAATCTTTTATGGACGGTTGGGTTTGTTTGTGGTCAGGACTCATAAATTATTCGAACTTGTAGGCATCAATTTTAGGGTTAGAAATGGGCCGTATTTAATAACGATGTTAGAAGAAGTGTATTTTAAACGCATTGTTATTTGAATACAGATTTAAAAGTACATAATTAGGAAACATCTTATAATATTTTAATCTCTTTTCACTTTACAGATTGATGTTAGAAAAAATACACTTAAAACGAATTATTATTTTAATACAGATTTAAAAGTACATATTGAATGCAAATTTCGGGTACGGCCCAGGACAGAAAACTCTACCTGGCTCAGAGTACCATTACCGCAAAGTCCATAAAACTTTATAACGACCAATTGGCAGAATCTATAATGAGTTCCAAATATTTCTTCCTCCAACTATAACTGCCAGTTATATATATCACTGTCAACAAACTAATCATTTCAAATAATAATAGTAAACCTGTTAGTAAGCAGTTCTTAAAATTTGTAAAGTGATATGTGTACCTCGGAAGGTGAGGAAGATATTGTCTTTGGTCAAAAAATTCTAATGTAAGTTTTCAATGAATAAGCACGTTTTGGGATCCCTAGATTACGAATTTATTATTTTTACGATGATATCCTATGTATCTTTTATAGTTATCGAGATCCCATGATCCCATGTAGGGCGCGTTTATTGAGACTGTCTTTATGTGTTTCCTTTAATAATCTTTCTGATTAATCTTACAAATATACTAAAACTATTCCAAGAAAAATTCAATTCAATATACAGTAAACTAAATCACGTAAAAGAAAAATACGTATTTTTCAATAAAAGTATAAAGTAGTGGTATAATCGAAACGAATTGTTTATTGACGCTGTAACTCAAGAATACCCGAAGCAATTGAATTTGTGCTAAGTGTTCTGGGTAACAATAAATATAAATTTTAAGAAATACACAGACTGTCCTACCATTTAAAGCGAGAATATGGAACATTTTTCACGGTTGTGTCATATCGTTTACAACGGGGATTATGTTTCTAAAGAGTTATAAGATTAGGACATTTGGATGGTTTTATTATACAAAAATTTCATCTCATTCGTTGTATAAATATCAGATTACAAATATATATACAGGATGATGACCGGCACAGTCGAACATAGGACTTTGACATGCAAAATCAGATTTTCCTAATTGTTTTAGGTAAAAAAGCTTCAAATAAAAGCATAAAATTCTACATCTGAGTAAATAAGCACTTGAAGGTAATATTCCTTATTAACTGTACGACCTTTTGGCAAGAACTTATGATGCAACACGCCATTGTAATCATCGGTTGTTGACATGCATGAAATTAAATTCGTAAATTTAGCTAGTTAATGAAAAACTACATACATAGATTCAAATAGCTTCAAAGGTACATGATGTGATCAGAATTGGAGGGTAAAGTACCAAATAAATGAGAATAAAAACACTTCTTTTACACTCGTTCGGCAACAATCTTGTTTATGGTGACCCCTGTAAACTGCTGTTTCAACTCGGAACGCATTTAATACTGCGATAAAAATGTCACCCTCAACGAATAAATTTTAACTTCCCTGCTATTTGTATCATTTTATGTTTGCGTACGTAGAGAAATAATAAAAATATAATTCCTATGATATATTAATCACATACTATAACTACGTCATCGAAAACTTTTCTAGAACCGACAATGTAACATCATTCGACAACAGTATTATTAATGTCATATATTCAGTGATATATTTGCACTGCGTTATTTTTTATGAAAGTAAACATAAATGTGAATAACAATCAATCTTCCAATGTTTATATATATATATATATATTCATTTGATGGCTAATAAACGTAAAAAACAGTTTATATGTCAATGAAAATAATGTAACGCTACACCGCTCAGATGATAAAATGAAATGTTTTAAATAAAATGTATGACCAGGTTTAATTAATCACTTCATATGTTTCAATTAAAGGTTTAATACCCTATGGTTAAAATGTTCATTAGAATCCGCCCAAGGCATGTTGTTATGCAGACGTATTTATTTTTAATTTACAATACCTACCTATAAGTGTAAAAAACATCAATTTAAAACATATTCTTTCACATATTTGCTAAATAGCCGTTTTATTTATAAATATGTTATGCTAGGGATGTAGTATAATATTTGTAATCAGCAGACTAGGCAAAGCCTAAGGAAATTTTAGGTCCTGCAATATTACAATAAAATTTAATATCCAAAATGAGGAAAAAAATTAAAAATATTAGGATAAAAAGAATTCATAAATATTTCAAGCTGACTCGTTTCATAGTACTTATAGCGAGGTGGAAAGTGTTTCATTACTGTTGAGGTTAGCTATAATCCGAGACGTAATGAAATTTTTCACCGAAGTTTGTATACTATTTTATTCACAATCGGATATTAATAATGAGTTCTTATTTTATTAATGTTATTTGAAAATGAATTGTAATTTTGTTATTTTAAATAAATAATACAAGAAAAAAGTTTATTTTTTTATCTTTTCAAAAATAATAATTGAAAACGATTATTTTTCAAGGGGGGGGGGGATCTCGTATCCGGCCCTGATTACCATAGCACACGTTTTGGAAAACTAATTGAAAACTGATCAGGTTGAAAAGTCAAATCAGACTTGCTTAAGTGTTTACTTGTATTTTCATTATTTTTCATTTTATTAAACGTATAAATTAAGACTTATCCTTAATCTACACATACTCAACGAAATAGGCACATATCCTACAATATTAGATTCTAAAGTTGGTATTTTATTTTCGTTTAACGTTAATTCTGCGAGAGATCGTAAAACTTCGAAAGCCTGGCACGCTATAAATTTTATATTACATCCATCAAAATTTAACAATTAGTTTAATGCGACCTTCCACCATTGTAACAAATTAGAACATTGGTAATTTATATTAAATCTAAACCTTATAAGTGTATGATAGGGACTAAAAATTAGTATATTAAAAATCTGATGTGGCCAGCACAATACCTTCCGTCAATCCTGTGTATTATGTACAAATTCCATACATAAATTTTCTTGCAAAAGATTCTAAATTTCCAGTATAATTATTTATTTAGCTTCTCCCATTCGTTAGGAGTCGCTATTTTTATTTTCTTCTTTCACTCATTTCTGTTTTGCGTGTCGTTCTCATTCAGTTCCTTTTCTCTCAAGCCTTCCGAAATACAGTCCTTCCGTCTTATCTTTGGTCTTCCTCTGTTTCATCAACCTTCTATTACTATTCATTCTTCTTCCCATATATTCTTAATCTCTCCCCATGACATGTTCATACCAATATGTAATCGTCTCGTGTATCTTTGTCGAAACTTGTAACACTAAAGTAATTTCTCTACCGTATCTTTCCATATCTTTCCCAACATCTACTTCAACATCCTCATTCTCTGCCACATTCATTTACTTTTCATTGATACTGACATCTGTCAATTTGAATTATCTGAATATATTAGCAGTTTCCATGGTTAGCATAGCTGACTGATTTATGAAATTTAATATCATTATAATTCTTTAACTGTATATCTATTGAATATGAAGTATAAAATGCAATCAAATCGTATGGATAGAGAATAATATATTCTTTAAGTTATAAATGTCAATAAATCATATTTAACTGTTAAAATCTTCAAATGAGACTACTTCCGGTTCAACAATTATAACCAAAATCTAATCAGTTGTTCTTCTGGATCTAAACTTAAGGAATACGAAAAATTATAATTTTTGGAATCGTGGTATTTATGCAATCCTAAACTTTCGTCACACACATACATACATACAGACATCATTGTAAAAATGATAAAATCGTATTATAGGGACCCTAAATTAAGTTAATTCACTAAAAACTCATCATTGAATTTTTTGACCAAAGACAATACCTTCCTTACCTGTAGGTGACGGAAGGTAAAAAAGTCCCATAAGGCAATGTTAACGTACGAGTTGAAGTTGCACAACGAATTGATTGCATTTTATATTTCATATTCATTGGATAAATTAAAGAATTATAAAGAAATTAAATCTTATAAATCAGCCAGCTATGCTATAACCAAGGAAATTCTAATTGACAGCTGTCAGTGGCAATGAAAAGAAAATGAATGTGGCAAAGAGATGAGAATGTTGAGTTGGATGTTGGGGAAGACACGGAAAAGTAGGATAAGGAATAAGAGGGAAAGGGAAATGGAGTGACAGAAGTTTCTAGAAAGATACAGGAGAGACGATTACATTGGTTTGAATATGTCATGAGGAAATATGAATAATATATAGGAAGAATAATGAACAGCTTAGTAATAAAAGGTAGAAAAAACAGAGGAAGACCAAAGAGAAAATAAACTGAATGTGGACGACAAGCAGAATTTCAAACCATTAATGTCCTGTAAAAAACGACAGAAGTTTAGGCAAAACAATATATAGTGTCCAATATCTCTGAAACCACAAGGATTTTCGTTTTTAATTTTTATACCTGATATCCTACACAAAAATAATTCACATGTCCAAATACATGCTTACCTTGAATAAGATGAGCTAAAAAACTTTATATTTAGTATACGAATAAAAAAAAACATTAATTTGTGTATTTTCCTTTTTTTCTTCTATATGTTATTCTATAAAAAAATTAAATATAAAATATATGCACCTTTTCCTCATTGTAAATATTCGAAAAAAATTTTTTGCGTCACAAAATTAGGTATTTTGAATTTAGGATTACAGATTTTATTGCAATTAACTGACTCCTAAACGTTCAATTATATTTTTCAATAATACGTTTGCGTTAGTCTTTAGTCCATTCTTTCAATATCTGCAGTAATTTTCTATAATTCAAAATCATTATAGTAATTTGTCTATTCCTAACCTTTTAGAGGTTGGGAAATAAGTTATTCCTGACTGCAATGAAGATATCTTGGGTGGGAAATAACAGATTTCACTTCCACCCCACGGGTTGGAAATGTTTACGCAGGGATTGCCTAGCATCATTGTCATGGATCCCTTAATAAAGTAGACTGAACAAATTTTAAAAAATCTGTCAAAAAATATTAATAAAATTAAACGTTAACTCCATGATTTATTTTGAAAATTAATGATTTGAAAAGAGGATGATTGCGAATAAAAGTATACATACCTCGGTAGGAGTTTTATTACGGCATCGCGCTATATACACAAGCCCTCGGCTGCAATGAATCATTTCCCACCTTAGATGTAATATATTATTATACATAACTTTTGTAAAATTTAAATGGAATTAAAAATCACTCCAAGAACAATTTTTTGAAAAAATTAAAACAAAATTACATCGTGATATTGAAAACTGCATAAATTTTTCAGAAGGTTTTTATTAAGAGCATTTAAAATATATAAAATGTACTGTAGAAAATTAATTTATTTATATTTATCATTGTTTACTTCATAGTTTGAATATTTATGTTTCCTGAATGTTTGAGGTTGATATTTCCAAAATTTCTGAAATAATAATAATAATCATAGATATTATATTTATTGTAGATATATTAAAAAATCTCACCACAATTAAAATCTGTTGAATTTAAATCTAACCAATACAGACCACGCAGATGATTTGGTTGGTTGCAATGAGGGTCCTTATACAGGCTCTGAACTTCAAACCAAATGTCAAACACCGATTTCATTTTACAATCACAAATTAGCGGATTTAGACCAATATCTAATGATCTTAAATTCAAATCAGAAACTGAATCATTCAGAGTTTCGATGTGGTTGTCCTGCATGTTTAAATCCAAAGGAGATGTGGTATTCGGGAAGACATTCTTGCCAATTGTTGAAATTTTATTCTTGAACAAAAATAGCCCCAACAGTTCTGATAAGTTTTGAAATAATCCATCTTGTAGTTTTTGCATGTTGTTTCCAGTTAACCATAAATACTTCAGTTTGGTATTTTTGTCGAATGCCCCTTTCTCAATATTGAGTAAGAAGGTATTGGATATAGATAAATTTTGAAGTTGTGATAAATTCGAAAATAAGTCCTTGTCTATTTCTCCAATCTGATTATCATCCATAAGAAGTTGTTTAAGTGAATATAAATGTGAAAATAATGTTTTTGGTATAACTCTGATTTTGTTTTTTGAAAATTCTAATCTTTGTAATTTTTGATTAAAAGCAAATGTGTTAGCATCAAACTGTGCAATTCTATTTTCACTCAATAATAGTTGTTCGAGGGATTGTAAATCTTCGAATGCTTTATTTCCTATATAATTTATGTTATTATTAACTAAATTTAAAAAATTTAAACTAATTAAATTTGCAAATAGTCCATTTTCAAGCCTTTCCAATTTGTTTGCAGATAATAACAATTCTTCTAGATTAGGAGTATGTTGAAATGTATTTACATCAAATTTCGCAATACTATTAAAATATAAAGCCAGTGTCACAAGTTTCTTCATATTTTTAAAAGAGTTTTTATCAACTTCTTGGATGCTACAATCCCTCAGTGACACTTTTGTCATATTTTCAACATCTAGTATAGCAAAAGTATCCTTCGAAATTGTGAATAATGGCCAATATTGTAAAAGTAATTCAGTTGTATCACTGTTTATACTAAAAACACACTTTAATATGGCACAGAACATAATCACTTTAAAATGCATGTTTACACTTTTAAAATCCACCTGGAACTGATTTTTGTTATCTTTATGTTGTTGAACTCATAATTCGCATGATTTAAAAACTGGTTAGCCTTCATAAAGATGAATAAGCATTCTTTTTTAATTTCAAATTTTTATTTGTGGGTGTATTTAATTCAGGTACTTATTAAGTTAACTAACATTATTTACAGTAAAAAATATATTATACATTTGTGTTTTCGTCTGAAAAATAAATGTAATTTTATCGCTACATTGTCTTAACCTGGTTTATTTTTAAAGTAGAATGTTGAAACAGAATTTATTTAACTAAATTTAATGAATATATTTGTAAATAAATAACTGACTGTAAAGGAGTTTGATGGAATATTTTACAAATTTATTTCTTCTTCAAAATATTTGTAAATGTAAATCCTCCACCATTTTAAGATTAAATCATTATTTTAAGGATATACAGGGTGTTAAAAAAATTAATAAAAAAATTTGAGGATACACATTTAGATGTGTTGATTCTCAATCAAAAAGATTTTTTTTCAAATTCGGGAAATAAGTTCTTATTTTTCATTCGTCGCCATTGCCGACATGAAAATTTTATTAAAAATCTGTTGTGGCCAGCACAATACCTCTCGCCAATTCGGTTTTTGGTTACATAAGTATAGGGCGCGAGCAGTCATGTGACATTGTTGGCCTTGGCAAGCAGATATGGGGGTTCGTGTCAAAATGACAATTAGTAATTTTGTACCATGTCAAATGTCAGAATTTTTCATCAAAAATTTCAAGATTTCTACTTGACCTAGACAAGCAGGTATGGAGGCCCTTGTCAAAATGACAGTAATTATTTACATAAATGTCAAATGTCGTAATTTTTCACGTCGTTAATTTGTCACCAGGAATATGGAATTTACTTGTCGAGGAAAATAAACCACATGGAATTGGAATATCATGAAATTTTGGATGGAAAATTGACATTTGACATATATGTACATAATTACTAGCTGTCATTCTAACTCGGGCCCCCATATTTGCTTGTCAAGTCCAACAAATTCACGACTGCTCGCGCCCTATAAATTTCTCATGTCTTTTCTTTATGTTCAGATTATTTTTATAATTTTAAATTTATTTTTTAAGGAAGTTTTCTCCTATACTTCTAAATGTTCGAATATCTTTCAATTTCTTGACGGGATATCAGATGGGTATATGTATATAGCTACAATTTTAAATATTTGTTATTATTGTTATACAACAAGAAATAGTAAACTTATCAATATCTAAGAAAAATTCTTCAATAATGTCAATTAAACTTCTTCATTTAACGTAAAAGCGTAATTTGACGTTTTACTACTATGTTGCCAAAAAAGAATATCTAAGATTTATTTTCAGCTAAAATCTGCCTACATAAAACCATATTCGTATTATGACAAATTCTGAATCGGTTCTTATCCACTGTCATGTGTGTAGTAAAAATAGACTTAAGGTCAAGTTTTAGAATTGAGCTGCCAAAACCGCCCAAATAGGTTTATGAACTACTGTTGGTTTTTGACGACATTTTTCTGTCATTTACAAACATCTGATGGTTACTATAGAGTTGTTTAGGCTCTAAAATTTATTACAACAGATTATTTTATATAAAAAATTTCAAAAAAAATATATTTAGAATTTTTTTCTTAAGATACTACTACTTTCTGTTTTTACCTCTCGCTAAGAGAGGTATTGGATTCATGCTAAAAATCGCATATCCAGATTTTATTGAATAAGCACGTTTTAAGGTCCCTACAATCCGATTTTAACATTTTTACGATGATGTCTGTGTGTGTGTGTGTGTGTGTGTGTGTGTGTGTGTGTGTGTGTGGATGTGTGTGTGTGGGATGTTGGAAGGACGGTTACTCAAAAACTATAAGACTTAAAATTTGTTTAACAACGTATTTCCCAATCGGACATTCATGGGAAGATCTGAAAAGGTTTTGGTAACAATTGGACAACCGGAAGTAGAAGATTCTTGAAAAAAAATCTTCTAAATATTATTTTTTGAAAAATTTTCTTGATAATATTAAAGAAAAATAAATTCTCTATCTGATACATTTAAATATTTTTATACATATTTTATAGATTTAGAGATAAAAGGAATATAATATATAAAATAATGTTGTAATTAATTTTACAACCGAAAGGATGCCATGAAAAATAGTTGCAAATTTAAATTATTTGTAACTGACAGATAAATGTCAGTGTCAGAAATAATGAGTTATGAAAGAAAAATGTATTTGGAGAATCCCTTAATTCTTGATCTGTGACTATTATGGAGATGACAAGTCTAGGTTGAAGGACTTAAATTTGTTTCAAACATTATGGGACAATGTACACCAGTACTGTAGACTAGAGTAACTTTGAATTGCGAAAAAGCTATCAAATTCTTCTCAAGTAAGTTGTAAATATTGACAAAATTACACATCGATATAAGAATAATCGGAGTGCAATCTATCCGTCACTTTATTAAAGGGAATTAAGGTTATTTAGATATAACAAGTATGAAAAAATAAAATGTAAAAGAAGATATATAAGAATAGATGCACAATCCAGATATATACATTTTAGACCGCCCAAAATTAATGTTTTTACTAGAAGAATATGAAGAGAAAGTAAACAAAGTTGTTCGAATTGAAAATTGCTGTTACCAGCCTAATATTTATATATGGTAAACTCTACTTTGTAATTTATTGTAACATAATTTATGGTAAATATCTTCATGTTGAGACATGCTATTATTGAATAATAAAGAAGTTTATACGTCATAGATTTATATGAATATATTATTTGTATTTATAAAAATATTCTTTGCTTTATGCATACAGCCAGGTAAAATATACGGCGAGAGGTTATGTGCTGGCCACATCAGATTTTTTAATTGGTACCAAAACCTATTCAACTCTTCCCATTAATGTTATATTGAGGAATCCGTAGTTAAAAACGTTTTTAGTCGTATAGAATTTGAGAAATCGTGTCTCCAACAACCTCACACACACACACATCCACACACACATACACACACACATACACACACGCACACACACACAGACATTATTGTAAAAATGTTAATATCAGATTCTATGGACCTTAAATCGTGCTTATTCAATAAAATGTGGATATACGATTTTTAGCATGAATCCAATGCCTCTCTTAGCGAGAGGTAAAAATAATGTAATAATTAATCATATAACAAACGAATAGAAAATAAATTAATTCATAATTATACATCTAGCTAAATTTCAATCAACCTTCGCCTGTGGAACAGCCATTTACAAGCATCGATTTCAGCGCCAAACTTTTAGAACACTGTCTATAATTTAAAAACAGATTATAGTGTTCACAAATAAATTATATTTTTTCATAGTAGGTTCATGTAATCATTTAAACATTTAAAGGATAATTTGGGTATTACATTTTAAAGAAATCTGACATTGAATCAGAGAGAAGCAATGAACCGGCCACATTTATATTTTTGAAAAATTATACTAAAATCAAACTGCGTAATGGAAACTCCATTAATTTTAATTGACAGTATTTATTAAACACATCATACAATAATTAGATTATAAATGGATGTGAGGTTTGTGAAATATGTTGAATTAAAATTTAATTGAACATATATTTATCATTATTTATGTATAGAATTTATATTATTTTTGTTTCCTAATTTCTTCAGGCTGTATTTCTAATTCTGAAATAATAATATAATATGTAGAACGAAAAATATTATTTATTTTATATCGTAGGCGTTCAAGTAGAGATCATTAAATCCAAAATGCGGTTTTGAGAAATTTATTATTATTATTATTTAAAATTATAATTATTACTTAAATACACACATGTAGACAAACCTTATTCATAATAAGATTTACCAACTATATGTTATAACTTAGAACCAAAGCCCGAAATCACAAGGTTTGTGCGTTAGGTTAGGTTATGTTACAGTATGTTTAAAAAAATAAATTAAATCCACAACACATCGTAGGTGTTTTTGTATTTTGCTTACTGAGCGTTTTCGATAATGGAGCCTAATATAAGATTTTCCGTAATATGTTGTGGTTCGTTGAGCATAATTATGATACGAATTTCTATATTATTTCGATGTATATGATCATTCGAAAATCAACAACGCGTTCTCTCTCACTAACTGGAATAGCAATCATGATACGAAATTCTATATTATTTCCAAGATCATTTAATAAAACCCAGAACGTGTTATGGCTGTTTTAAATATGCCACAAACCGAAATTTTGTATGATTTCGGGCTTCGTCCGTTTAGATAAATCTACAACACTTCAGGTGCATTCACAAAAGCAAGTAGTTTTAAGGTTTACAATTATTGTTACGTTTAAGTCTTTTTATGTCCATGTAACTATGTATATGAGAGCATTCACACTTCCCAATTGCGGTATACAGTAAAACTAAAGTTTGCAAACTTCAAACTTTAGGTTTACGTTTACATTTATGTTTAAGAATGAACCTCTTTACTGGTATGTCAACCATAGGGTTAAGAATATTTACTAGAGGGAGCGTAAGTCTGAAATCTTGAAGCCGTGCGGAGAAATGATCCGCCATCTTGTACAGCTCCATTTCTGATTCGTTGTATGCTTTTGCTTGTGTTGACGGGTACAATTTCAAATTTGTTCTATAAGCGATACGAAGAATTGGATGGAATCAGTCAAGAGTAAGTGATTAGGCATTTGAAAAAGTTATTCATTCTGAGAATGTGTTGAAACACTTGAAGAAAATGAACGTAGTGGCCATGTAAGCAGTAATAATTCATCTCTAATAAATGTTAAAAATAAAGGTGACCTTTTGTATCCTTCGTGTACGAAATATTTGTAAAATTGCGGAAAAATTATAAGACAAGCTTTATTAGAAAGTGATGGAATTCACTTGAAGAAAAAGTTTTCTATTTTGTATTAGTTACATCAGTGTTACATTATTATCAAAATAAAAATATTTTTGAAAAGTTAACTAAACACGCCAATGATATTTATTTTATTAAAGCCGCCTCGGTGGTCGAGCGTGTTGAAGCAGCGTGCCTGGAAGCGCTCAAAGCGACTTCACCGCTCGGACCCTGGGGTCGTGGGTTCGATTCCCACCAGGGGCTTGGTTGTCTGTGAGAGTCTTCTAACACATTATAATAATAATATGTAACAGAAATTGTAAAAATGTGATAAATAAATGTGTTAGATAGGGCTATAACTGTAAAAGTTGAAAAGCCGACAAAATATATTAAAAAAAGTTATTAAAGCTATTTCAGAAAAATATATTTCCATGCGACTATACCATATTGCAAAAAATATAAAAGATTCATCACAAAGCCAACAACAATAAAACAAATTAATTCTGTTCAAAGGTTATTAGTTTCAGATATTTATATTTATTGTATTTCTAAGTTTTAAAAATAATTATATATTTTATTTTAGTAACAGAAATATTTTGTATAAATAATAATATTGTATTACGGTAGATATTATTTGATTCCCACATTGAATTTATTCAAGTAAATTACACTATTCATATTGTTTTATTACTCCAGTTTTACAAATAGGTGTAAAATGGAAACATTTGAATAACGCGCTAAAATGGAGCTACACAATATGGTTAACGCTTCATTCCCCTTCCGGCACTAGGCATCAAGGTCATTGTCTACAATCATACTTCACGCCCGCTCTATGTATATATATACATTCTTAACTTTATGATGTCAACAATATACATAACCACAAAGTTTTTACAATTTATTTCTAGTTTTATTTGATTGAAAATGAATCATCAGTATAAAATAAAATGGTGTCAGTCGCAACAGTAAATCGTTTCGTGAATAAATTGAGCATCTATATTTTTAGGGTATATTCCAAAAATAACAAATTTTAACCATGGTTAACCGAAAGTGTTCCAAAAATATCAAAAGATGTAAATTGTGGATTAATGAAACATGGTAACGGTTAAAGCGGTTGCAACCAGCGTAACCATTCTTTTAGCTCGGTTACGCCGGTTACGTATATCTATCCTTTTCTAAAACATAAATAAATGTTGGGTTATATTTATATATTTACCCAAAACTTCTGTCACACGTGGTAATCTTTTTTGTGTTTGTACACATTAATGCAACTGTTAGTTTATAAGGAACTTGATTTTCGTTATATAAATAATATATTTTTATTTTACATGCATTTTATATGTACTTATACAATATACAGAATTTATATTATTTTTGTATTAAATACCAAATTGCAAGTAGAAGCTGTAATTCGACTTCTTTTTTTGGGCGACCTCTTAAGAAAACGGGAGATGTTAAATTGCCTCCATTGAAATTTAATAAAAAATAAAAAGTGTTTCTATTCATCCGGAAATGTGATCGAAATACCTCGTCACTGTAATTATTTCAACATATTCTTCTTTTCTAGGTCTCTTCCCTAACAAAAACAAACAATAATTCAATAATATAATAGGTATTTCGCAAAATTAATGATTTTTAACTTGCTTTTTATATACGGCAATAACTGTAAACTATTTATTTGTTCATCATCACTGCTTTCATCACTACTTGTTGAAAGTAATAAATCCATAAATAAAACGTTTTCGGTCATTGTCCGAAATATTTTAGAGTTGCCGCTACTATCATATGATCTAGGTTTAGAGGTTATGTTATAATTTTGAGAACCGAATAAAACCGAAGTGTTTCATTAAAAATAGTCACGTGACTGCAACCAGTCCGTTACCAGAACCGTGGTTTCGGTTTTTATATTTTATTTTTGGAATATACCCTTATTTATTTGAATATCTGCTGAATTTCACATAGATGGCACTAGTTACTAAAACCATTTAAAATCTTATTATGTAAACGGTATGTTCAGATAGTTTAAAATATAAAAGCAAAACTTACGTGCTTATGTGAATGCATCTTTCATGTCTTTACTCATACATACAAAAAGATTTAGTTACATCGACACTATAACAAAATTAATGATTTTTGCTTGAAAGTCTACAGTATTTTGAACACTCACCACATTTAAAATCGGTTGATTTTAATTTAAACCAAGATACATCACGCAGCTGGATTGGTTGGTTGCATACTGGTTCTCCAGAAAGGCTCTTAACTTCAGACCAAATATCAAACACAGATTTCATTTTACAGTCGCAAATTAACGGATTCTGATCAATGTTTAAATTTTTCAAATTCAAATAAGAGACTGAATCGTTTAGAGCTTGAATGTTATTATCCTGCAGATTTAAATCTAAAGGATTTGTGGTATACGGGAATACATTCTTGCCAATGTTTGAAATCTTATTATTGTGCAAATACAGCTTCAATAATCCTGACATATTTTGAAACAAACCATCTTCTAGGTTTTCAATGTTATTGCCAGCGATTCGTAGATTCTTCATGTTGATATTATTGTCGAACGTTCCCTTTTTAATATTACAGAGAAAGGTATTGTATATAGATAGATTTTCTAACAGTGATAAATTCGTAAATAATCCGTCTATTTCTTCAAATGGATTGCCGTCCATAAGAAGTTTTTTAAGTGAATATAAATTTGAAAATAATGATTCCGGTATAACTTTTGTATCGTTTATTGTAAATTCTTTATTTTGTAATTTTTTATTTGAAACATGAAAATTAGTAACTTTATTATAATTCAAGGACAGATTTACTAGTGATCGCAAATCTTTGAATACATTCTTTCCGATATAATTTATGTTGTTATTGTTTAAGTTTAAATTTTTTAAACAAATTAAATTTGCAAATAATTCGTTGTCAATCCTTTCTAATTTATTCGCAGATAATACCAATTCTTCTAACCTCGAAATATTTTGAAACAATCCATTATGAAGTTTTTTAATATTATTTCCAGCTAGATGTAAATTCTTCATTTTACTATTTTTGTCGAAAGTTCCCTTTTCAATATTACTTATAAAGGTTTTAGATATAGATAAATTTTGTAATTGTGATAAAGTCAAAAATAAATCCTTGTCTATTTCTTCAATCGGATTTTCGTCCATAAGAAGTTGTTCAAGGGAATTTAAATTTGTAAATAATGTTTTCGGTACAACTTTTATTTTATTCGTTACAAATTCTAATTTCCGTAATTTTTGATTTGAAGCAAATATATTCGCATCTAAATGCGTAATTCTGTTATCATTCAAGTATAAATTTTCAAGTGATTGTAAATCTTCGAATGCATTGTTTCCAATATAATTTATGTTATTACTAAATAAAATTAATACTTTTAAACTAATTAAATTCGCAAATACTCCATTTTCAATTCTTTCTATCTTATTATCAGATAACATTAATAATTCTAAATTCGAAGTATGTTGAAAAGTGTTTATATCTAACTTCACAATACTATTTAAATATAAAGCCAGTGCCACAAGTTTATTCATATTTTCAAATGTGTTTTTATCAACTTCTTGGATGCTACAATCTTTTAGTGACAGTTTCGTCAATTTTGCAACATCTAGTATAGCAAAATTATCTTTCGATATTCTATATAATGGTCGTTGTTTTATATATAATTCAGTTGTATCACTGGTTATACTAACAACACACTTTAAAATGACACAAAAGATGATCACTGTAAAATACATGTTTATTCTTTGAAAATCTATTTGGAACTGATTTTTTCTTATCCCCATGTTTTTATTAAATTCTGAGAATATATTCTTGCGTCATCTCTCCAATTATTTGAAGAACTTGTTTGTCTTCTTAAAAAATAAGCAACTTTTTATTTTAACCAAAAAAAATTAATATGTACGTAGTTGTGTCTAATTCAACGTATCAAAAAACATATTTTTTTAGCAAATAATTTATTTATATGCATTTTTCCTCATGGAAAATCAGTTGTGACCATCACAATACCTCTCGCGCCCTTTCTATTGTGGTATATATAAGTATTGTATTTAACATTTTTTGTACACACAAAAAAAAATCTAATTACACCGAATCTTTATATTTACGTATTTTCTACAATTTTAAATTCATTAAGTTTTCTTCATTTCTTCTAAATAGTGTTTCGGAAGAGACATTCTCGCGAGATTTCTCGACAATTTTTTTATTTTTTAAAAAAAATATTGGAACATTTTGTAATTATCCTGTTTTTTTTACTATAAATTTAAACAGGATCGTGCTAAAATTTCTTAAATAAAACTACCTTCTTTCTTTCCTGATGCCACAGTGATGTATTCACGTTCACTTACCGACAAAGTGTGGTAAAAAGCGTGATGATATATTTATTTTAATAGTTTATTATTTATGGGGATTCTTTTTAATAAATAATGTTTAAATAAGCAAAAGATACACTTACAAAATTGAAGTCACGTGAAAGAGAAATTTTTATATTGTCAAATATTATGAACAACAAACAAAATTATGTTTGATTTGTCACAAAACATGTAAAATCGATAACAATTTATTGAATAAATTAAATTTATTAAAGACGTTAATTTATTCTGTCTGTAATACCAGTTCTTGAATTGTTGGTAAAACTAATCATTATTACATTTTCCATTAAAACAATAAAACGATTGACAGATAAAACAATTGCTCGCTAATCACTATTAATCATTGTTTATGCTACCAGCCATTGTGTTTTGTAAGACTTTAAATAAGTATTACTTGAATTTATTTAACCCTTTACATACAGGTTGTTCCAATACATTAGAAAAAAATTAAATGGCATATACTACATGATATATTGATCATAAGTCAGATATTTCTTTTAAAATTCGTAAAATTAAAGGATTGGTTCTTAAAGTTTATATTTTTAGTACCACTGGTTGACACGATTTTTTACATTTTTTAATAACAATAATTTATTTGTTATTCTACACTAGGTAAGTGAATAAATAATTCATTATAATTTTTATTTAAATTTCGTGTCGACCAGTGAAACTACAGATCGGCTCTTAACAGACAAGTTCGAGCTAATATTAAGACCGGTGTTTGTTGTTTATTATTGTCAGTGTATTTGTTACCTACAAATGAGAATGTCTTCTGCTTGTAATAAGTGCAATTCTCGTGAAAAACTTCTGTTGGGGGAGATAAAATAGTATATATTTGTTTCTTTTAGTGTCAAACTAACTTTCGTGATATGAATTTTTAATGTGTGATGGTTTTCAGTGGACTAAATAGTGAGATAATTGAAATTTTGTCCCAATAAACGTTCCTAGTCGCAGTGGTAGATGATTTCTTGAGATGCTGAGATCTTCGATGCCTCTGTTGGCCAAATTGGACTGATAGTAGGCGAGGTTGGTCCAACATTTATCTCATTTTATTTTATAATTCTTCTACAGCTTATTAATATTAGTTAATCTGTCTATAATAAACAATAGATTGTCTCACCGAGAATAGATAATAATTATAAAAATATATGATCAATTTGACAAAGTTTATTTGTCTCAAATAATTTGACTATGTTTAAACATTATTTCAAGTAACATATATAAATACTTTTTAACTATGTGAATAATTTTTCAAATTTTCATTAGATGATTATTAATTTTGTTCAACATAATACTTGTATACAAGATCCGTCCCATATCAGTTGACCTACCCTCTTTAATTTCATTATAGCAAGTTATGTTTTCTAAAATATTTTGTTTGAATGCATTCAGCAATGGGTAATATGCCGTAATGATATATTTATTTATTTATATATTAATATTTTGTTCGGATACGCTATATATATATATATATATATATATATATATATATATATATATATATATATATATATATATATATATATATTTTCTAACGTATTATTAACTATTTGTTATGTACGCTCTTTTTTTAATTTAATTCGAATTTTCGCGCTAAGAAAATATCTCAGCTCAAACACACGTGTTGTACTCGTACTATAAGTGTGAAATTGATAGTGAATAAAATAGCTATTTGACTAATTAATTTTTTAACCACTCTGCATATTATTTATATGTATTTACGATTATATATAGTATATCAAAATAAATTGCATATTGGATTTATTAACAAAAAAAACATCGAGAAATCTCATCGAGATTCTCAGCCGAAACGAGACTCCATTGTTCGAGAAAAGGAAAAATCGAGACGAGACTTAAATCTTATCTTCTAAACGAGACGAGACGAGACAATGTAGTTTCCCGTCTCGATCGTCTCGTCAGAAACACTACTTCTAAATGTTCGAGGTTTTTCCAATTCACTAACAGAATTGGTGGTATTTCTGAAAGGTTCAGGTAATATACCTATAATTATAAATATATAATTAATAATACAATAAGAAATATTAAATATCGTTCCCAGAAAAAGCCTTCAGTACTATCTCTGAATTTTTGGCACTGACATTAGTGCCATTTATCTGTCAATTACAACCATTTTAATTTCTCAAGTAGTTACCATGGCGATGTTTGGGCTGTGAGATTTACTACAACAGATTATATACGAGTATCTATATCTTTGAATCTATAGAAGGCATAATAAAAAATTTAAATGTTTCGAATAGAAAATTTTGTTATTTAATATTTGTAATTTTCAATAAATAATATTTAGAAGATTTTTGTTGAAATACTACTTCTGGTTGTCCAATTGTTACTAGAATCTATTCAACTCTTCCCATTACTGTTAGATTAATGAATTCGTAGTTACACAGGTCTTTAATCTTATAGAATTTGAGAAATAGTACCTCCAACAACCTCACTCTCACACACACACACACACACACACACACATACACACACATACACACATACACACCACACACAGACATCATCTTAAAAATGTTATTATCGTTATGAATTTAATTTGTCTTTAGTAATTTCAAAATGAAAATTATGCATCATTCATTATCATTAAAATGTTACTCTAATAACTAGATTTCAGAAGATAAAATGCCATATTTTATTCGTTCATTTTCATGCGATATAATAAGGAAGATTAGCGTGATTGAAATTACATGTGAAATACTTTTTATTTATTTATTTATTTATTTATCATCGAAATTTTGTGACGTCACCAGTGACTTATGCGCATGTCTAGGGGTGCGGTCCGAATCGTGCTATCATAGCTTACAGTGCTTAGAGCGCTCACAGCTGGTCCGATATGATTGAGTGCGCTGACTGTGAATACGTTAACGATTCGGACCGTTCGTAAGCACGCTTACATCTTAAGCCGGCTTCCCACGGCCTGTGGCGCGTACACACCACTACTTGGTTTTGCGCGCAACGGGCCATGGGAAGGGGCAGCGCGTGGCGCGTTCGCGCCGACGGCCGTTCCCATCATTTGTTGGTAAATGTTGCACGCGTCAAAAGAAACCCTCGGCGCGAGATGGCGCGGCGTGTGCAAGTATGCCCATGGCCTGTGTTTGCTTGTCTGTACACGCGTTCTTTTCTTGCAGTATAGCAGGGCAATATAGTTTCATCAGCGTTGTTGTACAGTGCATAATATATCGTACATGTTTATTATGGACAAACGATATTATTATTGAATTCCTGGACTTATTCCAAAATGAACCAACAATTTGGAACCCCAGACATGAGAAACATAAAGAACGAAATGCAATTCACGATGCGTGGGTTCGAATTAAGGAAAAAATGAGTGTAGATTTTCCTATGGAGGAAATTAAAAAAAAAAATCTGTTGTGGCCAGCACAATACCTCTCGCCATTTTCATTTTATGTAGCATGGGGCGCGAGCAGTTATGTGACTTTGTTGATCTTGGCAAGCAGATGTGGGGGCCCGTGTCAGAATGAGAGCTAGTAATATACATAGGTGTCAAGTATCATAAGTTTTCATTCGAAACATTATGATTTACAAAATCCATGTGGATTATTTTCCTCGACAAGTATATTCCATACTAATGGATGACAAATAAACATCAGAACATTTTGAAATTTTGAATGAAAAATTATGACATATGACAATTGTGACATCTATGTAAAAACTACTAGCCGTCATTATTGGCCCAAAGTTATTCTGAAAAGGTTACGGACAAAATGAATCATATGCAAAATTATTGATAGATTAATAAACATTAGACAAAATATCATTTGATTAAATAATTCAGGGGAACAGGGTACCTAATAACAGTAAAACGTTGAAAATTTATATCTTGGCGGCTATTATTGGCCCAAAGTTATTCTGAAAAGGTTACGGACAAAATGAATCATATGCAAAATTATTGTTAGGTTAATAAACATTAGAAAAAATATCATTTGATTAAATAATTCAGGGGAACAGGGTACCTAATAACAGTAAAACGTTGAAAATTTATATCTTGGCGGCTATTATTGACCAAAGTTATTTTGAAAAGGTTACGGACAAAATGAATCATATGCAAAATAATTGATAGATTAATAAACATTAGAAAAAATATCATTTGATTAAATAATTCAGGGGAACAGGGTACCTAATAACAGTAAAACGTTGAAAATTTATATCTTGGCGGCTATTATTGGCCCAAAGTTATTCTGAAAAGTTTACGGACAAAATGAATCATATGCAAAATTATTGATAGATTAATAAACATTAGAAAAAATATTATTTGATTAAATAATTCAGGGGAACAGGGTACCTAATAACAGTAAAACGTTGAAAATTTATATCTTGGCGGCTATTATTGTCTCAAAGTTATTCTGAAAAGGTTACGGACAAAATGAATCATATACAAAATTATTGATAGATTAATAAACATTAGAAAAAATATCATTTGATTAAATAATTCAGGGGAACAGGGTACCTAATAACAGTAAAACGTTGAAAATTTATATCTTGGCGGCTATTATTGGCCCAAAGTTATTCTGAAAAGGTTACGGACAAAATGAATCATATGCAAAATTATTGATAGATTAATAAACATTAGAAAAAATATCATTTGATTAAATAATTCAGGGGAACAGGGTATCTAATAACAGTAAAACGTTGAAAATGTATATCTTGGCGGCTATTATTGGCCCAAAGTTATTCTGAAAAGGTTACGGACAAAATGAATCATATGCAAAATTATTGATAGATTAATAAAAATTAGAAAAAATATCATTTGATTAAATAATTCAGGGGAACAGGGTACCTAATAACAGTAAAACGTTGAAAATTTATATATTGGCGGCTATTATTGGCCCAAAGTTATTCTGAAAAGGTTACGGACAAAATCAATCATATGCAAAATTATTGTTAGGTTAATAAACATTAGAAAAAATATCATTTGATTAAATAATTCAGGGGAACAGGGTACCTAATAACAGTAAAACGTTGAAAATTTATATCTTGGCGGATATTATTGACCCAAAGTTATTCTGACAAGTTTACGGACAAAATGAATCATATGCAAAATTATTGATAGATTAATAAACATTAGAAAAAATATCATTTGATTAAATAATTCAGGGGAACAGGGTACCTAATAACTGTAAAACGTTGAAAATTTATATCTTGGCGGCTATTTTTGGCCCAAAGTTATTCTGAAAAGGTTACAGACAAAATGAATCATATGCAAAATTATTGATAGATTAATAAACATTAGAAAAAATATCATTTGATTAAATAATTCAGGGGAACAGGGTATCTAATAACAGTAAAACGTTGAAAATTTATATCTTGGCGGCTATTATTGGCCCAAAGTTATTCTGAAAAGGTTACGGACAAAATGAATCATATGCAAAATTATTGATAGATTAATAAACATTAGAAAAAATATCATTTGATTAAATAATTCAGGGGAACAGGGTACCTAAAAACTGTAAAACCTTGAAAATTTCTATATTGGCGGCTATATTGGCCCAAAGTTATTCTGAAAAGGTTACGGACACAATGAATCATATGCAGAATTATTGATAGATTAATAAACATTAGAAAAAATATCATTTGATTAAATAATTCAGGCGAACAAGGTACCTAATAACAATAAAACGTTGAAAATTTATATCTTGGCGGATATTATTGACCCAAAGTTATTCTGAAAAGTTTACGGACAAAATGAATCATATGCAAAATTATTGATAGATTAATAAACATTAGAAAAAATATCATTTGATTAAATAATTCAGGGGAACAGGGTACCTAATAACTGTAAAACGTTGAAAATTTATATCTTGGCGGCTATTTTTGGCCCAAAGTTATTCTGAAAAGGTTACAGACAAAATGAATCATATGCAAAATTATTGATAGATTAATAAACATTAGAAAAAATATCATTTGATTAAATAATTCAGGGGAACAGGGTATCTAATAACAGTAAAACGTTGAAAATTTATATCTTGGCGGCTATTATTGGCCCAAAGTTATTCTGAAAAGGTTACGGACAAAATGAATCATATGCAAAATTATTGATAGATTAATAAACATTAGAAAAAATATCATTTGATTAAATAATTCAGGGGAACAGGGTACCTAATAACTGTAAAACGTTGAAAATTTATATATTGGCGGCTATTATTGGCCCAAAGTTATTCTGAAAAGTTTACGGACAAAATGAATCATATACAAAATTATTGATAGATTAATAAACATTAGAAAAAATATCATTTGATTAAATAATTCAGAGGAACAGGGTACCTAATAACAGTAAAACGTTGAAAATTTATATCTTGGCGGCTATTATTGGCCCAAAGTTATTCTGAAAAGTTTACGGACTAAATGAATCATATGCAAAATTATTGATAGATTAATAAACATTAGAAAAAATATCAGTTGATTAAATAATTCAGGGGAACAGGGTATCTAATAACAGTAAAACGTTGAAAATTTATATCTTGGCGGCTATTATTGGCCCAAAGTTATTTTGAAAAGGTTACGGACAAAATGAATCATATGCAAAATTATTGATAGATTAATAAACATTAGAAAAAATATCATTTGATTAAATAATTTAGGGGAACAGGGTACCTAATAACTGTAAAACGTTGAAAATTTATATATTGGCGGCTATTATTGGCCCAAAGTTATTCTGAAAAGGTTAGGGACAAAATGAATCATATGCAAAATTATTGTTAGATTAATAAACATTAGAAAAAATATCATTTGATTAAATAATTCAGGGGAACAGGGTACCTAATAACAGTAAAACGTTGAAAATTTATATCTTGGCGGCTATTATTGGCCCAAAGTTATTCTGAAAAGGTTACGGACAAAATGAATCATATGCAAAATTATTGATAGATTAATAAACATTAGAAAAAATATCATTTGATTAAATAATTCAGGGGAACAGGGTACCTAATAACAGTAAAACGTTGAAAATTTATATCTTGGAGGCTATTATTGGCCCAAAGTTATTCTGAAAAGGTTACGGACAAAATGAATCATATGCAAAATTATTGATAGATTAATAAACATTAGAAAAAATATCATTTGATTAAATAATTCAGGGGAACAGGGTACCTAATAACAGTAAAACGTTGAAAATTTATATCTTGGCGGCTATTATTGGCCCAAAGTTATTCTGAAAAGGTTTCGGACAAAATGAATCATATGCAAAATTATTGATAGATTAATAAACATTAGAAAAAATATCATTTGATTAAATAATTCACGGGAACAGGGTACCTAATAACAGTAAAACTTTGAAAATTTATATCTTGGCGTCTATTATTGGCCCAAAGTTCTGAAAAGGTTACGGACAAAATGAATCATATGCAAAATTATTGATAGATTAATAAACATTAGAAAAAATATCATTTGATTAAATAATTCAGGGGAACAGGGTACCTAATAACAGTAAAACGTTAAAAATTTATATCTTGGCGGCTATTATTGCCCCAAAGTTATTCTGAAAAGTTTACGGACATAATGAATCATATGCAAAATTATTGATAGATTAATAAACATTAGAAAAAATATCATTTCATTAAATAATTCAGGGGAACAGGTACCTAATAACAGTAAAACTTTGAAAATTTATATCTTGGCGGCTATTATTGGCCCAAAGTTATTCTGAAAAGGTTACGGACAAAATGAGTCATATGCAAAATTATTGATAGATTAATAAACATTAGAAAAAATATCATTTGATTAAATAATTCAGGGGAACAGGGTACCTAATAACAGTAAAACGTTGAAAATTTATATCTTGGTGGCTATTATTGGCCCAAAGTTATTCTGAAAAGTTACGGACAAAATGAATCATATGCAAAATTATTGATAGATTAATAACATTAGAAATATATCATTTGATTAAATAATTCAGGGGAACAGGGTACCTAATAACAGTAAAACTTTGCAAATTTATATCTTGGCGGCTATTATTGGCCCAAAGTTATTCTGAAAAGGTTACGGACAAAATGAATCATATGCAAAATTATTGATAGATTAATAAACATTAGAAAAAATATCATTTGATTAAATAATTCAGGGGAACAGGGTATCTAATAACAGTAAAACTTTGAAAATGTATATCTTGGCGGCTATTATTGGCCCAAAGTTATTCTGAAAAGGTTACGGACAAAATGAATCATATGCAAAATTATTGATAGATTAATAAACATTATAAAAAATTTCATTTGATTAAATAATTCAGGGGAACAGGGTACCTAATAACTGTAA
Source organism: Harpalus rufipes (assembly GCA_951394225.1). Classification (NCBI taxonomy): domain Eukaryota; kingdom Metazoa; phylum Arthropoda; class Insecta; order Coleoptera; family Carabidae; genus Harpalus; species Harpalus rufipes. Next base: position 7,336,238 of record OX596274.1, read on the forward strand.
AACGTTGAAAATTTATATATTGGCGGCTATTATTGGCCCAAAGTTATTCTGAAAAGGTTACGGACAAAATGAATCATATGCAAAATTATTGATAGATTAATAAACATTAGAAAAAATATCATTTGATTAAATAATTCAGGGGAACAGGGTATCTAATAACAGTAAAACTTTGAAAATATATATCTTGGCGGCTATTATTGGCCCAAAGTTATTCTGAAAAGGTTACGGACAAAATGAATCATATGCAAAATTATTGATAGATTAATAAACATTAGAAAAAATATCATTTGATTAAATAATTCAGGGGAACAGGGTACCTAATAACTGTAAAACGTTGAAAAATTATATATTGACGGCTATTATTGGCCCAAAGTTATTCTGAAAAGGTTACGGACAAAATGAATCATATGCAAAATTACTGATAGATTAATAAACATTAGAAAAAACATCATTTGTTTAAATAATTCAGGGGAACAGGGTACCTAATAACAGTAAAACGTTGAAAATTTATATCTTGGCGGCTATTATTGGCCCAAAGTTATTCTGAAAAGGTTAGGGACAAAATGAATCATATGCAAAATTATTGATAGATTAATAAACATTAGAAAAAATATCATTTGATTAAATAATTCATGGGAACAGGGTACCTAATAACAGTAAAACGTTGAAAATTTATATCTTGGCGGCTATTATTGGCCCAAAGTTATTCTGAAAAGGTTACGGACAAAATAAATCATATGCAAAATTATTGATAGATTAATAAACATTAGAAAAAATATCATTTGATTAAATAATTCAGGGGAACAGGGTACCTAATAACTGTAAAACTTTGAGAATTTATATATTGGCGGCTATTATTGGCCCAAAGTTATTCTGAAAAAAATACGGACAAAATGAATCATATGCAAAATTATTGATAGATTAATAAACATTAGAAAAAATATCATTTGATTAAATAATTCAGGGGAACAGGGTACCTAATAACTGTAAAACGTTGAAAATTTATATATTGGCGGCTATTATTGGCCCAAAGTTATTCTGAAAAGGTTACGGACAAAATGAATCATATGCAAAATTATTGTTAGGTTAATAAACATTAGAAAAAATATCATTTGATTAAATAATTCAGGGGAACAGGGTACCTAATAACAGTAAAACTTTGAAAATTTATATCATGGCGGCTATTATTGGCCCAAAGTTATTCTGAAAAGGTTACGGACAAAATGAATCATATGCAAAATTATTGCTATATTAATAAGCAATACAAAAAATATCATTTAATTAAATAATTCAGGGGAACAGGGTACCTAATAACAACAAACGTTGAAATTTTATATCTTGACGGCTATTATTGGCCCAGAGTTATCCTAAAAAGATTACTGACAAAATGAATCATATGTAAAATGATTGCTATATTAATAAGCAATACAAAAAATATCATTTAATTAAATAATTCAGGGGAACAGGGTACCTAATAACAACAAACGTTGAAATTTTATATCTTGACGGCTATTATTGGCCCAGAGTTATCCTAAAAAGGTTACTGACAAAATGAATCATATGTAAAATGATTGCTATATTAATAAGCAATACAAAAAATATCATTTAATTAAATAATTCAGGGGAACAGGGTACCTAATAACAACAAACGTTGAAATTTTATATCTTGACGGCTATTATTGGCCCAGAGTTATCCTAAAAAGGTTACTGACAAAATGAATCATATGTAGAATGATTGCTATATTAATAAGCAATACAAAAAATATCATTTAATTAAATAATTCAGGGGAACAGGGTACCTAATAACAACAAACGTTGAAATTTTATATCTTGACGGCTATTATTGGCCCAGAGTTATCCTAAAAAGGTTACTGACAAAATGAATCATATGTAAAATGATTGCTATATTAAAAAGCAATACAAAAAATATCATTTAATTAAATAATTCAGGGGAACAAGGTACCTAATAACAACAAACGTTGAAATTTTATATCTTGACGGCTATTATTGGCCCAGAGTTATCCTAAAAAGGTTACTGACAAAATGAATCATATGTAAAATGATTGCTATATTAATAAGCAATACAAAAAATATCATTTAATTAAATAATTCAGGGGAACAGGGTACCTAATAACAACAAACGTTGAAATTTTATATCTTGACGGCTATTATTGGCCCAGAGTTATCCTAAAAAGGTTACTGACAAAATGAATCATATGTAAAATGATTGCTATATTAATAAGCAATACAAAAAATATCATTTAATTAAATAATTCAGGGGAACAGGGTACCTAATAACAACAAACGTTGAAATTTTATATCTTGACGGCTATTATTGGCCCAGAGTTATCCTAAAAAGGTTACTGACAAAATGAATCATATGTAAAATGATTGCTATATTAATAAGCAATACAAAAAATATCATTTAATTAAATAATTCAGGGGAACAGGGTACCTAATAACAACAAACGTTGAAATTTTATATCTTGACGGCTATTATTGGCCCAGAGTTATCCTAAAAAGGTTACTGACAAAATGAATCATATGTAAAATGATTGCTATATTAATAAGCAATACAAAAAATATCATTTAATTAAATAATTCAGGGGAACAGGGTACCTAATAACAACAAACGTTGAAATTTTATATCTTGACGGCTATTATTGGCCCAGAGTTATCCTAAAAAGGTTACTGACAAAATGAATCATATGTAAAATGATTGCTATATTAATAAGCAATACAAAAAATATCATTTAATTAAATAATTCAGGGGAACAGGGTACCTAATAACAACAAACGTTGAAATTTTATATCTTGACGGCTATTATTGGCCCAGAGTTATCCTAAAAAGGTTACTGACAAAATGAATCATATGTAAAATGATTGCTATATTAATAAGCAATACAAAAAATATCATTTAATTAAATAATTCAGGGGAACAGGGTACCTAATAACAACAAACGTTGAAATTTTATATCTTGACGGCTATTATTGGCCCAGAGTTATCCTAAAAAGGTTACTGACAAAATGAATCATATGTAAAATGATTGCTATATTAATAAGCAATACAAAAAATATCATTTAATTAAATAATTCAGGGGAACAGGGTACCTAATAACAACAAACGTTGAAATTTTATATCTTGACGGCTATTATTGGCCCAGAGTTATCCTAAAAAGGTTACTGACAAAATGAATCATATGTAAAATGATTGCTATATTAATAAGCAATACAAAAAATATCATTTAATTAAATAATTCAGGGGAACAGGGTACCTAATAACAACAAACGTTGAAATTTTATATCTTGACGGCTATTATTGGCCCAGAGTTATCCTAAAAAGGTTACTGACAAAATGAATCATATGTAAAATGATTGCTATATTAATAAGCAATACAAAAAATATCATTTAATTAAATAATTCAGGGGAACAGGGTACCTAATAACAACAAACGTTGAAATTTTATATCTTGACGGCTATTATTGGCCCAGAGTTATCCTAAAAAGGTTACTGACAAAATGAATCATATGTAAAATGATTGCTATATTAATAAGCAATACAAAAAATATCATTTAATTAAATAATTCAGGGGAACAGGGTACCTAATAACAACAAACGTTGAAATTTTATATCTTGACGGCTATTATTGGCCCAGAGTTATCCTAAAAAGGTTACTGACAAAATGAATCATATGTAAAATGATTGCTATATTAATAAGCAATACAAAAAATATCATTTAATTAAATAATTCAGGGGAACAGGGTACCTAATAACAACAAACGTTGAAATTTTATATCTTGACGGCTATTATTGGCCCAGAGTTATCCTAAAAAGGTTACTGACAAAATGAATCATATGTAAAATGATTGCTATATTAATAAGCAATACAAAAAATATCATTTAATTAAATAATTCAGGGGAACAGGGTACCTAATAACAACAAACGTTGAAATTTTATATCTTGACGGCTATTATTGGCCCAGAGTTATCCTAAAAAGGTTACTGACAAAATGAATCATATGTAAAATGATTGCTATATTAATAAGCAATACAAAAAATATCATTTAATTAAATAATTCAGGGGAACAGGGTACCTAATAACAACAAACGTTGAAATTTTATATCTTGACGGCTATTATTGGCCCAGAGTTATCCTAAAAAGGTTACTGACAAAATGAATCATATGTAAAATGATTGCTATATTAATAAGCAATACAAAAAATATCATTTAATTAAATAATTCAGGGGAACAGGGTACCTAATAACAACAAACGTTGAAATTTTATATCTTGACGGCTATTATTGGCCCAGAGTTATCCTAAAAAGGTTACTGACAAAATGAATCATATGTAAAATGATTGCTATATTAATAAGCAATACAAAAAATATCATTTAATTAAATAATTCAGGGGAACAGGGTACCTAATAACAACAAACGTTGAAATTTTATATCTTGACGGCTATTATTGGCCCAGAGTTATCCTAAAAAGGTTACTGACAAAATGAATCATATGTAAAATGATTGCTATATTAATAAGCAATACAAAAAATATCATTTAATTAAATAATTCAGGGGAACAGGGTACCTAATAACAACAAACGTTGAAATTTTATATCTTGACGGCTATTATTGGCCCAGAGTTATCCTAAAAAGGTTACTGACAAAATGAATCATATGTAAAATGATTGCTATATTAATAAGCAATACAAAAAATATCATTTAATTAAATAATTCAGGGGAACAGGGTACCTAATAACAACAAACGTTGAAATTTTATATCTTGACGGCTATTATTGGCCCAGAGTTATCCTAAAAAGGTTACTGACAAAATGAATCATATGTAAAATGATTGCTATATTAATAAGCAATACAAAAAATATCATTTAATTAAATAATTCAGGGGAACAGGGTACCTAATAACAACAAACGTTGAAATTTTATATCTTGACGGCTATTATTGGCCCAGAGTTATCCTAAAAAGGTTACTGACAAAATGAATCATATGTAAAATGATTGCTATATTAATAAGCAATACAAAAAATATCATTTAATTAAATAATTCAGGGGAACAGGGTACCTAATAACAACAAACGTTGAAATTTTATATCTTGACGGCTATTATTGGCCCAGAGTTATCCTAAAAAGGTTACTGACAAAATGAATCATATGTAAAATGATTGCTATATTAATAAGCAATACAAAAAATATCATTTAATTAAATAATTCAGGGGAACAGGGTACCTAATAACAACAAACGTTGAAATTTTATATCTTGACGGCTATTATTGGCCCAGAGTTATCCTAAAAAGGTTACTGACAAAATGAATCATATGTAAAATGATTGCTATATTAATAAGCAATACAAAAAATATCATTTAATTAAATAATTCAGGGGAACAGGGTACCTAATAACAACAAACGTTGAAATTTTATATCTTGACGGCTATTATTGGCCCAGAGTTATCCTAAAAAGGTTACTGACAAAATGAATCATATGTAAAATGATTGCTATATTAATAAGCAATACAAAAAATATCATTTAATTAAATAATTCAGGGGAACAGGGTACCTAATAACAACAAACGTTGAAATTTTATATCTTGACGGCTATTATTGGCCCAGAGTTATCCTAAAAAGGTTACTGACAAAATGAATCATATGTAAAATGATTGCTATATTAATAAGCAATACAAAAAATATCATTTAATTAAATAATTCAGGGGAACAGGGTACCTAATAACAACAAACGTTGAAATTTTATATCTTGACGGCTATTATTGGCCCAGAGTTATCCTAAAAAGGTTACTGACAAAATGAATCATATGTAAAATGATTGCTATATTAATAAGCAATACAAAAAATATCATTTAATTAAATAATTCAGGGGAACAGGGTACCTAATAACAACAAACGTTGAAATTTTATATCTTGACGGCTATTATTGGCCCAGAGTTATCCTAAAAAGGTTACTGACAAAATGAATCATATGTAAAATGATTGCTATATTAATAAGCAATACAAAAAATATCATTTAATTAAATAATTCAGGGGAACAGGGTACCTAATAACAACAAACGTTGAAATTTTATATCTTGACGGCTATTAGCCCAGAGTTATCCTAAAAAGGTTACTGACAAAATGAATCATATGTAAAATGATTGCTATATTAATAAGCAATACAAAAAATATCATTTAATTAAATAATTCAGGGGAACAGGGTACCTAATAACAACAAACGTTGAAATTTTATATCTTGACGGCTATTATTGGCCCAGAGTTATCCTAAAAAGGTTACTGACAAAATGAATCATATGTAAAATGATTGCTATATTAATAAGCAATACAAAAAATATCATTTAATTAAATAATTCAGGGGAACAGGGTACCTAATAACAACAAACGTTGAAATTTTATATCTTGACGGCTATTATTGGCCCAGAGTTATCCTAAAAAGGTTACTGACAAAATGAATCATATGTAAAATGATTGCTATATTAATAAGCAATACAAAAAATATCATTTAATTAAATAATTCAGGGGAACAGGGTACCTAATAACAACAAACGTTGAAATTTTATATCTTGACGGCTATTATTGGCCCAGAGTTATCCTAAAAAGGTTACTGACAAAATGAATCATATGTAAAATGATTGCTATATTAATAAGCAATACAAAAAATATCATTTAAGTTAAATAATTCAGGGGAACAGGGTACCTAATAACAACAAACGTTGAAATTTTATATCTTGACGGCTATTATTGGCCCAGAGTTATCCTAAAAAGGTTACTGACAAAATGAATCATATGTAAAATGATTGCTATATTAATAAGCAATACAAAAAATATCATTTAATTAAATAATTCAGGGGAACAGGGTACCTAATAACAACAAACGTTGAAATTTTATATCTTGACGGCTATTATTGGCCCAGAGTTATCCTAAAAAGGTTACTGACAAAATGAATCATATGTAAAATGATTGCTATATTAATAAGCAATACAAAAAATATCATTTAATTAAATAATTCAGGGGAACAGGGTACCTAATAACAACAAACGTTGAAATTTTATATCTTGACGGCTATTATTGGCCCAGAGTTATCCTAAAAAGGTTACTGACAAAATGAATCATATGTAAAATGATTGCTATATTAATAAGCAATACAAAAAATATCATTTAATTAAATAATTCAGGGGAACAGGGTACCTAATAACAACAAACGTTGAAATTTTATATCTTGACGGCTATTATTGGCCCAGAGTTATCCTAAAAAGGTTACTGACAAAATGAATCATATGTAAAATGATTGCTATATTAATAAGACAATACAAAAAATATCATTTAATTAAATAATTCAGGGGAACAGGGTACCTAATAACAACAAACGTTGAAATTTTATATCTTGACGGCTATTATTGGCCCAGAGTTATCCTAAAAAGGTTACTGACAAAATGAATCATATGTAAAATGATTGCTATATTAATAAGCAATACAAAAAATATCATTTAATTAAATAATTCAGGGGAACAGGGTACCTAATAACAACAAACGTTGAAATTTTATATCTTGACGGCTATTATTGGCCCAGAGTTATCCTAAAAAGGTTACTGACAAAATGAATCATATGTAAAATGATTGCTATATTAATAAGCAATACAAAAAATATCATTTAATTAAATAATTCAGGGGAACAGGGTACCTAATAACAACAAACGTTGAAATTTTATATCTTGACGGCTATTATTGGCCCAGAGTTATCCTAAAAAGGTTACTGACAAAATGAATCATATGTAAAATGATTGCTATATTAATAAGCAATACAAAAAATATCATTTAATTAAATAATTCAGGGGAACAGGGTACCTAATAACAACAAACGTTGAAATTTTATATCTTGACGGCTATTATTGGCCCAGAGTTATCCTAAAAAGGTTACTGACAAAATGAATCATATGTAAAATGATTGCTATATTAATAAGAAATACAAAAAATATCATTTAATTAAATAATTCAGGGGAACAGGGTACCTAATAACAACAAACGTTGAAATTTTATATCTTGACGGCTATTATTGGCCCAGAGTTATCCTAAAAAGGTTACTGACAAAATGAATCGTATGTAAAATGATTGCTATATTAATAAGCAATACAAAAAATATCATTTAATTAAATAATTCAGGGGAACAGGGTACCTAATAACAACAAACGTTGAAATTTTATATCTTGACGGCTATTATTGGCCCAGAGTTATCCTAAAAAGGTTACTGACAAAATGAATTATATGTAAAATGATTGCTATATTAATAAGCAATACAAAAAATATCATTTAATTAAATAATTCAGGGGAACAGGGTACCTAATAACAACAAACGTTGAAATTTTATATCTTGACGGCTATTATTGGCCCAGAGTTATCCTAAAAAGGTTACTGACAAAATGAATCATATGTAAAATGATTGCTATATTAATAAGCAATACAAAAAATATCATTTAATTAAATAATTTCAGGGGAACAGAGGTACCTAATAACAACAAACGTTGAAATTTTATATCTTGACGGCTATTATTGGCCCAGAGTTATCCTAAAAAGGTTACTGACAAAATGAATCATATGTAAAATGATTGCTATATTAATAAGCAATACAAAAAATATCATTTAATTAAATAATTCAGGGGAACAGGGTACCTAATAACAACAAACGTTGAAATTTTATATCTTGACGGCTATTATTGGCCCAGAGTTATCCTAAAAAAGGTTACTGACAAAATGAATCATATGTAAAATGATTGCTATATTAACAAGCAATACAAAAAATATCATTTAATTAAATAATTCAGGGGAACAGGGTACCTAAATAACAACAAACGTTGAAATTTTATATCTTGACGGCTATTATTGGCCCAAGAGTTATCCTAAAAAGGTTACTGACAAAATGAATCATATGTAAAATGATTGCTATATTAATAAGCAATACTACAAAAAAATATCATTTAATTAAATAATTCAGGGGAACAGGGTACCTAATAACAACAAACGTTGAAATTTTATATCTTGACGGCTATTATTGGCCCAGAGTTATCCTAAAAAGGTTACTGACAAAATGAATCATATGTAAAATGATTGCTATATTAATAAGCAATACAAAAAATATCATTTAATTAAATAATTCAGGGGAACAGGGTACCTAATAACAACAAACGTTGAAATTTTATATCTTGACGGCTATTATTGGCCCAGAGTTATCCTAAAAAGGTTACTGACAAAATGAATCATATGTAAAATGATTGCTATATTAATAAGCAATACAAAAAATATCATTTAATTAAATAATTCAGGGGAACAGGGTACCTAATAACAACAAACGTTGAAATTTTATATCTTGACGGCTATTATTGGCCCAGAGTTATCCTAAAAAGGTTACTGACAAAATGAATCATATGTAAAATGATTGCTATATTAATAAGCAATACAAAAAATATCATTTAATTAAATAATTCAGGGGAACAGGGTACCTAATAACAACAAACGTTGAAATTTTATATCTTGACGGCTATTATTGGCCCAGAGTTATCCTAAAAAGGTTACTGACAAAATGAATCATATGTAAAATGATTGCTATATTAATAAGCAATACAAAAAATATCATTTAATTAAATAATTCAGGGGAACAGGGTACCTAATAACAACAAACGTTGAAATTTTATATCTTGACGGCTATTATTGGCCCAGAGTTATCCTAAAAAGGTTACTGACAAAATGAATCATATGTAAAATGATTGCTATATTAATAAGCAATACAAAAAATATCATTTAATTAAATAATTCAGGGGAACAGGGTACCTAATAACAACAAACGTTGAAATTTTATATCTTGACGGCTATTATTGGCCCAGAGTTATCCTAAAAAGGTTACTGACAAAATGAATCATATGTAAAATGATTGCTATATTAATAAGCAATACAAAAAATATCATTTAATTAAATAATTCAGGGGAACAGGGTACCTAATAACAACAAACGTTGAAATTTTATATCTTGACGGCTATTATTGGCCCAGAGTTATCCTAAAAAGGTTACTGACAAAATGAATCATATGTAAAATGATTGCTATATTAATAAGCAATACAAAAAATATCATTTAATTAAATAATTCAGGGGAACAGGGTACCTAATAACAACAAACGTTGAAATTTTATATCTTGACGGCTATTATTGGCCCAGAGTTATCCTAAAAAGGTTACTGACAAAATGAATCATATGTAAAATGATTGCTATATTAATAAGCAATACAAAAAATATCATTTAATTAAATAATTCAGGGGAACAGGGTACCTAATAACAACAAACGTTGAAATTTTATATCTTGACGGCTATTATTGGCCCAGAGTTATCCTAAAAAGGTTACTGACAAAATGAATCATATGTAAAATGATTGCTATATTAATAAGCAATACAAAAAATATCATTTAATTAAATAATTCAGGGGAACAGGGTACCTAATAACAACAAACGTTGAAATTTTATATCTTGACGGCTATTATTGGCCCAGAGTTATCCTAAAAAGGTTACTGACAAAATGAATCATATGTAAAATGATTGCTATATTAATAAGCAATACAAAAAATATCATTTAATTAAATAATTCAGGGGAACAGGGTACCTAATAACAACAAACGTTGAAATTTTATATCTTGACGGCTATTATTGGCCCAGAGTTATCCTAAAAAGGTTACTGACAAAATGAATCATATGTAAAATGATTGCTATATTAATAAGCAATACAAAAAATATCATTTAATTAAATAATTCAGGGGAACAGGGTACCTAATAACAACAAACGTTGAAATTTTATATCTTGACGGCTATTATTGGCCCAGAGTTATCCTAAAAAGGTTACTGACAAAATGAATCATATGTAAAATGATTGCTATATTAATAAGCAATACAAAAAATATCATTTAATTAAATAATTCAGGGGAACAGGGTACCTAATAACAACAAACGTTGAAATTTTATATCTTGACGGCTATTATTGGCCCAGAGTTATCCTAAAAAGGTTACTGACAAAATGAATCATATGTAAAATGATTGCTATATTAATAAGCAATACAAAAAATATCATTTAATTAAATAATTCAGGGGAACAGGGTACCTAATAACAACAAACGTTGAAATTTTATATCTTGACGGCTATTATTGGCCCAGAGTTATCCTAAAAAGGTTACTGACAAAATGAATCATATGTAAAATGATTGCTATATTAATAAGCAATACAAAAAATATCATTTAATTAAATAATTCAGGGGAACAGGGTACCTAATAACAACAAACGTTGAAATTTTATATCTTGACGGCTATTATTGGCCCAGAGTTATCCTAAAAAGGTTACTGACAAAATGAATCATATGTAAAATGATTGCTATATTAATAAGCAATACAAAAAATATCATTTAATTAAATAATTCAGGGGAACAGGGTACCTAATAACAACAAACGTTGAAATTTTATATCTTGACGGCTATTATTGGCCCAGAGTTATCCTAAAAAGGTTACTGACAAAATGAATCATATGTAAAATGATTGCTATATTAATAAGCAATACAAAAAATATCATTTAATTAAATAATTCAGGGGAACAGGGTACCTAATAACAACAAACGTTGAAATTTTATATCTTGACGGCTATTATTGGCCCAGAGTTATCCTAAAAAGGTTACTGACAAAATGAATCATATGTAAAATGATTGCTATATTAATAAGCAATACAAAAAATATCATTTAATTAAATAATTCAGGGGAACAGGGTACCTAATAACAACAAACGTTGAAATTTTATATCTTGACGGCTATTATTGGCCCAGAGTTATCCTAAAAAGGTTACTGACAAAATGAATCATATGTAAAATGATTGCTATATTAATAAGCAATACAAAAAATATCATTTAATTAAATAATTCAGGGGAACAGGGTACCTAATAACAACAAACGTTGAAATTTTATATCTTGACGGCTATTATTGGCCCAGAGTTATCCTAAAAAGGTTACTGAGCAAAATGAATCATATGTAAAATGATTGCTATATTAATAAGCAATACAAAAAATATCATTTAATTAAATAATTCAGGGGAACAGGGTACCTAACAACAACAAACGTTGAAATTTTATATCTTGACGGCTATTATTGGCCCAGAGTTATCCTAAAAAAGGTTACTGACAAAATGAATCATATGTAAAATGATTGCTATATTAATAAGCAATACAAAAAATATCATTTAATTAAATAATTCAGGGGAACAGGGTACCTAATAACAACAAACGTTGAAATTTTATATCTTGACGGCTATTATTGGCCCAGAGTTATCCTAAAAAAGTTACTGACAAAATGAATCATATGTAAAATGATTGCTATATTAATAAGCAATACAAAAAATATCATTTAATTAAATAATTCAGGGGAACAGGGTACCTAATAACAACAAACGTTGAAATTTTATATCTTGACGGCTATTATTGGCCCAGAGTTATCCTAAAAAGGTTACTGACAAAATGAATCATATGTAAAATGATTGCTATATTAATAAGCAATACAAAAAATATCATTTAATTAAATAATTCAGGGGAACAGGGTACCTAATAACAACAAACGTTGAAATTTTATATCTTGACGGCTATTATTGGCCCAGAGTTATCCTAAAAAGGTTACTGACAAAATGAATCATATGTAAAATGATTTCTATATTAATAAGCAATACAAAAAATATCATTTAATTAAATAATTCAGGGGAACAGGGTACCTAATAACAACAAACGTTGAAATTTTATATCTTGACGGCTATTATTGGCCCAGAGTTATCCTAAAAAGGTTACTGACAAAATGAATCATATGTAAAATGATTGCTATATTAATAAGCAATACAAAAAATATCATTTAATTAAATAATTCAGGGGAACAGGCTACCTAATAACAACAAACGTTGAAATTTTATATCTTGACGGCTATTATTGGCCCAGAGTTATCCTAAAAAGGTTACTGACAAAATGAATCATATGTAAAATGATTGCTATATTAATAAGCAATACAAAAAATATCATGTAATTAAATAATTCAGGGGAACAGGGTACCTAATAACAACAAACATTGAAATTTTATATCTTGACGGCTATTATTGGCCCAGAGTTATCCTAAAAAGGTTACTGACAAAATGAATCATATGTAAAATGATTTCTATATTAATAAGCAATACAAAAAATATCATTTAATTAAATAATTCAGGGGAACAGGGTACCTAATAACAACAAACGTTGAAATTTTATATCTTGACGGCTATTATTGGCCCAGAGTTATCCTAAAAAAGTTACTGACAAAATGAATCATATGTAAAATGATTGCTATATTAATAAGCAATACAAAAAATATCATTTAATTGAATAATTCAGGGGAACAGGGTACCTAATAACAACAAACGTTGAAATTTTATATCTTGACGGCTATTATTGGCCCAGAGTTATCCTAAAAAGGTTACTGACAAAATGAATCATATGTAAAATGATTGCTATATTAATAAGCAATACAAAAAATATCATTTAATTAAATAATTCAGGGGAACAGGGTACCTAATAACAACAAACGTTGAAATTTTATATCTTGACGGCTATTATTGGCCCAGAGTTATCCTAAAAAGGTTACTGACAAAATGAATCATATGTAAAATGATTGCTATATTAATAAGCAATACAAAAAATATCATTTAATTAAATAATTCAGGGGAACAGGGTACCTAATAACAACAAACGTTGAAATTTTATATCTTGACGGCTATTATTGGCCCAGAGTTATCCTAAAAAAGTTACTGACAAAATGAATCATATGTAAAATGATTGCTATATTAATAAGCAATACAAAAAATATCATTTAATTAAATAATTCAGGGGAACAGGGTACCTAATAACAACAAACGTTGAAATTTTATATCTTGACGGCTATTATTGGCCCAGAGTTATCCTAAAAAGGTTACTGACAAAATGAATCATATGTAAAATGATTGCTATATTAATAAGCAATACAAAAAATATCATTTAATTAAATAATTCAGGGGAACAGGGTACCTAATAACAACAAACGTTGAAATTTTATATCTTGACGGCTATTATTGGCCCAGAGTTATCCTAAAAAGGTTACTGACAAAATGAATCATATGTAAAATGATTGCTATATTAATAAGCAATACAAAAAATATCATTTAATTAAATAATTCAGGGGAACAGGGTACCTAATAACAACAAACGTTGAAATTTTATATCTTGACGGCTATTATTGGCCCAGAGTTATCCTAAAAAGGTTACTGACAAAATGAATCATATGTAAAATGATTGCTATATTAATAAGCAATACAAAAAATATCATTTAATTAAATAATTCAGGGGAACAGGGTACCTAATAACAACAAACGTTGAAATTTTATATCTTGACGGCTATTATTGGCCCAGAGTTATCCTAAAAAGGTTACTGACAAAATGAATTATATGTAAAATGATTGCTATATTAATAAGCAATACAAAAAATATCATTTAATTAAATAATTCAGGGGAACAGGGTACCTAATAACAACAAACGTTGAAATTTTATATCTTGACGGCTATTATTGGCCCAGAGTTATCCTAAAAAGGTTACTGACAAAATGAATCATATGTAAAATGATTGCTATATTAATAAGCAATACAAAAAATATCATTTAATTAAATAATTCAGGGGAACAGGGTACCTAATAACAACAAACGTTGAAATTTTATATCTTGACGGCTATTATTGGCCCAGAGTTATCCTAAAAAGGTTACTGACAAAATGAATCACATGTAAAATGATTGCTATATTAATAAGCAATACAAAAAATATCATTTAATTAAATAATTCAGGGGAACAGGGTACCTAATAACAACAAACGTTGAAATTTTATATCTTGACGGCTATTATTGGCCCAGAGTTATCCTAAAAAGGTTACTGACAAAATGAATCATATGTAAAATGATTGCTATATTAATAAGCAATACAAAAAATATCATTTAATTAAATAATTCAGGGGAACAGGGTACCTAATAACAACAAACGTTGAAATTTTATATCTTGACGGCTATTATTGGCCCAGAGTTATCCTAAAAAGGTTACTGACAAAATGAATCATATGTAAAATGATTGCTATATTAATAAGCAATACAAAAAATATCATTTAATTAAATAATTCAGGGGAACAGGGTACCTAATAACAACAAACGTTGAAATTTTATATCTTGACGGCTATTATTGGCCCAGAGTTATCCTAAAAAGGTTACTGACAAAATGAATCATATGTAAAACGATTGCTATATTAATAAGCAATACAAAAAATATCATTTAATTAAATAATTCAGGGGAACAGGGTACCTAATAACAACAAACGTTGAAATTTTATATCTTGACGGCTATTATTGGCCCAGAGTTATCCTAAAAAGGTTACTGACAAAATGAATCATATGTAAAATGATTGCTATATTAATAAGCAATACAAAAAATATCATTTAATTAAATAATTCAGGGGAACAGGGTACCTAATAACAACAAACGTTGAAATTTTATATCTTGACGGCTATTATTGGCCCAGAGTTATCCTAAAAAGGTTACTGACAAAATGAATCATATGTAAAATGATTGCTATATTAATAAGCAATACAAAAAATATCATTTAATTAAATAATTCAGGGGAACAGGGTACCTAATAACAACAAACGTTGAAATTTTATATCTTGACGGCTATTATTGGCCCAGAGTTATCCTAAAAAGGTTACTGACAAAATGAATCATATGTAAAATGATTGCTATATTAATAAGCAATACAAAAAATATCATTTAATTAAATAATTCAGGGGAACAGGGTACCTAATAACAACAAACGTTGAAATTTTATATCTTGACGGCTATTATTGGCCCAGAGTTATCCTAAAAAGGTTACTGACAAAATGAATCATATGTAAAATGATTGCTATATTAAAAATCAATACAAAAAATATCATTTAATTAAATAATTCAGGGGAACAGGGTACCTAATAACAACAAACGTTGAAATTTTATATCTTGACGGCTATTATTGGCCCAGAGTTATCCTAAAAAGGTTACTGACAAAATGAATCATATGTAAAATGATTGCTATATTAATAAGCAATACAAAAAATATCATTTAATTAAATAATTCAGGGGAACAGGGTACCTAATAACAACAAACGTTGAAATTTTATATCTTGACGGCTATTATTGGCCCAGAGTTATCCTAAAAAGGTTACTGACAAAATGAATCATATGTAAAATGATTGCTATATTAATAAGCAATACAAAAAATATCATTTAATTAAATAATTCAGGGGAACAGGGTACCTAATAACAACAAACGTTGAAATTTTATATCTTGACGGCTATTATTGGCCCAGAGTTATCCTAAAAAGGTACCTGTTCCACTGAAATATTTAACGAAATGATATTTCTTGTATTGCTTATTAATCCAGCAATGATTTTACATAGGTTTCATTTTGTCCGTAACCTTTTTAGGATAACTCTGCTCCAATAATAGCCAGCCGTCACGATAGAATATTTCAACGTTTTATTAGTTTTAGATACCTGTTCCCCTGAAATATTTAACGAAATGATATTTCTTGTATTGCTTATTAATCCAGCAATGATTTTACATAGGTTTCATTTTGTCCGTAACCTTTTTAGGATAACTCTGGGCCAATAATAGCCGTCAAGATATAAAATTTCATCGTTTGTTGTTATTAGGTACCCTGTTCCCCTAAATTATTTAACCAAATGATATTTTTTGTTTTGTTTATTAATATAGCAATCATTTTACATATGATTCATTTTGTCCGTACCATTTTTAGGATAACTCTGGGCCAATAATAGCCGTCAAGATATAAAATTTCAACCTTTGTTGTTATTAGGTACCCTGTTGCCCTGAATTATTTAACCAAATGATATTTTTTGTTTTGTTTATTAATATAGCAATCATTTTACATATGATTCATTTTGTCCGTACTCTTTTTAGGATAACTCTGGGCCAATAATAGCCGTCAAGATATAAAATTTCATCGTTTGTTGTTATTAGGTACCCTGTTCCCCTGAATTATTTAACCAAATGATATTTTTTGTTTTGTTTATTAATATAGCAATCATTTTACATATGATTCATTTTGTCCGTACTCTTTTTAGGATAACTCTGGGCCAATAATAGCCGTCAAGATATAAAATTTCATCGTTTGTTGTTATTAGGTACCCTGTTCCCCTAAATTATTTAACCAAATGATATTTTTTGTTTTGTTTATTAATATAGCAATCATTTTACATATGATTCATTTTGTCCGTAACCTTTTTAGGATAACTCTGGGCCAATAATAGCCGTCAAGATATAAAATTTCAACGTTTGTTGTTATTAGGTACCCTGTTCCCCTGAATTATTTAACCAAATGATATTTTTTGTTTTGTTTATTAATATAGCAATCATTTTACATATGATTCATTTTGTCCGTAATCTTTTTAGGATAACTCTGGGCCAGTAATAGCCGTCAAGATATAAAATTTCAACGTTTGTTGTTATTAGGTACCCTGTTCCCCTGAATTATTTAAGCTTCTAAGGATTTTATTTGGTGTATAAATATCTTAAAAGTATCAAAAAGGCGTTGGGAAATGTAAAAACTTGGGCGAAATTACCACCAATTTTGCGTAAAATTGCGCAAGATTTTATTGTTGATCCGGTCTTTATAACTCGAAACCGAGTAAATATATCGCTGTAATTAATTGTGTGTGATTTAATTACTTTAATTCGATTTAATCGTCAATAGTTTGACGGGTATTTTAGTGGTTATTTGGGGGAATTTTGTCCTCGACTTATTTCATACCCAAAGAAAAAAATAATATAAATGTAAACTTTTATATTTTTAATATAATCTTACATATATACTTGTTACAAAGCCATAATAACATTTGTCAAATTTGCGTCCAGTTTTTTAAAATCGCATTTTAAAAATTTATGTTGGCTTCAATTTTTATTGCAATTTTGCGTAAAATTGTGCAAGATTTTATTATTGATGCGGGCTTTATAATTCGAAACTGAGTAAATATATCGCTGTAATTCCTTCAGAAATGTACTCTAGGGGTTTGATTTGGTACATAAACATCTTAAAAGTGTCAAAAAGTCGTTAATACATGCAAGAAATTTGGGCGGAAATATCGCCAAAAAAACAACCATTTTCTATTGGACATAATTTATTTCTGGGTTCAATTACATCAAAACTAATACTAAAATCGTGTTGTACAGGGTTTCAAATATAAATTTTAACATTTTCATCCCTTAAAACCGTTTAGACTAAGTTTTATTTGAATATTTCAAGGTGACGTCCATTTGCGAATCTTCGGCGATGCTTCCAAAACATCCAAACTTTTATTTGATAATAAAACCGGCTGAAATTTACAGGAAACACATAAAATTAACTGAAAATCATTTATACATGCTCAAAATTTGTCAAAAATGTTTATTTTTTAATGAAAATATTTGTTTGACAGTACAAAAGTGAGGTTAACACGTATTATCCAACCTGCGTAACATTAGCTCTCGCACCGCTCTTTAAAATAAAACTGCCATACCGACGGAGTCATAATGTTGCATGTAGTTCGAGCATTTTCGCGCTGATGTCATACCGACTGCTATGCATGTTGGATAGTACATTGTAACTCCAAATTTGGGAATCAAACGAACATTTTCATTAAAAAATAAGTGTTTAGACTAATTGTGAGTGTAAATAAACAATTGTTAGTTAGTTTTAAGTGTGTTTCCTGTTAATTTCAGCTGGGTTCATCATTAAATACAAGTTTGGTGGAAGATTTACCCGAGACTCGGAATGGTCTTTCAGGTTAGAAATATTCAAATATAACTTATAGGGCTGTTTATTAATAATATTTTTTTACTTGAGTGGTATGAGAGTTAGTAATTTTAATGATTTTCTTTGATTTTTCCTTAAAATGAACAATCAAAAATTTATATAACACATACGTACCTACCTATTATTAATTGTTAATATCTCTTTTTAAAAATTTAATGATATTATTATCTAATACTTAACAATTACATAGAATATTTTGTTAGTCTCATTGTGGTAGTGGCAGGGTATAGACGTGAGTGTGGTGTGCTCGTATGTTGCGCCTTTGAGGATGACTTCCTGGTGCTTGAGGACAACTCCTGGACACCTGCAGGACTTGCAGAATGCTTAAGATATTTTTCTATTCATAGTAAGATCGTATTTTATTATTTTTGCAGTGTATTATTGGCTATTTATCATTGTTGCTATCATTCTTTGTTTCGTGTATTAAACAGAATATTCGGAGATACTTACTGTATGTATTTAAATAATTGCAAATTATCCTAAAAAGTCGACGATTAAATTTAAAATTTTCTTATATTGATGGCTGTTAGGGGTGAACATAGGGATTTAGCATGGGATTTTCCTTGTATGCAATTTCTTGTTCTCCTGATCATTTTACGTAGAATGCAACGAACTGTTCTTACATTTATTATTATTGTTTTAGTTTATTCTTAATTTTAATAAGAAATTTCTAAAGTTCCGTTAATTAGTCCCTTATCCTTAATCATTTTTTCCATATAACATTTTTCTTTAAAGTCATTACGCGTCGCCCAAAAAAGCGCTGGTTGTTTAAAGGAAACACCTTTATACAACTTTTAAATGAATTTATTAAAATGTATGATACCATCCATCCCATATATCATCCTCATATATCATCATCACATTAAATAATGATGATATTCCAATTCCAGAATGTTCTTGTGGAGTGTACTACTAGTCGTACGTCTGTTTCGCGGAGTGTGGGTGGATCTCGTTCATAAGCTTCTGAGCTACTAGATTTTCATACATTTTCTCTGGTGGATGTTAGTGCAGGGTGCTCCGTGCGTCGGATACGGGAATGGAGCGGTTCGGGATTAACAACGACGACGGTTAAATATAAATACATAAATAATAATTGCCGATAATATCGTTTAATATAAATGTGTTGGTTTTATTTATTGTATGTATACTGTGTGTTTATCTACATATGTATATTGTTTATTTGTTAATGTGTGTGAAAAATATATATACATACCTTTACCTACCTATATAAATAGTATATGTGTACATAGCCTGAGATACTTATATAAGAAAAAAAATATATACTTACCTACATACATATCAAATATTATACGATCACATATTCCATTCGAACGCTTCAGAATAAATCTTAATCCTAATTTTTGGTTAAAATATAAAACAACGCTTACCTTGGCGAAGAAATTAGTATAGTTTCTTCATACTTACCTACACCATAAAAGAATTGTATTACGATTTCTCTTTTTATTATGATAAGTAGTTAATAAGTAAGATTCATTCTAAATAATTTCAAAAAAAATAATTTCATATATTGATCTATTTTCATTACCACCAATTTTGCGTAAAATTGCGCAAGATTTTATTGTAGATCCGGTCTTTATAACTCGAAACCGAGTAAATATATCGCTGTAATTAATTGTGTGCGATTTAATTAGTTTAATTCGATTTATTCGTCAATAGTTTGACGGGTATTTTAGTGGTAATTTGGGGGATTTTGTCCTCGACTTATTTCATACCCAAACAAAAAAATAATATAAATGTAGACTTTTATATTTTTAATATAATCTTACATATATACTTGTTACAAAGCCATAATAACATTTATCAAATTTGCGTCCAGTTTTTTAAAATCGCATTTTAAAATTTATGTTGGCTTCAATTTTTATTGCAATTTTGCGTGACATTGTGCAAGATTTTATTGTTGATGCGGGCTTTATAATTCGAAACTGAGTAAATATATCGCTGTAATTCCTTCAGAAATGTACTCTAGGGGTTTGATTTGGTACATAACCATCTTAAAAGTGTCAAAAAGTCGTTAATACATGCAAGAATTTTGGGCGGAAATATCGCCAAAAAAACAACCATTTTCTATTGGACATAATTTATTTCTGGGTTCAATTACATCAAAACTAATAATAAAATCGTGTTGTAAAGGGTTTCAAATATAAATTTTAACATTTTCATCCCGTAAAACCGTTTAGACTAAGTTTTATTTGAATATTTCAAGGTGACGTCCATTTGCGAATCTTCGGCGATGCTTCCAAAACATCCAAACTTTTATTTGATAATAAAACCGGCTGAAATTTACAGGAAACACATAAAATTACCTGAAAATCATTTATACATGCTCAAAATTTGTCAAAAATGTTTATTTTTTAATGAAAATATTTGTTTGACAGTACAAAAGTGAGGTTAACACGTATAATCCAACCTGCGTAACATTAGCTCTCGCACCGCTCTTTAAAATAAAACTGCCATACCGACGGAGTCATAATGTTGCATGTAGTTCGAGCATTTTCGCGCTGATGTCATACCGACTGTTATGCATGTTGGATAGTACATTGTAACTCCAAATTTGGGAATCAAACGAACATTTTCATTAAAAAATAAGTGTTTAGACTAATTGTGAGTGTAAATAAACAATTGTTAGTTAGTTTTAAGTGTGTTTCCTGTTAATTTCAGCTGGGTTCATCATTAAATACAAGTTTGGTGGAAGATTTACCCGAGACTCGGAATGGTCTTTCAGGTTAGAAATATTCTATTTATTGATTAATACATTTTTTACTCATATGTCTTGCTGACGAATTTATCATGTATTAACTACACGTTATTCTCATATTATTGAAATAAGTTTATAATTACAAATACATATATCATTATTATTATTTTAAGCTGTTAAAACATTTAGTTAATAAATGCATATATGAACATATTAAACAAACAAATCGCGAGAAAATAGCTAAGAAAATGAACCAAATTTGACAATAAATCCTTGTCTTGAAGATGAATTACTCAAATTCCGTTAGTACATACGTACATATATGCTCCATATATAGGAAAATATAACTTAATATGTGATTGTACATATCTGGTATTAATTGATATATAATCAATCCTATATCATAAGATACTTGCTCTACTTAATATCCTGATACCTGATTTAGTTTTTCTAAGACTTATAGACACACTAGCTATTTGCATTATAAAATATATTATACATTGATCTACTTTTATGTCTTGTAATATATATAACATCCAAAATATGTCCATCTCGATAAGTCTTAGAAAAAATATCACGTACATAATGTAACCACATGAAAAATACATCTTAATATACATTTAGTGATACATATTTCATTGTATTTATTTCTAAGTTCTAATTCATATCGTTATATATTAGATTTAAAAATGTATTACATGAATGACCAATAAACAGAACAAAAGGAATACAATATTTCAATTCAAAATCCCAATTATTCCATACCCAAAATTAAACTTTACAGGCAACCTGCAATTCACCTAAATACGAACTAGATCTAGAGCATCGATTTGCGAACTATAAAAACCACAGCAGCTCGATTATATAATCACCGGCATACGGCGAGCGAACTATGGCAGCCAATTACGTAATCGCCGAATATACAGCGAGCAAATCCACGGCAGCTCGATTACATAATCAACAATATCCAGCCTACAGCAAGGCTTCTGGTCGATAAAAATCAAAAATCGTGTAAAATCGACGATTTAGAGCTGTAGCGGCTGAAAAGTAGCATTTTACGGCCGTTGCGAGCATTTTTGAGCTCTCAGACGGAATTTCAGCCGATCCCAAGGCATTTACCCATCAAAATTCAAATTTGCTGGCTCTAGCAAGACCAAATCTTAAAATTCGCAGAATCGAAAGGCTATAGCACGACTTGTGCCCACAAAATTCAAATTCACTGTCTATAGTAAGATACCTGATCATCAAACTTTAAAAATCGTAGAACCGAAAGGCTATAGCAAGACTTGTACCCACAAAATCCAAATTTACTGTCTATAGTAAGACATCTGATCATCAGAATTTAAAATTCGCAGAATCGAAAGGCTATAGCAAGACATTCTCCCACAAAATTTAAAATTCAATCGTCTGGTGGTGGTATCATGAATCCTAGGCCTCCCACCACAGATTTCAGCCTTATATACAGCTGTTTGTTGAATTTTTGGTCATTCGGCGTGAGCGGTGGTATCGAACCGGAGACTCTGCTCCGTGAAATTACGTAATCGGGCTATATACTTGCTATTTCTGGATTTCTAGCTGGCTGGCGGATTTCTAGCTGGCTGGCCAGCTGGCCACCAGGATCCGCCCCTAGACCGTAGGCTAGGCACGGGGCTGGTGGCTTGCTGGTTGCTAGCTAGGATGGGGTGAATATTGCTCGGGTGGTTGCTGGGTGCAGGGTGCAGGTAGCTAGTAGACGGGAATCGAATTTGGATCTTTGGTTTGCAAGATTTTGTAGGACGCCGTTCTGATTGCAGATTGGCGGCTTACAAAATTCTTGCTAGAAAGCGGGAGATGAACTTAGATCTTTGGAATGCGATTTTTGATCGATATATTGGAATGAAATAGTTTGTTATTTATAACAAGGATTTATTTGTCAGAGATGTTATACATAATAATGATATTACAATACATAATACATGAAATACATACATTATTATAAAAATGAATAAATAATTATTATTATTAATACAGCGATGATGATATGTGCTCTAATTACTATACATAAATTCTTTATCTCATAGATATATGCGTAAGGAATGATAGATTTTTAACAATAATATGTAGTCCAATTTTTATTAGGAATAAGTTTTATTGTGACGTTTGGATAACATATTAAGATATACATTTTAGTGATACAGTTTTGCGATATTTATATATGTACCTAACTAGATAAGTGTATTCAATATATGGGCTGTATATACAATCAGAAAAATAAAGAAATGTAAAGTATATCATATATAATTTTAATGTGTGTGCAACAATACATTATCAACAATGCAATTATGAATACAAACACATATGTATTTTTATAAATGATTTTACTATCTTTATATACAACAGCGTAATAAAAGTATATCGTTTTTCGCTAGATGAAAGATAGTTTTCTTCTTTTAAATATGAAAATATGAATGTTTTCCTACAGCGTAAAGTCTGTAGAATAATTAACAATAATATAAACTATATTATATATTTATTTATTATGTGTTTGTATTCAATATAATCAGTGGTGAGCTATAAAATTTTTAACAAAGTGCTCTATCTCTCCATGTTTTATGAAAATGAAAACGAATGAGTCTTCAAAATGTAATCGTCACCGCATAGTTAATGTCGATTAATTGACAGGGTACCGTTCTACTTTGTCGCTCAACTTATGCGAAGAAAATGTTTTTAAGATATATGTTCCTTTTTGGACAAAAAATAATAAGAAAACAAGGGGCTTTTACAAATTGAAAAAAGTTCAAGACGGGGCTTGCACGAACCCCTACGGACCCCCTATAGCTCACCATTGAATATAATGATTGTATAGTAGATTAGTATGAAGAAGGATTAATACTTTTCGCGTTTTTCTGTATGATTTTATTAAGGAATATTATTCTATATAAGCATAACAGAGTAAAAGTATGTCTAAGAAAATACTAATTTTTCAAATTTGAAAATATGTATATGAATAATGTGTATAAAGTACGAGTATACTATACTTGCCGTCAAATAAGTATGGACTGGACATTTCTACACTGTTGCCAATTCAGTGGTCATATTGAAAATGCTAAGTTATGAAGAAGCGGCAACGCCGAAGGGTGCAAGACAAGGGAAAAAGTTAAGCATCAGTCCATATATATTTGGCGGCGACTATAATAATAAATAGTGTGACAGTGTATGTACCTATTGTTTTTTTAACGATGACATGATTTTCTTTCTAAGTGAGACAATATAATTTTTTCTACATCCATTTTGAAAGTAGGCTTCTCAAGCTGTCAGTTTAGAGCAGAAAATTGATAATTGAAGTTGACAGAACAACTTGCAGTTTTTCTGGTTAAAATAGGAATGTAAATTTTTAGCTGGGATAAATGAAAAATGAAATTATTCACAGTAAGATTTGAAACCAAAGTGTTTGGATTATCTTTTTCAATGGACGTAGAAAAAAAGTATATGTGTCATGCGTCATGAGCGTAAAGTGTCATTTTCCGCTCTAGATACACAGTTACTATTTTGTAAAGTGCGAATTTATTATGAAGTGTTTTTGAACTGGTGTATGAAGAGGGTTAAATAATGTGTTATTAATAAATATAATAGAAATGAAATGATTTTTCCTATGTTTTATTTAAAACGATCAAAGTTTCTCAAAGTATTAGATTACTCGTATATGTATGTATGTATCTATGTAGGGGATGCAAAAGATTTTACAGAAAAATAGAGCAAAGTTCCAATTACTTATACTAGTATAGTTTCGAGATACTGATTTTTTAAAGTTTTAAATACTACGTATGTGATTCTTATGTTGTGTATAGTACATTTAAAATTAAATACTTCAACAACTAAGAGTGATAATGAATTATTCTAATCTTATTTGGATTTATAGGATTATTCTCTATATGTAAACGTAATTTCAGTACTATGGAATCCCTAAAAACATTTTCAGGAATTCGAATTGCTGAAAAAAATGTCAGTCATGTTTGTTTCAAGATAGCTAAATTGCTATTGTCTCTATATCATGATAAAAATTAAATAACTCAAAAACTAAGTGAAATAGCGACTTGCGGTTTTCAAATTTGGATTCAGGGGTTTGTTTTGTATATATATACATAGTTTCAGAAGTTCGAATTCACGGATACGGTTTTAAATTTCTGTATGTATTGTTTGAATAGTATATACGAGTAATGTAAGAATGTATTCTTTAAATACTGTAGAAACTGTGAAATATATGAAAATGAAAATATATGTATGTGTTGCATAATGACATGAATTGATTATGTATCGATTTGTTTTTGCTATATATTAATTTTATATACGAGTATTTAATATTTAGGAGGATAAGTTTTATTTATTTATTTACATAGATCTTATAAATAAGTCTTGAAGGGCGCCAATACGTGTTGGGGTGTGCTCAGTGTGATGCTCTGCAACAATATGATCATCTTCAACGCGGAAATCAGGATATGGGTATGTCCTTCTGCCACTCACTCACATCCTTCTACGGTTCGTCCAAGACTGTATTTCATCTTTCTGTAACAATAAAAATATAATCGAAATAATATTTAAATTAATGATTATAGATAATAATATGGACTCAGATATGATTCAATCGTGTGTAATTGTTATAAAAAAAATAATTATGAAAGTGCGAGAAATTCGTTACATATTAAAAAGAATATTGAAATATAAAATAAAAAATATGTAATAAAATATTTAGTACATAAAAAAATAAATGATATTTGTGTATAGTAATAGCACTAAATAATTTATTATTATATATTTATTATTATACAATTATAAAGTATATCTATAGCCGAAATAATAGTCTTTAGAAATAATGGCTGATATACCCAATAATGGGTCCTATAAAGTGGTTCAATAATAAAAAAAACTTACTGTTAATAAATTATTTCCCTAAGTATAACTCAAAGTCCTGAAGATATCCGAAAGTCCTCTGCAAGGATCAGGAAGTCGTCTACGATGGCACGGTACACGAGCACACCACACACATCTGTTCACTAGCACTGTAACAATAAAACTGACAATGACAAAATGAATCTATGTAACAGTTAGGCATTAGATAATAATAAAAAAGTAGTAGTCAACAATTAAAATAAAGAATAATTATAAATTATAATTTGTCTATGTATTACATAATTGTTTACTCGCCCGTACGATTTTTTAAAATTTGTATTTGTAAAGAAGGCCCATGGACCCGCGAAATATAATTTATGAACTTTAGGGTTGATGGAAAGAGTGATATATTGCTGAAAGAAAAAATACATTTCTCATTTATGCTTGTTCAAGGACAAATGTTTTTTCTATAAGATATTTCAACTTTAGAGCTCTATATTTCTGAAACTAAGCAAGATACGAACTTGTACGTTTCAAATATGAATTCAGCATGCATTTCTCTACAAACATGCCAATTTTGAAAGTTGGTGAAATGATGAAAAATTTTCATTTATGTTTGTTCAAAGATAAATGTTTTTCTATAAGAAATTTCAACCTCAGGGTTCGATATCTCTGAAACTAAGAAAGATACAAACTTGTACGTTTCAAATATGAATTCAGCATGCATTTCTCTACAAATATGCCAATTTTGAAAGTTGGTGAAATGAAAAAAAATTATTTATGTTTGTTCAAAGATAAATGTTTTTCTATAAGAAATTTCAACCTCAGGGTTCGATATCTCTGAAACTAAGAAAGATACAAACTTGTACGTTTCAAATATGAATTCAGCATGCATTTCTCTACAAACATGCCAATTTTGAAAGTTGGTGAAATGATGAAAAATTTTCATTTATGTTTGTTCAAAGATAAATGTTTTTCTATAAGAAATTTCAACCTCAGGGTTCGATATCTCTGAAACTAAGAAAGATACAAACTTGTACGTTTCAAATATGAATTCAGCATGCATTTCTCTACAAATATGCCAATTTTGAAAGTTGGTGAAATGAAAAAAAATTATTTATGTTTGTTCAAAGATAAATGTTTTTCTATAAGAAATTTCAACCTCAGGGTTCGATATCTCTGAAACTAAGAAAGATACAAACTTGTACGTTTCAAATATGAATTCAGCATGCATTTCTCTACAAACATGCCAATTTTGAAAGTTGGTGAAATGATGAAAAATTTTCATTTATGTTTGTTCAAAGATAAATGTTTTTCTATAAGAAATTTCAACCTCAGGGTTCGATATCTCTGAAACTAAGAAAGATACAAACTTGTACGTTTCAAATATGAATTCAGCATGCATTTCTCTACAAACATGCCAATTTTGAAAGTTGGTGAAATGATGAAAAATTTTCATTTATGTTTGTTCAAAGATAAATGTTTTTCTATAAGAAATTTCAACTTCAGGGTTCGATATCTCTGAAACTAAGAAAGATACGAACTTGTACGTTTCAAATATGAATTCAGCATGCATTTCTCTACAAATATGCCAATTTTCAAAATTGGTGAAATGAAAAATTTTCATTTATGTTTGTTCAAAGACAAATGTTTTTCTATAAGAAATTTCAACTTCAGGGTTCGATATCTCTGAAACTAAGAAAGATACGAACTTGTACGTTTCAAATATGAATTCAGCATGCATTTCTCTACAAATATGCCAATTTTCAAAATTGGTGAAATGAAAAATTTTCATTTATGTTTGTTCAAAGACAAATGTTTTTCTATAAGAAATTTCAACTTTAGGGCTCAATATCTCTGAAACTAAGCAAGATACAAACTTGTACAATTCAAATATGAATTCAGCATGCATTTCTCTACAAATATGATAATTTTCAAAGTTGGTGAAATGATGAAAATATTTCATTTATGCTTGTTCAAAGACAAATGTTTTTCAATAAGAAATTTCAACTTTAGGGCTCAATATCTCTGAAACTAAGCAAGATACAAACTTGTAAAATTCAAATATGAATTCAGCATGCATTTCTCTACAAATATGATAATTTTCAAAGTTGGTGAAATGATGAAAATATTTCATTTATGCTTGTTCAAAGACAAATGTTTTTCTATAAGAAATTTCAACTTCAGGGCTCAATATCTCTGAAACTAAGCAAGATACGAACTTATACGTTTAAAATTTGAATTTAGTATGCATCTATGTATAAATAAGCTATAGTTTTAAAATTAATAAAATGTTGACAAACACTTTTTTATAGAATATTTCAACTTTATATATAGGAAAGCGGTTTTATTAATACAGATAAACACAAATTGCAGATACAATAAATAAGTTATTACATTTGTAGTTTCATCAATAAATCTTCTTTTTTGTTACAGATGACCCCGTTTTCGAAGTTCCAGTGGTAAGAGATGCAGACATCGCGACTTGGAGGACCCGTTCGTGCGTCTAGAGTATCCTGGGGCTTCTCTCCGTACCTGGTGGATTTCAATTCGTTGCCAGCATCAGAAAACCATCTCCTTCTTGTCGTGAAGACTTGAACCGGTTCGCCTGATCTCTGTAAAATATAAATGTGAGTTAATCGCCTCTGGAGAATCTCAAATTTTTAAATTCATATCTCGGAAACGGTTAGAGATAGAGAAAAAATGTATAGGACCTTTTTTGTAGTAAATTGAATTTTAGGGGAGGTATACATTTAACTTTTTATCATACGATCTCACAGTTCCGAGTTACGACGGTTTATATAGGTTTTAAAGGGTTTTCAATGCCTACACCCTTAATTTGGGGTATAATCGAAAAATGTATAATATACAATCTACATAACTTAAAATTCTCTACAACTTTTGTCATATAATATTTTCTCCTAAAGTTGATAGTTTGATAGATAATAATGTTATACCCCAAAATGGGTGGAGATTCGAAGTTTGGATATCGATTTTCGGAATCTACGTATTTTTCTGCGTATATACGCAAAATTTAGTTTTTGAATTATAAAAAATAAGAAAAGTCCAAATTTTCCACACCCAAAACTAAGTCAAATAAAAAATATTTTTATAGTGAATCTTATATAATTTTTAATTCTCTACAACTTTTGTCATGATAAATTTTCTTTTAGAATTGATAGGTTATCCGGAAATGACGTTACACATTAAATAGGGTAGAGATACAAAGTTGGGGTATTTTTTTTCGGATTCTACGTAATTTTCTACATATGTATCTAAATTTTGGTAATTTAATATTTATAAACATAGGTCCTATGATTTTTAAAACTTTCGAATTATTTCAACATCAAACAATATTTTTAATTTTAGTACTTACCTTCTTGTAAGGGCAATGATCGGCGAATTTTCCTAACATATCGTCCGCTAGTACTTCATCACTGAACTGTATTGTCTTCGGCGATTTACACTGATTTGAATACACTTTCAAGTAATCATTACACAACACTCGCACTATTTAAATTAACAATTGCAGCACTTAATAAAACAAAGTTAAAAATATCCAGTAATAATGAACTAATAAATATAGTTTTAGCGTAAATTTGAATACTCTTATTTATATCGCGAACTATAAATTAAATAAAAGAATGATTGTAATAAAAACTAATATGTTTTTCGGTTCCTATCAACACTACATAATCGCAATACACGATTAATCACAAGCACCCCATGTTCACTTCACCAAAGCCAGAAAGGAACTGAAGTCTCCCTTACAAAAACATAATATTAAATATTATAACGTAACAACTAACACTAATTAAGTGTTAATTGATGACGTTTTTTATACTTTGGCGCTCAAAATAAACAATGTTTATGTTTGTTTTCAGAACCCCCAACCCCCCTACCCCCCGCGTACTACACCCAGCGATAGGATACGGTAACTACAACACAGGACGAAGATAATAGATGATTTTTATGAGAATAAATAAACAAAATAGCTTTTTATTTACCTTTCCTATGTAATAACAAAAGAGACAGGGAAATATCCTAATATTTAATGATTTTTTCGAATTTTCCTATTCTATCCTTTAGTATTAAGTTCCCTAGGTACGAAAATAACCATCCGATAGGAGTCCGCTCTTTTATAAAGAGCTAAGGGCTTATTTGAGCCCTTAGGGAAAATCCAACCACGGATTTCAATTTTGCAGATCCAAGTAAGTTTAACAACACTTGTCCGGTCTTTCTAGCCCTTTTAGATCAGGAATTAGCCTAGGCCCTTCGCCATACTTGAAGCGCAAATATATTGTGAGCCAAAGGGTTTTCATCAATTCTGTGCAAGCCAATGGAAAGCGTGGGTTCAAATCCTTCCGCTACGCTATTTTCCGGCCTTTTAGCCCTTTTAATTAACGAATTTAAGCGTTAAACCCTTCGTAAAACTTTAACGGTCCGTATCTCGGAAACTATTAGGGCTAGAAGGGCGAAACAAATTTTATTGTACTAATTTCGTCCCACAGATTACGAATCTGAAGTCAAATTTTACCCGAAGGGCTTATTTAAAGGGCGAAGGGCTTAAAACGGCCCTTAGGGAAAAACTGACCTTGGAATCGTGTTTTACGGGTCGAAATTAACCTAATAAAATTTGTCCCGCCCTTCTAGCCCTTTTAATAACGGAGTTAGCGCACGCCCTTCGCCATAAACTTGAGGGCTAAGAATGTTGTAAACTGAAGGGTTTTCAACAATTCTGTGCAGGCCAATCAAAAGGGCATGTTCAAATACCCCAGATACGCTATTTTCCATCCCTTTAGCCCTTCAAATAGGCGAATTATAGCTAGGACCCTTTGGAAAACTTTAAGGGCTCGTATCTCGGAAACGGCTGGGTTTTCAGCGATTTCCTTGAAATTTCGCGTTCCCTTCGAATCCTTTGAAATGTCGGGGTCGTAGAACATCATATTTAAGTTTCAAGGGCCTAGGGCCAAGGGTTTCAAAATCGCCTAATTGAAATTTGACAGCTTTTAATTGATACATTTCGATTCAAAACGCAACATCACACTAAATAAGAAAAATGGACTGAAACTATTAGGGTTAGAAATGCGAAGCAAATTGTATTATACTAATTTCGACCCTTACATAACGAATCCGTAGTCATATTTTGCCTATGAGCTAATTTAAAGGGCGAATTCAAAACGCAACATTTTTAATTAAGAAAAATGTGTTATAACTCTGAAACTATGAATGGTAGAAGGGCTTAAAAGTGCCCTTGGGAAAAATTTAAGTTCATATTCGTAATCTACAGGTCCAAATTAGTGTAATAAAATTTATTCGACCCTTCTGGCCCTATTAATAACAAAATTAGCTAATCCATACACCCCTACAAATTTAATGGGTAAATATATCAAAAACTAAAAAGATATAAGCAATTCTGCGCAGGCCAATCGAAAGAGCGGCTCAAGATACACCCGATACGCTATTTTTCAGCCCTTAATTCTTTTAAACAGGCAAATTAGGGTAAAATACCCCCCAAAATCTTTAGGGGCTCGTATCTCGGAAACGGCTGGGATTTCAGCGATTTCCTTGAAATTTCGCGTTCCCTTCGAATCCTTTGAAATGTCAGGGTCGTAGAACAACATATTTAAGTTTCAAGGGCCTAGGGCCAAGGGTTTCAAAATCGCCTAATTGAAATTTGACAGCTTTTAATTGAAACATTTCGATTCAAAACGCAACATTATATTAAATAAGAAAAATAGACTGTAACTCTGGAACTATTAGGGTTAGAAATGCGAAAGAAATTCTATTATACTAATTTCGACCCGTAGATTACGAATCCGAAGTCAGATTTTCCCTAAGGGCCAATTTAAAGGGCGAATTCAAAACGCAACATTTATTAATATGTTTAATACAGTTCTCATACTTCCCTATTGTCCCAATGAAACCGAATCAACTGTACATACTTCCCTGTCTCTTTGTTGTGCTATTTTCAATGAATTAGGGGTTGTTAAATAAAACTTGTATTAGTTTAAGTTATTTTTATTGTTTATTTGTAATACATTATACATTGTTGTCTTTATTATGTTCATAGCTTAAATTGTATTTTTTATTCTTATTCTTTGTATTTTATATATAAATATACTTACCCTTGTCCTGAAAAATTAGAAATAGGGATGTTTAAATAATAATTTGTGTAAATTTTACTTGTATTTATTGTTTTTTGTATCTTACATTGTTGTATTTTATGTAAACTACCCTAATGTACAATATATAAATAAATATACCTACCCTTGTCCTGAAAAATTAGAAATAGGGATGTTTAAATAATAATTTGTGTAAATTTTATATGTATTTATTGTTTTTTTGTATCTTACATTGTTGTATTTTATGTAAACTACCCTAATGTACAATATTTTATGCAATAAAATATAAATTAAAGTTTAATTTGTCTATTTTTTTAATTCCTTCTACTTAGGGGATGAATTCTTTAAAATTTTCAGGGTCTATACGTATATAGTTCTTAAGACGGCCGCCAGGGGGCAGCACCTGTCGGAAAAGCACTACCCTTAAAAATGTAGGTAAAGCTGTCTTTTTTACATACGTACATACAGGATTCGAAATAGTTTGGAAAATGGCCGCCAGGGGGCAGCACCGGTCGGAAAGCACTACGCTTTAAAATGTAGGTAATTAAAAATAAAGCTGTCTTTTTTACATACGTACATACAGGATTCGAAATAGTTTAGAAAATGGCCGCCAGGGGGCAGCACCGGTTGGAAAGCACTACGCTTTAAAATGTAGGTAATTAAAAATAAAGCTGTCTTTTTTACATACGTACATACAGGATTCGAAATAGTTCGGAAAATGGCCGCTAGGGGACAGCACAAATCATGAAAACGAGGAAAAAATACTTGCAAAAAATCTAAGGCGCAATTTTCAGTTGCAACATTATCGACAGGGACTTAGAAAAAAATCATTTTACGGGTATCAGGAGCAGATACATGGATGCTAACTCTAAACCCGCATTCAAAATAGACATAAAATCCCATATTTAACTAGTCTAAACTCAAAAGGCTATTGAAAATTATGTATGTACGTCGTTATGTACACAAAAAAATATTTTTTTAGACGGATTTACTCTTTTTTTGCTATCATTTTGAACAGGTGCTGCCAACTGGTGGCCGTTTTAAAAACTACATACGTGTAGGGACTTAGAATAAAAATCAATTTTTCAATAATATAAAAATATATTTGTATTTTAAGAAATTACAACACTTTATCTCATAAAAATCAAAGTTTATTGACATTATTATTACAAAGGACTGTTTGACAATCATAAATAGTCAATAGATTTGTTAACAAATTTAGTAACAATCATAAACAGAAATAGAACAAATGAATAGTAAAAGATTTAAAGTTTAAAAATTCTGTTTATAATTATTTCCCACGAAATTTATTAACAAATCTATTAACAATTTATAAAAATGTCACACAGGGTTTAGTTATAAAACTAAAACGTTTGTTACCCCTTTAAATTGTCATTATTATGGGGTTATATTATTTGTTGTTAATTATTTTGCATCTTTATTCTGCAAATAAAAGTTTAACCGGAAGATTTAACTTTTATTTACAGAATAAAGATGCAAAATAATAAACAACAAATAATATAACCATAATAATTTTATTTGGTAACAAACATTTTAGTTTTATAAATGATACGAAATTCCAAGTTAATATTATATATTTTTTGGACAAAAACCGCCCAAATATATAATATATTAGAGTTCCGTTTACAATACTTATGGCCTAATTTCACAAATTAAAACTTGGGATCCCCAAATAAGATTCCTTGTTCCCATTGTTAAAGATACAAGATTTCTTATTCAGTTTAAGATCGTTTGAGAACCTTTATATTAACTATATTATATATTTTTTTGGTGTTACCACCTCAACCGCCCACTCACCAAAATATATAATACTTATTAATATAAAGCTTCGTTTACAATTAAATAATTAAAATCTAACTTTTCCCTGACCGCGTCAAAATACTTAATAATAATTACAATTTTTCCTAAAACTACCTAACTTTAAAACTAATGTGATGGGTTTAAATAAAAATAAACAGAATTAAAAGATTGTTTTATTGTACAAACATTTCAAAGAAGTCTTTATGAAGAGGAAGCCATGGAGACGCACCCCAATCGGCACTGCAATCTCGGCGACGGCGGCGGTAAGGAATTATTTTAACTTATAACTACCTTAAAACTATAAATGAAACGCTTTATTTAATAAATAGTATATATAGGGAGACACCACCCGTATGCCAAACCCACGCTCCCCATATATACCATTTATTAAATAAATACAATTCCGTATACAATAATACCTTATAATCTAACTTAAACTATTGTAGTTCCCCCCAAATTAAGTTTATGAAGTGCACAAAAAATCCTATCTTACGTTAATATCTTTTTCAAACAAAAGCAAATCTAAAAATGGTAAGTTACGTTAATTTGTTCTCTCTCTCAAAAAGCAAAAACAACCCCTGCCTATCTTATAATCTAAGCTATCTTATGTCTACGCAAGCTATCTTATATCTAGACTATGTTAAGCTAAGTTGAAGTGAGAGAGAGATATACGGTCTAAGACAAAAAGTGAGAATACCGGGGTGATTCTCACGGTTGTTTACGTGGGGGCTAAGCCGACCCCAGTCGCGACCTCAAGGGTTTACGGCCTACACACGCGAGCCAATTAAGGACAAGGGAAGCAATTAAGTGATATTCCACGGCTTGGATGCAATAAAGAGCTACTCCCGATGGCATCGCCCGGCCATTCCCGAAACACCTAACACCGAACGCGGACAACCCGTGTGCTCAAACAATGTTAAATCAAAGAAAAACTTTATTTTCTCTTTAATTATTCGTTGCCATTAAAATTAAACGATGATTACGTTGCCTCCGGATGAGGAAAGCACATAACGCCATAACAGAGCTTCCTGTGTAAGCATTCAGGTTTGTTTAAAACTTTTCTCATTTGAGTCTAGCGGTTTTAAAGCGTCCAAACTAGAGCAGCGGCCAGTACGAACGATGGTCAGCACTGGTACAAAAGAATTAAACTGTCCCTAGAAACATTCACACAAGTGTGAAGCGATCCACCAGAATAAACAACTGATTTCACATGGCGTTGTGAATTACTATACATATCAGTCCACTCAATTATGGAAATCGCGCACGAACCCTACCTAACCATACCACTAACCGTGATGTTTAATAATAGAAAAAAAATAAGGAAACCCGAACCCACAAACAAGTTTCGAATCTCACACCCCCTACTTCCTGATTCTCTCACCATTTGACAGCAAGCATGCCCCGACACACCAATACA
Organism: Harpalus rufipes; assembly: GCA_951394225.1. NCBI lineage: Eukaryota > Metazoa > Arthropoda > Insecta > Coleoptera > Carabidae > Harpalus > Harpalus rufipes. The sequence goes on from OX596274.1 coordinate 7,372,146, forward strand.
TACAATTTTTTTTTTCACATTCACTCTCCCTAGATGCCGTCTGGGCAATCAAAACGCACGATTTTAGGATGAATCATTTCGATAAGGGAATGCACTTCAAGTTAAATAAATTTATTTTTATTTTTAAAGAAAACACGTGTTTGCTCAACGGCGCGATGAGCCAAAGTTTAATTAAGAGCTGAAAATACATTTCAAAGAACTTAAAACTAACTTACATTCTATATTATTCTTCACGTAAGAATGGCATTGTTCAATAATGTTTCGTTTATAAGTAGTTCAATTCGCTCTATAATCTGTGCTGACATTGACTAGAAAACTAACTTTTTCTACAGTGCACAATGTTATTCTTACGCAAAGAATCCTATACTATATTAATTTAGTCTTCTTGATGTCCGATTCCTGAAAGATATATACTAATCATATGTTCCCAGATATTGATTTTATATTGATAAACAGTCGATATTTAAATTATAAATTGTTTGAATATTATACAGACATTCATGAAAGTTATATTTATTTCAATGTAGTTCTCAAAATCGAATTTGAGTACAAGATAATATTTAGACATTTATAATAGTCATATTTCACTGACAAGTTAATAGTTAGATATTTTGTCCAACAGTTTTTAAATGGTCTCAAAAGTATTTGAAATTTGCTTTAATTTGCACCATCCTGTCCGTCAGGTGGTTATACAAGTGGAAAGTGCACTACTTTTCCAATGCTTAGTTACTCTAGTGCAAATATTTTACGCACAATACAGATAAAACTGTTTCAGGTAGTCTTTATTGACTAGTAACTAGATTTGAACTAGTTCATTTTAATTCCAAGTTTCGACTCTTGGATTATAAAGTATTGTTGCATTACCAACAATATTAGCCAACCAAATAAATACATTTAATAATGATTAAAAAGAATAAAAGTTAAATGGCTTTTGCCATAAAGCCACAGAATTGTAAATAGTATGAAATCTAGTAAGATTCTTACCTTATACATGTCTCCTGTTCTCCTAAAGGTGTTCTGCCCTCTTCTGCTCCCACTTCCATGTTTCCGAAGCCCTCATGGTCATCCATGGAATCTGAATTAGAAAGAGAAATGAGTTACTTTATTTAGTTACAAAACACACAGATTTGAAGGGAGGTATTGTGCTGGCCACATTAGATTTCTTAATATGTGTACAACACATAATTAGTTAGCGGGAGGTATTGTTTCTT